>OU744735.1:49952921-50681123 GCA_916613615.1 Steromphala cineraria
GTAGCGAAAATGTTCCAGTACTCATACATCTGATCTTTTATAATCGAAGAATATTGTGACGCTATGACGTATCGATTCGTTTATAATCACTCTATCCGATTGGTTCGATCCAACGCCTCGTCGAGACCCTACGATGGTCCCTCCCCGCTCTCTTCCCTTCCCCAACACCTGTGATGACTCATTCCGACGCGTGGGTACGTTCAACTACGCTATCAATACCCTTCCTGTTATAAATATCCCTCCTATCAAAATTGTGCTAAAGACAGGCACTTTCCTAAAAATTTTGTGCTAAAGACAGTCTATATCATCACCTGTATGGCTTGTTCCAGCTGCCTCAGGTTGACTGGAGGGTTTGCTCTATTCCTGATTCGCCTCCCTAGGCAGTCCCACATGTGTTCAATTGGAGAGAGATCAAGAGAACGTGACGGCCACGGCAAAACGTTAATTGACGTTATTGTTGTCCAGGAATGTTGACACTGCTCTTGCTGAATGTGCAGGTTGAAACAAAGTTCCTGGGTGATTCTGAATAAATGGCAACACAACAGGACGAAGAACTTGATCAATGTATCTTTGCGCAGTCATGTTACCCATAACGATCACAAATGGCGACTTGTTTTCTCCTCGGATACTGCCCCAAACCATCACACTTCCCCCACCGTGTGCCTGGACCTCTGCAACACAATTTGGAGCGTTTCTTTCACCCTGACGGCGATAAACGCGGGCTCTGCCATCATGCTTAATTAAACAAAACATACTTTCATCGGTGAACATAACATTTCGCCAATCACGAAGCTGCCACCTTCGTACACGTCTTGTCCAGATTAATCGGTTATGTCGATGTTGACGTGTCAACGTTGGGCCACAATAAGGTCGACGGGCCCGAATCCCTGCTGCTCTTAACGCCTTTATAATCTTGACTTCGAGTATTTGACAATTCAGCGACTGTGTATTGAGTTTTCACTAAGCCTTTCAGCGTCATCAAAGTGCTTTTGTCTAAATGTTAAACGTAAATGAAAACAACATGTCATGCTTCTTCGGGAAAGTATATTGGTATTTGTACTCTTACATGCTTTAATGAATTTTCATAAAGGTCATAGAGGTTTCAATGGATGATTTTTTTTCACAAAAAAAATTTACAATGATAGGATAATTTCAAAAGTCATGGGCGACGTTTGAAACAGTCTTAGACTGCATTTGAAACAGCGTGTTTTCAGAGCAGAACAATAGATCTGACTTTCTCTGAACAGAAGATTCTGGTGCATGTTTGAGCTCAAAAGAATTCCATCGATATTCCTAAGTGTAGTGATTGTATAACTTGTCTATCATTTGTTTAAAAAAATGGGGTAAGATTTCATCAGCCCGAATTACCCATTAGGTATGAAAAGGTGTATCCTTTAACGTAGACCTTAGGTGTTGTTCTGACACCTGAAACCAAAACTTTATCGTGACTTGTGGTATCGGCACAAGAACTAAAGTTACTTAGGGTAAAATATCAGTTCCACTGAAACGTCAGTCATAGGTTTAACAAATTGCAAAATGAAAACATATTCTGAGAAAAAAATATTCACTTAATAACAGTTTTGCATGTCGATAATGATTAATTCGCTAAAATTATCCAAATATTCCCATAACACCACACGGTAGTTCTAGATGTAGGATGTTGGTTAACTTTTGTCCGGATGTGTACAGGGTTTTATGCATGGGACTCAACTTTATTGATGACCCCGAAAATAATTCCATATAGGTCCCTGTGACGCAGGATTCTTCTGATATACACAAACGTGTATCTTTTTCTTAAAACTTATATTGATATGATTTTCATGACAAAATGTCATTATCAACATTTTATTAGGTGTTTAACATCCATTCTATTTTTGGAGGATTCTGAAATAGGGAATGGGCTCCCAAACATATGTAATCTGAGTCCCCTGGCTATGTGGCTAGCCTGATTACGTTGTGCTTTTTTGACAGTACTGTACGTACAATAACGGATAAGCAATATTTGTATCATCATATTTGAGAAATATGTATAAAAGATATATATTCTGCCTTTGCATCTTCCTTTTTCTCTCGAGATATTAAAGATGAGATGAGATGAGGTGAGGTGAGGTGAGGTGAGGTGAGGTGAGGTGAGGTGAGGTGAGGTGAGGTGAGGTGAGATGAGATAAGATAATACTTCATCAACAAAAGGGAATTCTTCTTACCTCCAATAGAGCATGACTTTATACATGCAAAACTTTGTAGAACCAATTCAATGCTATGGAAAGATAATAATTAGATGCAAAGAACAACACAGCAACATGAATATGATTATACAAGCCGCAAAGTTTGGCACAGTTTCAAAATGTCATTACAATTGTTCAGAGTCTTGTTAATAATTGAAATACTTGAAGGTATGAATGATTTCCTGTTTCAATTTGACCAATGGAAGGCACGTCACAACGTTTTCCAGATGATAAAGGAAATACTCTGAGTGTGATCACTGATTGATCAGAAATGATTCCCCATGCAAATATTTGCTCTTTTTCATCATATATTGACGCAGGATGTTCAAGAATGGTACCAGCAATCTTCGAAGTTGTATATACATATCATACATATATATAAATATATATGTTAAAAAGATAAGTCAGAAGTTGAATGAATCCATTTTACTGGCTAGTACTTTCAGCTCAATTTAGGAGCATCTTCAGGCCATATACAAATATATATGTATTTAATTTACAATCATGATTATATTTTTTCTATTTCAAAGACTCAAAGACTTGTACCAACACTGCATGCAATGAGGAATGTCGCTTTACACAAAGCAAGTGTGTAACATTTTTAACAATTTCACATCTACATCAAAACAAACTACTTAAAACTAGATGTAACGTTATCGTCCCCTAAGTCCATAAATACCAATGTTTCATCTTTGACGATAAGTTGATGTGGAATATATCAGTACCACAGCTTAGTAAAAACATACCAAAAGAGACTGAACTTCATGAGGAAATTAAGATCTTTTGATGTCAATTTAGTTATAACGAGCTGTACGGACTTAGGGAACGATAACATTAAGACTTCAACCAGAGTATTGTTCATATTCACAGGTTCCAGAAACCTTTCTCTGGGTATGAAATCAAAATCATTTTCTTCGTTTTCTTGACATTAAGATTACAGATGCTGTATCATACTTGCAATATTTTAAAAAGTATTTTCAATGTATTCGTTGTATTTTTAGAAAAATTTAGCGACCAACCTAGGGAAAATCGGACCAAAATTCATTAAATATGAGATAATTTACCAAAATTACTGAAAGGGCAGTCGACATAAAGGCGAATCAAGTGTGGCCATCTCAAAAACTTCCGGTCTCTAAATATACGCTTGAAAACAGTCTTTGTCGGGCACGACTAGATTTTCTTTTCTTTTTCTCCGAATAATGTACTCGTTGCTGCCAAAGTTGATACCCATCGAACGCGAATACGCTAATTGTGACACGGTGTAAATCCTACACGCGTTATGATTACGTCACCAAAGCGGGTTCGATAAATGCTATGCCCTTTCTACAAGGGGTACTGTGCTTTGGGCGTCGAAATAAGTATGTTATTGTTGATTAAACAATCTAAATATGATATCAAAATTTCGACGAAAGATTTTTCTACAAAGTGATGTATTTCTTTTCTCAATAGCTAAATTTCAGCCTGAACCGCATGCAAGTATGAAACAGCATCTTTAAGAATATTTCCCTTGCGCCAATCTGAAAAAAAATCGAAATCTCTGAACGATATATCTCTCTTCATTAAAGCGATGATAGATGCGTTATCCAATATTTGACAATTGGGATATAGGGAGAGTTTGATAATGTAGGATATCTTTCTCTTTGTTATGTTGTTATGCTGATGCCGCGGGAAAAGACATTTGATATCTTAAGGCAGTTATCAAGACAGGGCAAATTAAACAAAGACGTTTATTTGGAGGTTGTTTGACAGAAATGTAGTTAGGTTAATGAAAACCGACAACCAACAGTTCGGATGGGGTAACAGAATATGAAGCGCAGTCATAGCGTCTGGACAAACGGGAAATTCGAAGCTGCGATGTCACTGCGAGGGCGATTAGCATTGTATTTAGGAGACAGAATGGATACATCGTGTACTGGCAAGAGGCAAATTAGCAGCAAGAGAATCGCCCACCGAGGGAGTGTGGCCGAGTGTCTCATGTAGAGAGAAAGGTTTGGGGTTATAGCGAGATTGAAAGTGTTTGGCTGAGGAACGGGTCACGGCTATGTTGTGAGTGGCATGGGTTTGGAATGAAGGGGGCCGCAAACAGAACTGGGGGAGAAAAGGAAAGAAGAACCAAGGGTAGGACTGGAAGCCTGTGATCTGAGGGCAAGGAGAGCTGGGGTAATGTATTAAGTAATCGCGTGAGTAATGTAATATATAATATGGGAAAGGGTTATTGTCAAAGAGGTGGAAAGTAAATGACAGAGACAGTGGGGGCCTAGTAAACACGTATAGGGAACAGGGTTTACAGGTTAAAATGTCAAGGTTCATTCTTAGTTGCTATAAATGTTTTTCTTTTATAGAATATAGATTTTAAAAATTATAATGCAGTGCGTTTTTTAATAGTTTGGGTGGCTTAACTCCTAAAGCATCACTGGTCATGACGGTGACGAAGTTAAGACGAGATTAAATAAATCCATTACACAAGTTCTTATGCTAAACTGTTTTAAAAACTATTAAAAAAGTAGATAGGAACAGTTTGATAATGTAAGATGCTTTTCTTCATGTTACTGTATTCAATGTTGTAGAATGTTACAAATTAAACTGAAATTTATGGAAAAAAACAGGTCACGCATGATTGTTCATGTTCAGAATATATGGTCTATATCATTTTGATGCACCATTTAAAACGAATGGGGTGCCAAATAGGACCTTTAATCGCAATTTAGAAAATTAGAAATTAGGAAAGCTATTATAGTAAGCGTACTAAATGAATTAACTAGTAAGCTCACTCAATGCACTAGTAAGCTTAATTACTAATATTTGATATGATAAGCTTGACTTACCAATATCTTTTAAAATCTTAAAAATATTATTAAAGTCCCATTTGGCACCCCATAAAAACTTGCTAAAATTTGCTATATATACAACATATTATCGTTGAAATGATCGTTGTTGTTAAAACGGACCCACGTGAAATTTGAGGACAGTACGTGTCCCATATTTTGCCCCGTACGTGAGGTAATTAATATGGGATACCAAAACAACATATACCAAATTTATCCCTCTGAAACCACGTTGATTTTGCTTAAGTTCCCACATTAAAATGTTTTAAGATATGTGGAGATGAAATTTCGAAATAAATACCTTCTTATTTATTTCGAAATTTCGAAATAAATCCCCCCACCCCACACACTTTCCCCTAAATCCAAAACCAAATGAAATATCGTTCAATAAATGCATAAAGCTCGTGCATGCATATATTTTCATGAGATTTCATAATGCATAAAACTGAAATTTAAATCTTATATGAATTTAATGAAGTAATTAGTTCATTTGATAATTAAAAATTAGGAAAAATGTCTCAACAACATCACATAGGCCTAATGGTCGAATTTAAAAAAAAAATCATTTTGATTTATTTTTTAATTTTGAAAAGTATTTTTAATCGCATGTAAATTTATGTCAATCCTGTAAGCAGTGACGTTTCCGGTTCCGAACTCCGTATTCGTTTATTATCACATTGCTATTTTTGAAAACACCGCCACGAGTCCCGCGAAAGAGCGAAGTAAGTAATTTTGCGTATGGGAATTAATTTGTATAAACAGCTAGTGCATACAATGAAACAAGTTAATCGGGGCAATTGGGACTCTTACTATCAAAGGGAGGTTTGCATGAAATCTGTCGACAGCGAGTTTTAGCGAGCGGGAGAGCAAAAATATTGTTGCACGAAAACTGAAGGATTCTCATTGAAATGTAAACAACAACTTGTTGATGTTGGAATGCCGCTGTTACTGTTAGTGTTCACTGTTCAGTTATTTTGAGCGTACTTTGCTTGTTGGTTTCGTCGTTGATACACTCTGAAGAAGGTATGAAACAAATGTCATCATTCTTCATTGATAATTTAATTCTGAATATTGTATGAAAGTCTATTTGTTTATATTTAAAGGGACAGTCCGGAAGTGTTTTCCTGGACAAAACGGGTAGACCATCGAGGTGTTATCGTGGAGCAACTTGACAATATTTCCGCCACATACGTTATCATGCCTTACACTTGATAAACTTACCCTAAAATTTAGTTGATATGGATCAAAGGGTTAAACAAATTTTTAAAAATATCCAAGGGCTAAAAAAGTCAGTCTAATGCGAATCCAAGGGTTAAATCACTAAACATATCTTTATTTAGTGGTGAAAAAGTCCTGAACATATCGTAATGTTGTACCCAATATACTTTGTTAACATTTCTTATCATGTTTACTTGTTTCACATGTATAAGAAAATTAAGTTCTCTGGTTTTTTGTCTTTGCTGACCCTGATAAACAAATGATAAAACAAATACATGTTTAATGAGCTGAGCACATGTCAAAATGTCTTTGTGGAATACCTGTGAATGAATTTTATTTTCAGATTTAAAGACAACATTGACAATGGCGGACCCCTGATTACAACAGGCATGGCATGACATGATGAACAGAGAAAAGCCTTCGCTACCTCATGGATGGCTGGTGAAGATCTCTCGCTCTTACCCCGACCGCGTGTACTACTTCAACATCCACACCGGCGTCTCAACATGGGAGATGCCCCGGCTCATCACACAGAGGCCGGTAATTAGAGATACACACACTTCTTAGATTTTGACTTTGTGCATAGTAGTTGGTCAGTTGAATTTCAGAAACCCCTGACATGAATTTGACCTGATGGATTTGTTGGGACTTAACGCTGAGACTTATGTAAAGCTTGTTGAGCAGGGATCTTGATGTTACTTTTCTTTTTCAAGCAGGACTGGAAATTGTCAAATAATTTTCCAGGTTTTTGCATATGAGTTATCTATTCATGAACCACAGTGTTGCCTAATTACATTTCAGATTTCTTATAATTCTTGTCTCTGTTTGTTTCATATGTGGCGTAAATATTTCAAAATTGCTGATCCCATTGCCACAATTTATTTCTTTGCAGGGAAACAAACCTCTGAAGCCCCCTCAACAAGAGTATGCACCAAAATCTCCATGTGCCAACTTTTCATCTGATGAAGATGAGCCTGAGAGTGCCAACAACTACACGAACTATGAAGCAAACAAAGGGAAGTTTGAACCAGTGTTTAGCCAATTCCAGAAAGATATTTTTGATGATGTCAAAAATTCTGCACTTGGAGATGAAGTTGATGGCTTGGACCAAAATACACCTAACAAAGTTCTTGAAAATTCCTTGAAAACTGAAGATGTGGGTCATTTATTTAAGGATGCCGTCAATGAAGGAGGGAAGGAGGTGCAAGATGATGATGTTGTTTTCAAAGGAATTGGAAAAATCTATCCCAAGGTCAAGGTCAAGGTAGAATCAAAAGAGGAGACAACTAGGAGTGAAAAGTTTGACAATTTGCCCGTAGTACTGTCCAAAATAAGGAAAGACGTTCAGGAAGCTGATTTGAGAAGAAAACTAGACAAGAAATCCTTGAAGGATAAGCCAGATTTCAAAAGACAAAAGAGTGGAAGAATAGATAAAGATTTAAAGACCATTGTGAGAACAGTAGTCAATTCAGAAGATCAACGAATAAGCATTACATCTCCATCATCCAAAACAAGAAAAGTTTTACAAACTGATGATGAAGAAACTTTCCAAAGGAAGTCAGAACGATTATCTACCCCTGGCGGGAAAGGAATATGGACTAGAAAGCGTAGAGTGATATCTGAAAGTGATTTTGAAGTTCCATGTAAGGTTGAGAAAACAGACTCTAAACCTGACCTCTCTCTAAAAATCCATGTCGGCGTTAACAGTGAGAGAAAAGTTTCTAGTGAAAGCAGTTTAGATTTGACATCTGAAGACACTGTTTGGAAGGTTCCACCTGAATCAAATACCAGAAAAACTAGTATGAAAGCTGAAACACATCTGAAACGAGCAGGTGGACAAAAATTGACCAAAAAAAGGTTAAACGATGAATGTGTCAATGCCAAACTTGATGCAAAGGTCAAAAAAAGAAAGATGGCTGTCGTCCCAAGAGCAGACGTCAGGAAAGTAGTGTCATCAGAGAGCGAATCAAACAGTGTACAAGGAGATGTGATATCTCCATATTCCCTTCAAGATGAAAAACTAGGACTTGTGCAAGAATGGCTGAAAAATATTGATGATGTTCCTGTCACTAAAGAAACATGTGCCATTTCACCTATCAAGTTTGTTGTAACAGGTTAGTTCTGTACTTATGTCTCCCCCCGAAGAGTCGGGAGACATATTGGTTTTAGCTGAGTTCCCGTTGGCGTTGGCGCCAGCGTCGGCGTTGGCGTTCCCATTTCGTTTCCGGAGCATATCTCTAAAACTATGTGACCGATCATCACCAAACTTGGTATACTGTCTCTCCATATCATGTAGATGTGCCTTTTGGAGGTTATAGATTTCTTAAAATTTAATTTTTTTTTATTTCCATGGCAACAATTTGGACTTACCGGTAGTCTTTTTAAAGGGTAGTGTTCGTTTCCGGAGCAGATGTCTAAAACTATGTGACCGATCATCACCAAACTTGGTATACTGTCTCTCCATATCATGTAGATGTGCCTTTTGGAGGTTATAGATTTTTTTTTAATTGAATTTTTTTCCATGGCAACAATTTGAAGTTAGTCTTTTTCAAGGGTTTCAGCATCAAATCATTAAGAAGTTTGAATCTTTTGTTTGCTACAATTGTGGAGTTGATAGGTTATTTATTCAAGTTGAATTATACAGAGAACATTCATGGAGCTTTATGATAGTATTGTTTAGAGGTTTGGAGCATTTGAGGAAGGGGGAGACATCTGTTTTTACGGGTAAAAACACTTTCTAGTTTGTAATTTGAAAATTATATGTGTGCTTATAGTTATTGGAAATGTTAAAAGTGAAATTAAATGTGAAAAGATAGTCATTACTTCATTAAGGAAACTGTAAATGTATGGTTATTGTCTTTGATATCTCTAGACTTAAATTATCACATAAATTTCACATTTTCTCAAATTTTGCTTACAGTAGAGATTTTTGCTTATTATTTGTGTAAATGTTAAGATTAAGTCAACCGTTATAAATAATGCCTATAATATTTAATCAGTAGCAAAATGTTTGTTTAATTGACGATTCTTGAGGACATGTTAAGATTTAGTCAACAGTTTTAATCCGGTTGAAAGGACACTGTTCAATAGAGATTGGTGAAATAGATTTAGTGTCTGTTTGTTGTTCAGAAGAAAGGGAGACAACTGGCGGTGTGGATGAAACTGAGGCAATGGAAGTGGACAACTTTGAGGAATCTGACACTGAACAGATGGTTATAGATGTAAGAAGAGACTGAATCTATACATCTTCCGCACGCATCGGGCGAGATATGCATTTACAAGATGCGCTCGGAAGATGGAATCTATACTGTAAATGATTTTGTAACAACCAGCAAAATTCAATATTTGAGAAACAATTTTCTGTACGACAACTATGTTATTACAGGGATTGGGAGGGACAACATGGATAAATGACAAAGTTATGACTTTTAGTAATTTTCAGAATTTTGAATGGGCCCTTTCCCTTACATCAATTGTCACCTTAAAAATTTTGATGGGCCACATTATTCATCCATCTGTTTTTTCCCAATCTCTTGATGTTATAATTTTAGCACCCTATAAATAACTATTTCTTATATGATTATATTGACACCAGTAGACCGACTGTTATAACGATGTCACCTCTGCCACATTTTCTCATCAAATGATTTTACAAGCTTATGATAAATGTTTCACTTCTTCCAGCTCCAAGAGATGAGAGGAGAGCTCCAGTTTTGCCCTAGTCAGGTAAAATGTTGTAAAATAATTATTAAGTTCTTATAGTATTTATTTCCGAAATGAATAAGAGTTTTTTTTTAAATTCGGCTTAATTTTAAACAGAAAATTGGAAGAATTATTATGTTACTTTTAAATTACGTTTTATTGAATTCAGGTTATATTAATTATCATAAGCCATAATTGTTGAAAAAACTTTGCAACATGAATTTCATCTATGTCGATATGATTCACATCACTCTATTCAATGTCAGGTTATGTGACATAATTTTAAAAAATAGTTTACAAAAATATTTGCATTTTGTTGTTCCAATTTCCCTTAATTTTCCCTTTTTTTCTTTCCAGCCAGTTTGTGATCTCTCCTTCCCTCCCAGAGACTGTTCTTATACTGCTACTTCAGAACAGGTAAGTAGACATCAGAGAAATTTGTGTATGTTTCAAAGTCCTCTTTTATAGATGTAAAGGGACAATCCTATTAGGGTATTTTTGTGGAAACAAAAAGTCATGGTGACATTCTGTTTTGTTCATTTATTTCGAACATGGTTATTACACAACCCATGTGAGACATGTCACTGAGTGTTATATTTTGGTTGATTAAATTGGTTGATTCATTTCATAAGTATCGGGATACGTATTGTATCGCAACCCTTTCATATCGTTACATCTCTACTTTTGATTTCGTTGATATAGTGATGTAGTGGTTGTTGTTGTCATGTTATGTATATCTGACTAATCTTTGCATGTTATGTATATATCTGACTAATCTTTGCAGGCTCTGTACCTGGTGATAGACACCAGTTCTCTGATAAACCACCTCAAGACACTGTCAGACATGCGTGACGAGGAATATGAAGGTAAGATTACAGTAAGACCTGATGCTTATTAGAGGATATGGTGGGTTCTAGAGGTTGACCAGAGCATCTATTGCTAGCCTTATGTGGCAATAACAATTTAACATTTAAACAGCCCCTCCCCTTATTTGCGCTAAGACTACCGTAAATCCTTAGATAATAGCCGGGCGATTATTTGTTTCAACATTGTTTATTCAAGGCAGACAATTATTCCAGTCAGGCACTTATTATTTGCGATTCATAGTGTAATCACGAAGTATTGGAATAAAATTCCTGTGAAAAGGACATTATATATATGAATTGATGATAATATTGCATCAGAATGCCTATATGAAGAATGATAGGGCAACATTGAGAAGTTGTAGTACATTGTTAAATGAAACCCAATGATACGTTAAGGCAGGTGAATATTTATTTCAAAGAGGGCTGCGTACCGGCGATTATTCAAGGTAGGCTGCGCATGCCGACTTGCAGTACAAAAAGGTTTCGCAAATCATTTGTAGCGAATAGTAGATGTTATTTTAATGGAAAATTCTTTGAATAATTTAAGTATTTCCAAGTGTCAACCATGAATGTGAGATGGAAATGTAGCAAATCAATGTTTTTATGTTATTGATTATTTTTTCAATTGCCATATACAAGTTATAGTGATTATATGACTGTGATGTAAATATTGTATATATCTGTTTTCATCTTTGTTATTGTTTATTTACTGGAGTACTGTATAAGATGTAAAACAAATTTCCCTTTGGGATAATAAAGCCATTATCTTATCTTATCTTTCAAGGACTTATGTTATTTTTGTTATACCAGGTTACGGCCTGGCAGTGTTCGTGATCCCGTGGGTTGTGGTGCAGGAGCTGGATACTCTCAAACACAGGCAGAACGTTGTGAGTTTCTTTACTTTCATTTATCAATCAGCTTGGTACCTGTCCATGCCAGACAATGCTCCATCTTCTAGCTTTATCACTTTCCAATCTTAAAAATGGCGGCCATCTTGGAAAGAATTTAACTGAAGCCAAATTTAAGCAGCACAACAAGAGCTGCATCTCTGAGAATGAAATTGACATTTGCAAACCTAATCAATCCACTTAAGTTTTATCATATTTGATTTTAAAACACTTATTGAATCAAAAATATTTATTTTTACCCATTCAGTCGACCAGTTCCCAGAACAGAGCGAGCAAAGCTGTGAAATATCTGAACGCTTGTTTCACTGGCAAACATCCCAGAGTGATAGGACAGACACCTAAAGAGGTAGGTGGCCAGTGATTTTTCTTTACTTTTCTACAAATTATAAGAATATTTATCACCAACAGCTTAAACTATTGGTTTTTATGAAATTCTTTCAGTCTATCAACATGTCATTATTTACCTAACTAACCAAGAAAAATCACTTACCAAAACCACTAATGAATAAGTGAAAACAATGCAAGGTCACAGTATGATTGATGTTGTTCAATAGGGTTACAAAATTTCTCACTTTTGGCCATATGGCGTCCTATTTCTGAAAATGTGGGGGTGCATCCACAGGGTCAGCCCATTTAACGGAGAATCCTAAATCAAATTCTGTACCCCTCCCCTTTGGATCTCTCATTTGCCGCAACAGGTTCTTCCTTTTCAGCTGAATCCATACTGATGTTCGGATGGTTTTACAAGTGAAAATCTCATGACTCTAAATACATCAAAGTTAGGTGATAGCCTCCATTTAGGGACTGTCAGACACCATTTAATTATGGAGACCTTGACCTCATTGACAAGGTCACTCAAGCACTTTGTTTGTCATGGATCAAGATCAGCACTTCAATATTTCCATCTTGACCTCCCAGACAGACAGACAGACAGACAGATATTATCTAATATATTCTTGCCTCCCCAGGCTGGTGAGACAGTAGAAGGGCTGAAGGTGGAGTGTAATGATGATCGGGTGCTACAGTGTTGTCTGCAGTTTCATGCTAAATGTGAGTTGTTGCTTAAAGTTATTAGTGATAAAACTGTATAACTTAATGATGTTGGTGATGATTTTTTTATTAAAAGTGCAAGATAGCCCATGGCCCTTGCCTTTCCAAATCCTTGTGTTTATGATTAAGAGGGATGTTTAATAAAAAGCTGATGAAGACTGATTATTGTAAGATTATAATTATGAGGATGCTGATCAATAGATAGTATTATATGGGGCTTTTCAACTCGCATTCGGTATCAGCCCGATGGAGGATGCTGATAATGATGCTTATGAGGATGTTGATAATGATGCTTATGAGGATGTTGATAATGATGCTCATGAGGATGTTGATAATGATGCTTATGAGGATGTTGATACTGATGATGATGATCATTATGATGCTTATGATGATGATCATTTTGATGCTGATGATGATGATCATTATGATGCTTATGATGATGATCATTATGATGCTTATGATGATGATGATCATAATGATGCTGATTATGATGATGATGCTGCTAATGATGATGATCATGCTGATAATCATTATGATGCTGATGATCATTATGATGCTGATGATGATGATCATCATGATGCTGATGATGATGATGCTTATGATGCTGATGATCATTATGATGCTTATGATGATGATCATGATGATGCTGATGATCATGATCATGATGATGATCATGATGATGCTGATAATGATGCTTATGAGGATGTTGATAATGATGCTTATGAGGATGTTGATAATGATGCTTATGAGGATGTTGATAATGATGCTTCTGATGATGTTGATAATGATGCTTCTGAGGATGTTGATACTGATGATGATGATGATCATTATGATGCTTATGATGATGATCATTATGATGCTGATAATGATGATCATTATGATGCTGATGATGATGATGCTTATGATGCTGATAATGATGATCATTTTGATGCTGATGATGATGATCATTATGATGCTTATGATGATGATCATTATGATGCTTATGATGATGATGATCATAATGATGCTGATTATGATGATGCTGCTAATGATGATGATCATGATCATGCTGATAATCATTATGATGCTGATGATCATTATGATGCTGATGATGATGATCATCATGATGCTGATGATGATGATGCTTATGATGCTGATGATCATTATGATGCTTATGATGATGATCATGATGATGCTGATGATCATGATCATGATGATGATGATCATGATGATGCTGATAATGATGATGATAGATGATGATGATGATCATGAGGATGCTGACAATGATAATTATGAGGAGGCTGATAATGATAATTATGAAGATGCTGATAATGATAATTATGAGGATGCTGATAATGATGATCATGAGGATGCTGATAATGATAATCATGAGGATGCTGATAATGATATTTATGAGGATGCTGATAATGATAATTATGAGGATGTGGAAAATGATAATTATGAGGATGCTGATAATGATAATTATGAGGATGTGGAAAATGATAATTATGAGGATGTTGATAATAATGATAATGATGGTTATGATGCTGATAATTATATTTATGAGGATGTTGATAATGATGCTTACCCGGTATTATAAAATGAGAGATGATCATGATGAGGAAGCGGATGATGATTGATAAATAGATGAACACAATTATTGAGAATAAAAAACATAACATTGATAATAATCTATTAATCTCTCTAAATAATATCTCTTCCAGACCCATCTTCCCACACAGTAATGCTGAGCGAGGATATCAACCTGTGTAACAAGGCTCTCATATCAGGAATAGAGGCCTGCGGGGTGAAGGTAAAACTCTTTTTCTCTCATCAGTGTCAAATAAGTCTTGATAAGCACCTGCAGTTTCTTATGTATTTATGCTATGGCGTGTCTTTATTTGTTTAACAAGGCCTCATATCTGGAATAGAGGCCTGGGGGATGAAGGTACTACCACAATTCTATCATCAGTATCAAATAATTCTTGATAAGCATCCACATTTTCTAATGAATTTATTACATTTATTTAACAAGGCCTCATATCAGGAGAAAAGGCTTGTGAAGTCAAGGTAATGGCATGTTACTCTTATCAGTGTAACATCTTGATAAGCACAAGGACCTCCAATGAATGGTGGTTATGGAGTGTTCTATCATTGTCAAAATATATAATCAGATATAATCTTAGAGCTTTGATTTGATATGACTGCTAGTAACTAGTTTGCCTGTATGACTCTAATGTCAGAACATGTGCCTATACAGGCTGTTCTTAGACCATGTGTAGAGTGCACCACCAAACTTATTCATATTCTTGTAAAATCATTCTTTGTTTTGCAACGTCTTTATGAAGCATATGAAGAACTAAGCTATCAAGGGGTGCTCTATTATGTCAAAATATATCTTTTTAGTGCTGTGATTTGAGTAAACCACTAATATATAAGTTTGTCTCTATGACACTCTTGTCAGAATATGAGCCTCTACAGCCTGTCCTAACTACACCAACTAAAAAGTAACAATCTTATAGAGTAATTGTTTGTTTAGTAAGGCCCGCACACATATACCTATTGAGTTAAAGGGGGTCTCCAACTTCTAATTTTTAACTTCCAGTGTTTTATTAGCGAGGCCCCAAGATGGTCGGAGAGGGCCTCGCTAATAAAACACTGGAAGTTAAAAATTAGAAGTTGGAGACCCCCTTTATTTTTTTAACTTCCAGTGTTTTATTAGCGATGACCCGAGAGGGTCGGAGAGGGCCTCGCTAATAAAACACTGGAAGTTAAAAATTAGAAGTTGGAGACCCCCTTTAAAGGGGCAGTAGCACGTTTTTTGATAAGTTTATATTTTCAAATTTTCACTGATATAAGTAAGTTAATGCTAAATGAATTATTTTGACAGTGTCAAAAATTTCATTTAACAAGCCAATCATTCATAGTCAGAGGACAAAGTATGACGATTTATATAAAATCCATTGGCGGCCATTTTTGTGTGAACACCTTTAATTCATTTTGTGTAAGAAAAAGGAATCGCATAGCTAAACTTTACGTTATATATTTGAATTATTACTGCTCCATTTAGTTTAAATACATTGTCTTTCGATTGGAACCATTAATTTTCATTTTCGTGACATCACCTTATATTCCCCCTAAAAACGTGCTACTGCCCCTTTAAGGAATGGTTTGTGAATGTTAATTTTAGTCTTGGAGCACCAGATATATCTAATAAACTTAAAGAAACGCAAATGAAAAGCTCTTGTGCCTGCAATTGAGCCATGTTTTATAAACTGTGTAGTATGAAATAAAGTCATTCTGTCTTGTTTTCAGAATTTACCAGGTGTTCTTTCACTCCCTCATGAAGAAAACAAAACAGGTTCGTAAAGAATTTTAACCTCCATAATTATACACAAGTAAATGTGCTGAACGTCATAGCACCTAGTTGTTGTGTTCTAATATTTACTGTCTCTAAACTCTAAACTAAAATGTCCTAAAAATCACTAAAAAGTTGTCTAATGAATTGTTATTTTACATATAACAGCCAACTGTTCATCACAAGCAACATCCACTGCAGCGTTCTCTGATCGACCAATCAGTGCAATCCATCCAGCCTCTAGTCAACCAATGGACAATAGGCTTTATACAGGTGTTACTGATGGGCCAATGAAATCACATGTAGCAAACTATCAGCCAATGGACAACCGGTTTGCTCCTGGCCCAAATGTTCAACCAATCAAATCGAACCATTCCTCTCCTAGACAGCCATTGGACAACAGAGAGGCTGGATCAAACAGCAATACTCAGGGATCATCTTCAGGAAATGTTTCAAGTGTCAAATCTCACAAGATCAGGGTATGTATGGTCTTTGAATCTCAGTTGATACTATATTGGCGATGTTTAATTACACCTTCTGCTAGGACACTGTATATCCTCAGTCCATCTTCTTGTGTTTGCATTCTTCAATCTGATTTTCAAGGATCACTTATATACCCATTTATGTTTTTTGCACCTTCTCCCAAATTTGATGCAATATGAAATATAGTTGAGATGAATATAAGTATCGGAAGTTAACATTTAAAATGATTTGAGACAGAATAATGATTTTTTTAATATATATATAATTTTTTAATTCAAGGGAGTACCAATATACAATTTCAGAAATTATCTTTTTTATAACTATATATATTAAAAACATGGGACGAATCAGTTTTAAATATATTTGGGAGTCTTCTGATACCTCTGCATTGAAAGACTTTTGTCAAGGTGTATTGATAGACATTTTTTTTAAATAACTTTGTCAATATGCACATCATTGTATATCAGATATTGCTTATGAAAAAAGGTTTTTACAGGGGCAGTAGCACGTTTTTAGGGGGAATATAAGGTGATGTCAGGAAAATGAAAATTAATGGTTCCAATTGAAAGACAATGTATTTAAACTAAATGGAGCAGTAATAATTCAAATATTTAACGCAAAGTTTAGCCATGCGATTCCTTTTTCTTACAGAAAATGAATTAAAGGTGTTCACACAAAAATGGCGGCCTATGTATTTTATGTGAATCTTCATGCTTTGGCCTCTGACTATGGATAATTGACTTGTGTAATGACATTTTTGACACTGTAAAAAAAAATACATTTAACATTAACTTACAATTATCACTGAAAATTTTAAAATATAAAATTATCAAAAAACGTGCTACTGCCCCTTTAAGTGTGTGTATGTATATATCAGACTTTGTTAAAGAGTGTTTTGTCCATATTTGCTTAGCTGGACCGTGTGATTGTGAAGGTAAAGTCTGAGATCAAGGACACACTCGGACCCGTGCTGGAGACGGAGATGAAGGAAGCTTTTGGAGATGTTTGGTGAGAGGAAATTATCTTCTGATTTGAAACAATTCTGTGAGAGAACTTAACCTATTTCTGGCACCAGGATGATAAAAACTTTATTATTCCAACACCTTATCATGGTGTGGTGGTTTTTGTGCTTCACTAACACTAAGAGCAATGGCAGGTTGGGTCAGGTTGTGCCTGGTTGGGTCAGGTTGTGCCTGGTTGGGTCAGGTTGTGCCTGGTTGGGTCAGGTTGGGCCTGGTTGGGTCAGGTTGTGCCTGGTTGGGTCAGGTTGTGCCTGGTTGGGTCAGGTTGGGCCTGGTTGTGCCTGGTTGGGTCAGGTTGTGCCTGGTTGGGTCAGGTTGGGTCAGGTTGTGCCTGGTTGGGTCAGGTTGTGCCTGGTTGGGTCAGGTTGATGGGTAGAAGTAAAACCAGATTTGAGTTGTTATGAAACCTACTCACTTGCCATGCACATTTCAATGGAAAGACGTTTTACTAATCAATGTTTCCAAAAGAAATACCTGTACTATAAAGCCTATTGCACATCATCATGTTGTTATTGTCTGTGTTCAATTTCAGGAAGACTGTCGTCCATAGAAAACCTCCTTGGTCAGCTTTGGATATCATGGAATCTTTTGCTAAGTATGAAATATCTGTTGTTTTTATTATTGATGTTCTTTACTAACAACATGAGGTTGTTTGATATATTGAGCAACACTGTAGTGTCTTCCAATTAATGTACCAAATATTTAAGGGTAAAATTTGTTTAACATCCAAATCAGTCTTACCATATCTAAGACAGTGATATAATGATATCATTGTGATGTCATCAGAATTATGATGTCAATGCATTGTAAAGTCATCTTCTCTTAACACCATAGGACTTTGTCATTAGTTGATAATGTTATAATTATTGCATTATGACGACAAAAGGTAGATACACATTTTACATTCATTCATTCATGTTTTAAGGAAGTCATGCTTAAAGATTTGTCTCAATTCTACATGAACATTGAAATTGTCATTTTAATACATTGTCGCATTGAATACATAGAGGATATCTGTCTTTTCTTGACTAATACCATGTTTATGTCATCGAGTGAGGTAGAAAGGTTATATTTTCACGAGTGGCGCAGCCAAGAGTGAAAATATATAACTTTTCTACCTCATGAGATGAGATAAACATGGTATTTGTCCAGAATTGACGGATATTCTATTTATTGTATGATTTTACCATTGTAATTACGTCCGAAAAGGGTCATTTTCACGCCAAGCGGCCGCTAGGAACAGCCCGTCACCACAGTAACACTGTGACGTCATAAGTCAATTTGCGCGTGAGACCATTGTTTTATGAAGTCAAATTATATCAGTCACCGTTCGCAGTGAAAATATAAGTTATTTTCACTGTAGCTTGATAAACAGTTTATTTCACTGATAAATCCCAGTATTTCACTGCTCGCCATATAATAAATATGATTTATTATTTGTGATATTCCACAGACACTGGATGGCAGTGTTTGGACTGATCCTTCCACGACGCATACAGGCAGATGTGAAGTCAGTTTCGAGCAGTCTACATTTGAATAAAGGTGAGTGTTTAGCTGTGCCATTGTTGTCACTAGATACTCATTTCATGATACACTGCTAATGGCTGAAATATTACCCAATCAACATTAACTCAAACTCTATCACTCCCATTTTATGATACGTACTGCTATATTTTATATCATAAATGTCAGGATATCCTTTTCTTTAGGGACCAAAAAACGAAACTTTTAACAATAACAGTAGGCACTATTAAAAATGTTGTATGTCAGCAATACTTATCACAATACATCTACAACTATATATCGTCAGATTTAGTATCTCGATTCTTGATACTACAATATATCATCACAAATCTTATTAATTCAGAATCTTGAATGAAAAGTGAAATGTTATGAATCTGAAAATTAAATGTTTGATTAGGCTTGAGAATAATTGCAGTGATTGCAGTGTTCTTTGCTTTTTTAAGAATTCAGGGAAAAATTATTTAAAATTGAGTCACTTTCTGTTTCAGTGCCATTGCTCTCTATCAGAGAAGTAGTTGATTTGATCATAGACCTGAAAAGCCTGATGACTGAGCTGCAAGAAAATTCAAGGTGAGTGAAAATGATAACCTCTCATGAATAAAGGTGTTTGTATTTTCAAAAAATCAAATCTCTCAAAGACAAGGGTAAAGTTATTTGTACAAACCCCTTAATGAACATAAATGAATTATTAGATAAGAAATCAACAAACTTTATTATTATATTATTTATGTGTTAAATAAAGTCTATTTGTTTACAGTCATGTTTTTGAGTCTATGATTTGCTTTGAATAACAAAAGTGATATCATTTTAGAGAATCAATCTGGTTTACATTTCTGTTGACATGGAACTTCCTAAAATAATTTTGTTCCTCTCAAACATCATATCTTGATTGTTTCAGTGTAATACGATTGTTTTCCTAACACTATTGACTCTCTAATGAGTGAATTATTGAATATGTAATACATGGAAAAAAAGAAACATTAGAATGATGTTTCAAATTTATATCTTCCAGATACAAGAAGAAAGTTGAGAAGTCTCTCCGAAATCTAAACATCATTCTTCTTGATCTTCAGAACGGAAATGTCTCCAGTCAGGTATACGATAAACCCAATCAGACAGTAAATTTAGTGTTGATAGATAATAAAAATGTATGATTTTCACAGCTTTAAAAATAAATCAATCAATGTCCAATTATCAAATTAATAAATTCTTATTTTGGATCATGCTGTCTTGAATATTGTTGCAATTAATTGAGTCAATATCCAGGGAACCATGAAAAAGTCATTACCTATCAAACATTTTAACTTATCCAAAAACAATTCTTTTACAAAAAAAGTCGTTAGTTATGCAGGTTTCCAAATCATGTCTTAACGTAACAAATTGCACTTTTGTATCATTTTATTAAAAATTCTAACTCGCACCCTTATGCAAGGCAACAGTCACTTCTTCAAGGCCTGGTGGTTGTGTATGTATTCTATTGGTATATCCAGTGCTGGCTTTGTTACCACTTTCTCACTATATAGTGCTATTTTTTCCTTAGAAGCTTTACAATACTAGTATTTCAATTTCCTGATGCCAATAGTTTGTTTGTCATTAATAAAAGGACTCACACAAGACGATAGTAGGACAGATTCTTTTTCAGAAGGGGATCCTCCTTGGGGTACTTACTGCATAAAATCTGTATTTTTTGCTAATATGACAGGTTGTGACTATTTTTAGAATAAAAATACGCAAAAACAAGGTTAAAAACGTGTTTTGTTATTATTTGACCACCCTTAGAGGTAGTTCATCTAATATAAACTCGTATTCCGGCTACTGCCTTCATAGAGTTTATCAAGCGAGTGACATTTCTTTGACGCACTTTCCGCCCGGATTTCGGGCGGAACGGTAAGAGGGGTATTTGGAATGAAAACTCGCTCAGTCGATGGAAATAAGTGCATGGATAATCAAAACAAACATTCTTCTTCAAATCAAGGCACTTAACTTCACTTAACTCGACTCACTTTATTAGTTTCAAGACCTTGAACAGAGCTACCCCTACATTTTACTATCGCTCAGCCATTTTGACATGGGTTATCTCAAAAGTGGAATTGCGTTAAAACGGATTCCATTCGATATGAAGCTATGACATTACACGAACTCAAATCAATGTAAATTTGTTTATGGATACGTTTTGACAATAAAATGATGTTCAACTGTTAAAATTTGTATAAATTAAATCTTTATAATTGAAGTGTAAAAGCTTCCATTACTTCTTTTCCGTTTTAGACGATTCGCTTTTTGCATAAATCGCTCATTAGCATATTTCAAAATGGTCGATCGTAGCGGTGAAATGTAGGGGTAGCTCTGTTCAAGGTCTTGAAACTAATAAAGTGAGTCGAGTTAAGTGAAGTTAAGTGCCTTGATTTGAAGAAGAATGTTTGTTTTGATTATCCATGCACTTATTTCCATCGACTGAGCGAGTTTTCATTCCAAATACCCCTCTTACCGTTCCGCCCGAAATCCGGGCGGAAAGTGCGTCAAAGAAATGTCACTCGCTTGATAAACTCTATGAAGGCAGTAGCCGGAATACGAGTTTATATTAGATGAACTACCTTAGAGGGCCCCTCACCTAGCGGTAGCTATGGCAACAGGGGCAGATAACTCCAACCTCATCACTTATCAATCTGTCATTCATCTGGTGATGACGTGTTTTTGCCTCTGAAGATTTTTATGCCCCCGAATCGGAGATTCCGGGGGTATATTGTTTTTCACCTGTCCGTCTGTCCGTCCGTCTCTCCGTCCGTCTGTCCGTTTGTCCACAAAAACTTTAACCTTGGTCATAACTTTTGATTGGTCAGAGCTAGGTCTTTGATACTTGACATATGGATCCCTTGTGATGAGACCTTTCAGATGACACAATGACATTTGACCTTGTGACCTTGACCTTGACACAGCAAGCATTTTCCGAAAACTTTAACCTTGCTATAGTTTCTATACTGTCAGTGCTAGGTCTTTGATACTTGACATGTGTATCCCTTGTGATGAGACTTTTTAGATGACACCATGATATTTGACCTTGTGACCTTGACGTCCGTCTGTCCGTTTGTCCACAAAAATTTTAACCTTGGTCATAACTTTTAATTGGTCAGAGCTAGCTCTTTGATACTTGACATATGGATCCCTTGTGATGAGACCTTTCAGATGACACCATGACATTTGACCTTGTGACCTTGACCTTGACACAGCGAGCATTTTCCGAAAACTTTAACCTTGGCTATAGTTTCTTTACTGTCAGTGCTAGGTCTTTGATACTTGACATGTGTACCCCTTGTGATGAGACCTTTCAGATGACACCATGATATTTGACCGTGTGACCTTGACGTCTGTCTGTCCATTTGTCCACAAAAACTTTAACCTTGGTCATAACTTTTGATTGGTCAGAGCTAGCTCTTTCATACTTGACATATGGATCCCTTGTGATGAAACCTTTCAGATGACAACATGACATTTGACCTTGTGATCTTGACCTTGACACAGCGAGCAGGATGCATCCGGGGGCATTCGTGTTTCACAAACACATCTTGTTTCAAGTTTAAGTTTTTCTGACGAGCTAGCTCTAAGAAAATGGACAAGGAATCTGTATGTTTGGTAACCCTTTCTCTATTTAGAATAGAATAGGTTCGCATTTTCGCCAGGTCCAGGCTGCAGGAGGAGATCCCCGTTCTGCCACCCCTCCCTCTAGACAGAAACGTACCAAGAGTAAGAAGGGTAGAGTCCCCCCCCGAGTTCTGACTCGGACGCGGGGGGCCGGCAGGTCTCGGCTAGGGCTTTAGGCACTTCCCCTACTAATGCGCCGGCATCCCTGGATGCCATTTACTCAATTATTAATGGATAGATGAAGGGGCTGTTCGGAGACCTGATGGCGGAACTCCGCAAGGAGTTTCGTCCATCGGCTTTCCGTCCAGCCCCCGATGACCAGCCGGCCGGGCCTTTTGGCTCCGGTTCCGGCAGCGTCCCCGGAGCTAACTTGGGCAAGGGCTCAGGTGATGCCCAGAGGGATTTGGTGCAAGTCCCTGCTCCGCAGGTTCCCTCCACCTCTTCTACACGGGATCCCCCCGCTAGACTCGACTCAGTCAGTGACTCCTGTACTTCCTCCGATTCCGCCCCCTTCCCCGGTACAACCGGAGGTCCCCGAGACGGTCTTTCGGATCCCCATCTTGCCCCCTGTTGTTCCCTCGACGTCCAAGTCGGGTGCTTCTGGTTCTAAGGACGACATGGAGGTTGATGGGGACTCGGAAGCCGACCCGGTGGACCTCCCTGCCTCTTTGGCGCTGAGGGAAATGTGTGGCAAGCTTGCCGCGGCTCTTCCTCAGCTTGTCGTTCCGGAGAAGGAGGTAGATGAGGAGGAGTTCCGTCTTCTAGGCGGCGACTTCGCTCCGCGCAAGGAGAAACAGGTGCGGCTCCGCATCCTGGACTCCTTGGTGATGGACTCGGTCACGCCTCTCCTTTCGGGTACTAGAAAGAAGGCAGATCTTCCAGATCTAGCCAAGCGGTACCCGTTGGGAGAGGCGGGGCTCTTTGAAGTTCCCGAGGTGGACGATGATGTGTTGGCCTCTGTCATCCCGGACCTTATCGGGGTCCGGGGGCGGCGCCTGCCTCCCTTCAAGGCGCGTCCCTGACGCTGAGGGACGATTACGGCTCTTTCGAGAGCGCCTACCGTTATTCGGCCCAACAGCTAAGGGTTGCTGTCCATATGGCCTACATGGTTTCTCTACAGAGTAAATCCATGGAGGAAGGGAAGGAGCACTCCACCAGATGATGACCGCAGTGGTGGAGGCTGTGGTTGAGTTGCTCTTCACTCCAGCCGGCCACCAAAAACTCACTCAGCGCTCTTCCCTTCGAACTTGGTTCGCCATTGTTCCCGGGAGCAGCAGGAGTGATCAAGGACTCACTCGACTGGATTACTAGGACCATGGACGCCAAAGGCGCCGCTGGTATCGCCGGTTAGAGGAAGTCCTCCCCTGCTGACATCCCCTTCCAACCGCCACAGAAGACCGATTCCCAATGGAACACACAAATTTCCAAAGGGAAAGGTCGGGATGGAAATGAGCAGGGGAAAGGCGCTGGCAAGGGCCGAAAAGGCAAGCAGCAGGCCAAGGGCCAGCAGCAGTCTTTTCGGGGGAAAGGGGGTCCCAACCAGGGCACCTGAGTACCTTGCAGCCCGACCTGGTGAAACGTGCGAGGACCGGAGTGTCGCCAATACCGGGAATCCTATGCCAGTGTCCGAGTCTTCCAGTGGGAGGTCGGCTATCCCACTTTCTGAAGGATTGGGAGAGAGCCACGTCCAATCCCTGGGTCCTGTCCACGCTCAGGGACGGACATTTGCCTCTCTGGAAGAATGGGCCACCTTCTTTTACCGGAGTGAGGAGCACCCCTGTGCCAGCCTTCTCGGAGAAGGCAGAAGTCCTCCGAGCCGAAGTCGTAGCTCTGCTCGACAAGGCGGCCATAGAACAGGTTGCGTTGGGACAGGAGAACGAAGGGTACTACTCGACGTACTTCCTAGTCACCAAGAAGGACGGAGGATTCAGGCCCATACTGAATCTCAAATATCTAAACAAGATGCTGGTGGTTCCATCGTTCAAGATTGAGACACTCAGGTCTGTGATAGCGTCTGTAGAGGCAGGGGATTGGCTCTCGTCAATCGACCTCAAGGACGCGTATCTTCACGTTCCGATGCACCCTCAGTTCAAGCAGTATCTCAGATTTGCTTTCGACGGGGTATGCTATCAGTTCCGGGTGCTCCCCTTCGGCATTTCAACAGCGCCAAGGGTTTTCACCAAACTTATGCTGATCCCAAGACAGGTCGCCAGATCACAGGGCAGGTGTTGTCACCCCTACCTGGACGACTGGTTGATCAGGGCTCTGTCCCGAGCATTGAACGAGAAGGCCACCCAGGACTTTCAGAATATTCTGCTGCGTCTGGGTTGGATTATAAATCTCAAGAAGTCAGACCTAGCCCCCTCCCAGGACCTAGTGTTCCTGGGGGCCAGGTTCGACACTGCGACGGGAGTGGTTTCCCTCGCTCCAGATCGAGTGATCAAGGTAACCCAGTGTGTCCACCAGTCCATGCAGTCTCCCGCACACCCCGCCCGGATGTGGCTCCGGTTGTTGGGGAATATGGCGGCGACGGTGGACATAGTATGGAGGGCTCGCTTGAGGATGAGACCGGTACAACAAGCCTTAGCTGGCCTGTGGTCTCATTCCGAGAGCCTAGAAAAGAACATCTCTGTTCCAGACTGGCTGGTCGACCACCTTCAGTGTTGGTGTTCGGAGGCCAATCTGTGGAGGGGGATTCCTCTGAATCCTCCACCGACGACAATCACGATCCAAACGGACGCTTCCCTCTCAGGCTGGGGGGGGGGGGGGGAGTCCTGGGCGTCCACTCGGCTTCGGGCCTGTGGTCCCCGGACGAGTCCAATCTCCATATAAACGTTCTGGAGCTTCGTGCAGTCAGGAGGGTCTTCGATCATTTCCTGCACCTGATTCGAGGTCAGTCTGTATGGCTGGAGGTAGACAATCGCACAGCAATGACGTACATTCTGAAACAGGGGGGCACGGTTTCTCCAACGCTCCTGTGGGAGGCGTGGCAGTTCCTGTTCTGGTGCGACCGGTTCAATATCCGGGTTCATCCGGTGTATCTCCCGGGGGTGGACAACGCCCGTGCGGACGCTCTGTCTCGCCGCATCCTGGCTCCTCACGAGTGGATGCTCAACCGGAGGAAATTCGGGATTATTTCCCAGTGTTACAGACTGTACCAGGTGGATCTGTTTGCGTCTGGTTTGACGAACCAGATTCCAGTGTTCTGCTCCAGAATCCCCGACCCCAACGCTCTGGCGTCCGACGCCTTCGCGATAGACTTGACCGGTCGAGTGCTGTGGGCGTTCCCGCCAATTCCACTCATTCCCAGGGTTCTGTTGCAGTTGGGCAGCCAGCCGCCGGAACTTCTAGTTCTTCTGGCCCCTTTGTGGACGGCACAGAGCTGGTTTCCGTTGGTACTCAGATGTCTGGCACGGTCTCCCGTGCTGTTGACGAGTCGCCCGGGCCTTTAACTCAGGAAGGGGCACCACACCCGAATCCAGGGATTCAGTGGGTGGCTTGGCCACTATCTTGAATCGCCTCCAGGAGAGCGGTATTCCTGCACGAGTTGCAGACACAATACTGGCTTCGAGGAGGGATTCAACAAACAATCAATACGAGGATAGATGGGCCTGTTATGCGCGCTGGTGTGGAAATCGAGCGCTGCTCGATCCCTTTTCTGCGGGCTTCAAGTCATCAAGTCGGGATTGCAAAAACTCAAACGCCTGGCCGCATCTACAGTTCGTGGATACTCGACGGCTATTTCCGCATTCCACGTCCCTGTGGATGGCTCCGTTTTGGGTAGTCATTCCATGGTCCAGCGTTTCTTAGCAGGTGTGGACAGGATACGTCCGCCTACGCGGCGTATCAGCCCAGTTTGGGACCTATCGGTGGTGTTAGATTGGCTTTCGGGTCCGTCCTTCCGGGGGGACCTTGACGCCATCCCACTTCAGTTGCTTACCTGGAAGACAGCCTTCCTTGTGGCGGTCATGTCTGGCAGGCGGGTAGGTGACATCCACGCGATGTCTGCTGATCCCAAGCTGACTGTCTTTCACAGAGACAGAGTCAGCATCAGACTGCCGGACACGTACCGTCCGAAGGTTGACCATTCCTTTCACGTCTCAGCTCCCATTGAGCTCCCGGTGTTTATGAAGTCGGCATCCTCGGGGTCAAGGGCCTCGGTCCCCCACCTTCTCGATGTCCAGAGTATACTTAAGGTATATATCCAACGGACTAAGAGTATCCGCAAGGATAAGCATGGGGGGAATGACTCGCCTTGTGCATGGGAAACTTAAGATCAAATGTCAGTTTGCTCCGTTACCTCTCTTCCAAAAAAAGTGGGGGGGGGGAGGGGGTTGCGTTTGGCTTAAAAACCTTGTTCGCGGCCGTTTTTAGGCCTATTACTTAGACCCAATGGTTGGCAAGAGGAAAGCCCTCCGGACGGATCAAGTCACGTGATCAGGTGGGTGTCCTTTGCATCCTTGTTTTTTCATTAAGACAGAATAACCACTGCCAGGGATACTATCTTTGGGAGTCTGCCTTATGCAGTAAGTACCCCAAGGAGGATCCCCTTCTAAAAAAGAATCGAACAAACCTGCAGAGGTTTCAGATTCTTTGAAGAGGATCCTCCTTGGGGTACGGCCATCCGCCTCCCCTTATTATGTCCCCCGAAATTTATTTCGGGAGACATAATGTTTTCACCTCTGTCCGTGATTCCGTCATTCCGTCATTCCGAAATGCTTTCTTTTCCGGGCCATATCTCAAAAAACGTTCAATATTTTTTCACGAAACTTGGTATGTGCTTAGACCTAGTGATGGAGTGGTGCCTTTTGCTATTTTGGCTATTCTGAATTTTTTATTTTTTCTGGTTTCCATGGAAACAATTTGAACTTAGTGCATATTGGGGGTAGGAACCTTTTCCGGCCTCAATCTCCAAAACCGTTCAATATTTTTTCACTAAACTTGGTATTTGCTTAGACCTAGTGATAGAGTGGTGCCTTTTGCTATTTTGGTTATTCTGAATTTTTTATTTTTTCTGGTTTCCATGGAAACAATTTGAACTTAGTGCATATTGGGGGATGCTTTCGTTTCCGGACCATATCTCCAAAACTGTTCAATATTTTTTAACGAAACTTGGTATGTGGTTAGATCTAGTACTGGAGTGGTGCCTTTTGCTATTTTGGTTATTCTGAATTTTGTATTTTTTATGGTTTCCATGGAAACATTTTGAACTTAGTGCATATTCGGGGATGCTTTCGTTTCCGGACCATATCTTCAAAACTGTTCAATATATTTTAATGAAACTTGGTTTATGGTTAGATCTAGTACTGGAGAGGTGCCTTTTGCTATTTTGGTTATTCTGAATTTTTTATTTTTTCTGGTTTCTAAAGAAACAAGTTGAACTAGGTGTATATGGGGGGTAGGGTCTGTTTCTGTGTTTTAGCTTAATAACTATTCAAAATATTTTTACGAGACTTGATATGTGGTTAGAACTACTGGAGGAGTGGTGCCTTTTGCTACTTTGGTTATTCTCAATTGTTATTTTTCTGGTTTCCATGGAAACAATATGAAATTTGTACATAATGGGGGTAGGGTTACTTTTGGATTAAATGTTAGCGGGGGACATCACAGTGCATCCCATGCACAGATTTCTAGTTCTGTCTGGCTTGGCTAGATTGATAAGTGATGAGGTTGGAGTTATCTGCCCCTGTTGCCATAGCTACCGCTAGGTGAGGGGCCCTCTAAGGGTGGTCAAGTAATAACAAAACACGTTTTTAACCTTGTTTTTGTGTATTTTTATTCTAAAAATAGTCACAACCTGTCATATTAGCAAAAAATACAGATTTTATGCAGTAAGTACCCCAAGGAGGATCCCCTTCAAAGAATCTGAAACCTCTGCAGGTTTGTTCGAATTAATGATTAGGCTGAAGATTACTTCTGCCATGTAGAGACATTGCTATCCATGATTAACCAACGTGGCGAGTACTTACTATTCACTAGAAAATGTATTCATTCATCAAATGATACAATTTTGTCTTTAATTTTGTTGCAGAGTTCTAATAAGTCAGAGAAAACAAAACCCAACGACCCAACACCCCATTCCAAACAACAGAAAACCACAACAAGAAATCAAAGCACTCCGAATTCAACTCAACGCATTCCGAGTTCATCAACGTCAACTCTTCCAAATCCGAAAACCAAATCGCAAAATACAAACTTAAACTCCAAACCTTCCACTTCCAAAGACACTACCTCAAAAGACAATAAAGACAATGAAAATGCCAGATTTAAAAGGAAACCTAAATCTGGTGCTGGAAACTCTGCAGAGAAGGAACTTAGCACTGAAGAAAACAATGAACTTGTTCAGATGAGCTTTCAAGTTGTATGGGAGAATATTCATAACCTTGGGTAAGTAAAGATATAAGATATCCTGAGCACTTTACAACTTGCCTGGCTTAAATGTTCACAATTACAAATCGGTATGGGAAAATATATACCGGTATGCATATCCTTGTATAAATTGAGATTGAGGTTATCCTCAATTTTATCAGGAAATTTATTTGCTTGGCTGACTGAAGCTTTCATAATTGGTGAACCTAGCACTGATAAAATGTTAAATCATGTAATAAAATATGTAATAATCAAAGAGGCAGCTTGTTATCCCCAACAGTCTCTCATACTTTTGTTCCACTCATAACTCTGAAAATAATTACCAGCCCAGATCTAGTCCTCGTAATTTCGCAATAACAAGCTCATTTGAGTTTGGGAAGGGTAACAATTCAATATCAAATAGAAACTTATGTCAGGCTTTTAAAGATGGAGTGTCTATACAGTCTGATTAAAATCAACAGAGCTTCGAGGAATAAAATAGTAAAAATATTGTCTCTATCGGGGTTCGAACCAGTCGGGATATCCTCTCTGATTCAGTCTGAATGCTCTTACCTCTATCGCATGTTTCTGCCGCAAGCTCATTTAGCCAATCGAAAAGAGGGTGGCAAAAGCTTTTGATATAATGCTAAGGCCAGGTAACTCCAGTGTACCATTTGTTATACATAAGTGCACCAAACGGTATTAAAAAACGAGGATGCGATTTGATAGCTTACGACTGGGTTTGTCTGCGCTAAACTGATTATAGCAACATGCCATAGAGGTGGGTGCATTCAGACCGAGACGGAGAGGATATCCCGACTGATTTCAACCCCAATAGAGACAATATTTTTCCTAATTTATTCCTCAGAGCTCGGTTGATTTTAATCAGACTGTATAGACACTAATCATTTAATCTTTCTCTGGTACAGCTGCAACATAGAGGAAGAGCTACACGAGGCCGGCGGAGAACGGTTCGTCCCTGTCATGCATCGTCTCTTGTCTCTCACTCAAAATCTCTTGGAAATCTTTACTTTGTAAGTATTTAAATTTCCCATTGAGATCTCTTGAAAATCTTTACTTTGTAAGTATTTCAATATTCTTTTGAGTATTGAAATTTGTTTGTCTCTCACTCAAAACCTAATAGAAATTTTTACTTGTGTTTCAATATTCTTTTGAGTATTGAAAAATTGTTGTCTCTCGCACAAAATCTCATAGTAATTTTTAGCTCATCGGGACTGAAAGTCCAGATGGGCTTATGGCATGGCCCGGCGTCCGTCCGTCCGGCGTCCGTCCGGCGTCTGTCCGTAAACTTTTGACACTTTCGACTTCTCCTCATGAACCATACACATTAGAGAGCTGAAATTTTGTGTACAAGTACCTTAGCATATGGAGATTTTAATTTGTAACTTTGGTGACCCTGTGACCCCAAATAGGGTCACAGGGGTCACAACTTTAAAATCCTATTTTCATCTTCTTCTCCAGTTCCAGAAGGACTAGAGAGGTAAAAATTATATGTGCAGACTCCTTGGCCAATGGGGATTCTAATTTGTAACTTTGGTGACCCTGTGATCCCAAATAGGGTCACAGGGGTCACAACCTTAAATACCTATTTTCATCTTCTTCTCCAGTTCTAAAAGGACTAGAGAGTTAAAAACGATATGTGCAGACTCCTTGGCCAATGGGGATTCTAAATTGTAGATTTCGTGACCCCTTGACCCCAAATAGGGTCACAGGGGTCACAACCTTAAAAACCTATTTTCATCTTCTTCTCCAGTTCTAAAAGGACTAGAGAGTTGAAAGTGATATGTGCAGACTCCTTGGACAATAGGGATTCTAATTTGTAACTTTGGTGAACCTGTGACCCCAAATAGGGTCACAGGGGTCACAACCTTAAAAACCTATTTTCATCTTCTTCTCAAGTTCTAAAAGGACTAGAGAGTTGAAAGTGATATGTGCAGATTCCTTGGACAATGGGGATTCAAATTTGTAACTTTGGTGAACCTGTGACCCCAAATAGGGTCACAGGGGTCACAACTTTAAAAAACTATTTTCATCTTCTTCTCAAGTTCCAAACAGGTCTAGAGAGCTGAAATTATATGTGCAGACTCCTTGGCCAATGGGGATTCTAATTTGTAGATTTCGTGACCCCATGACCCCAAATAGGGTCACAGGGGTCACAACCTTAAAAACTTATTTTCATCATCATCTTTAGCTCCTAAAGATCTATTGAGCTGAAAGACTGCATGTAGACTCCTTGGCCAATTGGGATTCTAAACTGTAGGTTTTGTGACCCCATGACCCCAAATAGGGTCACAGGGGTCACAATCTTAAAAACCTATTTTTCTCCATTAGATGACAGTCTATGGCAAATTTATTTCTCCTTGGATATTTTAGTGTGGACTTCTTTCACTGTCTGATATTGGCGATCTAGAAAGTGTTGAATAATAATACATTTGTTTTGTAATTTTTTTATAGGTTTTCTTGCAATAGGTAACATCAGTTTCATTTTTAGCTCATCTTGCCTGTATAAAGCAAACTTGATATGATGCCTGATGAGTTACAGAGCCAATGGCTCTATTTTTACTTTGTGTTTCAATATCGATGATTTAATTGAATTAATCATTATGAAATTGATCACCTGCGTAAATATATCTTCATATTTGTAAATTTATTTATTTCAGGTGCCTATCGATTTCACCTTTATCAATCTACGACCACAGGAACAAATTTGAGGACTTTGTCAATCAGATGAATAACTTTTTCATCCGATTAAACTTTACAGTATGTTGACACATAGAATTAAGATTGATGCATGTTCAACCTAATTTTGACTTTATTGAATTGACATCTAAATTAGAAAAAATCAAGATTTTAGAATATGCTGTTTCAATCAAAGTGTAATGATTTGATAACAAACTTTTTCAATAATTTCAATTTAATGTTTTGGTTAGTTTTAAGTTTTATTGACCTAATTATCTTCAACATTGTGGCTTTCAAAACAATGTATGTTACTAAGTATGTCTATTTCCTGATTTGTTTCCAGCCAGTAGAAATGGTTTCTGTGACCAGTGACAACATGCTGACCTTCTTTCACAACACAAGCAATAGGTACCAGTATAACTATTCAAGAAGTCTTGCTGTAGTGTCTTTAGTATTTGAAGAGTTTTCCATAACAGAAGCACGTTTTTGGTGGAAATTTTATCTTTTTAAATCTTCTCTAATAAATATAAGTTGATGACAAATGTATTAGCTGCAGAGTGTTAAAAATCTCATTACGCGACCAATCTGTAGTAAAAATAGGGAATTATCAATAATCATACAGAAACTGTCGACTTCTCCTCATGAACCATACACATTAGAGAGCTGAAATTTACAGGTACCTTAGCATATAGAGACTCTAATTTGTAACTTTGGTGACCCTGTGACCCCAAATAGGGTCACAGGGGTCACAACCTTAAAACCTATTTTCATCTTCTTCTCCAGTTCCAAAAGGAGAAGAGAGTTAAAAATGATATGTGCAGACTCCTTGGACAATGGGGATTCTAATTTGTAACTTTGGTGACCCTGTGACCCCAAATAGGGAAACAGGGGTCACAACCTTTAAAACCTATTTTCATCTTCTTCTCTAGTTCTAAAAGGACTAGAGAGTTAAAAATGATATGTGCAGACTCCTTGGCCAATGGGGATCTTAATTGTAGATTTCGTGCCCCCATAACCCCAAATAGGGTCACAGTGGTCACAACCTTAAAAACCAATTCTCATCTTCTTATCCAGTTCTAAAAGGACTAGAGAGTTGAAAATGATATGTGCAGACTCCTTGGCCAATGGAGATTCTAATTTGTAACTTTGTTGACCCTGTGACCCCAAATAGGTCGCAGGGGTCACAACCTTTAAAACCTATTTTCATCTTCTTCTCCAGTTCCAAAAGGTCTAGATAGCTGAAATTATATGTGCAGACTCCTTGGCCAATGGAGATTCTAAACTGTAGATTTCTTGACCCCATGACCCAAATTTGGGTCACAGGAGTCACAACCTTAAAAACATATTTTCATCATCATCTTCAATTTCAAAAGGTCTATTGAGCTGAAAGACTGCATGTAGACTCCTTGGCCAATTGGGATTCTAAACTGTAGGTTTCGTGACCCCATGACCCCAAATAGGGTCACAGGGGTCACAATCTTAAAAACCTATTTTTCTCCATTAGATGACAGTATATGGATATTTTAGTGTGGACTTCTTTCACTGTCTAATATTGGTGATCTAGAAAGTGTTGAATAATAATAAATCATTTGGGTAAGGAAATTTATTCCGAAATCGTTACATTTGTCTTGTAATATTTTTATAGGTTTTCTTGCAATAGATAACATCAGTTTCATTTTTAGCTCATCTGGCCTGTATAAAGCAAACTTGATATGATGCCTGATGATTTACAGAGCCATGCACTGGCTCTATTTTTTGTCCTGTTCATAGGCTGCATCATATAAATTTATTGTATATTGAGAAATCTTTTGGAAGAAATTATTGCTGCGACATGTAAACAAAGGTAACAATGAATTAGGTGAATACAGACAATTAAGGTCACATGCCATCAGAAAGTGGGGAATCAGTTTATACCATTAGCTCTCTGTAATTCTGTTTGACAATTTCTCTTTGAATTAATCAACTTTATATCTTTCTGGCATTCAACAAATAAAAACATTTTATTCTTCAAGAATCTCTAAGTAATGAATTATGAAACTACGATTGTTTTATTATTTCCTCTTATAGACCAACTCTGCAAAATGGACTTCAGCAGTTGGGCGGCCTCGCCAACAACCTTCAAATGTTGGTTAACATAGCCTCCACTTGATTGGCTGGTAATAGATGACGACACCAACATCCTCCAATTAATGCATCAATCTCAAAGTGATGCCTCGTTACTGGTTGGATGACATCACCAACAATCTCAAAGTGATGCCTCGTCACTGGTTGGATGACATCACCAACAATCTCAAAATGATGCCTCATCACTGGTTGAATGACATCACCAACAATTTCAAAGTGAAGCCTCGCAACTGATTGAATGACATCACCAACAATCTCAAAGTGATGCCTCGTCACTGATTGAATGACATCACCAGCAATCCCAAAGTGATGCCTATTTACTGGTTGGATGACTTCACAAACAATTTCAAAGTGATGCCTCGCAACTGATTGAATGACTTCACCAGCAATCTCAAAGTGATGCCTCATCACTGGTTGAATGACATCACCAACAATTTCAAAGTGAAGCCTCGCAACTGATTAAATGACATCACCAGCAATCTCAAAGTGATACCTCGTCACTGGTTGAATGACATCACCAACAAATTCAAAGTGAAGCCTCGCCACTGATTGGATGACATCACCAACAATCACAAAGTGATGCCTCGTCACTGGTTGGATGACATCACCAACAATCTCAAAGTGATGCCTCGTCACTGATTGGATGACATCACCAACAATCTCAAAGTGAAGCCTCGCCACTGGTTGGATGACATCACCAACAATCTCAAAATGATGGTTCCAGTTAGTTGACATCAGCAACCATCTCCAAGTGACTTTACCAACAATTTCCAAGAGATGCCTCCAGTTCCCAGACATCACCAACAATTTCCAACTGATGCCTCTTGTTTGACAACATCACCAACAAGTTATGCCTCAATTTGGCTGACATCATTTACAACTTACAAGCGATGACTCCAACTTATTGACATTATCAACAATCTCTAAGTGATTCCGTCAGTTTGATAACAATCTCCAAATGATTTTTCCAGTTAAAGACATCACCCACAATTTCCAAGTTACGCCTCTAGTTGGCTGACATCACCAACAATTTTCTAGTGATGCCTTGAGCGGAGCAACATTCCTAACATTTAAATGATGCCTTCAGTAGATCTTTATTTGAAACCAGCAATATTGAAAAACAACATATTGCCATGGTTTCACCCCAGTGCAAAGTCCAACTTTTATTAGGTTTATGGCATGGCATGGTGTTCGCCATCCGTCCCTCCATCTGTCCGTCCGTAGAGTTTGTGCATTTTCAATTTCTTCTCCAGAACCTAAAGGCGTAGACAGCTGAAACTTTGTGTACACTTCATGACTAGTAAGGATTATAAACTGTAACTTTGGTGCCAATTAGGGCCACAGGGGCCACGCCCTTAAAACTTATTTTCGACTTCTTCTCCATATTCAATAGGCTTAGAAAGCTGAAATCTTGTGTATAGATGCTTAGACTAGTGAGGAATATTAATTGTAACTTTGGTGATCCTGTGACCCCTTATAGGGGCCACGCCCTAAAAAACGTTTTCTTCTTCTTCTCCAGAACCAAAAGGTATGGAAAGCTGAAATCTTGTATATAGACTCCTTAACTAGTGGGGATTATAGATTGTAACTTTGGTGACCCTGTGACTCCTAATAAGGGCCACAGGGGCCACACCCTAAAAAGCGTTTTTCTGTTTCTTCTCCAGAACCAGGTCTAGCTCATTGAAACTTGATTTATAGAACAACCATGTGTTGCCTTTTGGAGTTCTCAACATATTCTTACCTCTTTTTTTGCCAGAAACAATATTTCCTAGCTAATTCAAATTTGGTATGTCAAAAAACTTCATGTACAATTATGCTTCTAACAGTAATTCTAACTGTTTCAATCATAAAACAAGTTTCAATGTTCCATTGTAATGAAACTGATTAGCTCATCTGACCTGTAAAGCCCGATGGGCTTATGGCATGGCATAGTGTCCGGCGTCCGTAAACTTTGTGGAATTTTGACTACTTCTCCAGAATCATAAGGCCTAGAAATCTGAAACTTTGTGTACAGACTCCTTGGCTAGTGAGGATTATAAATTGTAGCTTTGGTGGCCCTGTGGCCTCTAATAAGGGTTACAGGGGCCACACCCTTAAAAGCTATTTTCATCTTCTTCTCCAGAAGCATAAGGCCTAGAAAGCTGAAACTTTGTGTACAGACTCCTTGACTAGTGAGGATTATGAATTGTAGCTTTGGTGGCCCTGTGGCCCCTAATAAGGGGGGGGGGGGGGGGGGGGGGGTTGGGACCACCACATTGGCCACACCCTAAAGTAAAATCAAATGTAAAGCCTGATGAGCTACAGAGCAAATGGCTCTATCTTTATGATTTTGATTACTGATAATCAACAAATAACTTTTGTAGGCTGAATTCATAATTCCCAAAGGATACTTAGGATAGTTTTCAACTTAAAGTTTTGTTTAGGGTTTCATATTATTGTTCAACACTTTTCCCTCTCGGCAGGGATATCTGACTTTGTGATCTTGTTTAAGTTGCCCTTATGCTCCTCCCTTTATATATTTCCAAAGAGTTTTGTATAGACCTTTATACAGTGTACAATGTTTCATACTCTAATATAACTTTTTTCTGCGATAAAGTGTACATTGAAAAATTGATTTTTTGCATTTTGCACAATGTAGGAATTTCAACTTTTTCCGTCCCATTTCTTGCCAACCAATACCAAAGACATGATCATCATTGAGTGAATGACAGTCAAATGTATATATATGTATATATGTATGTAACAAAATATATAAAAAGTGCAATTATAGCAGGGAAAAAATAACGTCATTTCAGGGTCATTAATGATCTACCTTGTAATGGTCATATATTCTTTTCAACTGTTATTTGATGAGAGAGAATGATCATATTTTCAAATGAGACAATAAAAATGTGCCTATATGAAATCTGTTCATTGTTGTTTGTGGTCGTAAAATTACCAATTAAAATAAAAGAAGTCAAGCATATAACCTCACTCAACTTTGCATCCATCAAATGAAAAACCCTAGGACAACTTTACTGAAAATACTTGGTCTCCAAGTTGGCAGGTGTGCTTGAAGTTCACCACCAACCAGTACAATACTAATTTTGGTGTAAGGCGCACATTTCCATCAACCTATGGCCAAGGATCTGCAACATCTGGACCTGCTTAGCTGACATACATGTTGCAAGAAGTTCACCACCAATTATTACAATACTAGCTCAGTTATATTAGCAGTATTACCCTGGTCAAACCTAAGCTGACCTTTATGTTGTTGAAGGTCGCCATTCATTATAATAATATACACAAAGAACTTAATTTCAAACAGAAAAACACTGCAAATAATAAACAAAACAAATGTACAGGCAAACAATAAGAATGTTTTAAATACCAGTGTGGAAACAAAAAATTCATACTGTTTACGATTCACTGTCGCTGAATAACTTGTGTTATAAAAACTTTGTATTTTTTAGTCAAAATCCAGCTTACCTTAAAATTAAAAATTAAAGTCAATATTTTTTGCTGCAATGTGATTATTATCATTCTCTTGAGTGAATTGATGAATTTTTGTTTATCCGGCGTCCGTCCGTCCATGTGTCCGTAAACTTTGTGGAATTTCGACTTCTTCTCCAGAACCATAAGGCCTAGAAAACTGAAACTTAGTGTACAGACTCCTTGGCTAGTAAGGGTTATAAATTGTAACTTTGGTGGCCACAGGGGTCACACCCTTAAAACCTATTTTCATCTTCTTCTCCCTAAGCATAAGGCCTAAAAAGCTGAAACTTTGTGTACATACTCCTTGATTAGAAAGGATAATAAATTGTAGCTTTTGTGGCCCTGTGGCCCCTAATAAGGGCCAGAGGGGCCACACCCTTAAAACCTATTTTCATTTCTTCTCCAGATGCATAAGGCCAAGAAAGCTGAAATATTGTGTACAGACTCCTTGGCTAGTGAGGATTATAAATTGTAGCTTCGGTTGCCCCTGTGTCCCCAACTAAGGGGGGAACCACATTGGCCACACCCTAAAGCAAAATCAAATGTAAAGCCTGATGAGCTACAGAGCCAATGGCTCTATATTTAGTAAATAACCCCATAGCAAAAGTCAATCGTTAAAGCAGTATGAACCTTCAAAATCACAAAATTATCAAGTTCAACTCAAGGAATCTCAAATTTACTTACAGATGTTTAGATTGTAGGCTTTTTATCAATGTTTGATGAAAAAATGATGAAAGTTCAATGTCTTGCTAGCCTCGTAACATGCATGATAAAAAAGGTTTAAGTGTATGAATGTCAACTAGGGATAAGAAATGTTATTTTTAATTCATAACATCCAGAGTTTAATGTGTAGTATTCCCCTATGACAATAGTTATATTTGGCCAAATTTCAGTAGTCTCACAGTTTTTCTCATATTTTCATTATTTTTGCACATTAGCGATTTTTCACTGTGTATAACCGTACACCGGAACAAGCGAGGTGTACGGCGGAGAAATGTTGCTAGTGAGGAGCCGAAATCGAAAGTTAGGTAATATTTTACTTCTTAACTTTCAAATAATCAACATCATGTGGTAATTTTAGCACACATACTTAGTCAAATGTATGTGCTTGTCATTCTGTATCCAAGGGACAGTAACAATGACAGTTGCGAGTAATGCTGTTGTAAGTAACATATTTGCTATCTCTGACTATGGACAGGATATGACATTAAATAGTTACGTCTCGGAAAGCTATTGACATGATAACATAGAAAAGGTTGATGAAACGGCGATGATTGCTTTTTTAGTTGATCCCGTTTGCGATCACGCTCCTCGCTAGCAACATTTCTCCGCCGTACACCTCGCTAGTTCCGGTGTACGGTTATACACAGTGTTTTAGTACAATTAAATAGTCAATAACAAAGCAATTGTTATATATGGAGTGGTCAATACATCAAAATAACTAAAATAGTCCAAGAGCACCCAAGTTCATTTTACAAAATCGGGGGGTGCTTGATAATGTTCTTTGTGTATAGTTTGTAGAAGGCCACCACTGATTATAGTACTAGTTTTGTACAAATTTCCATCAACTAATGAATTGCGAAGAACCACTTGGATTAGGCTTATATGCACTACCCTGGTCTTACAAGCTGCATGCGTGTCCCTACTTCTTCACCAACACGACTCTTCGCTGGTGCCCAATTACATAATAAACTTGCGTCCAAAAGAATCGCTACTGTCTTTTCAACATCATCAAAAAAAATAAAAAATATTTGATGACCATATGCCTTGTGACGAAGGATAACACAATTTAATTCACGTCCAAACGTGCCCAAACACGTTTAGGATGCAAAATGGCAATGTCAACATGTCTTTTGGAAATATTGTTCGGCAAATTAAAAAATGAGTAAATGATGGAACTTATGTTAGGAAACGATGTTGCCGCCAGAAAGCACTTTATTTGAGAATAATTTGTTTACGTGTCTTTGCTGTAAATTGTTATAAAGAAAGCAAAAGTGTTCGATTTCTCTCTGCTATCCTACTTTCTCAACTTATACTCTTACAACGCGCCCTATAACACCAATGAAGATTTGAAAAAAACACTTTAAAGGTTACATATGAGTATCGTATGTCAAAGTAAAATAAACAACTCGGCAAAAGAAAGTATAGGTTCGTAAAATATTTTTTGGTAAACCCTCATTAAGAGCAAACCAAATTTTTTCACAAAATCAATGTCTGAGTAGGATACGGGAGTAACCACGTCGATGAAACGGATCGTTATTCGTGGTGCCATTACTTATGTCAAAATGGTAAAACCCGTTGTAAGCCAATTCTTCAGTTATCAATCTAGGAATTTGACCTGACGCGAGTCCATGGAATCGCTACCACAAATTCTTGTGAGTCCTGGCATACCGGTATTTAAATGAGTGCTCTATCGGTGGTCGGTCAGATTAATTCCTTAAATGGGGTCTCCAACTTCTAATTTTTCACTTCCAGTGTTTTATTAGCGAGGCCCCGAGAGGGTCGGAGAGGGCCTCACTAATATAACACTGGAAGTGAAAATTAGAAGTTGGAGACCCCCTTTAACAACACCAGCAAACAGGCAGGATCCAAGTCAAAATAAGAACCGAGAGACAACGTGTCACATCACCACAGGAAGTTCTACAGATACGATACATTCACTTGCGCAACTGATTCTTAACTGCGGCGTCAACGGCATCAACAGCTCTAGGACTCGCATCAGTCAACGCCCAGTACTACGGACACCTTCTTCTGCAGGTATCAGACCTTACCATCCCTTTAGAGGAATGATCTTGATCGCCCAACATCGACGTGAGAGACTACGATGAAAGTCACAATGTTCACGTTCTGCCATGACCTGCCTGTTCCCCTGACATGAACCCAACAGAGCAACTATGGGACCATCTTGACAGACAAATAAGGAACCGTCAGCTGCCGCCTGTGACAATAAATTAGATGAAATACCTCTGAGGGGAGAATTGCTAATATTTCAACTAACGTCATCAGAAGCATGACGTCGTCGATGAGGAGACGTATCACTGCCTGCACCGATGCCAAAGGTAGACATTTAGTACACTGCCCAAATTATCTTATCTTTTCTAACAAGCTACTAAAACCCGTGATGTAACGTTTGAGAGCTTATGTGATACGTGATACATAAAGATTTAGCGAGTGTATGTACATCAAAATACTGATGATTTATTCCTGAGGAAAAATCACTGCGGCGATGAATTTCTTATAGTGTTTGTAGCGTAGATCTGAAGATAAGATAAGCCACACTTACACGTACCTTATCATCTCGTGGGATAGTTTGGTTACATCATCAGAACGCATGACAAGGAAAACATGAAAAATACATGTACATTAACTCGATCGATAACGAAGTAAGAATCTGTTTGCAAACGTCGCAAAGATTGAATAAAGAAGTTCCTAACTCCCTATAACCATATGATACTGGACGAAATAAGTTTAGGGCAACCCTGAATTTAAATTTTGAGATATATCATACCTCATATATATAATGATGCTAAGTATGCTTAAATATTGAGGGTGGGTGATCCTAAACGTTTTGATATTTCGTTGAGTATTTTTATTCATCTTGGTTATTCAAACTTATAAAATAGTATGGCCTTTTTCAACAGTCTATTCCTTAAATTTATTTTAATGCACATGGACTTGGATTTATTCTGAAGCAAGTCTAGATTCTCATTATAGGAATTTAAAGATCAAAGCAAGTCTAGATAATATCGGTTGAATAGATAGTCGAGTATTACTATATTGAATCTAGATTATAGCAAGTCTAGATTTCCTTTATACTGGTAGAAAATAATGCCGAGTCTAGATCTCTAGATGAAGAGGTCGAAAATTCGCTCATCTTTTCCTCGTTCATCACTTGACATCATTCCCCTCAATTTCAAGAAATTAAAATGAAATTTGAATGTTTTGAAATTTCGACATGTTTTGGAAACTTGTATTTAGACACCTATCCAGTTTTCCTACCATAAATAACATACTATTATCTTATTCAATAAGCTACTTTACTGACACGTTATCTTTGCATTTCATGCCCCAAGGTCTATTAAAGAAAGCAATTACGTTATCTACTTCAATGAAACCACCAGGGGCTGTGTGCATATTAGACAGCTAATTGTTTTGCGAACATGCTTTCGGGCAAACAAAAACGTACCTCAAAAAATCAATAGTCGAACGTTCAGATGTTTGACGAAATACAGTTCTAGACGGGTCAGTTAATTCACATTCGGATAATTATATTTACATCTCTGAATTAAAGATGACAACGCCAGAGAATAAAAGAAATCGAATGTCTACTTAGTGACTACATGTCAAGTGCGAATGAAGTTACTGAGAGCTCGCAATGAATGATCTATCGATAAGTAATAAGTGAAGATTTTTTTTCTTATTATCGTATTCCATAGGGCATGGACTTGGATTATCCTAATGTCATTTTGTCTACGTAACGTAGATAATTGAATTTGTAACTCATTTGAAGGGGCTTTCTTGTGATTATGACAAAGACGAGCAATAGTTTTTAATTGGGAACACTTTCTGCAGTTTACATCAATTACGCACAGAGCTAGCTATATTACCATTACCGTTATACACCACCAAGTTTTCTACACAGAAGCCCCATGCGCATGTTCTAATTAGTCAGCGGCTTTTTTGTCTAATTATGTGTACTTACTGGCCATATTCAAGTACGTTTATACATGTTTGGGATTATTGGAGTCGTTCTGAAGTTTCTTGTATTTATGTACCTTTTGAAGGTAAGAATGATATAAAGATAAGTTTATTTCATTTTACAAGGTTCGTATTAATTTATATATATTTTTTTCTATTTGGAATTTTTAAAAGGGAATATACAAAAGCAATAAAGATTGATAGATAAAGATAAAAATGCAATATCAAGAATAAACTGTCGTCCTACCATACTCAATTTCTAGTCATATCAGTTCCAGTTTGTTAATCAATACTAGATTAAAATAAGGGAAAACACAATATTTCAAATTCGATAAATAATGGTTTTTATTTAAATATGCTCAACCACTTTGTTTAATGTGTTGATTGTTTCAGTTATAGCGTTTATGTGTCAACAGTTCTTAAATTGAGTTCCAATAATATATCTTTAAACACAATTTAACAAATTGATAGGGGGAACTTGTTCTAAACATATAATTGAATTATGTAATGTTAATGTGATTGACGTAGAAATCTGCATTTGCATTTATTATTTCATCTGACCGAAATTTGGATTCAATGACTTTTCGATCTTAAATTTTAAACTTTTGCATTGGAAGGTAAATTTTCCAATTATTCCGTATTTCGTTTTATGAGTGAAGTTTTTAAAAATAATTTTGCGTTATGGCATGTCGTAAAGTTGTTTCGACGAGGTATAATAACGTCAAAAAGGCTTATTTTGGAATTTCATAACATTTTAAGCATAAAGCGATATAAAAAATTGTTGAACAGGGAAGCATATCTGTTTAGAACTATGAGCAAAACATTACGACAACAAGTGATTGCCGTAAGCGAAATTGAAGTAAAATCTTGTATAGTATATTCTATACAACTCATCACATACCATTCAAAGTTTGGGGGAAAGGAATATAGTATTTTTATTAATTTTTATCGAAACTATACAATTTTTTTATATAAAACATTATCAGTAAATATTTATAAATAATAAGTCATTTTAAACATGCAGGGTGGTAAATAAACGTATTTATGTTCATACCAAGTAAACTGTTGTACGGAAAGTAGACTATATCAAGTAGTTGGATGTGTACCGACTTTCCAAAATAGCACAGCTGTGCATGTCCGATGTTTTCTGTGATAACTTGATGCTCTGAACTCCGACAAAGAAAATATGATCGGCCAAGGAGGTCGTCCTGAATTCTCCGCCATATCTGTAGGATTTGGTTCTGAAAGTTACAATAATGGCAAAGGGCGAAGACGACAGTCACCGTTTAGGGTAAGCAACTCAATCTCATCTCTACTCAAGCTGGAGACAAGTTTTATACACTGTACTGAAGACGGGAGGATGATACTGTAAGATAAGTGTGAGATTGCGTTACCAAAAAATCAACAACAAAATCCTTTGTGAATGCATGTTTACGAGGCTGCCACAGTGATATTTTAAAAATCATGGTTTTAAATAAAATCGACTCAATCTCTTAGGACAAAAATGCAATAACTCTTTTAACAGTCGGTCTATGTATAGCTTGATATATGATATATTTCCTTATGATTAGTCATTATGTCATCTTGCCATTGGATGCAAATTATTATTGACCAATCAGAGAAAACAATTCACTACACTCTTATCATGTCCGACATACAAATGAAGCAAATAAAATGGTATTTTGTCTGTGCATTATTGTCTTCTACTTTAGGTTTCAAGTAGATTTACATTCTATTTGACACCCATACAGCTTACATTGTTATGTTTTACGCATTAATATTTATTTAAACATTGAACGTATAACAATAAAACTATTTATAAATGACAAATTGATAAGCAGAGAAACCATGTTACATGACAGCTAGGGAAAGACTGCAGTAAACTGTAGTAACCGGACACACTTTGAATGTATTCATTTCATGCAATTTGTTATGGCAAGTTAATTTCCATTACACTGTACACATTATTATGTCTTTGTGAATTTTGTTGATTGTCATTTTCAACACTTGAATCCCTGTAGAAAGCCTGTAGTGTTTTGGTTGGTTTGTATGACATATGGGTTGGTAACATCTTGCAATTAATAATTACTAACACTGCTAAATTGCAGTTTGCCAAATTCAGGTCATAATTCATCACAAGATTTTAGATTATTTTTAAAAATAAAATATTCTATCAAGCGAGACTGGAATATGTAAAGATGATAAAAACACCATTATGAACTCAAATCATTTCCATACTAAGATGTTCAGAACTGTTTAAGTTGCATTCTAGAAGTTGGTGGTATAAGAAAGAGAAAGGAAATTCTATGGATGAACAACTTTTTTATTTGACAGTAGCAACATTTCGGTATAGATCCTTATGCTGATATGCTAATAGCCTTAACTTTCAGACATTGATTAAAGAGATTATAAAAATTTGTTTTTAAATCCATTAGGGCTGATCATGGCCAGGGTTCGACATTAGCAATAGCCTGGTAGCCAATGGCTAGTGAAAAAGATGCTGGGCAATCATTGGTAGACCGAAGGACTAGTTGAATTTAAAGAAAATATAGGTGGTGTATTTTGCTTGTAAGAATATCTTTTGGCTAATGCACTAATCTGAATGGCTAGTACCCCAATAGGACTGATTTCGACCCCTGATGGCCTTCATAAATTGTATAGAACATTGCTTTTGAGCTTCCTAGTATTGAGAGTAGTACATCCTGAGAATCACAAATGTCATTGCTAGATTTGAACGACACTACAGACTTCTATGAGTGTTAATAACCGTTCATGAAGAGCTTTGGATACAAGCCTTTTGGCCTGATTGATTATATCAGTGTATGTCTAGCAGAATCAGATGCAATTCAATGTTCAATGTCACTTTATTCATAGTTAACAGTAGCACTCAAGGTGTGAATGTATATATCATATGGTTTCAAATATAGATAAAGTTGAAGGTGCAGTTGTAAGTTTTTCATTGCCAAAGGATACCCAATCCTGTTTTAGTAGTCCAGTGTTGTTCCTAGGTGATCAGCTGAGGGGGTCATTTTGACCTTTTCTGAGCATCAGGATTCATGACCCCTTGCAATGTGGGAACAGAGGTTTACCCGAGATAGTCACGGCTAGCATACATCGTCTAATCAAACCCTTGTTGTAAGACAATAAGTGGCTGCTACAGTAAGTGCTTATGGTGTTGCCTGACTCTGAGGGTTCAAACCCTGCTAGGTAATAAAAAAAAAGTGGTACAAGAATTTGTACAATTCCAGACTGTGTGATCCCAAATATAGTGTTTATTTCTGATCTTTTTCTATTACAGGTATGGAACCGCCTGTCGAGACTACAGAGAAGCATAATATGTTTGATGCTGGCTGTGGGAGCCGTTTGCGTTGTTTACATCGTACCAGTCATCTACCATGATCTCGGGAATGTTGATGAACTCGATATCGGCAAGCGGCGGATCACCAAGGATAAGGACCACGATCTCTTTTCTCTTAAGGATCGTCTCAAGATGGCGGAGGAAAAGAAAGCCAAATTGGAAGAGTTAAAAAACAAGGCGCGTTTTCAGTTACAGGGTCTCATGGTTTGTTGTTAGAAGTCTAAGCATCCTCTCCTCAATCTGCATGTTGGAATCGAAAGTCTTGTTTTAACGGTTTACTGGTGCATATTTACTTATAGGTATATTTGCATACTAAATAAATTTACTTACAAAGTAGTAAATAATTTCTTTCTGATTTGGATTCATACAGGGTTTTATTACCAGGGAGTATTTGAAATAGTGAAACTCTTTACAGTTTGTATCTCTTCCCAAAGTGAAATGTGTCATGTGACCATCTGACTTAGAATATGAGTGATGAAATATTTTCAACCACTTGCACATCATATTTAATAAAATGACCTGTTAAAATGGCACAATTGAATATAAGATGAACGTACTAACATAAGAAAAATGCTTTAGCATAATCGTTCAAATGTAAACTTACAAATGTATGTATATACATTTACATGACAGCTTACCTTACCTGAAATACTTTTGCACATGTGAGCAAATATACTTAGATGATTATCAATGCATGTGGTAATGGGGCTGAAGCTCTTTCTTCGTTTACTAGGCCAAGTTCCAAAACTGTGTACACTATATAAGCCTTTGGATTTTTCATCAGGAAAGTTAACTCAAATTTCATGACAATATTTAAGGGCATTTGATTTAAATACAATCAAGGTTCACAAAAGGTCTTCTGGGTTGGAAGAGAAGATTATTTGAACTGAAATAAATGAGGACATCAAGATAGGTTATTATTCATCCTAGCAACTGAAGATTTTAAAAACATTTTGATTCTTAAATATTTGAACAACAAACATTAGAAATACTTGCAAAAAATACTGAGCAAATTCATTTTTGTTTTGAACAATATATCTATTTTTTATATAGTGTCCGTAGTTCTTAATAAAAAATAATTTTTAAAAACTATTAGGGAACAAATTCATTTTCTTCAAAGCAAATTTGGAAAATTAAAAAAAAATAAAAAACAAAAACTTTTCAAAAATTATATGCACAAATACAAAATGTTTAATTACATTCTTTCTCTTTGTCTTGTCTCAAAAACTTAAATACAATTTATCCTTTAGGAAAGATAAATAGGAATTGTGAATACTCAATCTTCAGTACAGAAATGATATGTCTAGTTCGTTCTACGGTAGAATTGATTGCAAAATGTCTGTGTTTGCTAGTTGAGTGGCAGTTGAAATTGAGCAGTGTCAGATTTCATAACCATAGCTTCACTGTCAACAATGTGATCAACTCTACACTGCTACAGAACAAGCAATTTCTTCAGACACCAGTACAATTACTTTTCTTCCTGCTCTCTGGATATTATAGGATTGGCAAAATTATTTTATATTCACACTTAAAATAATTTTGCGCTGATCACTTTATCTGTTCAATTCTTTCTATGCATGCAAATGAATTTATGTTTCTGCTATAAACTTTCTCTTTCTTAATCACAAATGTCACAAAGAATATTGGTTTTCTCATTTTGTTGTTGTCCTTTTTAAAATTTAATTATATTCTGATCTATTCAATTATATTTCATTTGTCCAAAAGATTAATGTCCTTTTTGGAATATTATCATTTCAGATCATTTCAAAGCATTAAACTGATTTTACTCTTTATTTCTCAGTGCATAATCATAATGAAACTATTCCTTTATGTACTGTTAGCAGGGTAAAAGATCACCGGCCAAAAATTGCAATTCTGTCAATTACAAGGTCAACTTTAAGAAAAGAAAAAGATAACAATTTAAATGATAGTCAGATGGAACCCATTTCATACATTTTACTGATAATCATGATAGTAATAAAGTTTTTTGAGAGGCATTTTAGAAGTTGGTATTATCAAGAAAATGTTTTTGGTTGATCAGCCTATTTATTTAAAAAAGTATATGGATCTCTACGGAAACGTAGTTATCTTATACAATAATCTTTTTTTGACATAACGCCTAAACGCATCAACGTCTTCTTGATAAGAAAGTTTTTCTATTAAAATTAATTTTCATTATTCCATTTTCAGGCCAAGGTGAACTCGGACTTCAAGCCGAAAGGTGACTTGTTAGACAGTTTGAAGCAGTTGCCCGGTAACGATGTAAAGGACCAGAATGTGATACAACCTCCTATAGCAGATGAAGACAAACAGAAAGCCGCTGAACAAATTGTATGTGCTTTGTATAGAGGATACTAAACCATGTTCTATTTAGTATTTTTTACCCCCTGAAATAGCATCTATCATGATCTGACCATTCAGATGACGTCATAACTTTTGACCTTGGCGTCGGGGGCATTAGTGTTTCACAAGCACAGCTTGTTATTTTAGGAGCTCATGATAAGTATTAAGAGAGTTTCATACCAAGTCATTCACGAGTTCATCAAATTAGTATTAAGCAGAAGGGCGCTTAGTATTCTAAATGTAAAGCCATAAAATATTACCTCTACAGTGATTATTCGGAAAAGTATAAATTTGTTTGTTCTTCCAACAAGATATTGATTGTCCCTCTTCTCAGATTCCACCAGTAGACGAGCATGCAGGAGATTCCAAGGACGAACCCTCGGACATGAAGAAACCAAAATATGATTTCTTCAGTGGTAGGCATATTCATTTGTCTCCATCAACTTGTTATTCTTTATTCATATATTTATTTAATTCTAGAAACATCTAGAAGTGGTCACGGTCAAATACAGTTATCCTTTTGAGAAGAGGATTGGGGTTGAAACTTTTAGTAAAACTTATATTCAATTTGGGTATTGATCCCCTTTATTAGACTGACACTACAGAATTCAAACTATATGAATGGTTGCTTTAGAGCTTGAATGTTTATTGAGATGAATCTTTAAAAAAATATGTTCATGTTTTTACAAGGAAAGAGTAAATTGTTGATTTCAATTTAAGATTTATTTCTGTCAATCAAGTATTATATAACATGTCTCTGATTTTAAAACACTCTGTTTATCAATGAAATGACGAGAGGAGAGAACTGGGGGACAGGAGATGAGGAATTTCTTCTGTTATTTTACATCAAATGAATCATCAATATGATCTTCAATCTTCAGCTGCCAAGTCCCAGACAGTCAGACAGAAAGCGGTGGTGGCTGCATTCCAACATGCATGGGGGGCGTACAAGAGTCACGCGTGGGGTCACGATGAGTATCATCCAATCAGCAAGACTCACTCGGAGTGGTTCGGGGTCGGACTGACCCTTGTTGACTCTCTGGATACTATGATTATCATGGGACTCAAAGATGGTGAGTTGTGGACTGGCCACGTTTTCTCTCAGTAGAATCCTTCAGTTGCAAATAAACAATATACTCTTACTGTGCTTCTTATCATTTTTGAGACTAAGCATGATGTGTTTGTAAAAGCTTTATGCTGAAAATGTTCATTGGTTATTTATCAACAAAATCATCAACTTTTAAGAACTACTTTGAGAGGCATTTTCGAAGCAGGTTTGATGAAGAAGAACAAGTTCTTATGGATAATCATCTTCTTTATTGCATGAAATGTGACGTTTCGGTGAAGATACTAACACGTGGACTCTCTCGATACTATGATTATCATCGGGCTCAAAGATGGTGGGTTTGTTGAAATTCCAGGCCACGTCTTCTCTCAGTTGAATCCTTCAGTTACACAAAGACAATAATATAAAATTTCTTATGATTTGCCAGTCAAACTCCAAGCATGATATGTTAGTGAAAGCTCAACCCTGAAAATATTTTGAGGTTATAAATCAACAAAATCATCAACTTTTTAGAACTATCAAGACTCTGCCATCACACCGCTAGTAATTGGTTTGTCTGGAAGCCTCGTTACCAAAGATATTTTCAAAAATTGGTGTACCTGATATTTTGTTTTTGTGAATATGACTGACTCTGACTGCTTGATTCTTCTATTCAGAGTTCGAGGAAGCTCGAGAGTGGGTGAGGACCAGCCTCAACTTCAACATCAACAAGGACGTCAACCTGTTTGAGATCACCATCCGAGTGTTGGGCAGTCTTCTCGCGACTTTTCATCTCTCCGGGGACCCAATCTTCAAGGAGAAAGCTGTGAGTTGATTTATCACAAACTGAGGGCCATGATATATCATAGTCTTACTTTTGATCCAGTTAGACCCAATCTTCAAGGAGGAGGCTGTGAGTTGATTTATATCTATTTGAGGGCCATGATATATCATAGTCTTGATTTTGATCCAGTTAGACCAAATCTTCAAGGAGAAAGCTGTGAGTTTTTGTCACAAACTGAGGGTCTTTATATATATGTCAAATCTTTTTGATTTTGATCCAGTTAACCTCTAAGAGAAAGCTGTGAGTTGATCAAACTGAAGGTCTTTATATAACAAATCCAGTTAGACCAAATACTAAATGAGAGTAAGGAAGAGTTCTGTGGATTTTTCAAATCCTTTATGACAGGAGAATTCATCTTCCAGCTTCTAGATGCCTCTCAAAGAAGTCATTCAAAGAGAAGGCTGTGTTTTGATTGGTCCCTGAAATAAACGCCTGTCTTCCTCTTATTTCGGAAAGCATCCCTGGTCCTAAGGACGCTTATAACCTTTGATGATGCATTGGATTTATGTACTAGGTGCTTTAGTTAAAATGTAGAGGAATAGAAAAGTGTAAGATTGCCAAAAAATTCACAAAGATTGTTCAGTGCTTAGAATTCAAACAACCAATAGTACATGGGTTTTAGATGGAATGTTCCTGAATGCTTGACTCTTGGAAATTATATTCTGGGTTGAGCTAAGTAACAAACTGAAACTGTTTCAACTGTTGCAGCACATAGTTGATGAGGGAGATGCATGCAACCATTGTATCTATCATCTTCATAATCATGTGTTCTTGCAGATTCTGCTAAGTTTTTAGACCCCTATGAATGTTCTTCTGAATTTGGTTCAAGCCCATTTCTCTATTTGACATTAATTCCTAAAAACCAGTCCTCTCAGATTGAGCTTGTTAACCCGTCTGATGCCGTGTCTCAATACGCCCTCCAAACTAATCCTAGGAACGGATCATGCCAATAATCCTTGTTAGAATAAATTCCTCATAATAAAAATTGTTTTCTCTTGTATATTGAGCTATACAACACTCCATCCGAACATGATCCGAGGCACCATTTGATTCAACCCCATTCCCCTAGTCAACATTAATTCCTCATCGTCACAATTATGTCCTTCTTGCAGATTGAGCTAGGGAACCGCCTGATGCCATGTTTCAACACCCCCTCCAAAGTTCCCTACTCAGACGTGAACCTGGGCAGCGGTCAAGCCCACGCCCCTCGCTGGGGTCCGGACAGTAGCACATCGGAGGTTACCACCATACAGCTGGAGTTCAGAGACCTCTCCCGCATATCGGGGGACAAGAAGTTTGAGGTAGGTCGTGGTTATCCTATTCCTTATGTTGTTTTATTTCTCATATGTTAAGGATGATTGTTACTTTATGAATCTACAATGTTATAACACATTGTATGAAACCATTGACATGACATCATAACCGTTAAAAATCTCCTTAAAGTAAAAGCTGTGTAATAGCAGTTTCCATGTCAAAGATTATTAAAATGTTTACAATACTATTCAGCCGGTAATGAATAAATTTAAAAAAAAATTATTTGACATTATTATCAAGCTTGCTTTTGCTTCTTGAAAGATTTCACTATATATGCCATTGTTTTGGAAGAGATCCTTTATTCAACAGATGTACAAGCTATTTGAATGAGCTCACAAAAAATGGTCAATAACGTCACTACCCAGGGCACTAGTTGACAATTTTTTATCCCAAAAATGTCATTCACCAGATATATGAAAAAGGAATTTAGAAAAGTAAAATAGACATGCTAGAAAAGAAATAGAGTAACATCAAACATCATGTATGTACAGTTCCATAATATTTAGAAAAAATCAATTTTGCTGATGGTATATTTTAAACAAAGATATTACAGTAAAAATTAATTATCTGACATACAGTGACATCTGTCAATGAAAATCTCTTCATCTCTTCTCAGGACATTGTTTTGGCAAAGACCATTTATTCAAAAACAAAAATAATGTATTTGAGTAAGTTAAAAAAAAAAGGTCAATAACGTCACTACCAAGGGCGTTGGTTGACAATTTTCTATCCCAAATATTTCATTAACTAGAAATATGAAAAAGGAATTTAAAAAAGTAGAAAAGTCATGCTAAAACAGAAACTAAGTTACCTCAAACATCATGTATGTAAAGTTCCATAACATTCAGAAAAAAGTATCACATCTTTCAATTTGGTACATAGAATTGTAAAGCAGTAAACAAGAATACAGAAAGACTTAACAATCTGACAAACAAAATGAAAATCTCTCCGTCTCTTCTCAGGACATTGTGCATGAAGTGGCCATGCACATCCATGATCTGCCCAAGACGAGCGGAATGGTTCCGATATTCATCAACGCTCAGAGTGGAAACTTCCGCCAGTCAGGAACCATAACTCTTGGTGCTCGTGGTGACAGCTACTACGAATATCTCCTCAAACAGTGGATACAGAGCGGCAAGAAACTGGACGTGTAAGTGACCGGTGGATAGTGAATATAGATATGAGGATAACCATTTCTTGTTCAGATTATGCACCATTTTGGTCTTGATTCTTGTGTTATCAATGTTGAAAAAAAACACCAACATGCCAGTTGCTAGTAGGTATTCAAGATAATGAGAATTAAATCAAAGGATCATAATATTTTCAGAGTTTGAAAAAAAATATTTTCAAAGCTATGACTTCTAGACTTAGACTTACCCTTGACAGTTATTATTCATTCACATGAAGGAATGTCTGTTTTTAAGTTAATCATTGTTATGTAATGGCGGTGAAGTTACACCTGGGGTATGTGAGCCATGCTCACTTTTGCCTTGTTGTCCCCCGTCGCAATGTGGAACCGGGGACATTGTATTCATTGTATTGTATGTCATATGTAGGTTCAAAGATGACTACGTCGAGGCAGTGGCTGGAATCAAAGAGAGGCTCGTCCGTCGGTCGGAACCCAGCAAGCTGCTCTTCATTGGAGAACTTTTGAGTGGAAGATCCTTCAGTCCGAAGATGGTTCGTAAACAGATTTCCAATCTAAATAAATTTAGATCAACAGATTTTTTATTTTGTCATACTGTTGATCTAACATTGACCAGTGTGAGAGGTCGTCCCGGTGACCTTTCGTATGCAAATAAGGAATTCGCGATTTGATGAATCAAATTCGACGTTACAAACAGTTCATAGTCGCTATTTCAAAGAATGAATGGAAGAAATATATGATGGCTAATGGCCTGTTCTCAATAACAGTGTGCATTGTGAAAAATAAATCTTGTTTTCTATACTGATAAGAAAAATATCAATAGGTTGATTTTATTTTGGTTGTATGAAATATTTTTAGTTTTATGATTGACAAAAATCACTATTTTAAATATTATTTGGATGACAATCAAATAAATTAGTATAAACGAGTTTGAAAAAAAAGGAGTTACCTCCCTTTGCATATGGATTTTCGCAGATATTGGCATTTATGAAGCTCTAACTTTGTGATTATTATTCGCCACGTTAGTATCTGTGCGACGTGCAATTATCATTTGTCATTGACAACTAGCAAATACGCTAAATCATTTCAAAATGAAAATATCTAATCTATTAATACATCCAAGCAATCCACTCCGAATGACAAAGCTCCGAACATCATCCATTTCAAAAGATGCGCTGCTGAGTTTTTTAACTTCCAGCGAGCTAGGGCAAGTTTTCTGATTGGCCGAGAGGCTGATGTCAGAGGTCACCGGGACGACCTGCCTTTCGGGCCAATGTTAGATCAACAGTATGACCAAATATAAAACCTGTTGATCTAAATTTATTTAGATTGACAGATTTCATTCTTAAAAGTCTTTTGTAATATTAACAGGAATGAACAGGATAAGATAATGATCCGTCAATGAATGACTTTCATGACCAAAAGAAAGTAGTTTTTTTGGGGTTTTTTTTTCTAACAAAATAAAGGTTGATGTTTATGATCATTTGTTTGGTATAACATGAGGCCTTGGCAACAATTTTGGTTCTGGCGAAGTTCATGTAATTTTGTAATCAATGGATGAAGTTGTACTTTGAATTTGTATTATTCATGGCTATGAGCTTACAACATGGAATTTTGATCGAGATCCAACTGTTTAACTATTTGTGTAAGGTTACCTAGTGCAGGGAAACCATTTTGGTTTTGGTGACCACCTTTCCTTTACCTTTATTTAATCATTCTGACCTAGGAATGTAAGGTGAAAGGTATATCAACCCTTAAAACTTTTGATCTTAAGAGCGCGTAGTATGTTTCTTTGACATGGAATTGTTGATTATTTAACTACCTTGTATGTCTTTTTTGCTTAAAGGGGCAGTAGCACGTTTTTAGGGGGAATATAGGGTGTTGTCAGGAAAATGAAAATTAATTGTTCCAATTGAAAGACAATGTATTTAAACTGAATGAAGCCGTAATAATTCAAATGCATAACGTAAACTTTAGCCATGCCATTCGTTTTTCTTACACAAAATGAATTAAAGGTGTTCACACAAAATGGCCGCCAATGGATTTTATGTGAATCTTCATACTTTGTGCTCTGACTATGGATGATTGGCTTGGGTGATGAGATTTTTGACACTGTCAAGTTAATACATTTAGCATTAACTTACATTTATCAGTGGAAATTTTAAAATATGAAATTATCCAAAAACGTGCTACTGCCCCTTTAAAAAGGTGTATAAATCCTTGGAATTGTTGATTTTTAGGACCACCTGGTATGTTTCTTTGACATGGAATTGTTGATTATTTAACTACCTTGTATGTCTTTTTTGCTTCAAAGGTATATTAACCCTTTGAATTGTTGATTTCAGGACCACCTGGTATGTTTCTTTGCTGGAACCCTCGCCCTTGGCAACCATTATGGTTTGGCAGCGGACCACATGGAGTTTGCCAAGGAGCTGGGTCACACATGTTATCAGACTTACAACAAGATGCCCACAAAACTGAGTCCAGAGATTACCTACTTTAACATGGCGCCAGGAGCAGAGAATGATCTCATTGTCAAGGTATGTTTGATCCTAAAATCAGGTAATGTTCCATTGAAGAGCTTTTTGTACATATGTAACTCTACCTTGGCACCCGGATCTGCAAATTATCTCAACAGTTAAAAGTATTAAGAGTTATTAATTATACTACTGTTACTGTTAAAGTAATATTGAGTTTTCAGGGAATATATTATTTACACAATGTTTTTATCACAAAAATAACATTTTGTGGTTAAGTTTAGTTTTTATCTAATCTCTATAATGCAAAAGTTATTCACCTGTTTATTGAAAAAGAAAAAGTGATTCATGTAAGTTGTTCTTCCAAAATGATATCAATGATAGTGGTAACAGATTACATGTTTTGTTCATTTTTCCATGCTACAACATGCTCAAAGGGCATCAAATGAAAGCGCTACTGAATTAAGCAACCAAGTGTCTAAAGTGTATACTCGTACGAGGTAAATCTTATGAATAACAACTTCTTTATCAGTTTCTCATGACGCTTCTGGCCTACTTCTTGCCCCTTCTTCGGGTAACTGATGACACGAGACAAATCTTGAAGCAGCCCAGAAACATCATGAGAAATCAATAAAAAAAAGTTGTTATCCATAAAATTTGTCTAAATTATCACACCAACTTCTAAATGACTTTGAAGAAGTAGGAAGCTATGTTTACAGTCTCCTCTCACCCCTCCCTGTTACCTTCACAGCCCCTCGATGCACACAACCTCCTGCGACCCGAGACAGTGGAGAGCCTCGTGTATCTCTACAGATTCACCGGCGACCAAAAATATCGAGACTGGGGCTGGAATATCTTCCAAGCGTTTGAAAAACACACCAAGATCCCTGGAGGGGGATACTCGTCAATCAACAACGTTAAAAACTTAGGCAATCCCGGCTTCAAAGACAAATTAGAAAGCTTCTTTTTAGCTGAAACTTTAAAATATTTTTATTTATTATTCAGTGATGATCCGAAACTTATTTCATTTGATGAGTACGTGTTTAATAGCGAAGGTCATCCTTTACCTATTAACTGGTCATAACGAACAGGGAGATCTTTGTTGTGTACAGTGATATTAAGTTTAAAGGCATTTGTTTGCTGCATGGCGCCTCACATATCATGGAGATTAGTACACTGGTGCATATTCAGTTCCCATCAAAACAGTCTGACTAGTTAATGAGTTTTATATCAATAGAACATGCGACTAATGGGGCTGTATTCAGACAGTAATGGAGAGAAAACCCCAAGAAGAATGAATTTATATCCCAGTCGATTCCATTTACTTGAAATTTTGTTCCTCTGATCTTGGTCCTCCATTATCTCAGTAATTCAATTGATATTTAGATAATAGTTTAGCTCTTCCTAGAGCACTCAAACTTTGTTATCGATGTATCAACTGAACCCTCTAGTATGAGGATTGTCAGAATCTTTATAAAATTTTGATGCAAGTCAAATTTCACTTCAAGCATTCAACCTGCATTTGCATAACGCCAGGATCTCAAGTAAATGCAAAGAAAAACAAAAATATGCTAAAGACATATTACTAGAACATCAGATTATTTTGGCTAGTAAGGGTTTGAGATATTGAACTTCAAGATAAACTGAATTTTGATTCTAAAAGATTGTTCACAGAATTTTAGCCAAAACACTGTTGCTCAAACTCAACTTTCATTTTATGAATGGGATAACCTTAAAAAATTCCAACTAAATATTCTGTTTTAGTTATCAATTTTTATAATGATGAAATTTAGATTAAGTGACAAATTCTAATGCAAAGATTTTTTTATGCAATATATGATTTTGAATAACAAATCACCACTTCACTCAAAGCTATTAAAGTGCCAAGATATAGATAAGATGATCATAGATAGTTCCTACTTAAAAATCAGCTGATTAAGAGTAGTTCATTTAGCATTTGTTTATGCATAAAGGCCAAAGAGAATGTTATAAAAATACTCAATGTCACCTTTAAGGAGATCATTCATAAAAAAACAAGATTGATATGATAACTGTGCCAAGAAACCCCCCATTACTAAATCTCTTTATTTTCTCCACTAACACATTCACCTGTCATTTCACTTTCCTTGTCTCAAATCTCAACTATTACCGGTACTAGTCATATTATGACCTCATTTAGTTAAAAGGGTTGTTGTTTCTTGGTCTTTGTGTTTATCATTCATCGTTCTGCTGAAATTGAGTGTAACTGACATTTTGTGAAAGATTGTTTCTCCTCTAACATTTGTGATGGACAATGGGACCAGTATGAATGCTACAGTTGTTTTGTTTGCTGGAATCTAGAAATTTTTGCATTTTTTTGCAGCTTTTTATTCCATGATTTCTTGCTTGACTATTTTTGTTGTATCTTTTTTTCGCTCCTGGATGTAAGGGTTTTCTTGATTTCTTTATTGAAAACTGATCAACATTTGAGTGGTTAAATGTTTTTCATACATGGAGTTTGTATTGTTTTTGTCAATTGTCAAGTAAAACAATAACTCACTCAATACAGATGACAATAGCCATAGGATACAATTCCTTAGTGTGGTTCTCAGATTGTTAGCAAAATTTCTCATCACAATAGATTCTCAAATCAAAGATCACGGGTAGTAAGATAATGAAAAAAAATTCTCTTGCGTCACTATAGATGATCTTCAGTTAGATTGAATTTTGGGAAACATATTACCTAAAACTCCAATTCACTCACTCACTCACTCAATTAGCTTTTGATGAAATACTTGTAACTTATTAATAGATTGATGATATAATTATTCAATGATGTTTGAAGTGTTTTGTCTTTGAAGACTGTCAATTGAAATACTTTATATATAATGATGGATTGATGAAGCTGATCAAACATCAGTGGAAAAATGTTCGGAGTAACCGTTAAAAAATGAGATACCAATAGCAATGATAACAATGACTTGTTTTCTCTGACATTAATTTTAAGTAGTCAGTATTTTCACTTTGCTAGGTTTTTCTCAGTAATGAAGGTATTTCTCACTTCCATCTCAATCTAACAACCAGAAATCTTATATTCATTTCAATGGTACAGAATTTTTTAAAGTATTTAATAAACTTTCTTTTACACCGTTTTTATCATTGTCCTTGAATAATGAATTTGAAGGTCCAAATCTTTTGTTGTGGGATTTTATTATGGTTTTATTTGCTCAAACCTCTTCCGCTTGACCTTGTATATAGTTTGTGACTGTATGAAGATAATGCAGAATATCATTCTCCCTCACAGAGGTAACTCAACTCATAGACTCTGATCCAGCCTCTGTTTGAATTAGACCAGTTCTCTGGTTTCCTCAGGTTTCCTTTTAGGCAGAAATTGCACTTCAAAGCATCCATCAAATTTTTACAAGAGAAAACACTTCATGCATGAAAATTATTCTTGTTGTTACCCAAACTCTGCCATAATTTGCAATGTCAAGAAGACGCAAAGTGCATATTTGGATAATTTTTTTTTTTTTTTTAAATTCAGTTTTTATTACATATTTGGATAAATTCTAGTTTTTCTGAAGCATTCTGAAATGAATGAGGCTTTCAAAATATATACTTTTGAAACAGCATGGCTGATTGCCGATCAACTATGAACCAATCAGGCTTCTGCCTTTCTAGCTTGAGGACTAAGTGTCTATTTCATTGGCCTGTTCTGTTTACTCCAAAAGAGTACTCTGCAACACTAGCCAAAGGGGCGCAGTTGGCACAGTCAAGGGAAATTACCCCTAGTAAGTCTTCCTACAACAGATATATGATCAGGAGGCCGTTGAACAAAACAACATAACACTAAGGTTAACGTTAGTGCCATCCTTTAACATTGCACTTCCTCAGTGAGTTACGGTCACCTTAGTGTTTTGTGCAACTCTGGGTTTCGTCACTTGAGAAACCTCTGTGAGGAGAATGACTGAATATATGAGACACGTGATAACTGATATTCCTTTCTTCAATGCTCAAATTCTTTTGTAGAGTGCAAGTTGTTATTGTTGATACCATAATGAGTTATCTCCCTTAAATCAGTGTTTTAAATAAACAGGACAAGTAACAAATTCAACAGTGCTACTTTCGTTCTTCTCTTGACACTAAATCATTTTATAGGACCACATCAATCTTTTAAAGGGAATCCCCTAAACTGCCTAAATCTTAATTTTCAAGCATCATTGAGTTTATATTTTGGCTATGACCAGGCCAGTACAATAGGTCAGACATGAAAATGTTGTTTTTGCATGATTTACAACATAAATGTGTTAAGCAGTTGAAGTTCTCATTTGTTGTTTGAATTTGTGCCTTATCAAATGTGGTCAGTAACATCTTGTGTCAAACGTTGGATATTTTATTCACAAAAAATGGTATAAGAAACAGGTTCTTGACTCAAAACTCCCAACTCCTTTCTTGTAATAGATGATTTAAAATTATTACAAATATCAAAATATGTATCAATGTTAAGATTTGATAGATAATGCTGTTTATCTTCTGTAAAACTTGTTTAAGACATTGAAAGCCAGTAAACCATTTTGCCCTACAATTGTTAAGAACCCAGCTACTTACATGAATATGATTATCTTTGTCTTTTCCTACATTTACTTATTCTTTTGATTAGACACTTAGTATGAGTGTCATGCTTTCAGAGGGACTTAACAGGTAGCATTTTTCCCAGTCTCACAAGTATGTCATTTATTACTGAGTTAAGATATTGTAACTTTTGAACATTTCCTTTCACACAAATGTTTTTCAAAAACTGCAAGAGACTTCATTGATTTCAACTTGATGTATTACCTCTATTGATTTGTGACTCCAGAGAGTTGGCATTTATTGTTACGGTTCATGTGTTATGTTCCTTTAAAGGGGCAGTAGCACGTTTTTTGAAAATTTCATATTTTCAATTGTTCACTGATAATTGTAAGTTAATGCTAAATGTATAACTTTGATAGCGTCAAAAATCTCATTACACAAACCAATCATCCATAGTCAGAGAACAAATTATAAAGATTCACATAAAGTCCATTGGCCGCCATTTTGGTGTGAACACCTTTTATTCATTTTGTATAAGAAAAAGGGATCGCATGGCTGGACTTATAATTTTAAATTTGATTCATAACTATTTCTTTTAGTTGGATAACATTGTCTTTTATTTGGAATCATATATTTTCAATTTCCTGACATCACCTTATTTCCCTCCTAAAAAAGGTGCTACTGCCCCTTTAAGTCAACGCTGTAGTTGAGTTTCATACATGTGTTTTTTACAAAAAATGGTTTTGGGATGTTTTATAAAAAAAGACAATTGCTTCATTAGCAAAATAGATTTTGTATATTATCATTTATGAATGGTGACTTGCTCAAGGGCTTATTTTGCTATAGATGTAGATGTGAATTGATTTTATGCCAAAGGTCCAAATGAACAAAAACTTTTCTCTCAACTTTAGTAGTGATCCCAAATTCTTTTTAGAATGCAGCTATTAGAATCTATGATAAGCATTTCTGAAACTATTAAGTTGACAATCCTATTTATTTATCTTTGTTATTTACCAATAATAATCAAAAAATTTACCATAAATGTACAAAATACTTGTTTCTGATTGGCTGATGTGAAAATGTGTTTCAATGCAGGAGAGTAAAGTTATCTATAACCGATGTTAGAAGAAAACAATATGGCAGCTTCTATATATCAAATTTGTAGAGTGAATAGCAATAGATAAACATGTATTAATAAATCTATTTAAACAAGAACAGATGAAATCATGTGACAATGATTTAAGATATGGATGTGCTGTTGTTGAGGTGTTATATATGTCTCATAACTGATTAATGTAATTGTACATTCATTTAGTTTTGGTGTTTGGTTTATCATTTTCAATCACCCAAGTTCATCCATATGATTGTAAAATTGATTGAAAGATTATTCTATCATTGAGGGGAAACTCTTGCAAATATGAACATGTACAAGAACATTTACTATTAACTTTTTGATAAAAAGAAAAAAGTAACTTTAAAAAAAATTCTTCATTGTTTTTCCAGGATTAACATTAAGATATAAAGTAATTTTGAGAAAATGATAATTAGATAGGATTAAAAGGTGGATGATTAACAAATCACTGTTTTGAAAAATTGACAATCTTTTGTTTTCCTTTTTAGTCAGAGGTGTTTCTCAATCATGTTTCAAACATTTTTTTTCAGTGATATATTTTGATGTTTCACCAATGTTGTTCAAATTTGTAATGTTTTCCCTTATATTTTCACAATCTTATGTGAATTATTTACTAACACTTTGTGTGCCTTTTCAAATCGTTACGTATGAACATTTAATATCGCAACTTTCTCATTAAACTTGATCTTTACCAGTTCCTACCCAGTATGATTATGCACTTCTACTATCCATTATTTAGAGAATATGAACTGATTTATTTTTATCACTTAGTTGGGCATAATGATTTTAACATTTAACATCAATAATTTTAATGATCTTTTTTCTTATTCTAAAAAAACATTAGAAATTGACTCTATTTCTATATAGAAACACAATTCTTGAATTTTGTTTCTACTTTGCATAATATAAGTATGCATTTTACAGGTTCTGTAAGTCGATAAGTTTTCAATGTCATGCATTTGAAAAACAATTCCATTAAGGTTGAATGATTCTACGATTGTGATTTTTCCTATTTTCACAATATGACCACTGCACTGAAGGTGATTCAGCTGAACCTGAAACCCTCCACACACCTATTATGGTATCCTTTACACGGGCAGAAACAGGAAGAAGAAGAAGAAGAAGAAATTATAGGACTACTGTTTTGGAAGGGTCCGTACTATGGGTGTGACATATACGACTTTGAATTATTACTTTAGATCATAGAATATATGTCCTAAGGAAATCAGCTTCTTTACAAAATTTAAGTTCTCTGTAAAAATCTTTTCTTATCTGATTTTATAAGAGAAATAAGACACAACATTCAATAAGATAAGGTAATTCTTTGAGTAGAAACTGGTAGGAAATTGTCAACTCTTTAACCAATAATAAGTATTTGTTAAACTCATGAATAATGATAATGATGCAGAGGAATATATGGATGACAACTTCTTTGTTCATTGTATGCAACTTTTCCTGAATTACAATGAACAAAGAGTTGTCATCCATAAATTTCTCTGCATTATTGTCATTCCAACTTCTAAAATGCCCCTCAAAGAAGTTTCTGAATAATGAAAAAAATAACTTTAAAGCCTTCTTTTTAGCCTTCTGAAATGATTTTACTAATAACAATTGCAAAAAGAATTTTATATTCCTGTTTTTAAGAAAAAAAAGATTTTGTACGATATTACTGTTTAGGAAATGATCTCAGTAAGTCCAAGTACATGTATTGAGTTATTAAACCAATGTGCCAATGGTATTTTTCAGGAACTTCTGTCCATACAGTGTTAAACTATGTTGTGAGAAAAAAAGGTTCTGTTATCATTAATTTAACTCTTTTGCACTTCATATCACCACACTTGTCCAGATATTTGTATTATATTCATATATTATGTAAATAAAAATCTGTGATATTTGATTATGTGTTTGTTTTGGTAAAGCTTCCTTTGATTGTTATGGACTTCCTACTGTGTTATGGAATGGTATAAAGTTGGTGGTTGATGCATATGGAGCTGTGTATTGCTCGGTTGAATTGATTATTCAAGTTCAGCAACAATGGGCACAGCTCACTGGATAGGTGGGTTTTCTGATGGTGGGGGCATGTGCACCTGCAACCACTGGTTGAAAAGATTATTCAAGTTCAGCAACAATGGGCATAGCTCACTGGATGGGTGGGGTAACTCTGTGAGTACTGTTTTAAGTCCAATTCCAAGCTCAATTCTTAGATATGAGTTGAGAGACTTGTGGTGCCAACTTGAGCAAGATATATTAAAAAAAAAATTATGAATATAATATTATTATGAAAAGCAAGTTTAATAAGTAACGTCCTTATATGACCCACATTGCTAGGGGCCAATGTAGGTATGTGGGATTTACTTTTATATAAACAAACGATATAAAACTAACTTCTTTGAGAGGCATTTTAGAAGTTGGGATGACAATAATGCTGAGGAATATATGGATGACAACTTCTTTGTTCATTGTATGCGACGTTTCGACACAGATTCTTGTGTCGTTCTCAAGCAGAGGTGCTTGAGAACGACACAAGAATCTGTGTCGAAACGTCGCATACAATGAACAAAGAAGTTGTCATCCATATATTCCTCAGCATTATAGATATAAAACTACATTTTGCAAAAATGGAAATTTAGATTTACAACAAAGAGCAAGTGACTATAATCAAAAAGGGTCTCTGTTTCCCCTGCATGAAATGGTTTCCTGGTAAAGGGGAGTTTTGTTGCCAATCTTCTTGCAACACACAGGAGCTTCATTTAGGCCAAGGTGATCCTATTCCTAAAAGTGCTTTGAGAAACAAGTGAGTGGATATATAGTGTAAAAACCTAGAGTTTACCTCTGTTAGAACTCTATAAGTGTCACCCTGGAGCCCTAGTGTGTAGTGCAACAAAAGCTGCGCACTTAAAAGATCCCACGAATTCATGTCCGTGGCTTAATGGTGGATACATGAACACATGCATATGCCAAGCTGTCGGTTATCAGCGTTCAGCAGTGTTGGACAAACTGCTGTGACTATGTGTCTCAGTTCACCCAGGTGTAAATGGGTACCCTGTGAGGCATAGAATGGTCCCTAACCTGAGTGCCACATATGGATGCCGGTTGAATACTCCAGTGAGTTGAATTGGAAAAATGATCGAACGGTGAAACAATGCCATTGACCAGGGGAAACAAGTGCCTTGAGCTACCACGAGTGGATGGATATGCGCGCTATATAAATATTCATATAGTAATAATAATAATAGAACACGGATATAGCAAACAATCGGATATAGTGAACAATTCCCGCCAAAAGCCTGATGCATGGTGACCAAACGCGAGTAGCGAACACCGGATATTGCAAACTAAATTCTTTGTTCCCTTGGAGTTCGTGTATATGCGTGTTCTACTGTACCAGTATTTATTTATTAAGTTATCCTTAGAATACCAAGCAATGGGAACATCCGAGTTCTCAAATAATATACACACAGAAAGCACTTCTGCCAATACAAATACTTGAAGCTAATAATATACTCCACACAAAACAATAAGAACAGGATTAACTTTCGGAAAAATATTAATCATATTGTACATCTGGAAATAATGTAGGCAGGAAATATTTGGGATAAATAGCCCCAATTCAGGAAATTGATGCCTTAGATTGACCCAACCATACTAAAAAACATGCGAAATGAACAATTTAAAATGTCTCAAGCTGCTTAATATTTTGTGAGGAGTATATCTCTTTCTTGGAGTTGATATGTAGGGGTTTTTTTTAAATGAAAGGGTTACAAATTATCCAATATTTAAAAGTGTACTTTGATCATTATCACCTACTTCCCTGAAGGTACAAGTCGTACAAGTCTTCATCACCTATAGTGCAAGTCAACCTAGCCTCAATAATACCCACTTCACTCCGATATTGAGTCTAGCAAGGTTCAGTAATCGATTGACCAATCAAGGATCAATTTACCAAGCTGCAATAGTCTGCATTCTCATATATAATGTTTGAGGGTTATTGGTCGGCCGATACGACCTACTACATCTTGCTAGACTCAATATCGGAGTGAAGTGGGTGAGGCGAGGTTTGACTGAATCACCAACTTCTGCCGAGCCAACCTTTTCAGTTGCCTAAAGAAACTTTTTAGGAATGACATGAGGGCTAAAATATGAGCCAATAATTGAATGGACGTTTGCCTTATTACACTATTGACAGACTTTTTATTGTCTATATTCAAACATAATATTAATCTGTGTGAAATATAGAATGTTTCGGGGTTGTTGTATTCAAGTGATGTGATCAAAGATCTGTTTAAAGGGGCAGTAGCACGTTTTTTGACAATTTTATATTTTCATTTTTTCACTGATAATTGTACGTTAATACTAAATGTATAACGTTGATAGTGTCAAAAATCTCTTTACACCAATCATCCATAGTCAGAGAACAAATTATAAAGATTCCCATAAAATCCATTTTTGTGTGAACACCTTTAATTCATTTTGTGTAAGAAAAGGGAATAGCATGGCTGAACTTAACATTTATTATCCCCCGCAACAACGAAGTTGCGGGGGGTATTAAAATGGGTACCGTTCGTCCGTCCGTCCATCCGTTACACTTTGTGTCCGGCTCATAACTTTGTAACTATTAAACCATTTCAATTCAAATTCGTCATGGAAATGAAGAAACATGTAATAATGTGTCATGAGTAACAATTTTCTGAAAATCTACATAACATATTAGGATTTTTGAGAAAAAGTGGTAAATTTGTAAGAAATCTGTTACAAGTCCCGTCCGGCTCACAACTCCTAAACTTATCACATATTGACCAAATTTGATATGAAGATACATATTAATCATATGAAGGTGTGTCATGAAGAACAATTTTGAAAATATTTTAATAAAATTTTGCCTTTTTTGGCCAAAAATGAGGACTCTGTTGGAAATCTGTTACAAGTCCCGTCCGGCTCACAACTCCAAAACTTATCATCACATATTGACCAAATTTGATATGAAGATACATAATCATAGGAAGGTGTGTCATGAAGAACAATTTTGAAAATATTTTAATAAAATTTTGCCTTTTTTGGCAAAAAATGAGGACTCTGTTGGAACACTGTTACAAGTCCTGTCCGGCTCATAACTTCTGGACTAATGATCAGATATTGATCAAATTTGATATGAAGATACATAATCATAGGAAAGTGTGTCATGAAGAACAATTTTGAAAATATTTTTTATAAAAGTTTGCCTTTTTTGGCCAACAATGAGGACTCTGTTGGAAAACTGTTACAAGTCCTGTCCGGCTCATAACTTCTGAACTAATCATCACATATTGATCAAATTTGATATGAAGATACATACTCATCTGAAGGTGTGTCATGAAGAACAATTTTGAAAATATGATTGTTTACATATGATCGAATTGATCTTGGAGATCCAAATACATAGATTCTTTTGTTTGATTTTAATTTTGTCATGTTACTCAAATTATGCCCAACAGTGAACATAAAGTTGGTATTATTAAGTTTTTTGATTAGAACAGTTTCCTTCATATCTTTGGAATTTTTTGTATTTCGTGCGACAAAACTTAGTCAGCAATATGATAAGGATCGAAACCTATATTATACATGTTGTGCAATTTGCGGGGGATATAGCTTGACCATGTCAGCTGCTTGTTATATTTGATTTATTTCTGCTTCATTTATTTTAAATATGTCGTCTTTAGATTGGAACCATTTATTTTTATTTTCCTGACATCATCTTATATTCCCCTTAAAACGTGCTACTGCCCCTTTAAAGGTCATGTAACATATCAGATATTTATCTGCTTACATTCTCAATGAATCCATCTCATGAATGATAAACATTTTTTTGACAACCTTGTTGCTGTGTTTGCGAGTATAGATTTGAAAGCAATTCAGGCAGGCTTTTGTATCATCCAAATGGTTTATGCTAATCACTACCTTTATCTACCACTTAACATCCGATAGAGCTGGCAGCCTTTCTTTTGTCAAATTTCACAAACGGCTTGTGTGATGGTCAGTGTGTTGAAGGAGACTGCAGCATCTTACTTGGTATTGATTTACCAGAAAAAGCAGCGGTAACTCCATTTAAACTATTGGAGATCAGTAACAATAGATAAAATATTATTAGAGTAACTGTAATAATTAATATTGTTTGTTAACTGCATCAATTTTTGGGTTGAAATTTAAAGTTATTGATTCAATGGATTTTCTGTGTTACCATGTATGAAGTTGCCCAGGCGTACCTCTATCAAAGTAGTCTCGGTAAATAAATTGGAACAGTATCATAAACCAAAATTTGTTTCACCGCATTCACAAAAACAATTTAGTACCTGTATAGTGTTTCGCATTATGAACTGAACCAAGACAATGCATCTGTGTGACATCTGTAGCGCTTTGAGCATGTCTTAGGACGTGGAAAAGGCGCAATATAAGTACGCACATTATTATTATTATTATTATCTGTAAGTACCTCCAATTGTGTCATTCAAAATATAATGCACTTGCTTTAATCAAACTTATCAAGTATACTAATCAATACTTGAACAAAACCTTTTAAAAAAGACAAAATTTCATAACTTATTTTGGTAACAAATAAATTTATTTTTTCTCTCATCTGTACACTTTCATACAGCAAGTATTCGCTCAGTCAGAACCTTCAGACACACCACTCATACAATGACAATGAAGATGTATACATTATATACACCACAAAATGACTCTTTACACATGAAATGAAAGTCACCGACAATCTTTGCACAAATCCACAAGCTGTCAGTTACGACACAAAGCTGAAATTGACAATTTGTACATTTCAAATCAAAATCAGCGATCGTTGCAGTCAAGTCATTGTTAACAAAAATAAATATTCACTGCATCTAGCTGCAGTCTAACAAAACCAAAGAATCAATCCCAAAGCCAAGTCAAATTTTTTAGAAGTATCCCAGGGAATGAGATTCACCAAAAGTTCTTTACATTTACACTTTTCTTCATTACATCAAATATTGAAAATATGAGACCAATGGATAATGTTCAGAATGAAAGTTTGTCCATGATTTTTGAACTTATGACAGATGATAAATATTAAACCATATCCTAAGTTTGAGGCCGTTCTCACAATTCGTCGTGATCCTCATCTCCAGATGGGGGAGGGGCTTCGCCTCCTGCACCTCCAGCGCCCTCGTAAAGCTTGCTCATGATTGGCTGAACAACTTCTTCCAATTCCTTCTTCTTGGCTTTCAAATCTTCAACATCTGCGTCGGCATTTTCTTCCAACCACTTAATCTTCTCGTCAACAGCCTCCGTGATCGTGTCCTTGTCTTCAGAGCTCAATTTCCCTCCGAGCTTCTCCTTATCGCCGATCTGGTTCTTGAGAGAGTAAGCGTAGCTCTCCAGTTCGTTCTTGGCTTCAACCTTTTCCTTCACCTTCTTATCATCATCAGCGTATTTCTCAGCATCGTTGATCATCTTCTCAATATCCTCAGGTGAGAGACGGTTATTGTCGTTCTGGATAACGATCTCGTTCTTGCTACCGGTTCCCTTATCCTCGGCCGTTACCTTAAGAATACCGTTTACGTCAATCTCAAAGGTAACTTCAATTTGAGGTACGCCTCGGGGTGCTGGGGGGATTCCTGTAAGATCGAACTTTCCGAGCAAGTGGTTGTCCTTGGTCATTGGACGTTCTCCCTCAAACACCTGGATGGTGACGGTTGGTTGGTTGTCGGCGGCTGTGGAGAAGATTTGAGATTTCTTGGTTGGGATGACAGTGTTCCTGGGGATGAGTTTGGTCATGACACCTCCGACGGTTTCAATACCCATGGTGAGAGGGTTCACGTCCAACAGAACGAGATCTCCAGTGTCTTCCTCTCCGCTCAAGACTCCGGCCTGAACAGCAGCACCGTAAGCAACAGCTTCGTCAGGGTTGATACCACGGTTGGGCTCCTGAAGAGAGATGGCAATCATAAGTATTTTCTCAAGCATGCAAAACATTGCTATATTTTCATATTCATTGAAGTCAAATTAATATATTCATCAAATAGCTCAAATTGATAATTATACTTGTATCCTATTCCATATGATCTATGTACAGATTTACAGATTAACATAAATCTTATTTGTCAACGTATGTGCTTATTATTATCATATATTTTATCAAGTATTTTTATTATTATCAAAAACTGCAATCGAAATGTCCTGTTGTTTCACATCTTAAAGATAATCACTGCATCCTTTAACTTGATTGAGTTGTTTATCAAATGCTCGATTTGAAATATCACGGGGCTCCTTTCACACAACCATTGGGGGATTGTAATTTACTAAGGTAATCTTAAAACAATGCTAAAGGATCAGAAATATGGTTAACCTTTACTTTGTGAAAGGAGGACAAGATCTATACACACCTTTCCGTTGAAGAATTCCTTGACAAGTTGTTGAACCTTGGGGATACGTGTGGAACCTCCGACCAGTACGATTTCATCAACTTCCTTCTTCTGCAGATCAGAGTCCTCCATAACTTTCTGGACTGGCTTCATGGTCGATCTGAACAGATCCTGGAGAAAGAAAAGACAAGAGTAAGATAAATTCAGATTTATGTATAAAAACAACTGTCAGTCAAAACAGAACTCTAGTAAATGATCTTATTAATTTACTTCTATATCATTAATTAAATCTGCAATATCCTAGTATTGCACGTGTGAAGTTCTGTAATGACTGGTCACTGGCTAATAAAGCATAATAAAGCCAGGGGTGGATACAGGCACACAATTGCCAAATGACCAGTGATGAAAACAAATATTCCCTACAAGGACTCGCTACCACAAGGTCTTGAAACTCGGATCTATTTTAGCAAATCCCTCAACAAGTAAGGAAATACAAATGGAGTACAAACATTCTTCTTACAAAATTTCCCAAGTATTTGATGCAGAACTCTAGTAAGCTTATCAGTAGTTGACGGGGAACTTCCAGTAACCGATATCCAACTCACCATGTTCAATTCCTCGAACTTTGCTCTGGTGAGGGTCTCTGAGAAGTCTTCACCCTCGAATAGGGACTCTATCTCCACACGGGCCTGGTGCTGGGACGAGAGAGTTCTCTTGGCCTTCTCAACTTCACGGCGAAGCTTCTGGACGGCACGGGAATCTTTCCTCAGATCCTTGCCCTTCTTTTTCTTGTACAGCTTGATGAAGTGGTCCATGACGCGCTGATCGAAATCTTCACCACCTGTGGAAAAATGGATTGAATTGATTGATTTGAGAACTAAAACTTTATCTCGTAAATGGAGATTTAGCTGTTTGGAAATTGACATTACATTACTCATTCAGGTAAGCTGTTATGAAAGCTTCAGTCTTATCATATTAGGCTTTTGTCAGTTGTAAGTTATTAAAAATAACCGAATACTTTACATAAGTATCACAGCATATTGACTAACAATTTATTAGAAGACTTGAACAACAACAAAGCTATGTTTGGGAGCCTAGAAGAGCCCAGATGATTTACATCATAAAGTTTACCTCAAACAAACAAATATGACATACTAGCATGACTTTTTCAACTGCCGCCATAATACTGAAGAGCTACAGAGTTAAGTTGAAAGCAAAGCAGTTAGTTAGCAGATGAAACTTACCGAGATGGGTGTCGCCGTTGGTTGCAACTACTTCAAAGACACCGTTGTCGATTGTCAGGAGAGAGACGTCAAAGGTTCCGCCACCAAGATCGAAAACCAAGATGTTCTTCTCTCCCTCCCTCTTGTCAAGACCGTAAGCAATGGCTGCGGCAGTTCTATTGAACAGAAAGATGAAGAGGTAAATACACTTGAAGTGTTAAATAAGATTGGAGAAGTTTAATTATACATTTGATTTACATTACAAAATCAGGTGATAAACAGTGCCAATATCAATCCTTTTTCACAATTCAAATCAACCAGAGATTTTAGTTTGCAGTAATATATTTTCAAAACCTAAGTTATTGTATAGCTCAGTTTAGGCCATGACTGCAAGAAATCAAATCAAATATCCAAAGTTAAAATAATCAAAATTGTTGATATAACCGATTCATATCTTGAATACTCACGGCTCATTGATGATTCTCATGACGTTGAGACCAGCAATAGTACCAGCGTCTTTTGTAGCTTGTCTCTGGGCATCGTTGAAGTAGGCGGGGACAGTGACAACTGCATTAATGATCTTTTTGCCAAGGTATGCCTCAGCAATCTCCCTCATCTTTCCAAGGACCATAGCAGAGATTTCCTCTGGGGCAAAAGATTTGCGTTCACTGCCAATATTGACTTCAACGTGTGGCTTGTTGCTCTTCTTTATAACAGAGAAAGGAAAATGCTTCATGTCGCTCTGGACAGTCTTGTCATCAAAATTACGACCAATCATACGCTTGACGTCAAAGACTGTGTTCTCAGGGTTGGTTGTAAGCTGGTTCTTGGCTGCATCTCCAATCAAACGTTCGCCCTCGCTGGTGAAAGCTACGTAAGATGGGGTGATACGGTTACCCTGGTCGTTGGCGATGATTTCTACACGGCCGTTTTTGAAGACACCGACACTGGAAAAAAGTGTACATAATGAAACTTTGTGACTTACTTAATCAAACTTAATAATTGTTAATTCATCTCAAGTTGCCTATCTTTAAGTCAAGTTTTACAAAGGATTGGATAATAACTTTTACTTCATCAAGATATGGAAAGATCTTTTAAATGGTAACCGAGAAGATAAATAGCCAATTATCAGCTTCAAATGAATAACTTTAACATCTAAATTTTCTTCCTACTGGAATTATTTTATTGCAATCATCCACGAAAATACTTTGCACTGAATTGATGAGTGACCAGAATAGTTACCAGGAGTAAGTTGTTCCGAGATCAATTCCAATGACGGTTCCGATGGAATCTTTCTTCTTTTCATCTTTCTCTTCCTCCTCCTCGTCGGCTCGGACCATCCACGTGGCCGTCAAGACTAGTGCCAGCAGGCACAGTGTTAAGTGGGACTTCATCGCTGCGAACACAAATGTTTACATGTAAAAACAACTGTTATACAAGTCTTATCAAAATACAGTCTATTAGTAGGTGCAGTTTTAGTTGGACTTGTCACTTCTCTGTAAACACACTTGAAAATCTTTATTTCAAATATCAAAACCAATCAATTAAGTAATCTACACTTATTAAGATTGTAGCTATTGAGCAAAGTATTCAAAATTAAATATGAACCGCATCTATTATTTCAGTAATGTTAGTCTTCATGTTAATGGATTGTTTTTAGGTAACTTGTTTACTGTACTGTTCTCGGAACCAAATTTGTGTATGATCATTCAATTCCTCATTTATAAAGACAACTTTATTAATTTGTTACAAGTCTGATCACTCAAGCATTAAGATTTACAGGTTAGTGTATCAACTGTTTCATTGGTTTTTTTTTATTTCTTACAAATAAAAGAGGTGTGCATATGTTACATGAATTGGCCATCAATTTTAAAGTAGCCCTAGTTGACAACTAATTAACTTACCAAGTACATCTAAAGTCCATTCTACAATCAATTGTAAATAACAATTGGTCTAATCAACAACTGTTTTGATAACTGATTGGCAGGAGGATCAGGTCTAATCTTTCAACTGTTCTCTTCTGATCTGATTAACTTAGCCTAGTTGAATGGGCGTGTCATGTTAGACAAGACAAACAAATGCATTTAACAAAATTTGGAAAATTTAATCTTGATAAGCTTTACTTTCACAGTTATTAAGACTTTCCAAAATAGAATTCCCGTACGTAAAGATCTAATCGACCTAATACAAAACCTAATACAAAACTGACCGGCTGCGTGTCAAAAATCTGCCACATGTGAAACCGACGTTTTGATAAATTTAGCCGGTTCTAAAGTGAAAATGACATTGAACATATATTTGGAACATTGATTGAAAAAATACTCACCTTTTATTACCAGATTATTGAAGATTCCTTCGAATGACACTAAAGTGACAATTCAACTTTGCACTAATCTTCGCTTACCACCTTGTTGTCTGCTAGCAAGTTTCAGATCTGTCGTCACACGGAGTGCTAAATACAGCGTGGAGTCTTTCTAGGATAGCGGAACTGGTCGTGTCGTTTTCTGATTGGCCAGCATCACACTTACACGCAATTCGATTGGTGCGTTGAACCTAACCTGGAGCAATTTCATTGGTTGACGTATTTACTACCTTGTCAATTTCTCGGAGAGACACGTACGCATCCGAACATTATCGACGTAGATTTACTTATATCATCCTAAAATCTCATAAAAGAATTGATTTATAGATTGCCAACTTATCATGACCCAATTCGTGTCTATTGGAAATAATAGTGCCTATGTTTATGTTTTGCATATAATTTCAAGCACATTCGGGAAACTTCGGGAAAAATCCGAAACTGGTTTGGGTGTATAAAACGAGTGGATAATGTAGAAATGCATTCTCGATTATAATTTTCGAATAGCACGTTGCGCATGCTCGAACTTGCGCATTTTGAGAAGAAGCTGTCCGGAAAGCGGTGCCTCAACTTGGCTACTACAAACGGGCAGCATATACAGCCATTTATTGGTAATAATCATTGATTTAGTTCAAACCCATTTGATTTATTGAAACAAGTGTAATGCTTCGTTACTCTGGACAAATTTAATTTGCACGATTCATTTATCGATTGCCCATGTGCTTATTCAAAATGGGGGATTTATGCACCACGTGCGTTTTGGAGGGAAGGGATACCACGTGCCAATGAAGACACTTTTATCCTCTTATCCAAGAGATGAAGACACTGTCACCAAACCTGAGGCACTTTTTCAGTATTTAATATGCAAACTCATTAACGTAGTTTTATTAGTTTACTAATATAATCCATTTCGACCTCGGGACTATTCATAATCTTTGTTTTATTACCCAATATACTTCCTTCGGTTTCTAGTGAATAATACTTTATTGCATTGTTTAGTAGCAAGTGCCCCTGGCATTGATTTTAATGATGGACTTTGTCTTATTTAATTGACGCCTTTAATTTATGGCATTGCTGATCATGCATATCGGTACTAAATCTGCAGTATCTGCATCCATGTTGCCTAAGGATATTTGTAGGACTCGGCATTTTATGGGGGATTTAATGTAAAGCCATGCAAGCAAAATAAGTTAAATAAATTTTTATTGGATTTTCATCATCAGGTTTCTTAGTTAGTCATTACTTTCATAGCATGAATGATTTAATTCTGTCTTGTGTAATAATTTAGTTCATCAATCGGTTCCCATTATTCAAATCCAAATTGGTCCATATTTTGTAAGATGGTTAGACCAGACCTATCAAGTCTATCTGCTTCCTGTAACTTGCCAATGATGTTTGAATATATTTGCTACTCTTGATTTCTCATATGATGATCAACACCATGCTGAGGCAAGTGAATTTCTAATAAAAGCAGGGATTTTGATTGCTCTAGGCCATAGGCCATTGGCCTATTACATTTTCAAATAACCTATTAACTTCTATTGACTTAGGACATTGAGGCTGATCAATAATTGTAATATTAACTCTACATTTTGGCTTATGAATAATGAATATTGATGTTCACTTGTTAAATGTTATTAATCTTTGAAAATGGAAAGGTTAACCAAACCATGAATTCAAGTTGCACCATGGAATATAACAAACAATTTTAGTTGAATAATTCCAAAAGTTATTAATACTTGTTTTAAAGCGCTCTAAGAGCTTCAGGTCAATGGCCTATTACTAGACATACACTTAGGACATTTGTCCTATTCACATTTCTAGGCTTCAGAATCACTGAAAAGAGTAGTTTAGTTACATGAATGTTGTGTAACTATAGTTTCATTACTCAGTCAATGTATTATTTGCTATTTAGGCAAGATGACCAGCGGGAACTTTCTTGATCAAATCAAACGGGCCATGGCCAGATATGTAAGTATCAGTAAGGCTCATGCTAAAAGATCTTGTTCAAAGAATTGACAAATTTGTAAATTAAATTGAGCATTTATGAATCAGAATGCATTTATTCACAAGTGTTGACAAAAGCTCTGTATGATGATTTCATAGTTCAGCTGTAATCTTCTATGTTGAACAACCTTTATCTTTCGCTCCTATCTGACAGAGCTTCTGATTTTTTTTATTGCATTAAAAATACTTTATTTAATATGAAGTTTATACAGTCTTTCTGTATTTCAGGAAAAATTTGAGCCAGGGTGAATCTCTTTTGAGGTATGTATTTATGGTTTAAAACATGCCTTTCAAAACCAAAACATGATCTACAATGTTTTATTTTGTATTTGATGCGATGTTACTTGTGAAAGTTTGATTTATAATAATATGGCAGTAAATGATGACAACTTGGGAATCTCTCGGAAAAGATCTTGTTGACAACTTTCAATGCTGATACTGCCAAACACTATCTATTATAGAATTCTGCTAGATTAGATTAATTCTAGATATTAGAAGTGTGACATTTGATTTTCCAAGAAATGAGCATATCTTTATCTCATAGCAGTCATACAAAATGTTACATGTAGGTTTTTGACAAAATAAAGCAGCATCTTTTGATAAATATTTATTTAAGGCAATTTCCACAAAATAAGCCATTTTTGAAGTCAACAAAGCATGTAACAGGATTTGAGTAACAATTCATGAATACGATCGCCACACTTTTTGAGTATAATTTCCCCAAATCAAATGTTGCATGAACAGTTACTTTTCATTTGAGGCTTTCTCAGCCTGATGTCAAATTGTTCAATAAACATTCAGCTTAAAACAAGCGGAATTGAAATTTAATATTTTACAATTTGTATTGAACTTGTCCCCTGTTAAGTGGTTTTAATCTGTCTATGGGTAGCAATCAAGTTCAGATTATTCCATTGGCTTTTATTTTGTAGTTATATTGTCAAAATTATTAAAATCTATTAATGTGCCTTGAACCCAAGTAGCTTTGTCATTCAAGGTTTGCTGATTTACAAATAGTCATTGTTATATTCATTTGTAAAGAACTTTTGCTGACTATGTGCTCATTGATGAAATTATTGAACTCTCTCACTGAACTAAGTGTTGACAAATCACCTCTGAGAGCACTTGTTTAGTTACAGATGATACTGGTTCCTCACACTGATAGTTGTGATGTCATCATAGTTTTATATCTTTCCAGTGTCTAATCGGTGCCTACAAAGCCATGATGCTGAAGTGAGATGGTTGCAAGCATAATGTAAGCAAGGTAAATATCTTTGCAGTGTTTCGGGCAGCAATTCCCTGCTTAACAAAGTTGCTTTGCAATTTTATTTTATTATTTCAAGGCATGACAAAATGATCAACTGAAAACTTTTATCTACTTCTAATTGAATTGAGATATTTCAAATAATTGTACTTGTGATGATACATGTGACGGGCGGACTGATCTTTGTGAAGAGTGTCCCCTGACCAGGTCTGATTGTACACATCTTTGTATATATATATCTTTATCCAATTGTCTAAGACTCTTTATATGCAGGGTTAAGCAACTCCCATGTATTCAATATATCATATGGCATATATGTATTTCTCTACTATACCCTTACACTTGTACAAACAAGAAATCAAGCACTTTAACAGGTTCCTAAGACCTAAGGTGCGAATGCCTCCTGAATGGGCAGATTTACCTTAACTGTCGATTCCTTTGAAATTTATTAATGTTATTTTCCTCAGGTCCACTTGCATGAAGAACTGACCGAACCCGGATGACTAGGTCCCTTGACAATGACTGACTAGGTGAGAATACAATTGAAGCTTGAGACAGAATAGGTGAACTTCAAACCATTTTGGGAGTTTGAATTTTTTGCAGGGCAGTGCTTGCTGGTCTAGATATTGTTGCCTAGCATCATTGTGCTTTTGTAGCCCTACTGATAGAGGTTTTTGTGATTCGTCATCAGTTTTTATGAGATTTGTGAAAGTTTAGTTGAGTGGACTAGCTCTAGGTGGCTTTGCGCCCGTACCAATGATGAAGCGTCCAAAGACAGATTGTGAGAAGCAATGATCACTGTTTGCTGGTACCAGAACTGAGGTGCAAAGGGCAACCCACACTCGAGCAGTATTGTCTTTGGTTTTGGTTACTTTAGCTGTTCCTTAATGCAAATGTTAGCGTGCAACCCACACTGAATAAGGCTGGGTGCTTTTAACTTGAAGCTGTTATCGGAGTCTGTTGTGTGGAAAGCTCATTGTACTTGATTGTTAACTTTAATAACCTGAACTGGAGGAGTCTCTGTACCTTTTTATTCATAAGCTTATTTAAGCAAGTCCTGAGATTGTATAAACTACTAACTAGTGTCTTAAATACTCAATGTTTGAGGATGGGGAGGGCGGGGTCTGTAGAAAATGGTTAAAGAGTTCCAGAGTAACCTTTTTATGCCCCCGAATCGGAGATTCCGGGGGTATATTGTTTTTCACCTGTCCGTCTGTCCGTCCGTCCGTCCGTCTGTCTGTCTGTCCGTCTGTCTGTCCGTTTGTCCACAAAAACTTTAACCTTGGTCAGAGCTAGGTCTTTGATACTTGACATATGGATCCCTTGTGATGAGACCTTTCAGATGACACCATGACATTTGACCTTGTGACCTTGACCTTGACACAGCGAGCCTTTTCCGAAAACTTTAACCTTGGCTATAGTTTCTATACTGTCAGTGCTAGGTCTTTGATACTTGACATGTGTATACCTTGTGATGAGACCTTTCAGATGACACCATGATATTTGACCTTTTCCGTCCGTCTGTCCGTTTGTCCAAAAAAACTTTAACCTTGGTCATAACTTTTGATTGGTCAGAGCTAGCTCTTTGATACTTGACATATGGATCCCTTGTGATGAGACCTTTCAGATGACACCATGACATTTGACCTTGTGACCTTGACCTTGACACAGCGAGCCTTTTCCGAAAACTTTAACCTTGGCTATAGTTTCTATACTGTCAGTGCTAGCTCTTTGATACTTGACATATGGATCCCTTGTGATGAGACCTTTCAGATGACACCATGACATTTGACCTTGTGACCTTGACCTTGACACAGCGAGCAGGATGCATCCGGGGGCATTCGTGTTTCACAAACACATCTTGTTGAAACAAATTTTTCCTTGCTATATATATAAATTTTATGAATGACTCAAAATAAATTCAAAATTTTCACATCCCTAATTATTTTGTCCAGTAAAGTATAAAAATGTAAATAATATTCTTGGAAGGGCTTGAGATAGTAAATGTCAATATTTCTCATATAAATTTGGTTGGATGACATGGTCAAAACAAATTTAACTAATTTCAGTGAATGCAAAATGTTGAGTACAATGCCTCGTGATGACTCCTTGATAGGGCAAAATGATCACAATGATTCCTGTTATCCAGAGCTGATGGCATTGTAACTTTTCATATAAAACTTTATGGCTATTACCCGGTAGTTTAATAACTGTTCCTTGTTTCATGACTTCATGGTGTGTTCAATAGAGGGATGCTTTTTTAAACTGTTAACTGTATCCTGTTAAGATTTTAGTGAATCACGATATGTATCGTATCGTGATGCTATCCTATCACAAGGTACCCGTGTCGTGACATCCCTTGGTTGGCAGTATTTATTCACATTTATATTTGTATTTGATTAGAACCAATTATCAAGTAAAGAAAGTTAATTGAAGAAACAATGGAATATCAAATGTAAATAATGTGTAGTACATATAAACAAAAAGGAAGATACAAAAGAGTTTAAATATAAAACTATTTTTTAATAATTCTGCTGCTCAAATTCAAATTGTGTAATTTCTAATATCTGGTAGAGATGAAATAAATCTATGCAGTGACACTGATAAGATTGTCTTTGCCTTACTTCCTCTTCAAAGGGAGATAATCTTCTGCTCGGGATGATGACCGCATAGTTCAGCTGAAACTTGAATGTTGACATATTCTTTCGCTCCTAGCTGACTGAGTAGACATAATTTACTTAAAATTTTAATGGAAAATTGTCAAACTCGACGTTTTAATTGTTATAAATATTTAATTTTACAGGTGACTGAAGTTGTCCCACACTAATTTGTCCAGGATGAATCAAATCTTCTATGAACAACATTACCAAATTTGGAGGTACAGTTTTTTTCAAATTCTAGTTTTTAGCTCATCTGGCCTGTAAGGCCTGATTGGCTTTTGGCATGGCATGGTGTCCGGGGTCTGTCCATCCGTCCGTAAACTTTATGGAACTTCTTCTCCAGAACCATAAGGCTTAGAAAGCTGAAACTTGGTGTACAGACTCCTTGGCTAGTAAGGATTATAAATTGTAGCTTTTTTGGCCCTGTGACCGCTAATAAGGGCCACAGGGGCCACGCCCTAAAAACCTATTTTCATCTCCTTCTCCAGAAGCATAAGGCCTAGAAAGCTGAAACTTTGTGTATAGACTCCTTGACTAGTGAGTATTATGAATTGTAGCTTTGATGACCCTGTTGCCCCTAATAAAGGCAACAGGAATACTTAAAATCTATTTTCATCTTCTGAAGTATCAGGCCTAGAAAACTGAAACTTGACGCATATATACTACAAAGGGGGAATCACATTGGCCACTCTACAGCATAATTGATAAACTTTTTTAAACTTTAACCTTAATAAATTTTATTTCATTAGATAATCCCATCAATAAGGCATGTCCAAAATTTTGAATGAGTTTAAGACTTGAACAGTGAAAGTAAAATGTCTTTTGTCAAGTAAAGTAATACTTGACCTAAAATATTCTCATCTTGTAAATGTCGTGTGTCAATGATGATATTAAGATAGGGACAGATGACATCTGTGATTATTTATCTGGTCTGATGGCACATGGTAACTAAGACTAAGAGACCCACACTCGAGGAGTCCTTGTCTTTAGTTGTAGTCACTTTAGCTGTTCTTGAATGAAAGTGTTAATGTGCCACCCACAATGAATTGGGCTGTGAGCTTTTAACTGTAGGCTGTTATCGGAGTCTGTTGTGCAGAAAGTTTATTGTTCATATGTCTTATGTACTCGTCTGTTAAACAGAGTAGTATGCAACCTGAAGTGGAGTCTTTGTACCTTTTATTCATAAGCTTATTTAAGCAAGTCTTGAGATTGTTTAAACTAGTGTCTTAAATACTCCATGTTTGAGGATGGGGAGGGCCGGGTCTGTAGAAAATGGGTACGAGTTTCAGAGTAACCTTTTTGAAACCAATTTCTCCTTGCTGTATATGAATTTTATGAATAACTAATAAATTCCAAATTTTCTCGCCCCTAATTATTTTGTCCAGTATAGTATAAAAATGTTATTCTGTAATGGCCTTGAGATAGTAAATGTCAATATTTCTAATAAAATCTTTGACATGGTCAAACAAATTGAAGTGAATGCAAAATGTTGAGTACAATGCCACGTGATGACTCCTTGATAGGGCAAAATGATCACAATGATTCCTGTTATCCAGAGCTGAAGGCATTGTAACTCTTCATATATAACTTTATGGGCAACGTTTAAGGCTACTACCGTATTTGACCTAATAAGCGCCCCCATCGAGTTTTGTAATTGTGGGTCTAATAATCGTCCATGTACCAGCAGTACTAAAATAATTTCAACATATTCACTTTGTTTCATGAGGAATTAAAGGATACATTAGCGGCAATACGTGTTATTTTCTACCCAATGAGTTATTAGAGTGCTTGTATCAGTTGTCACTTCAGTAGTGTTGACTTTTCGATTGTCATTCACACCACTTTACAAGCTCCCACCCAAGTCAATGTTTTAAGCTCCCTGGGTGTGTTAACTGTCTGTTTTGCTGTGTTTATCTATTGACATTTGTTTGTATTTATTGGTTAGAATCAATTGTCAAGCAAAGAAAAATAATAAGAAAACGTAAATTGAAGAATATCAAATGTACAAACTGTGTAAAACATATAAACAAAAAAGTAAGATAAAATTGAGTTTAAATTTAAAACGATTTTATAATTCTGCTGCTCATATTCAAATTGTGTAATTTCTATCATCAGGTAGCAAGGAAATAAATCTATTCACAGTAACACTGATAAGATTGCCCTTGCCTTACTTCCTCTTCAAAGGGAGATAATCCTTCTACTCAGGATGATGACCGCATAGTTCAACTGAAACTTTTATGTTGACGTATTCTTTCGCTCCTAGCTGACTGAGTAGACCTATTTAACTTGAAATTTTAATGAAAATTTTGTCAAACCCAATGTCATCTCTAATTATAAATATTTAATTTTACAGGTGACTGAAGTTCTCCCACCCTCATTTGTCGAGGATGAAACAAGTCTTCTATGAAACATTACCAAATTTTCAGGTACAGTATTTTTTCAAATTCTAAATGTCAAACTTTAACCTTAATCTGAATTTCATTAAATAAACCCATCAATTAAGCATGTGGAATGTTGAATGGGTTTTAGACTTGAAAGGTGAAGTTGTTAAATGTCTTTGTCAAGTAAAATTATGCTTGACCTTAAATAGTATTCTCATGTCGTGTGTCAATGATGATATTAAGATAGGGACAGATGAAATCTGTGATTATTTATCTGGTCTGATGGCACATGCTAACTTAAAGAGAGAAATCCGCCGCTAATGGCTGAAATATTGCCCAATCGGCGTTAAGCATTAACTTGCTCTGACTTGAGAAATAAGATATATATTGTTGAATATCAATTGATATCTTTTTAATTCCAAACACTTTTGGTTTCAGGCGAAGGTGAAGGAAACCCTAAGGATGAGATACAAAGAATATGTGTAAATTAGTTTCAATAAAGTGATGGAACATCTTTCTGAGTTTTATGATGCTTGCTTGATAATAAATTGACCAAATTTACACAAGTTCAAGACTCTCCGAACCTGTATCAAAGTTGAATTATAATCCTTGGCCTTGTTTTGAAAGACTGAAAACTTAAGGCAGGGTTCATTGTGAGCCCAGGAAACGAGAAATTATTTAAATACGATTGCAGGCCTTTAAAGGTTTAGAAAATGTATGTGACAATTATGAACTTAAGGAAAAGTTTTGTTTCCAAATAAAAAATCGCAATCAGTTTCCATTCAAATATGCAGCATCATTCAAAACCTGTTATTCGTGTTGTGATGGGTGTATGAAAAGATTAATCTATTGTCTATTGTCATCGAACAGGTTTTTAAATGGTTTAAGTTATGAATTTCATTGTTACAAATTCTATTGAAAAAACAGACTACATAAACTACAAATACTGTAATTTCACCATTAATTCGAAATCCCTCATAATTCGAGCACATAATATTTTCTGAGGGAACGAATTCAAATCACTTAACACATCAACTAAGTGCCTAAAATTATGCAAGTATGATTCACCCATTGCTTGAATTTATTTCTACTTTATTGCAAGACACATGATGGTTAGGACTATTTTATTTCTTAAATGTATGGTGCCTAGAATTTGTACATACTTTTATTCATTAACCATCAATGATATGGCACTAATACAATCTGAACGGCCTACACTATGTGATTCTGCAACTGGGCCAATACGACTCTGATCATGCGCATATACACAAATGGCAGAGTCCGAAGCTATCGCTTCAAAACTTTCAACATATATTACAGTTCACCAATCTCTTTTCTAATTTTTATTTCGATGAAAATAAACTCTCAAATGTTGTACAAGTAAATCACAAAGAAGTTAATTAATAAAAATGTCATTAATCAAGTTTTTTCATATTGGCCCAGTTACAGGTCCTCTGGCCAATACAGCAGACCTCGGACCTGTAACTAGACCAATATGGAAAAACATGATTAATAACATTATATTATTAATTAACTATCAATGATATTGCACTAATACAATCTGAACGGCCTACACTATACGATTCAGTAACTGGGCCAATACAGGTTAGCTGGAGCAGACTGGGGCAATACGACTCTGATCATGCACATATACACAAATGGCGCAAGTCCGAAGCTATCGCTTCAAGACTTTCAACATTACAGTTCACCAATCTCTTTTATAATTTTGATTTCGATGAATATGAACTCTCTAATGTTGTACAAGTAAATCACAAAGAAGTTAATTAATAAAAATGTCATCAAGTTTTTCCATATTGGCCCAGTTACAGGTCCTCGGGCCAATACAGCAGACCTCGGACGTTGGACCTGTAACTAGACCAATACGGAAAGACATGATTAATAACATTATATTAATAAACAATACTTTTTATGCTTATTTTTGAGAGGAATATGAAAAAGGATATAGAGACTATTTCAGTGGGGTTGCAGGTAGAGCTTCTCGACCTATATGTCGGTGTGACAGATCACTCGCTTCGTAAATTTATTTTGCAATAAAATGAACAATTATTAACTACAGCAACAAGATATGAACTTCGGGTGGCTTTTGGATATCGAAGGATACATTGGCACTGTAAACTGAAAACAGTTACATACCGAAAACATCATAAAGAGTCGTTTTTCTTCGATCCTAACCAACGCCGTGACGCGAGGCAAGCGTTCGATTTCCTCAAAGGGAGATAATCGTGTTTCAAAGGGAGGTAATAGGTTCGGTCCTACTTTTCTCACCGCAGTGAAAATATGGATTATATTTTCACTGCAGTGAAAATATGACTTTCTACTGCTTTTCTTAAAATATGGATTATATTTTCACTGTATAACCCTATATTTCATTGCTAATTATATAATAAATATACTTCTCAAAAGAATCGCTTGTATGGTGTCCCCAATATACTTTAAACCTATGCGCAGGGTAAAAGTTTTGTATTTTATGAAATAAACACTTTCTTACAGACATTGGAATCAATTGTAAAGTGATTCAGTTTCTGTCTTGCGCTTTGATGTCTGAAACGAGACTGGGATTGAAAATGAAAGTCCCATTATGTCGGATGGCTCAGGTTCAAAACCTTGTGGTCTTGTCATAGGTGACTATCGTTTTGAAAGTGATATCCCTGGTAGTAAAAAGCTTAATGAAGACCTACATTGTCCCGAAATGAGATTTTAGAGTTGTTATCCAACATGGCTGTGGAAATATGTAAGAAGGTAGTATACTTTCATCTAAACCAACAAAAAAATGCGGTAAGACAATGTCAATAGTAAAACCTAAGATTATAAATATTTGATACGGAGAGGAAATAACAGCAAAGATATCTTGTCTCGGTACGAACTCCACTAATCTGAGTTAGCGTAACGTTCGTATCCCGAGACAGGATGCAAACATATAAGTCTCTCTTTGGATATCAGATAATGAAAGTGGTCGAGTCATCGCTGCATGCACCATGGTCATGAAAATCATGACATCGGCAAGTTGAGAACCGTGATCCTTTTGACCTTTCTTCGGGAGTTGGTCGCTACACGTGTATTCTATTGCAAATACAAGTGTTAAGTCGATTGTGTAGGTCACACTTCTTGTAAACAATGAAGTGGTTAGGTTTATGAGTGACACGTGTACGTGGAAGGCAAACGTTTCATTGTTAACATTGTAACGAATAAGCATGGCCTCAAAACGTAAACTTGTCTCACTCCTATTTGCATTCACATGTCTCGCTATTTATGACAACTTTTTGTGGAAAAGAAATTCAAGAGGACGCATATTCTTTGTCAAATTGTTAAATCTAGAACTGAGATGTTACCCTCACTCACACATTTGAAAATAACTGAAATAATAATGTAATATTCAAATATAAATATAAACGGAAGTATTCTTGAATTTTGTTTCTATACAAATACCTCATAGAACTGTCCCTTTAAGAAAGGTCAAATTACAATTTTACCGTCTTCGTCTACTTATGTAGGTCAAATTACAATATTACCGTCTTCGTCACATAAGTAGACTGGTGGATTTACCTGCACATAATTTTATTCTCATTCAATTTGTCTCACTGGTAAATCATTATACGCATATTTGACAGTAAATTCATAAGTACAGTTAAAATATTTTCGACAGGAGTAAACAACCGAATATTTATAAATGCCCTGTAAAAAAGAAATGACCAATTTTCAAAAGTATATACAAACTAGATAATTCCCCCGTCTTAAGTAGAGCAATACTCCCCACCCCTATATATTATATGCTCAAGGACGTACAGTCGCCATTTTTCAGTAACACTTAATTGCGTCCTCGCTCAATTTTTGGCTTATGTCTTGTATTCTACATGTTGACATCAGCCGTAACTTACTACAATTTTTTTTATGAGCTTTCCTACTTACTGTTAACGGATAAAGAAAAGTTCCTGTAAATACACGCACTTGCCAAAACCTCGACCTTACATCTATTCATTTTAAACTTCTTGTTTTAGAATTGACCAATCAGAGTCATTTCCGTCTAGGATTTCTGTCTGGCCTATTGTATAGGGGACTGGGTAATGCTATCTATATCGTATACCCTTTTGAATATTGATCATTTTCAAGTTCCTGTGCTATTGAATCCGCCACAGACGGAGGGTAAACTGAATGATTCATATTTATTTATTTATAAATCTGATTGGGTCTTTTTGCCGCTGAAGTCTTCTGACTTATGTTGTTTGAGAGGCTTTGGATCACTTTTGCATTTTTGATGAAATATTCTAAATGTTGCGTCGAATGGACATCTAAATTATCATACATTTTCATTCTAAAGGTACAAAGGTATACCTCGAAATAGACTTGTTAAAAATACACACAAGAATTTTTATAAATAGAAATGGAACCTCAGCATAAAAATATTTATGTTTGACCTTGTCGATCTGTGTGACGTTATCTAAACGGATATCCTTAATTGGTTTATAATGATCAGAATATATCAACGTTACAATATAAAATTGAAGAGCATCAGCCGCTATAGCACAGCAATCCAATCTGTATTCACAACAGAACAGTGCTTAATAGGTTGCAATGCAATGTAGCGAGCTCGTGGTTAATTTTACATAGAAACGTGGCGTGTTTACTAACACTGTGTAGTCATGTTCGGTTTATGTCTAAATATGTTGGGCATGAAAATAACAACCTGACGATGTTACAAGGAGCATTAAAAAAATCGATTTCTGAGGCAATTGAGAGGTAACGTAAATTTCTCGGAGTTTTATTTTTTATATCTTTGTCAACTATTGTGTTTTTATTATTACACCTCTGTGTGTTCTTGTTTAAACCGTGACAACGTCCACGACACCAATTGTATTTTTTTTTAAAGTTTCCGTGTAAATTGATTGATGTTCGTAATATATGTTTTAGAGTATATATATATATAATATACAAAGTGCAGAGGATACAATAGTTAGTACAATAGAGTCTTAAAGGTGATCCATTTTCTTAAAGACGATCTGCTTTACCATCAAGTAAACTATTATGCAAAAACAATCATTTTAAACCGACATAGAATTAAAACTGCACCAAGTATTCGAGAGATTCATGGAAATCCCGATAAATGGACAATTGTTGTAAATGGGTTGTCACAATAAGGGCCAATAAGGGCCATAATTAAATAAAGGGCTATATTATTATATTATGCCCCCGCAAAGCTGTCCATGGTTCCGAAATGCTTGTTGCTGGGCCATATCTAAAAATCTGTCAATATATTTACGAAACTCGGGATGTGGTTACACCTAATGATGGACTGACACCTTTAGCTAATTTGGTTATTCTAGATTCGTTATCATTTTTGGTTTACATGGAAACAATTCACAATTTGAACTTAGCGCATATCGGGGCCAGGATAATTTTCTGATTAAAAAAAACCACAGAGCATCACATGCACATATTTCCAGTTTCAAAAATGAAACAGATTTACAAAAATTTAATCTTTGCCACAAACTGGAAAACACATACAATTAAACTGACATGTGCATAATTCAAAGGATTTTATAAACTTACATCAAACAATATTTTCTTCAATATATGAGATTTACTTTTGCAGCATGGAGAGTATATACTCGTACTGTGTGATACATTTTTATGAGACCAAACACGAGAAGTGAACGATGGTACGGAAGATTCTCCTCTCCCTGTACATTCTACTTCTACCTCTATTCCTGGTGACCTTCTCACTGAACCTCATTAACAAGTATTTCCCCGAAACAGGTAACTACAGCTGCGTACCTTACGGTTGTTCACTTACCTAAGTATACTAGTACAAATATCATGTAATTTGCAATGTCCTGAGACATCCTTGCATTGCGAAAACGAAACGGATAAAGTTGAAATTTCAGAACTTAGTTAACATGCATTTGGCGTAAACATATTCTAAGGTCATACCAAACAGTCAACAGTGACAATTTTGGCAGGTTATTGAAATGGTAAAGAAATTTGAAATTTGAAAAACACTTTTTTATTATTCTCTACAAAGTCCTTTATAAGTGATCAACAGCTTTTGATCTATGTCATATGTGTTCATCTTCACTCAATCAATGTTATTATGCTGATTTTTCTCTTAGAGAGACTAAATGAACTATTTTAATCAAAATTTAAGAAAATCGGAATTTCAGAAATATGACCCCATCTGTATATTTTACAATGCCACATTTCGATAATTGCATCAGTAAGCAAACGATCCCAAAATCAGGGTTGAGAATGGTCATTTTCCAAATGGACAATTGGTGATCCTTTGTCAGTGATGCTGGAGTTATCTGGTGACATACAAACGAAACCCAAATTACATGATATTTGCGCTGCACTGCGATCAGTAGCAAGTGAACAAACTTAAGGTACTCAGCTGTATTGTTTTTATTGTTGTCATTTTCATTTTGCTTGTGCTTTCATTTGTCAAGAAATTGTTGAAAGGAATGCATAATACGAGAAGTATATTTGAGTTGAAAAAAAATCACCTTTTCTCCAAAATGTAGCATAGTGTGATATTTTTAAATTATAAAGAGCAGTGATATCACATTACTATTGATAAATATGCAATAAACATGGTACTCTATATACCTCAAACGCCTTTAATTCCGCCGGTAATTTGTATCATAATTCTGAGCCGTTTAATTTCACTAGAATGCTTAATTCTTTCAAAGTCTAATGGTGATCATTATCGTTATTATTTTCATAAGCCCTTGGTACCGGGTTATTATTTACTACTTACCGAGACGGAGGTTTAGCCTTTTTAGCCATAACTAGTCTTGTGATACATGATGTGTTCATATTTCAGGAATATTCTTCAGAACATCCACCGAGACATGGGAGAGGTTTGTCACGGACATTACACCCACCTCCTGGACCTTCAACATCGTGGACGCCATCTTTATTTGGCAGTTCATCTGGATCGTCTACGCCTTGACCTTCCTTTGTCGTCAAGGTCACGACGGCCCCCTCTTCCTCAACCCGTTCCTTCTGACCTACCGCTTCCTGGGAATCTACATCTTCGGTCTATTCCTTGACGTCTTCTGGCTCTTCATGTTTGACCGCGAACTTTTGGAACTTTCATTTGTGATTTCAGCAGCGCTAGTTGTTACCCTGTTTTTCGGTCTGGCGGATGCTTGGGAGTCATTGTACGAAAGTAAGGCTCTCTTGGAAAAACATGGCCGCCATGCAGACGTGATCCTCATTAGAATTCTGATTCATAACGGTATCGGTTTATATGTCGGATGGGTCACCATTGCAACTTTTTTCAACATGGCTGCAGTTATCGCATATCGTTCAAATCCTCCTCTTGATCAAACTACTGCTGGGGTTATATCCCTTTGTTTTATTTTTGTTGTTGAAGTTGTTTATATTTCCCTGGATCAAACAATCTTGGTTAAATTCTCAAAATACACATTCACTCCATATTTTGCTTTGATTTGGGCCCTCGTTGGTATACTTGCTCGGGATTTTGATATCAACGAATTTATAACCGTCTTTTCCCTTGTGATTCTTGGTTTGGCCATAGTGGCTATTGTGTTTAAGAGTGTATTTGCTTGTTGGAACAATGCCACGTGATATTATTAGAGAGATAAGTTCTGAAATATATTTAATCTTTTTCTTTCGTTGAAGATTCGACTCTTGCTTTCGTCTAACCTAGTGTCGTTGCTATTGCTCTACAATCTTATTATCATTGTACAATCTACAATTTGTTATCAAGGTTTGTAACATCTGGTTCAATTCAATTCAATTCATTTTATTTCGGGTTTGTAGGCCATTGGCCCATGTACAATTGCAATTTATTATATGATCAACAATTAAATACTGGGATTTATCGGTCTTTCAGGCAACAGTGACGAAATATTATATTTTCACTGCGCCACTCATGAAATATCAACTTTACCCATGACACTCGATGAAATAAACCTGGTATTTGGAAAACAACATTAAGTATCCTCTATATAATTCACTAAATAAGAGTAGCAAATAAAAGTATAAAACAATACAATGTAGTTCAGTTATTACAGAAGACATAGCACGCTTTCTAAGAGCAAGAGCTTCCTGACAATAATTTTCACATTTAAACAATGAATTACTACATTTGCTGCTAATTAACTTAAGATAATACTCTATTGTGTTACCCTGTTTACAATATTGAAAATAATTTTCCCTGATTAAACGGATGCGTCACATTCAAAGCGAATTTCATTTTCAATTGTAGCACTAAAACAGCAGAAAGGACTTTATGATATGATACTATTTTTTTTACATTTAAACCAATTTTTGAAAAACGCCTTTGACGTCATTTTGTTTTAAAATACTTATTTCATTCAGTGATGGATAAGTTACAATTCTCAATGAAAGGCATGTATTGGATGATGACTGATGTCTTGTTTAAAACATTATTTTAATAGGGCATTGAAAAATATACTTTCAATGACAATCTCACTGTTTTCACTCTTATACATAGAGAAGATATTTACACAACAATAGCCGATACATTGCCCAACAGAATGAAGATTTATTAAATGAACCTTACCCAAAAATGTTTTTTTATCTTTATCAGATTCCATTAAACAGTACTCCTAGTTTCAACAGGTTATAATTTACCAATCGGAGAAAAAAAGGATGTTAAGGTATACAATTGCTATTTGATGTTACCTAATTAGCTGATGTAATAAAATAGCCAGGTGTTGATAATAGTGCATTATATAACCTACCTGCTATTGTCATAATTTAATAGCGTTTAATTAGGAAACAGACAGGAAATATGGTAGACAGTGCAGTAATTGTGTAATAAGTGAATATCTGATCTAAAGAAAGTATATTACACCTGCAGACCAATGTCATTCTTCATTCAACATTTTTACACAAAGCTCAAATCTAAATGTGAGAATTGTAAATTCGGATTATTGCCATAAATCAGCTCAAAACTTTGTTCTTTGTTTTATATTTAACTAATCAGAAAATATTTTTTTCTCTGCATGCCAAACTGTTCATTCAGTGAAAATGCGAGCTCGAAACAAAAAAATCGGTGTAGTGATCGGAACAGGTGAGTTCGATGTAGATTGTCACATTGCTTACTTTGACCTAACACAGCGGGTCAATTTGGCGTGGAAAGATCAATGTGATGGAAATTTGTCTACGGAGACTTCATCAGGAGATATTCTAGGACAGTTGACAGTAACACAATGGTATGACATACTGTTAATCGCATGGAAAATGCAGAATTACGGATTTCGCCTATCATTTTCAATATAAGCAGACGAACGCTTCACCTTCTGCCACGTCATTTCCGTTACCCCTTCCCGTGGCCTCTCAGCCTCGTTTTGGTTTGTCGCTGGACGGTGACAAGCAGACGCCTTGTTACGCAATGTTTACTTAGCTTTAGTTTCATTGAGAAACTGTGTATCGTTGCTGCTTTGGCCTAATATTTATGTTATATATTTGACCAATATCTTATGAAAAATATATTTAAAAAAGGTTAAACAGTGTCTCTTTAAAAGGTATTTCAGAAAGGCAATGTACTTGTTGGCATTTCTCGATTTTGAACTATTCGAGTGGCATTCTAGAAGTTGTAAACATTTCTGTGAATAAATTAAAGAAGTTGGATATCCATAAATCTTGTACTTTTTAATTTGGCTATCACATTCAATTCCTTTCATATGTTGATAAAGTTACATTTTCCCCAATCGGATCTTGTAAATGCACGGCAGAAATATGATTTTTGTTTCATATTTGCAACACATTTAGAAATATGTCATAACTTAGGTCACTGTCAACAATATGTAAGAACAATAAACACACAAAGCCATTTGCAACGGGAAGATGTATTTTCACGTGCGTTGCCACAGCAATTGTGCAACTACGAAGTCGCAAGGATAACATATGAAATACGCGTTTTGTACTGCAAACACATTTAAGAGAAATGTGAATTTTTCATTTTTAAATGAAGTCTTTACATTTCCTGAGATTTACTTGTAAAGGGTATACGAAAGTTAAATATTGAACAGAAACATTGAAAGCTTGCGTTGACTTTGAAATATTTGAAGGTGTAAAAATGATCGGATTGCTTTCCTGTAAACTTATAATTTTCGGAGGATTTTAAAAGAAGTGTATGAAGCAAAAATATACTTTAAATGGTTATCAATTATTCAACTTCCAGTGACGTTTCGAATTCAGTAATAATCGACAAAAACCATTTCATTCCTATTTCCCAGGTTACTGTGGAAGTTATGTAACGCTGTCGAACAAAGTTAAAGTCATCATTTAAAAAATATGACATTTATAACTATTTGCCATCATTTCTTAACAAAACACTTTATTGTTGAAATGTAAATGAACTGTACACACTATACACACTACATGTATAAGGGGCATGCCAGAAACACATCTGGCATTCCTAGAAAGAGGCATGGGTCACAATTCGAAAATTAAGATTTCTCCCTTCTAAAATACGGAAATCGGTCAGAATAGATAACACTGGTTATCATTAGTATATACCTAAACCTTTTCCCCATAAGTTTTAAAAATGACAGTAACGAAAATAAAATTAGAGCCATTGGCTCTGTAGCTCATCAGGCTTCATATTTAGTTTTGCTTAAGGGTGTTGCCAATGTGGTTTCTCCCTTATTAGGGACCACAGGGTAACCTAATGTACAATTTCGTTAGAATATCAATAACATATATATAAGGAGTGTCTAGACACCATTTAACATTCTATGCCTTGTGCTTCTGGAGAAGAAGATGAAAAGGGTTTAAGTAGGAACAGCAACATAGTCACCAATTCTAGAATTAAGCATAAAGGTGATATGATTTCAGATACCGGTATGTCAATCAGAAATGAAATTGCTCAGCCATTCAAGAAAATGTACAAAGGTTTATATTGAGTAAGACTGAAAAGGTTTACAAATCTGCATATGATAATTTGAGTACATGTTCCAAAGGTTCACAAAGCCCTCATTAGGGACTACAGGGTCACTTAATCTTTAAATTATAGTCCCCATTATACACAAGGAAGGTGTCTACAAGGTTTCAGCATTCTAGGCTATTTGCCTTTGGAGAAGAAGATGAAAGTATGTTCTTAAGGGGTAACCCGTATGGCGCGTTTTAGGGGCCACCAAAGCTATAAATTATAACCCTCACTAGTCAAGGAGTTAGAATACAAGGTATCAGCTTTATGGGTCTTATGGTTCTGGAGAGGCAGACGAAAATAGGTTTTATAATTATATATGTTATTCCCCCCTAGCCAAGGAGTCTATACACAAGATTTCAGCTTTCTAACCTTTTGGTTCTGGAGAAGAAGTCTAAAATGCAAAAAGTTAACCTAGGAATGACAGAAGGACCCCGGACACCATGCCAAACCATAATCCCATCGGGAACTTTAGGTCTCATTAGCTAAGAATTAAACTCATTAAATCTTCTTGTGGTGAAATAATGAGTGAGCTGAACTCAGTCTGATTAAAATCGACCGTGCTCCGAGGAATAAAATATCAAAAGTATTGTCTCTGAACTATTCGAGATATCCTCTCCGTCTCGGTCTGAATGCACCCATATCTATCACATGTCGCTATAACCAGTTTAGCGCAGACAAACCCAGTCGTAAGCTATCCAATCACATCCTCGTTTTCAAATAGTGTTTAGCGACGATTACGTATAACGAATGGTACATTGGAGTTAACTGCCCCTAGCTGATATCAAAAGCTTTTACGGCGCTTCTTGCGATTGGCTAGATGAGCTAGCGTCAGAACATGCGGGTACAAGGAATGCCTTCAGACTGTGAATGAGAGGAAAGCCGGGCTGGGTGAGGTTTGAATCCCACTAGAGACAATATTTCTACACTTTTTTTCCTCGAATCACAGTCGATTTTAATCAGACTGGAGCTGAACTCAACGTACACCACATACAAAATTAGTGAACTAACTTTAGAAATAATGAAACAAACTTCTTTTTAGCAGTTTAACATTTGAAAAACCAAATTTTCTGCATTTGACCTTAAAATGCAAACACTGAATCGAATTTTATCGTACTTCGATAGCTCACTCCACAGGGGCCACGCCCTTCAAACCTATTTCCATCTTCTCCAGAATCATACGGTCTAGTAAGCTGAAACCTTGTGTACAGATTCCTTGAATAATGAGGATAATAATGTATAGCCCTGGTGACCCTGTGGCTCCTAATAAGGGCCGCAGGGGTCAAGCCCTTACAACCTATTTATATTTTCTTCTCCAGAAGCAAATTCCCTCGAAAGCTAAAATATTGTGTTGAGATTCCTACCGGTTATGATTATGATGTTCAGGTTTTGTGACCCTATGGCCCATAGAAAAGGCTAAGTGAACCTGTGGATTCTAAAATCTAAATCATCAATTTCAATTTCCATTTCTGGAGTGATTACCGGTTAATGAAATCACGTGACCCTGTGCCATCTCGGAAATCACATTGGCCACACCCTACAGCAAAACTAAATATGAAGCCTGATGAGCTACAGAGCCAATGGCTCGATTTTAAGGTTGTATTGATACACTAATATTGGTGTATCTTTACAATTTGGTTGTTGCTATCCGATTAACCTTGGTTTTACTATTTGTAATCAATGTATCGATTTCTGTCTTCAATTTATACTTAGTTTTGTCAGTATTAAAACGTGATATTACTTTACATATGAAACCAATTTAACATATAACATTAGTAGATGAAACAGGTATGACATCTAAATAAATTGCTCACACACATTTTTTTACTGTGGGAAGACAAAGCACCCCATCCCCTCCCCCAAATAGGAGAGTTAAGTAATTAGTTAAGGTTGATCCTATTCTCCTGGAAATGAAATATTTTAGATAATTTTGAAATTATATTACAGAAAATGATTATTAGTGGAACTACCTGTCAAATCAATTAATTCATAAATGCATTTGACATAATAATTGTATTCACTTTGATGAACATATTTTGATCACGTCTAAAGAACTGGTATAAATAGTATTTTCGTGATCTGCATTTCCTTTGTTACGGATGTTTGGTTGAAGGGAACATTTATACGCTGTGAGTTCTTCCACTTGAACTCTTATTCAGTGAGTATTGCACTTTTGGTTACAGTGAGTTAAAATATTTAATTATCTTGTACGTCCAGGTAGATTTGAGACTTTCTGGTTTCATGACATTATGTCATACATATTAAAGTCGATTTCAGGAAGTTACATAAGGATTTTCATTGTTAAGAATTCTATAACTGCATTAATAATATTAAAGTCTGGCCTGGTATTCAACGAAAGTTTTGTAAAAAAAAGGAAGAAGGCCTTTGTAACTACACGAATATCGTATGTAAAACAGTGTTATTAATTTTATGCATAGAAACATAATATATTAGGACCGTAAGCAAAACTACATAAGGCATCTTCTTTTTTTGGCATTCTAGGAGTGTTTGTGATAATTTTTATTGATAAAAGCAACATTGTAGAACATAAGGCATAAATGACTTTGTTACACTGTCTTTATTCCTTTTGTTTTTTTATCGTTTTCTTGGCCATTTTTATTAGGTTTTTAAAAAAATGAAACACTATAGAAAAGAAACAGTAATCAACATTAATTCTCTAATTAGGGTGATATACAAAACTTTAGTACTAAATATTATGTAGTTACTTAATCTCTGGGCCTATCAAGCATACGAATTGTCTTTCTTTAAGGCTGGAGACAGAAGCATTCAGCTAGCTTTTTTTGTTTACATTATCTGTGAGCACACTTCCTCCTCAGAGTCTCTGGTACAGTGCTGCAGTCACCACACCCACAACTCAGAGAAAAAAGTGAACGAAGCGCTCGTAAAAGAATAGCAATTTCCCTGTAAACAGGTTTTATTTTGTTGTTTTTAAAACAGCTTTAGTTTATGTAAGCATAGTCGTCAAGATTTAGCAAAAAGAATAGTACCTATCGCCCATAACGCACCTGTTCTTATTCCCAGACACACCTCGACCATGACGAACACTAAGCTTCTCCTGGCCCTGTATATCCTGGTACTGCCCCTCTTTGCTGTAACCATCGTCTTCAACATACTCAACAACTTCCCAGCCACAGGTACTCTTTCATGATATACATACAACGTTGATTTAAACATATTTTATTCACAAGAATAGGATTGGGAACAAGTTGTCCAACTTAGAACACTTTCTCCATATGTTCATAAATTGCATAATAAGTGCATAATTGTTTTGTTGCGAATATAGGGACATAAGGGAGGAAGTCTTAGTTTTGTATATGTATATGTGTATGCAATGTTGTATTAACATTACTGCAGACATCTAGAAACAAATGTTAAACCTATTCCTTCAACATATGCCCAATGAATTTCTGTTTTTACCAGTCTAAGTAAACCTAGCCTTAATAATACTCGCTATACTCCCATAGTGAGTCTAGCTAGGTGTAGTAACCGCTCGTCAGCCGACTTATCGAATTGACCAATCGGGGCTCGGCTTACCAAGCCGCAATAGTCTGCTTTCGCACATATAATGTAGGAGGATCATAGATCGCCGAAAGGTCGACTGACGCAACCTCTTACTGTATCTCACTAGACTCAGTATGGGAGTATAGCGAGTATCATTGACGATAGGTTTACTTTGACTGTATTTTCCATCTTTCTCCAGGCGTGTTCCTGAGAACGGCCGGTGAGACGTCTAACCTGTACCTGACGGAGATCACTCCAGCCAACTACACCTTCTTCATCTGGTTCTGTATCTACACCCTGCAGCTCATCTGGATCATCTACGCCCTGACCTTCCTCTGCAGACGGGGACCAGATGGTCCTCTATACCTCAACCCCGTCCTCTTCACCTCCCTCTTCCTCGGTATCTACATACTCGGGCTGGGGATCAATGTCTTCTGGCTCTTCATGTTTGACCGAGAGCTCATGGAGTTTGCTTTTGTCCTTCTTGCGGGGCTTGCTGCAATCCTCTGGGCGACCCTGGCGCTTTCTTATATAGCTCTGTTCGATAATAGGTTCGTCTTGGCGGATCAGAACCGGAGGTATGAGGACACCCTTATAAGGCTCTTCGTCCATAATGGTATTGCCGCGTATGCAGCCTGGGTTACCGTGGCAACGTTTGCCAACATGTCCATCGTCATCGCCTACCGTTCCAATCCACTCCTTGATCAAGCCACTGTAGCGATTGTCTCCCTTTCATTCCTTGCCGTTGTGCTGGTTTTGTATTATGTCCTTGATTTCACCATATTTGACCAGTATGCTCGTTACACATTTACGCCATATTTTGTGTTCACCTGGGCGCTCGCAGGTATTCTTGTGAATAATTATGTTCCCCTCAGAGCAAGTTCTATATTCACCATGGTGCTGCTGTGTATTTCAATCCTGGCCATCATTGTCAAGATCGTCCTCGCCATTGTCTGGTCAGTCAGGAAACCTCTCCTTACTATTGGAGCTAAGTAGCTCAATCTTGCAGTAACTTTAAAGGGGCAGTAGCACGTTTTTAGGGGGAATATAAGGTGAGGTCAGGAAAATGAAATTTAATGGTCCCAATTGAAAGACAACGTATTCAAACGAAATGAAGCAGTAATAATTCAAATATATAACGTAAAGTTTAGCCATGCGATTCCTTTTTCTTACACAAAATGAATTAAAGGTGTTCACACAAAATGGCCGCCAATGGATTTTAGGTGAATCTTCAAACTTCGTCCTCTGACTATGGATGATTGGCTTGTGTTATGAGATTTTTGACACTGTCAAAATAATACATTTAGCATTTACTTTCAATTATCAATGAAAATTTTAAAATATAAAATTATCAAAAAACGTGCTACTGCCCCTTTAAAGGCTCTTAAAATTATTTATTTCTTCTCTTTTTCGCAAATGGACATTAGTTTATGTGTATTTCGATAAGCATTCTCATAAGTCAACCAGATTATCTGTGTCGTAAAAATACGTTATCGAGTTTCAAGCGATAACCGCTAGCAGCCATTTTAATGTTAAGATCTTAGAAACATTTGAGTTTGGTAATGAAATTCCGGACATACAAGGAATCCAAGATGGCGACACTCCCATACATTGTTAGCTTGTTATGTATACTTTCATATCTTTCTAGTGTCTGACTGCTGTGGATAAGTATTATTTCAAAGTAACATTTGAGATGCTCTTAATTCGAATGGTTGTAACAGACATTCAGTACGTTCCCCAGTAACACAAATATTTGTAAACAAATGATGTCCATACTTATTTATATTGCTCTTTCATTATCCTATCTTTCTAAATGGTTTCCCGTTGTTTTCAAGCTTGTTATTTCTGCCGAGAGTTCTCTTCTTTAATGGAAAATTTTGATCGTTTTAACCTATAATGTCCACGCTATATTTGCTTTCTTTCTAATTTCGTTTTTGTGGGAAAGAACTATCATCGTTAATGATTGTAGCTGAATGGTAAATGCATAAAACTATAACCTATATTTGTGCCTGTATTGGATTTGCAATAATTTTTATTTAGCACCTATATACTGAATAAACTGTCTGTCTTCTATTTCTATTGTTTGGTATGTCAAACGAGAACTGTAAAGTAATGCAACCCCTTTCAATTATAATGACGACAACAAGAATATTATATATACGTTGTGTTTAACACGTGCAGTAGGCAAGCACAATACTCGAACCATCGCGATAAAACGCTATCATTGGCTGGATCAGAGGTCACAGCGCGCAGGTTCACCTTGGATATGAAAGTGGAGCCGCAAATGATACGTTTTACCCTGAGATAGGGTGATCTATCATAAGACGGGGGAAGTGTGTGGTATGATTATTCAATTCTGATCCGATGTTTGCGAGGGTTGTTTTGAATAGAATAGGGAAAATAAGTTCCAAACTTTCCACTTGAGCATCACTGATGTTCGCATTTTTCAAATTGTTTTCAAAGGTTGATAACACAAAAGGATGATATGATTTTAGTTGAAAGGATCTCAAAAGACAATTCTTTTTAGTACAAATAGAAGGATCTGTAGTTGCTGTCTCCTGACAAAGATATCGGTGTGTTTCAGTGATAGTGAAAACGAGGTAATTTCATTCTGTATCCTGCATTCGACGGAAAAATCCTATATGTATATCTTCGAAGAGGCAACTATGAATTTATACTTCTGTTCCGGATTTCAGTTTCCATACAATCTTTCACAGAATCTGAAGGAGTAAACATCGAACCTTTAGAATCAACGTCACCCTGTAATTCATGGTTTACCAACTCAACGCCAGTAGCAGGTACCATCTTAACAGCCCCGACATTTCTGTTGTTACCAAAACACTTCAAAACATCGAACTTCATCGGCACGAGTTTCTTCTCGAAGAGATAAGTTGACAACCAGGAGAATAACAACAGAACAACGAAAGTGATGATGACGATCAAGGTTCTGAAGGGAAACAGTTGACCTTTAGTGGCATCGTAGAAAGGATAGTGGATAAAGGGAGGTAACTCCACCATTGACTCCCCGGCCCCCACTCTGAGGATAAAGCCGACGATGAAGCCTATGAGGGAGCCGTAGGCGTTGATGGAAGGGATGTAGAGGATGCTGACGAACTGAGGGAAGAGGATGACGTACATGAGATCGGAGCACAGAACAAAGAGGCCGTACACGCTCTTGCCGAGAATAGCTACAGCAGTAGCGAGGGCTCCAGCCACTACCATGGCAACCCGCATCACCCATATCATCTCCGTCTCTGACGCCTGTAAAAGGAAGTTTGAATTGCAATTTGGTGAATGGTGTTGATGGACCAATTTTATTTTTCGGCTTATGAGATCAACCGTACGAGTTTAAGGGTTAAGGGCACCCTCTGAGGGTGGTTCGTGAAGTAGGACTGTAGGATCAGCTGAATCCTTTACGAATTTGACATCTATATGACTGAAATTAAACATTTTGCTTACTGATTTTGTATAGTAACAATATCAACTGTTGTTTGTTGCATATGCGAAAATTATTCATCAGTTGAAACCATTACCATTGACAGAAGGTATATCTTTCACTATACTGTTTGAACAGAAATATAGTAAGATTTATGTTACCCTTTTCCGAATAAGTGTTTTATAGATATTCTTGGTGAAGATAGAAGCAGACGTCAACACACTGGAATCAGTAGATGACATCACCGCGGCGGAAATAGCGCCGAGGCCGATAATCGAGACCGGAAGTGGACAAAGGTACTGCAGCGAGAGCGGAAGTATCATCCTCAACTTCTCGCGTGGAATAGGAACTTCGCCCGTATAGGTTGTGTTAGCCCAATCTGAGTAGATACAAATAGAGCGAAAAGAAAGCAGATTAATGAAATTGCTAAGCAACAATGCTTCTTGAGTTACCGTCTCATAACTTCATTCTAGGAAGATTCAAAAAGAGTATTTACATTTCGATACAATCAAGACTGCTGGCTAAAATGCACTGGCCATATTCCGATTAAATTAAGCTATAAACTAAATCTCACTGGACACAGAGCAGAGACAATCATACTCTACTCTGAAACGTTCAACCAAAACGACAACCAAGCCCAAATGACATTTGTGATTTTCTGATTACCTGAAAGAAAGTAGTTATCATAACATGAAGAAATAGATCCCTCTTACCATGAAATTTGAACCCAAACTGACTTACCCGCCGAGGCGCCCGCCGCGCCAATGACCATAGGCGGGATGGACATGAGGAGACATAGAACGCCGGATATGATGGTCGAGGTTCGAGCCTGGGACACCGTCCTACAAGCCAGTACCCTTTGGTACAGTTCCTGTATCATACATAAAATATGTACAGTTTGACAAATAAGACCAAACATTCGTTATGATGCAAAATATGGAACAGTGTAGTACAAGTCAAGCCTTACTCAACTGCTAAAATAGGAACCAATTTTCCCTCTGTACAAACTAAGGTCGTTCACAAACAGGGAAAAACTATATTTACACAATCCGTTGTGAAACGTAAATTTTTCTCTTTTAGTTCATCGGCGCTTCGAAGTCAGTATTTGCAAATATTTTTCCAAGAGGATCAAATTAACGTACACGATATACTTTTTATAGAACAATAATGCTCAACATCGTTCAAGCAATACCAGAGCAATCTGTCATAAAATTATAATCGCTTCCGCTCGGGTAATACCAAAATTCCCGCCCTTAAAGTAGCTGTGACGTGTTATATGAGTTTTACAAGTGTTACCTGCCAGGTGGTGCCCCCTAGGATGATGAGGAGGAACTTGTCGATGTACACCCCGATCTCCCCCGTCTGTACCTCCCCGAGCCACCTGGACTCCACCCGGCTCAGGTCCACACTCGGGTGGCGCACAATGAATGGACAGGCCAGCACCTGGGTGGATAGGAAATAGTAACAGTCAATGTAACTGCAAGACTATGGTGCTTCATGATGAAGGAATTATTATCACAAGGGTGGATAGGAAATAGTAAGAGTAAATGTAACTGTAAGATTTTGTGGTTCATTGTGAGGAGACATGGCAAAACCTTGGCTCGAGTGTATAATATGGAGTTGACAGATATTAGTTACGGTCGCGGTTATCGCAAGACCGGGTTGTTCACTATCCGTCACGTCAATCATGCTATTGGCCTCGATGACAACAAGCAAATTCTCTATGCTAGAACTTTCATTGGCTGTTTTTTTCAATAGTTTGTTGCTGGTAATCCGAAATTGTTCATATTACATATGTTTAATAAGAATGTTTAATTTGAGCTACCGCTTTGGAGAGAGATTGCTGTTTGAGACAAAGACTGTATACGATTTTGTAATTACACTCAATAACACCTAATTTGTTAAAGAAAAGGAGACAGGCAAACATTTTAGGGGGGAAATTATCAAAGATAAAATCATAAATTGGTTGACGTTTTCTAAATAAATTTTTGGAACAAAGAAGTTGTTTTTCAAAAATGTATTTATAACTTTGACAATAGAACAAGGAAATTACCATTATTGATAATCATTACTACAAAATACTTCTAATCCTCAAATGCACAACTGTGACTCACGAGTCCCACGGCGATGCAGATAAGCTGTACTACGTCAGTGTAGGCTACAGACCAGAGTCCACCGAGGATGGTGTAGAAGACGGCGATGATGGCGGAGATGATGATGGACATGGTCTCGTCAAGGTCCAGAATAATGTGCACCGTGGTTCCTGTCAAAACAAGTACTCACCCATTGTACTTTTTGTGCGAGGACAAAAACTTCGTAAATTTGTTTTAACTCTCATATCTCGCTACGATATTTTTAAGAGTGAGATTAATGATAAAACATTTTTTAAATACCACAGTTGGATTCTGAAGACATGACGTGACTGTGTGTGAGTTGTACCTATGCTCGTGGACTGAATCTTGCAATTTAGGTGGAATCCTTTCCTTTCTCGTTGAGTGTACATTGGTATAAACAGGTATTGAATTAGAACCGAAAAATGTTTTGTTTCATATTTTTTTTGCGATGCCTGCATGTAATTATTTTTCACCATGGCAACTTTATTCTGTATAGTACTGTATACGACTTTTGTTAGAACCTCAAACGAGATGTTATAACTCTTCCAAGGGTTAATGCCATATATTTGCATAGAAGTGTACACGTTACCTACATGACCTACCTAGAGCTCCCAGGAATCGTATACCTCGGGCATAAGAAGATATAACTACCTAGTGCTTCAAGGATTCTTATACCTAGAGAATAAGAAGTTATAACTACCTAGTGCTCCAAGGATTCGTATACCTCGCGAATAAGAAGATATAACTACCTAGAACTCCAAGGATTCGTATACCTTGGGAATAAGAAGCTATAACTACCTAGAGCTCCAAGGATTCGTATACCTCGGGAATAAGAAGCTATATCTACCTAGAGCTCCAAGGATTCGTATACCTTGGGAATATGAAGATATAACTACCTAGAGCTCCAAGGATTCGTATACCTCGGGAATAAGAAGATATAACTACCTAGAGCTCCAAGGATTCGTATACCTTGGGAATAAGAAGCTATAACTATTTAGAGCTCCAAGGATTCGTATACCTCGGGCATAAGAAGATATAACTACCTAGTGCTCAAAGGATTCGTATACCTTGGGAATAAGAAGCTATAACTATCTAGTGCTCCAAGGATTCTTATACCTCGAGAATAAGAAGTTATAACTACCTTGAGCTCCAAAGATTCGTATACCTCGCGAATAAGAAGATATAACTACCTAGAACTCCAAGGATTCGTATACCTCGGGAATAAGAGGCTATAACTACCTAGAGCTTCAAGGATTCGTATACCTCGGGAATAAGAAGCGATAACTACCTACAGCTCCAAGTATTCTTATACCTTGGGAATAAGAAGCTATAACTACCTTGAGCACCAAGGATTCGTATACCTCAGGAATAAGAAGCGATAACTACCTAGAGATCCAAGTATTCTATACCTCGGGAATAAGAAGCTATAACTACCTAGAGCTTCAAGGATTCGTATACCTTAGGAATAAAAAGCTATAACTACCTAGAGCTCCAAGGATTCGTATACCTCGGGAATAAGAAGCTATAACCACCTAGAGCTCCAAGTATAGGGGCTGAAAGTCTCGTTCCGTACGACCTTCACCTTTGACTTCCGGGGAATGACTAAACAGCTCCGTGCTTGACGCGCGGCTGCGCAAAGCTCCGCTTTATTGCGTCATAACGCGACACGGTTCCCAGTCTCTGGTAGCTGCGCTTTGTTTTATTGTAGACTTATGATAGCAGTTCTATCTCTATTCATCAATCAACAATGGTTTATTGTTTTTCTTTTAGTTGTAATCACATTAGCAGTGAACACTTATGCTATTTTAATTGATTTTCTGCAAGTTTTGTTTACAGTCACTTTGCACTTTTGTTAAAATTCCGATGTTACTAACGTGTTTTCTAACACTATTTTACACATACTCTAAATATAATTTCGATTTAACACACCCAAACGGAATAACTATAGTCCAAATTGGCTTACAAATGTACTTATCTCATGTATAAGAATCTTTTTAAAAAAAATTTTATGTATAAGAATCGATTCATTTGAATAAAGTTTTAAGTTTTAATTCATCCATCAATTTTCTTTTATATACGATGTTCTTTCAATCATTTTTCATCAGGGCCCAGAATCAATCACCCAGTTCCATTAAGGCATTTGTTTTTGTCTATGAAAAGAGATTTAAGTTGGAAACTACCCCCTGATAGTCAAATATGTTCATATTTATTGTAACATGCACATATTATAACTATACTATCTATTAGTGTATATAGTATTAAACATAACAACATAACAGGTTTTAAATTTAAAAACAATTGAATGATGAATTAAATAATTAGAATAAAATAAATTATTTTCCGTGTCGATGTCATTATTTAACATCATAATGAAAAAGACAAATTCTTCGCGGATGAACACCGCCCGAAGCCTCCATAACTTGGTTATAATCATAATCGAAAGCCGACGCCATGTATTTTTTCTTTATTATATACGTTATCTGTTTGCGCTTTGGAAAGTGTTACCCGCGATTTTCAAGTACATAGAACATTTATACACTTGAGAACCAGGTTGTTCAACTCCACGTTTGGTCAAGATTGAGTAAGTGTGTTCTCAATATTTCAGAGGGTCTATTATATCTTCAGACATGATTTTAAGGCATGGTATAGCTTGATAAGTGTTTTTCCTGTTATTTTATGGATTTTATCTACAGCATATTCATAAACTGTTTAGTGTTCTATTTGTCTTTTCCAAACCATGCGAGCCCATTTGGTCATGTGATATTGACACAGAACAGTGTGGAACTACGGAATTGATCAAAATTAAACAACTTCTATTTTCATGTATTCAGGTTACTTAAACATCACTAGATCTTCACATACAAAATATATCAAAATATACAGAAAATCAAGGGTATAAATGGGTATAACAACCTGGATCATTTTTTGGGAAACGTTCTCTGTCTATTTAGATCAAAAATAAATACTGAATTTATAGACAAGATATAAGTTTTTACAAAACAATGTTAATACTTGATCGGACTATTTTATACATGTATGCCAAATTTTTGTGAAATCAAATTATGCAATAAAATGATAAAATCATTTCAACCCTGTGACTCTTAAATTACATTTTGATCAACGTGGTCCTCATTCATTCAACTCTGAAACGGTACATAGTTTTTATTTCGTAAATTAAAAGAGTTTCCATGCGCTCTCTTTCTTAACACTTTGCGATAGTCGTATTCCGGTTAAATATATCAAAATGATGCCATATACTTATTATGATTCTAATCGTCACTCTAATCATTTCCGAATACAAGCCCATGTTGCCGAATATAAGCCCGGGCTTCTATTTAATCCAAAAGTGCAGTTGTTAAAACCACATTTTCCGTATAGAAGCCCTCGGCTTGCTTTCCGAAAACCCCGGTAATATCCAAAGTCAACACTGTCCACATCTCTGGGGAAGTCGTTATTCAAAACAAAAACCCGTTTTTTTTTTCAAGTTAATATATATAGTGAAAAAATGTTCAAGTCCCGTCCCTGTATAATATCATTAGAATTATATGCGTATAGCGAACACCGGATATAGCGAACTAAATTCTTTGGAGTTCGTTATATCCGTGTTCTACTGTATATTTAAATCTGAACAATTAGATCGAAATAAAATAAAATATTTTATTCCCTGTAGTGGTATGCTAACAAATGTTTCTCAATTAATAATTCATTACATAGCTTTTTTTGATTTATAATCGGAACACGTACGGACTACCCTTGGTTAATTTTCCATATATGTTTTGAAACTAACTGTTTTCTCAGTAAAATACTCACAGCACAAAAAAATTCCTCAGTCATTTTTCATTATTCCACTTGTCCATCACAGTATCATAAAACACTTGATCTTTATATTAATCATAAATTGTGTAATTTATTCATTAATAATTTAACTCTTTATTCATGTTATTTAAGGCTTTTAAGTCAGGTCATCTTTGGTTATAAATTATATTTTGCGTTGCATGGGTTTTTTCTTACAATGTTTTGGGCTTATTTGCGTTAATTGAATTGGTGCTATAAAATCCAAAAAAATATCTTGACAAGACCTGAATTTATATCACAAGATTGATTGTCTTAATTAATTAAATAAGAAAATAATTAATAATTCTAAAACGGAATTTTTCACAAATTCTAAATAAATAATTGCAAAAGTCTTCTGCATAATCAATGATTTGTCTTTTCGGGAGGTGTAGTAAAATCAACACGAATAGCCTAATGTATGGCTGTTTGTAAAAATAAACGGAAACGAACATTTGAACAGTTGCCTAAAAAACAACCATTTTCGTAGGATATGTTTTCCATAAAAAATTTTAAAATGCTCAACACTAGTTTTACTCTGATGATATCTAAAAAATATGTCCAGACTCCTGTCTCAGATGTCACTGGACCGATTGCAAACTCGTCTGTCTGTGTCTTTTGAATTAACCGCGGATGTAACTATCTAATACTAGAAAAGGTTTTTATTAATTATGAAATATGTTTAATTTTTCATCTTATTGCCAAACAAAAAGTTCTTAAATATTATTAAGCAGGAATTAATATTAAAAAAATAATCCTACAACGACTGAGTCGCGCTAGTAAACGACACACGCAGCCATCTACAGAAACCAGGAAGTATGAATGATAAGGCAGTTTTAGTCTTGTTTTGCAGTTCTATGAAGGTCATCGATCGTTTCAAAGACTGATAATTCTTATAAAGATATTAATTCCTTGTCGTTTGAAGGCATAATTAATTAGAAATCATGGTTTCATGAAATGAGCATTGCGCAGACGCGTAAATACCAAAAACTAGTTGGTTGAATTCCCCGGAAGTAAGGCATCTCGCAAGATCTCGTGACCTACTTACAGGCCCTATTCTATACCTTGGGAATAAGAAGCTATAACTACCTAGAGCTCCAAGGATTCGTATACCTCGGGAATAAGAAGCTATAACCACCTAGAGGTCCAAGGATTCGTATACCTCGGGAATAAGAAGCTATAACCACCTAGAGCTCCAAGGATTCGTATACCTCGGGAATAAGAAGCTATAACTACCTAGAGCTCCAAGGATTAGTATACCTCGGGAATAAGAAGCTATAACTACCTAGAGCTCCAAGGATTAGTATACCTCGGGAATAAGAAGCTATAACTACCTAAGGCTCCAAGGATTAGTATACCTCGGGAATAAGAAGCTATAACTACCTAGAGCTCCAAGGAGTCTTATACCTCGGAAATAAGAAGCTTTAACTACCTAGAGCTCCAAGGATTCTTGTATCTCGGGAATAAGAAGATATAACCACCTAGAGCTCCCAGGATAGCAGCTGTCCAGAAGAGATCAGCGAAGAAGTGGGGTATACACATGAGCGCGCCTATAGCGTCCCCATACTTGTCTTGGAATGGATCAAACATCGTCACGTAGTTGCTTCGTCGGAGCTTCGGGGCGAAGAATAAACCGCCTAAGACAAAATAAACCATATTGAATCTCTTTACTACCTCTCGAAATTTCAATATTCCCAGAAGTACAAAGATGGATATATTTGCATACGAAAACATTTATTAGTTTCCAATATATCAAATGATACTGTGTCATAAGTTTGTAAAAATATGAAATGATTAATGTTTTGGTAACACAGTCAACAAACATTAAAGTTGTCTCATTAGACTTAATGGAAGCGAGGAAAGACATTAGTTTGATAGCGACGATTGTAATATCAATAAAGACGCTACTTTCAATTGTGCTTTTACACGGTCAGTAGTGTGATTATCGACTTAAAGCCAGATACAAATTGGAAAAAAATACCTTTGATATCTTTGGTTCAACATGTAGAAGTTTCAATACGTAAACTTATGTTCCAAAACATCGAGTACTTAAACAATGAAGATGTTACTTAAGAAAAACACGCTTGACTGATCATTGTGTTTGTTTATTGTACTTGGAATTTAAATTAGGTAAACATATGTTCTAAAACATCGTATATCATAACAATAAAAACGTTACTGTTCAGAAAAAAGTTTTACTGATACTAGTCGCTGGTTATGATATACGTTGTAACATATGTTAACTGGTTTTGTATTGTGAACAACCATTAACTCACATATCAAAAGACTTGTAGAATAGCCAACAGAAGCTTGTGTCCAAGCTAGACCTTTGTCCGCCATCTTCTCTGCAGCTCCGTTGATGAAAGCGCCGCCAACCCAGGTCGCTTCGGAGAATAGTTAAATGGTTGAATCTTGATTACAGTATATTTTATCTTTGGAATTCATCATTCACGAAACATTTGGATGTTTTTCTGTTGATTGAGGAAAATCTAGATTAACAGTTAGACTCAGAAGTATTTTTTAAAATATTGACTATATCTTTAAACATTTAATTTTTTTTTATAACACAACGAGCCCAGAAGATGCTTTAACCTTAAGTAGAGGGATCTAGACTGGCTATACTTTAGATGACTTGGTTGGTCATCAATGAAATATTTTTCTTTTGGGTCTGGACAACAGACTAAGGAAAATCTTTTATCGTTAAAAGGGTGAACCGAGACTGTATCCACCGCTTCAATGGTAAAAAAACGCCTTGAATTTTCTTATTCCATCACTGAGGTTCAGTTCATTTAATAGAAATAAATCAGATATTGTTTATTCTAATTCTGTACTCAGGTTGTATCAATCCTTTGTAACTTATGTTTGCAGTTCAAAAGGAAGCTATTTTTGTGAATCTGTTTGCATATACCGATATGCAAAACTGACATGGCGCCTCTCATCCCTACATTTAAAATATTTTATAAATTTCGGAAAAAAAATGATCATAAACTTTTGCATAAAATTCTTTTAGGAAAGATTACTTTACAAAACTATCCACACAGGGATATAACTTCCAAAGCAACTGAGACAAAAATGCCTCGTTTTCAACCTGAACAATTTGACATCATGTGGTTTTAGTTTTTAACCCGTATGTTTCTGATATCAAAGCTAAATACAAATACTCTACCGCTGTCAATTAATGATCACAACACAACAACAAGAGTCTGAATGTACTGTATACAGACTTGGTAATGCTTGAACGTACGCTTATGTATACACATATTTAAAAGAAATTTATAATTGTCACTTACTTCTTTTAAAGAGACGCTGTATAACATTATTTTAATAAATTTTTCATAAGAAATTGGTCAAATAACTATATAACATAAATATTAGGCCAAAACAGCAACGATACACAGTTTCTCAATGAAACTACAGCTAAGTAAACATTGCGTAACAAGGCGTCTGCTTGTCGCCGTCCAGCGACAAACCAAAACAAGGCTGAGAGGCCACGGGAAGGGGATACCGGAAATGACGTGGCAGTAAGTGAAGCGTTCGTCTGCTTATGGAAAATGATAGGCAAATTCAGTAGTCCTAAATCACAATTCTCCATAGCATTCAATTTTAGCTGTGACTAAAAAAAATCAAATTTGGACTTTTGTACATCAAAGTAATTTAATTGGATAAATAAGATGTTTTCTCACCTGTAATGGTGAACAGAGAGATCACAGTCCCCATGTTTCTGTTAGCAAGGAAAATTTCTGCGACAGTTTTACTTCCAGGGGACCTTCTCCCAGCATATATTCCAATAATCAGAATAATGACGTAAAACACAGCAACAGATACATGGTGATCGTCATGGTGAAATTCGATGTGATTACACCTACAATCAATACAAAATTGATAAGTTTCAAATGAGTGAAATTTCAAACTTTTGACGGTACTTGGATACGAACTCTCCACCACTGGGTTTACCATTCACAAGGTCAACATATTCGTACCCCGATGTCGTGAGTATTTTGAAACCTTTATTCAGCGAAACAATGTTGATTTTTACCATGCAGTGGTGAGTTTGTTTCACAGGCGTTGTTTAATAGATGTTGAGAGGTAAAATGGTTTAAACCACTTTGTCAAGAAAAAGACTTAACGTTCGTGCTAATGCATTTAATTTGTTCATGCTTCTTCTAAAGCGCATGCCTAGACTTTTAATGTGTCGATATTGTAAAAGCGTGTAAACTAGTAGGTATGGTGCACAAGCACTTGGGGCATGGATATTGCTCATATACTATAAATAACAAGGCTTTCCAACCGGCATTTTGATCCCGAAATATAAACATAATTTACAATGTATTCATTTGGTGACATCGGATACATATCACCTGTAACGTGTTCCCCAATGTATGATGGCCGAGAAGGGCCATTTATATTTCGCGTTAAAGATCAACACATCGCACTTTCGCACTTTCGCACTTTCGCACTTTCGCACTTTCGCACTTTCGCAATTTCGCACTTTCGCACTTTCGCACTTTCGCACTTTCGCGATTTCGCGATTTCGCACTTTCGCACTTTCGTTGCGTTCACGTTTCGCGATTTCGTTTTTTCGTTTCTACCATGTTTCGCGATTTCGCTTCTCGCACCTTTCGTAATTTCGCGATTCCGTTTACATGTTTCGCAATTTCGTTTACATGTTTCGCAATTTCGTGTACCTTTTTCGTGATTTCGCTTTGTGTTCGTTTCGCCATTTCGCAATTTCGAGATTTAGTTTTCGCGATTTCGCGATTTCGTGTTGATCTTTAACGCGAAATATAAATGGCTCCTCTCGGCCATCATACCAATGCCTTATCTTTCATTCGACATTGATCTTAGACATATGTCACCCTCTTAATTAGAACTAATAAACGTTTGATTATGTCAGGCGAGTTCTACGGCGTTATCACAAGACGGAAGTGCCCATATATAGAAGCAAAAGGTCGCGACCTCCTGTTTCATTGGTCACCATTTGTTTGTTTCTGCTTTTGGGCCAATGGGAGAGGACCTTTTGACAATCTTGAACACTTCCGTCTTGCGATGACGCCGATAGAATCGCCTGAAATAATTAAACGCTAATTAGTTCTAATTATGAAGGTGACATATGTATATTCAATGTCGAATGAAAGATAAGGCATTTGGAAACACGTTATAAGGGATATGTAACTGATGTCACCAAAAGAATACGTTGTAATTATGTTTATATTTTTATGTTTCGGGATCAAAATGCCGGTTGGAAAGCCTTGTTATATATAGTATATGAGCAATATTATTTGTTATATATGGTATATGAGCACTGCCCATGCATCAAGTGCTTGTGGTATGGTGAGGTGAGGTGTGATGAGAAGGTTTGGTGAGATGAGATGTAACGTTGTGTGTTGTTTTTATCAAAATTCTTTATTCTCTATACACCACCACTGGTGGTACAAGAGCATAGTATAATACACAAAACAAACATATACAAAAAATGTGAAGGTCAATATTAATACAGTTTCTTCAATTCGGTATTTACAATTGTAATAAATCTGGACAATTTCTTTACAACTCGGAGTTTTTGTGAACATAACAGTGTTTTCATTTTGTGGAGATTTGGGAAAGTATATAAATATTCTGGAATATAAAGTTTTCTTCTATCTGAAAAAGCTGGACATCGAAACAAGTAGTGAAATTCATCTGCTATTGCTGGAGAGTTACAGAGCGGGCAATTTCTATTTTCACGTGGAATGCCTTTCCAGCGGCCAGTTTCAATAGGTAGATAATGATTACTTGTTCTAAATAATAGTAAAGGGTATGAAATTGAGTTAGGCATTAATAGGTAGGCTTCAAAAGAGAAAGAGCTTTTAATAAATTGATAATAATATCCTTTAGAGCTTTCAGAGATATCACTTTGCCAGTTCTGTAAGACTGAATGACTGTGCACTTGATTGAACTTCACCTTAAATATGTATACATATACATATTCTGATAACAAATATAACACATGAAATGATAAAAGTAAATTATCCAAAGCTTTAACCTTTACCAACGAGCGTTTTTGACGTCATTGCATTGTGATATCATTACTTGAGGGAGCATTAAAGAGACACAGAGAATGTTGATAGGATCACATATGCCAAATTTTGAAATCGATGTTATTACATCGGGAACCACTAACTGTTTCCAAAAATAACAAGTTAAAGGTCAATCAGTACATTAGAGCGAAAATACGGCCATTCAAAGTGGAGATTTTGATCGAAAACCGGACAATGTGGCTCGAGTGGCGCGCGCAAATTCGCCGACCATAATTTTGAAACCTTGTCGTAAACTGACAGGAAAATATATTCGATTCGATAATGTTTATTAGGTATTGTAACTAATAGGTAGATTAATTGGATGCGTAATTTCGAATGTTAAACGTATTTGAGATGTGTTCTTGATTTTCCCATAAAATCAAGCATTTTAGAGATATTATGCATAAATGGATATATTTACAAGCCCAGCGATGAGATATGAACTTCAATCAGCATATAAGATATTTTGTAGTTTATCAAAACCAAATAAAATTTCAAGAAAGATACTCTGTGTCACTTTAAAGCAATGAGATGTCATTTACTTATTACATTGTTCAAAATCTACTTTCGATACGACATCTTCTAGGAAATCGAGATCTTCCACATGCGATATCTCCAATGGTGCACAGCTGGTTGATGAATATACATCTGCATATGCATAGACATAATTATTGAAAGTAAGACATTAAAGGTGCAGTAGCATGTTTTTAGGGGGAACGTTAGGTGGTGTCAGAAAAATGAAAAGTAATGGTTCCACTTGAAAAACAATGTATTGAAACTAAATGGAGGAGTAATAATTCAAATATAAAATGTTAAGTTTAGCCATGAGATTCATTTTCCTTACACAAAATGAATTAAAGGTGTTCACACAAAATGGCCGCCAATGGATTTTATGTGAAACTTTATACTTTGTCTTCTGACTATGAGATTTATGACACTATAAAAATAATACATTTAGCATTAACGTATAAATATCAGTGAAAGTTTTAAAATATAAAATTATCAAAAAACGTGCTACTGCCCCTTTAATATCATTGTTACTTTATGTTTTCTCGGCTGTCACCTCCAAAGTTTAGAATCTATGAAAATAAATATAAATAGATAATATCTTCAAACAAACTATATATATTACTTACTTCCAGCTTATGCTACATGTATACCAGTGTTTAGATGTCCCTTTAAGTTTCCATTGTGACCATTTATACTGATTCACGCTGCGTTGTTCACTTTAATTTCCCTAGTTCGATATGGTCACTTCACTTCATCGATGTACCGGTACGTTAACCTGACATCATTTGCATATTTATTACCTCCCGCTCATAATGCTAATACTGGGTATTCATGACTAAGCATGAATAAAAAAGGGCATGCTGCTTCATTCCGCATTAAATTGCCTACACAAATTTGCAAAATAAGTAGTTAATGTTAAAAAAGTTGGTTTACTCATAAATAAAATGGGTTAATTGGTGCTTATTCAAAGTAATTAAAGGTCCTATCGCTGCATTTTTTGTAGAATCGAAATTCAAGAGGACACAGTGTTGCATTCTATTCTTTGTCAAATTGTTAAATCTAGAACAACTCAAAGCTACCCTCACTAACATCCATCGAATGAATGACATCATTGAGAAGATTTCAAGTGATAAATATTTAACGATAAGAAAGACTGTTATTCGAAATTCTTGAATGTTGAATATTGAGTTTTTGTTTTATTCAACGATTAATGAGCTATTATTAACTTATTCAACATCAAGCAGCTAGTAATGTAACTTGATTAACGATATTCGCATCTAGATAAGTTTTAAAACGTAATAAGAACAATATTGTTAATATTTGACTTATCTAGTTACGTCAAGAAATATATACATAGAGAAGGGTGGATAGCACTTTTTCGTCAAATATAACTCGACCGGAGTGGGGTATAAGTCAGATATACCAACCCTCCCCTCGGTGCATCACTCAATATACCTCCTGTTTGAATCATGGATCCTCGGCTCCGCTACGCTACGCCTCGGAGACCCATGATTCAAACAGTAGGTATATTGAGCGATACACCTCGGGAAGTGTGGGTATATCTGACTATTATATTTTCTATTATATCTATTTTCGTTGCAGGCAATGAAACATAGTTGACTGAACAGTGTTCCTAGATATCTGAACTACATCTCCATAGTTTTACTCATCGTGACGAAAAATGACCGGGCACTGTTTTGGTGATACTAAGTAAATGTCGCGTTCAAAAACTCCGATTGCCACAATGTCACACGAAAATAATTGCAACACCGGAAAAAGTTACCTGTTCATTGTTATTTTTGGCAAAATCATACTTCTTCATGACGCCATAGACTAAGGCCGTCCAGAACCGTAGACATTGAATCGAGCATATTTCTCTTGCATGTAAAAAATGGTTGATATAGTGTCACTGACGTACTACTAGATTCGCATTCCCTAAAGACTGTCAAAGAGTTCATGATCGGTATCGAGCGTTAACTGATCGTTCATTGTGGAAGTTTTCAGCGTATAATTAATGTAGTTTATGTTACGTTCGTTCTACAAGTAATGGTGTTGATACGTTTTGCAACATTAAATATCGACAATTTTGCATATGTCCCAAATCCCATTGCTAAAGTTATTGCGTCGTTGAAAAAGACCTTTTAAGATTATTTCAGCAGGAATGTTAAAGACCCATATTCAAACAATAGGGAATTGCAATATTTAAAAAAATATTTTTACTGTATTCGTTGTATGTTTAGCAATATTTGAGAACCAATCGGACCAACATTCATTAAATAGAAAACAATTGACCAAAATGACGCAAACGGCAGCCCCGGTACGTGGAGAACTCAAATGGCAAGGGTTGCCAACTCACAATTTCGTTTTCTATTTATACTTTGGAGCCGTCCTTGTCGGTCGAGCACGAGTCTATTTATTTTTATTTTTCTCCGAATCAAGTACACGTTGCCGCCAAAGCCAATACCCATCGGATGCAAATGCGGCAACTGAGGCGCACTATAAATCCTACACACATAATGATTACGTCACCGAAAGCGGGTTCGTTAAATGCTATGGCCCTTTTGCAGAGGGTACTGTACTTTTGACGTGGAATTAGAATAATGTTGACTAAAACATGTCAATAGAGTATCAAACCTTTGACGAAAGATTTTTCTACCGAGTGATGTATTTCTTTTCCCCGTTTTGCAAGTATGACGATGAGGCTTAAATTGACTGGGCAATGGTATGGCAATACGTGCAACATTTTACAAGTACATGAAAAATAAATAAATTCAAATCCTTTTTATTTCAGATAACTTTCCGTCACTATAAGGCCATTTTTAGTGTGTTTCTAAACTTATCTTTAAAATCGTATGTTGAAACCGATGTTTTGATACATTCTTCATTTTGACAACAAATGGTATTGTAAGTACGCCGTCTTACACCTTTGTTATGTAAATAATGTAAGATATTGTACAATCATTTTTATCAATACTGCACTGCAGTGTCTTGCACGAATCATATTGTTAAGCGTTCATCAAAATTATTACTAACGGTTAATCTCAATGACATCTTTATCATAATTGATAGTATAAAATGGAAAGGGCCATTGAATTTTTCACGTGTGGCCAAATATTTTGAGTTTTCTGTCAACATAATCAATTAATAGTTCTAATACGCATACAAAAGACCTTGTTGGGCAACAATCTTTTTAATCTTCATAAATTAGGTTATTTTCTTTATGGATATCCAACTACTTCAATTATATTTACGTTACCACTTCAACTTCTAGAATGCCACTTAAAGATTTCTGCTAAAATGAATATCGTAATCGAGTTATGAACACACTCACCTTGTGATCAGTACACTTATAGAGCACCACGCTAGCTTGTAAGACACCTAGACAAATTATCCGTCGACTGAATATCACAAACACATTTGTTTCATAGTATTATAATACAACTATTAAGGATTGTTGATGGATATCGATGAAAATCTATGGTACTTTCCACTGAACAAAACGTCATTGAATAGGGTTTTGATTAAAAAAAATGAAATAAATATTCCTATTGTCATTTTACATTGTATATAGTTTCCCACTCACACGTATACTTGCTGATACTTAAGGATTGTTTTACATGTTTTGTGCCTCTATCGATGTATAACAGCAACACATTGTATAAAATCGCGTAGCGTAGCGTAGCGATTTTATACAAAATGTGTTGCTGTTATACATCGATAGAGGCACAAAACATGTAAAACAATCCTTATAATTACAAAATCAACATTTTAACAAAGTTTTTCCTAATTACTTTCACAAAATCTGTCATCAATGTCGTGAGATTGTGGTTTGTTACACGAAACAATACAAAGTTGAATCAAAATTTAGAATTCCATAAACTAAAACGGCCGAAGATTTAATTTCGTTTTTGCAACCATTGACACCAATGCAATCACAATTCGTCTTAACCGGAATCCGCATTTTCGGAATAACCCTAATTAGCATATCACACGACGTTTAAAATGTCCGCCGTTTGCGAGACGCTCGGAGCAAACAAAATAATTAATAAAATGCAGCCTTTCCGGTAAATATATGGATTGTGTTAGGGAGAGGAATGTTTTTACTTGTTACAAACGCAGGTGGGAAGTGATAAGATATGTTATATCTGTCTTTGCAACAGTACTTACTGTCAAAACCGGACTATTGCGGCTGGTGATTGTGACGTCACAAGGAATGAATGCACATGGTATGGTTGCACATTTTTCTGCATTCATCGAGAAATGGCAGCAGGTTTTTGAGCGCTCTCGTCCAATCAGAATCGCGGAAATTAGTGTAACAAAAGCATTTTGTAATTATAACTGTGTAACAGCTGAGGATTTGACTTACAGCAAGTTTAAATTTCAAATTCGTTTTTTATGTTAATAAGCACAGTAAAATTAACGTAAGAGACAGGATGCAAATGTTACAATCGCTTCTGAAGTAACAGCTGCAGACACGTGTAATGTGATGATTGGCTGCTTCGGACAACGCAATCTTCACAAAGTATCTGAACATAAACATGTCCACTTCTTACGTATAGATCATATTGAAAGAAGGTTAGATGATGACCAGACACTTTCTGATAGCCGGACATCTTGTACACGCCGGAAATTACACCTTAGAAAGCAACCTTCCAAAACCTTGTTTGCTATTTTCAGTTTCAACTATTGACCACTTCAGTACGGTTTTTGATCAGCATAAAAGCTTCAAGATTTGCCTTGCAAAACTGACACAGAGACTTAAAGGGGCAGTAGCACGTTTTTTGATAACTTTTATATTTAAAAATGTTCACCGATAATTGAATGTTAATGCTAAGTGTATTATTTTGCCAATCTTTCATAGTCAGAGAACAAAGTATAAGATTCACCTGAAATCCATTGGCGGCCATTTTATGTAAACACCTTTAATTCATTTTGTATAAGAAAAAGGAATTGCATGGCTAAAATTTACGTAACATATTTGATATTTTACTGCTTCATTTAGTTTGAATACATTAACTTTCAATTGGAACCATTAATTTTCATTTTCATGACATCACCTTTTATTACTCCTAAAAACGTGCTACTGCCCCTTTAATATGCGTCATTTCAGCCTTTTGTTTGCAGTGCAGTCATGATTCAAGTCTGACTCCAACATCGAGTTATCAGACTGCAGCCTAACATATGCTGTAAGTTCCATTCAGGGCAAGAAGAGTCAGCAGATACACATACTTGACAGATCGTGACAAAGATCACAACTGGCTTTGGTTGTGTACTAGCTGAGTAAAACCTAGCTTGATTACATTCTTTCTATCATTTCCAACGCATCAGCGCTAAAACACCTCCATACGTGCAACATTTTACAAGTACATGAACAATAAATAATTCAAATCCTTTTTATTTAAGATAACTTCCCGTCACTATAAGGCCATTTTTATTGTGTTTCTAAACTTATCTTTAAAATCGTATGTTGAAACCGATGTTTTGATACATACTTCATTTTGACAACAAATGGTATTGTAAGTACGCCTTCTTACACCTTTGTTATGTAAATAGTGTAAGATATTGTACAATAATTTTTATCAATACTGCACTGCAGTGTCTTGCACGAATCATATTGTTAAGCGTTCAGCAAAATTATTACTTACGGTTAACCTAAATGACATCTTTATCATAATTGATTGTATAAAATGGAAAGGGCCATTGAATTTTTCACGTGTGGCCAAACATTTTGAGCGTTCTGTCAATAGGATCAATTAATAGTTCTAATACAAAAGACCTTGTTGGGTAAAAATCTTTTTAATCTTCATAAATTAGGTTATTTTCTTTATGGATATCCAACTACTTCAATTATATATACGGTACCACTTCAACTTCTAGAATGCCACTTAAAGATTTCTGCTAAAATGAATATCTTAATCGAGTTATAAACACACTCACCTTGTGATCAGTACACTTATAGAGCACCACGCTAGCTTGTAAGACACCTAGACAAATTATCCGTCGACTGAATATCACAAACACATTTGTTTCATAGTATTATAATACAACCAATAAGGATTGTTAATGAATATCCATGGTACTTTCCACTGAACAAAACGTCATTGAATAGGGTTTTGATTTAAAAACATGAAATAAATATTCCTATTGTCATTTTACATTGTATATAGTTTCCCACTCACACGTATACTTGCTGATACAACTGTGTAACAGCTGAGGATTTGACTTACAGCAAGTTTAAATTTCAAATTCGTTTTTTATGTTAATAAGCACAGTAAAATTAACGTAAGAGACAGGATGCAAATGTTACAATCACTTCTGAAGTAACAGCTGCAGACACGTGTAATGTGATGATTGGCTGCTTCGGACAACGCAATCTTCACAAAGTATCTGAACATAAACATGTCCACTTCTTACGTATAAGTCACATTGAAAGAAGGTTAGATGATGACCAGACACTTTCTGATAGCCGGACATCTTGTACACGCCGGAAATTACACCTTAGAAAGCAACCTTCCAAAACCTTGTTTGCTATTTTCAGTTTCAACTATTGACCACTTCAGTACGGTTTTTGATCAGCATAAAAGCTTCAAGATTTGCCTTGCAAAACTGACACAGAGACTTAAAGGGGCAGTAGCACGTTTTTTGATAATTTTATATTTAAAAATTTTCACAGATAATTGAATGTTAATGCTAAGTGTATTATTTTGCTAGTGTCAAAAATCAAATTACACAAGCCAATCTTTCATAGTCAGAGAACAAAGTATAAAGATTCACCTTAAATCCATTGGCGGCCATTTTATGTAAACACCTTTAATTCATTTTGTATAAGAAAAAGGAATTGCATGGCTAAACTTTACGTAATATATTTGATATTTTACTGCTTCATTTAGTTTGAATACATTAACTTTCAATTGGATCCATTAATTTTCATTTTCATGACATCACCTTATATTCCCCCTAAAACGTACTACTGCCGCTTTAATTTGCGTCATTTCAGCCTTTTGTTTGCAGTACAGTCATGATTCAAGTCTGACTCCAACATCGAGTTATCAGACTGCAGCCTAACAAATGCTGTAAGTTCCATTCAGGGCAAGAAGAGTCAGCAGATACATATACTTGACAGATCGTGACAAAGATCACAACTGGCTTTGGTTGTGTACTAACTGAGTAAAACTTAGCTTGATTACATTCTTTCTATCATTTCCAACGCATCAGCGCTAAGACGCACCTCCATAGTCGGCAATGGAAGACATCATTTGTCGAACTTATTACGACTTTCGCGCATGAAAAAATCTACAGTAATGTGTTCATTTCACAAATGGCTAACCGTCTTCTTCAGTTTCACCCTTCAAAACTCGTATATATTTTTAATGCTTTCAAACATTTTAAACACAAACAGCGCCATTTCTGACTTCTGACATACCAGAGGATACTCGTCCCTCCTCTGGGGAAGAATCACTGGTCCGACCAAGTCGTTTCAATCTGTACACTTCAACCATTTTGATAAATCTATAATGAAGACAATAGGCTATCAGTTAACGTTTACCTCCCTTTTATATGATTACTATTCAGTAATTCAAAAATATACCAATTACCACAGAAGTTCATCTATTGAAACAATTAGTGCAACCACATGGTGATAACGTTTCAACTCTGATATATGAGGTCAGTTATACCGCCTGTTATCAGCGGGATGTATCTACAGTATCTAAATATGACTTATTGTGTGTCACACTCAACAGTAACTACACTCCTTCCATCTTTATCTAGGTTATTTTCATATAGTTCACGAAAAAAAAACAATTTGAGGTTATAAAGATAGCATTATACTGTATGGGTATTTTCATTTTGCATCCTGTTTTGACCGACGACCCCAATATCAGCCCGAGAGGTCGAGAGCCACAGAATTTGATATGAAAATACCCATGTCATACTGTTCTCCAGTTTATACCAGCTTGGACCTTTACTACTGTGTGATGGCACGTCCATCTCGAGGGGAGCGTGGTGCAACTGGAGACGTCGCTCCGAACTCATGGCGGAAATCAACAAGGACATACATGAAGGTCGGTAAAGGAGATACGTAATACTTGCAAAGAGATCATTTAATTTCCTTATTCTGAAGTTTCCCCAGTTTCATCAATAAAATATGTATACAAGTATGATATCATGTATCGCGTTACACAGAAAAGTACAATTATGAGTTATAATAATAATAATAATGATAAGTTTAACGTCAAGTATCCATCTTTGTTAGTTGCTCACCGACGATTCACTAATGTGCATTATTACCCTGACGGATTGTACTTTTTCAAAGCTGCTTGCCTGCGCTGAGAGTCCATTTCGGACAGTACACCCGTATAACCAGGTACCCATTTTACAGCTTGGTGGACTGAGTGCAATGTGGATGAAGTGCCTTGCCCAAGGACACAACACAGCTTTCGACCCAAGTCACAAATCTTTTGTGTCTCCACTGGGATTCGAACCCGGGTCGTTGGGGTGAGAGGCAGACACGCTAACCACTACACCACCGTGCTCCACGGTTACTAGTATCTCGTCCATAAGACTTTTTGTCAATACATGATTTCAACATGAGGGAAGTAAATATTTAGCGATTTAACCAACAGGTCATTTATTGCCTGTCTTTTTCAGAACTGTGTGAATCTACTGAAACAAGCACCGACCATGACAGGTTGGTTGCAAGTGCGTTGAATGACGTCAGAGTCCTGGAAGTAGGAGGTCCACACAGTGGTCGTCACAGACTACAACAACAGGTGCGTGAAATCCTTCTCGACCAGGGACAACGCGTACGAGTCAATCCAGAGCCATCTTCAGCTGAACCTGGCACCATTTGGTATAACTAAACTGGGAAACAACACAGTCATGGCGACACACCCAGGCATACATCAAATTGCGACAATAGCCGTGACCCCTGACCTAATCTACGTGACTCATATCAACACGAGTACGAGGTACTTCGTTCTGGCTTTGATATCACATTCAAGACTAGCAGCAGGGGGTTATGATTGTGTGGATATACTGAACATGCAGGGGGAGGTGCTGAAGTCGATAAAGACAAGGTCGCTACAGATACAAGTGTCTCGTCCCTGGTACATGTGTGTCGACCATTTCGGGCACCTGCCGGTATCTGATTGGGGGGCGGGGACGGTCACGTGCATGACTCCCGAGGGAGAAGCTGTGTGGGTCTACTGTGGTAGAGGCGAAGGGATGCTCCTGTCCCCTAAAGGTATCACTTCAACACCTGGGGGAGATGTGCTTGTTGCAGACAGTGTCTTGTTGAAAGTTATTCGGTTGTCAAAAGAACATCCCAAGGATGTTGTTCTCTCAAACGTTCTGAATGCTCCTTCGGGTGTCTGTTTAGACTCACACGGGTCATTGTTCATATGTGACTCTGATAGATTATTGAAATGTGTTGTTTCAGAAAACCGTTAAACAAATTTCATTATTTATTTATGTCAACATATTTTAAAAAACGAAAGAACTTTCAAAGAAATACATGAAATGGAAACGTTTATGCATGATCCCCGTAGTGCAACATTCACTAAGAAATGATCGATATTGATAAAACATTGATTGCTTCAAACGTTCAGCCATGAACGACCACTTTCCCCTCATTATCCATACCTTTAAACTCTTTAGATATCAAACACAGGTAATTGTTAAATGTTTTAAACATAATATACAAAATTAGGATTTACATTTAGGATCATTGAAGAGTTGGACCAGTGGATTGCTGTCGGTATATCATGGTGAGCAGGGATGGAGTTGCAGCAATATCTATTTCGAAAAAATGATGAGCGATATAATATTTTGAAATTGTTGATTTTGAATAAGAACAGGGACCGAATGTAGTTTCCATGTCGAAATCTTATCCAATATTTCAGTGGTGCACAATTAGCAAGAATAAGTGTTTTATATAACAATGTCCTTCATCAATATTAGACAAAAGAGTTGTTTCACCATGTCAGTGTCTTTACACTCCCATATTGGGAGAAGTTTGTTGCAACAGGTCATGAAATGAAACGTTTACAAGAGAGAAGTGCTGAAAATCCCGTTTTGATCTTGTCAATAGTTAAACTACTCGGCTACATTCTATGTATTCCCTGTCTTAAAAGATTGAGAGATTAGGTGCAACTGTTCATGCGATACATGCCTAAATAAGGTTTTCGTAAAGCTAATCCAGTTTTGACCTTGCAGATAAGTGTATGCTCAAAACTATCAGTTAAAGTCTCCGTATTCCCAATCATCAAATGCTAGATATTGGATGCAACTGTTCATGCGATATATACCTAAACAAAGTTTAGAAAAGCAGTGGAAATACTGTTGTGACCTTGAGATGAGGTCATGGTCAAACGTGGCTGGTGCATAACACAACTATCAACCAACATTAATCCGAACGAGTAATGTTAACTTTCAATTTTCGTCAATTTTAAAATTGTCAACTTTTATTAAAAATAACAGTATATAGAATATCATAAAATCAAGAAGTCAACTCTATTTCTTGCACAGAACTCTTTTTATCATAGATCTTCCCCCTTTATCAAGAATTTAGCTACTCTAAAACAGGGATACATGCAAATACCCATGGGAAACATAATACAAACCATGGATACATGCAAATACACATGGTACACGTGATACATCATATGAATACATGTAAATACACACAGCACATATGATACAACACGTTGATACATGCGAAAACAAATGGTACACATGAAACATGTTCAACACATAGATACATAGTGGTATAAATATTGAACATGCACAATACCTTCTGAAGATCGTAACCTCGTTAAAGATAAATGCAAGTGAAGGAAAAGTGAATGTTTATGTGTAACATATTGAATGGACAATTTAATTATCACGAAATATTAATAAACGGTTGTTCCAAATCAATCCTTATTGAATCTATTGTACGTGAATATAGCAGCTTATATCTCAAAACAATCTATCCACAAAAATAATAGAGATTGGATTAAAAAATAGATACTGATAAATGTTAACTTCATATCACATTCAATGCTCTATCTAATTAATACCGATTTAGGTTATGATAGGAAGACAGCTGAATGCGGCAAGTTTGTTCACTTAACAGAGAAAATATCATTGACATGTAATTTGAATTTAGTTTGGATGCCAATCAAATACCTTCAGTGGAATTGATATTGGATTAGCAATTGTCCATGTGTAGAACAGCTTTTCTTTAAGCTTTTTTCGGATCTTCTGGTCTCCTTGGCAAAAGTTGAAATGTTGGCGTAATGAAAAAGATAAAAGGTGTTAATTTCCAAATTTTGAATTTGATAAGAGTGTTCCTTACTAAAACATATCCTTTCAGTTTCGCGGCTAGGTCAACTTTGACATTTTAAGGTCATTTACTATATTTCAGAATGTGTTTGAGATAAAAGTTTTGTTTTGAATTTTTTATTCCTAGTTTCTTCAATGATCTGACAAAACTGTTATGGTATACTGTATGGTATGATATCGATTATGTTAAGGGGGTAGTGACATGTTTATTGAACATTTTTTATTTTTATTTTTTCACTGATAACATATGTTAATAATAAATCTATTAGATTGATAGTGTCAAAAATCTCATTACACAAACCAATCATAGTCAGTAATAAAGTCCATTGGCTGCCATTTTTGTGTGGAGAAAAAGGAATCGCATGGCAGAACTTAACATTATATATTTAAATTATTACTGCTCCATTTTGTTTAAATACATTAACTTTCACTTGGAACCATTAATTTTCATTTTCCTGACATCACCTTATATTTTCCCAAAGAACCTGCTACTGCCCCTTTAAGGTAGAAAGGTCTCAAGTGGCCCAGCTGACTAATGAATATAAATAGTAACTTCGTCAATGTCTCGGCTACGATATTTTAAGAGAGCGACGCATTCAACTGTACAACTGATACGTGTACATTTATTATGGTATATATATTTATATATTTCACTTTTTCTGTATAGTTTTATGTGTAAATAGGCTCTCATAATCCTTTCAAGGATGGCTCATTTTGCATATTTCTTAAAATATGTAATTGCCTGTATATGAGGTGTGGCGTTTAATAAACAATCTGTTTGTCTGTCTGATTGTCATGATAAGCCTAATGCGACCAGAGTTGTCGTTCTGTGTGCTATTAAATCTCTCTTAATCTTCATGCGATGTTCATTAATTCAAGATCAATTAATGATTTTCTGTGGTAAGGATAGAAACAAAAACAATTCAATGAGAACTATTGTAATTTAATTTGAATTTATTGTACGCAGAATTACAGTTTTGACATTATAAGCGAATGTTGTTTGAAATGGCCCCTTGAGAACTGGAACATGGTGATTGAGATATCCTGCAAGGGCAAAATTCATTGACAACATATATCAACTTTTCAAAATTGTACTAACAACTTTTTAAACTCGTAAATATACCTTACAATGTTGAAATTGCACTATTAGATAAATCAAAAGTTGAACTTCAAAATCATGTTGCTCGTTTCAAAATAATGCTTTTTAATCTTTTAAGATTATAAAACACGCTTGCAGAAAGAAAACAATTTGTTCTTTGTAAAAACATTTACTACATAAACAAAGGGGTCAGCTGCTGTTATGTTCGTATGATATATCCAACTCAATCCCTCTCTGATCCTTGGCGTCGGAAATAAATTCTAGTGTTTAAAAAGTTGAACTTTAAAACCCCTCATTATTCAAAAAGGTACACAGTTATTACAAATGACAAAAGTATAACACTCACTAAAAACTACTGTAACATTTACAATAAGCAAGCAACATTTTGACACTATATTGGACAAATTAACCAAATCGAATTATTATGTTGAATGATATATAGTCACAAAAATACCTTCACTACATTTTATTCTTCTTATTAAAGTGAACTTTTTTCCATATTTGAAATGAACATTTGATACAAAGTAAACAATGGTCTTGAGTGAGTATCACCTACATGATCATGAGATAATGAAAACGATAGAATGAGAGAACACGTGTAATGTATATGTGGTACAAATAAATACGTGTTGAAGAAACAGCAAGGTTTAAATGAAAACCAAGAGATAATATCAGTAAACAAAAAGTTGTTAGCGTTTGAAATACAAAACAATCTTATTGTATTTATACATATATATATGTAAATACGTTTGAAACGTATATATATATATACTAAAAACGTTTGCTAAAATTAATTCAACTTCATCTTCTTCTTTTTAATATGTAAATAGATATAGTAATTTGATATGACATTGCTGTATTTATAGCACGACACCGGTATACGGCACAGCATGTTGCATGAAAGTAAATAGTTTTTTAATCATGCTCTCTAATTTAATCCTATAAAAAGACATACATTATTTTTATATCAGAAAACAAACAAGCATGCATTTTATCAACAGATTCAAACAGGAAAGGCAAACACAAACATATCCGCGAAAATGACTGACGTTACAAAATTATCAAAAGTCTTCTTAGAAAATAATCTAACAAATTTTGAATGGAATGTTAAATATCTTTACTATATATCTACATGAATTTATATATGTCTTAAACAAATAAAAACAGCAAAGATTAGGTTTTCTATAATCTAATGGCAATGAAGACAAGGCATTAGGCAGTTTTATAGAAATCATGTCGAGGCAAACTTGCTGCAGGCCAGCATCTCAATTGTATAAATCTATTGATAGGACACTCAATCTTCAAATCATTCAAAAGTCCCTAGCCGTGAATCTGTTCAACATAAAACGTGCCTTGATCTTTTCAAATTAGATATTAGGACTGTGCAATATTATCACAATACAAATATATTGTGCAATACAAATTTCTCAACAATATTGTCAATGAGCAAAATATCGCATAATGATTGAATTAGATCTACGGATTCCAAAAGGTTATGGCAACAGTTCAAATAAAGTGTTCTCAAGTTCCTCTGATTACATAGTCATTATTCAATATATAGCCCAGAAAGTGTCCATATTTGTAAGAGAGAAATGGAAGAAATAAGTAACCTCTCTAGAGAGACAATCTGTTAGTAGCAGGAACCACAAACTATCACTGACTATCATCATATGACTGACATCGTGAACCACACACGTGCATCCATTAACTGACATCATGTGACTACATCACGTGACTAATATCACGTGACAACATGGTCGCCATTCTGAGCTTTCTCCTCTCCGGGAGGAATCATCTCTGCCATCTCAGCCTCAAACATCTTCCTAACATTGCTGGTTGAGGGTGAGAGGATCCCTAGCACATCGTACTTCTCTGCCAGGACACCCTTCTTGAAGACATAGTTAGTCACCACGGACACGGTGTAGAGAATCACAAAGGTAATCACGCAGATGAAGGACCTGAAAGGAAACATCTGGCCGTCCTTCTCACTGTACATGGGGAAGAAGATGAAGGATGGAAGGTCTATCAGTGGTTCCCCGGCCCCCACTCTGAGGATAAAGCCGACGATGAAGCCGATGAGGGAGCCGTAGGCGTTGATGGAAGGGATGTAGAGGATGCTGACGAACTGGGGGAAGAGGATGACGTACATGAGGTCGGAGGAGAGGACAAACAGACCGTAGACTCCCTTCCCGAAGATGGCTAGTACGGTCGCCATGGCTCCTGCTACAAGGATAGATCCTCGCATCACCCAGATCAGCTCCTTCTCTGACGCCTGTAATGTTGATACGATTATAATAAGATAAGATAAGATAATTCTTTATTGTCCATTAAGGAATTTGTGTTACATTTGTAGTGAGCATGAAATTTAAAATTATATACACAATATTCTAAATAAATACAAAAACATATATACAAATATAAACAAATTTAATATACAAATATTTACAGATGAACAAATAGTGTGATAGTGAGCAATTAACGATGATTCAGAATTGAAATGGACAAGGGCACAAATGACATTTTATAGCGTTTGCTTTTGCACATCGCCGCATTATACCGACGACTGGATGGTAAGATTTCAAAACATTCATGCAATTCATGTGAAGGGTCACTAATATATTTTGAAGCTAAATTTCTAGCCTGTTTTTCATGAAGTTCATCTTTATTATTACGAAAATAAAGTAAATTTATAAGGCACCAAACTCATGGCTCTCAGAGCCTGCTACGTAGGTTAAGAAACACTGAAATGAAACGCTTGATCGAGCCGTTAAAATAACATACATTGTTTAGAATAAGTCACTTTAAAAGATCAACAATGTTTCGTGTAAACGTTTACGAATAGTATAGTATATAATCTAAAAATAAAACTCCGGATAAGGAATTTAAAGACTCAAAAACTCACGTTTCTCCGAATGAGAGTTTTGTAGATGTTCTTGGTGAACACAGAAGCAGTGACGAGCACGCTGGAGTCGGTGGAGGACATGACGGCGGCGGAGATGGCGCCGAGCCCGATGATGGAGACGGGGAGGGGACACAGGTGCTGAAGGGTCAGGGGGAGGATCATCCCCATCTTCTCTGGGGGGATCGGTACCTCCCCCGTGTAGTCTGTCGCGTTCCAGTCTTCATGAAAAAAAGAATTAATCTAGGATTCTGTGTGTACGTATTCGTGCCTGATGCGAATTGTCGGTTTTATGCCTTGGAATTAACTTTCACTATCTATATGTTTTGTGTTAAAATACCCCTTGACGTTAGTTTACCTAGAAAACTGCAAGGCCCTCAAAGACAGTTTCGGTGTCAGAAGCTAGAGTCATTCCTATTCAATAACGCGTTTTTCGATAGATGTCTTTGATGTGAAATCTCGTTCAAAGTTATATATTTCTAACAAGTGCATAAAGTATCAGATTAACAGTTTTCTGTACTAATAACCTGTTATACTTGTGACAAACGTTTATGGATCATCAACAGGCTTTTATTAAAGATGGACTGAAATGCTATATGGCAGCTTTCAGGATTCGTGAAATAGTGATTACAATTTGACATTGACTAAACTTTAAATTACTGAAATCGACCTAGAAACGGCTTAATTACGACTGTATACATAACACTGCCTAATTAGGCCGGCGAACAGAAGAAAACGCACTGAAGCGTGACTACCTCGTGACGTGTTAGTAGGCGATGTGATACCCCGTTGTGTGCCCTCGTTATGTAAAACAACACAAGCTAACAGTACAGCTCAATGTTTAACCGTTGATTAAACACCCTAAACAACATCCCAACATCTCACACCTTCAATAAATCGGTAGTTTATTTATTCAACTGGCAATTTGTATTGATGTAAACGTAAGACCCTGATTAAAAACGAAGTTGTGCGCATAATGCTACAGCATGTAGGCCTAGATGGTCTCGCTTTGCGCAATGTTGTCATAAGACTGCACGTGAGAACCCGGATGTATATGTAAACAATTGCTCCCGTGTGAACTGTTTTATCTTCGTGCACAGTTGGTGGTTGTTATTGAATATTACCTTAGTAGCACAGCAGAAAGGATGTAATTATACAATACTATTTTATTTTTACATTTAAACCATTTTTTTAGAATTGCCTTTGACTTCATTTTGTAACAGGATAAAAAATATATACGTTTTTCTTAGTTATTTCATTTAGTGATGGACAAGTTACAATTCTCAATGAAAGACATGTATTGGATGATCACTGATGTCTTGTTTAAAACATTATTTTAATAGGGCATTTCACTGAAAATCTTAATGTTTTCACTCTTGTACATAGGTGATATTTTCTACAACAATTCCCGATACATGGCCAAACAGAATGAAGATTTATTAAATGAACCTTATCCAAAATAATTATCAGATAGAGCAAAAACGGTATTCCTAATTTCAGGTTAATAGGTTATAATTTACCAATCGGAGAAAAAAGGGATGTTAAGGAATACAATTGCTATTTGATGTTACCTAATTAGCTGATGTCATAAAATAGCCAGGTGTTGATGATTGTGCATTATATAACCTACCTGCTATAGTCATCATTTGATATCATCTAATTAGGAAACAGACAGGAAATACGATAGACAGTAAAGTAATTGTGTAATAAGTGAGTATCTGATCTAAAGAAAGTAAGTAACACCTGCAGACCAATGTCATTGTTTATTCAACCTTTTTACACAACGTTCAAATCTAAATGTGAGCATTGTATATTCGGATTATTACCATAAATCAGCCCAATACTTTGTGCTATGTTTTACATTTTACTAATCTTCCTTTTCTCTGCATGCCAAACTGTTCATTCAGTGAAAATGCGAGCTCGAAGCAGAAAATCGGTGTAGTGATCGGAACACGTGAGTTCGATGTAGATTGTCACATTGCTCTGTTTGACCTTACACAGCGGGTCAATTTGGCGTGAAACCATCAATATGATGGGAATTTGTCTACGGAGACTTCATCAGGAGATATTCTAGGACAGTTGACAGCAACACAATGATATAGCATACTGTTAATCGCTTTGAAAAGGCAGAACTGCGGATTTCGCCTATCATTTTCCATATAAGCAGACGAACGCTTCGCCTACTGCCACGTCACTTCCGGTATCCCTTGCCCGTGGCCTCTCAGCCTTGTTTTGGTTTGTCGCTGGACGGCGACAAGCAGACGCCTTGTTACGCAATGTTTACTTAGCTGTAGCTTCATTGAGAAACTGTGTATCGTTGCTGTTTTGGCCTAATATTTATGTTATATAGTTATTTGACCAAAATCTTTTGAAAAATAAATCAAAAAAAGGTTATACAGCGGCTCTTTAAAAGGGGAAAACAATGTATTGATCGAATACTCTGTGAAGGGAGTTATGTTATGTTCTTATGCGTTATAGTCATTGAAGCGTCCTGAAAATATCTCCATAATCATAATCTCGCTAACATCTCATGGAGGATCGTGTTTGAAAACGGAAAATAAAGCAAAGGAAAAGACAGTCATTTAGAACAGAAACTGCTATTTAAAAAAGGAGCGCCCTGATAATACCTTTCTTACACTTGTATGTCACGGGGACCAATGTTTGTAAAACAGTGCACAAAACTTGTCAAAATAATGTTTTATAATAACTATGATCATATCTATATGTGATCATTACATTTTACACACTCTTTATTAGTTTTATCGTTATAATTTCCACTCTAAACATTCAAATAAAGAAGCATTTACTTATCATATCAACAATATTAACCTTTCCTGACATGTTTTAGGTAACGTAACTTTGAAGATGTAATTGATCACTGAACTACTTAAAATATCAGCTATTGAATAATGATTATACATGAAGACAATATCAAAAGCTAACATCCTCATTCCCTGAAACCGCCGTCTCGACATTTAGCAAAAACAAATGACAACAGCATTAGAATCTAATCATTATGATATTTAAAACGCCTCAATAGAAATAGAAATATAATGGTATAGTATAGAAATCAAATAAGGTTTTTTAAATTACCAGCTGCCGCCCCCGCTATACCGATGACTGCGGGAGGCACGGAGAGCAGTAGACAGAAGACCCTCGCTATAACGGTGGAGTTCCGGGCTTGTTCCGGGGTTCTACAGGCCAACACTCTCTGGTACACTTCCTGTGGAAAACAGGGGAGATAGCATAAAACTATCATAAAAACCAATGGAATTTCACTCACTCCGCAAAAAAGGCCCAAGAACAGATACTTTTGTTTCAATTTATTGAAAGCATTCACGAAACAAGGACATAAACATGTGATACATTTAGAACAGCAAGACTGTCTTGATAACCTTTTTTAATATGCAAAATGACGACGTTTCGGAGTACACCCCTGCTGGTCGACGGATTATGCACGATAAAGAAATTGTTTTCCAGAAAGTCTGGTTGTTTGAAAAAATTAACCTCAAAGGATCATTTTCCTGAATTAAATTAGCATTTTACAAGGACATCTGTGAATATATGAGTCTTAAGTTTCTTTTGTCCAAGTCTATTTTTGACGTTGAAGACCATCTTCTTTTTTCTTGATAAGGGTGTTTCGTGTGGGTACAGTATTATCGAGTTAGGGAATTTCTTGAATTGGAAAAGAAGTCCAGTTCATTTGAAATAGTTACATATATCGGTAAAAGACACTAAGTGTGAATTCTATTTAATAGTTACCCAATTTCACAAACATCAGATCGAAGCCATGACTCGTACCTGGTTAAACACAGTTAAATGGTTTAAATGCGATATATATATAGTATTTCCTTATCTCATATTGATCCATACACGCAGCGAGTCTTATGTCCGATTTTAATGAGATTGATGTCCTATTCGCTAGGTTAATCCTACAAGTATAAGCAGCATGTAGATATAATCAAAACCAGTACAATGTTTGATTTGGTTTTAATGAGATTGGTCTTCCACCAGCCGAGGTGACCCTCTAAGCAGCACATGGACATCCAGATAGTAAAATGTAACGTTCGACCTATTCAATGAGAAGTGGCTATACGCTCGCTACCTGCCAAGTTGTTCCACCCAGTATAAGCAGCATGTAGACATCCAGGTAACTGCCGATGGACGGGATCTCCACCTCGCCCAGCCACTTGTCTTGTATTGTGTCCAGATCCACGGCTGGGTGGGAGATGATGAAGGGACAGGCCACTGTCTGTATATACAATATATAATAGTGGAGATAACTGTAAGTCTTGCTGTGTCATCACTTCCTCTCTTGGTCATAATAATTATCCATCGTAGTGCGAATATTTATATGGTGTCAGTACTTTGGAATGATTTCACTCAGCTGTCAAATTTCTTATTGCAATAATGCTTGTTTTTCTGGCTTGAAATAGTTCTATAATGGAAGATTTAATTTGTTGTGCCCAAGGGCTTCGTATTGACAAAATGTCACTTCTTATTTCCCATCCTATTGGAGACAAATGTACCCACCAGCCCGACAGCGAGACAGATGAGCTGGACTACGTCAGTGTAGGCTACAGACCAGAGTCCACCGAGGAAGGTGTAGAAGACGGCGATGATGGCGGACACGATGATGGAGAGAGTCTCGTCTAGGTCCAAGATGATGTGCACTGTCGCTCCTTGATAGAAGAATGGGATTTGTTAATATCAATCAATAAATTTGATGAGGTTCTCTTAAAATATAATATTTAACCTGACCCACAATGCATTATTCGCGCTTGTTACAAAGCATGTATCTTTGATGGTGATAACAGAGAGAGTTTCGACAAGGTCCAGGGCCTCTTTTTTTAAAGGCCGAAGATGAACATTAATTCCGTGTTAAAGAATTGGGGTTTGGTTAACCTTAAGGTTGCTTTATGAAATTAGGCGCAAGATGAAGTTCACTGCCGCTCCTAAAGATTAGTAATAAGGCAAAGACGTTATCTATGTTTTATATTTCGTTTGTTTTGGCTAGTATAAAAGTATCACAAATCTTAACTGACCAAGGTATAAATATAGATTTCAGTGGCTTATCCACGATTGTTTTAAAGGGGTTGTACGCGTAACTAAATATCGAAAGTTGATAGATCGTTTAATTCACTTATATCTAATGTTATTGCATTTAAGTAATTCAGTGATCATTCTGTTAGTTATCATAGTTAGTTATAAGCAAATATAGTGGGTTGTAAGTGTACTGTTAATGATTTGAGAGACGCCCAGCTGTTGCCACGTGGAGCAATCTGTGTACTAGTTTCCGGTGTACTATGTTCTACTACATACATAGAGGATATCATTTGAGTGTTAATAACGTACCATGTTTATGGCATGAGTGCTTACATATTATGAGCCCGATATAACTGCCCACGTAGGAAATAAATAATTATTTTTTATCTAGCAAGTGTATCAACATAATTTCTAAAACCACAGAATGAACAAGACAGGTTTATTTACGTAAAATCCGTATTGTTCACTTTTAATATAAATTACTTCTTTAATGCGATTTCGGTTTGATGTGAACTGAATATAGCCAGAATATGCCTATTTCGCTTTCATGCTCTATTACGCCAGAACGACAAAATCACGAACTTGCTCTGAAATAGTTTACTGCAAAATTTATGCGTACATATGCTACCATTATTACCAAAGTTGAACTCCATAAAGCCTTTTACAGAAGTGTTTAAGTAAGGAATTAACTACAAAACTAGCCAATATTTGTAGCCAGATATCGTCAGAGGCCGTCAGTACAAAACTAGGACGCCAATATGCAAAACTAGGACGCAAATATGCAAAACTAGTATGCCAATATGCTAAACTAGGACGCCAATATGCCAAGCTAACATGCCAAAATACAGAAAAAAGACACCAATATGCACGAAAGGTCATTAATAGGGCAGATGTATTGGACTTTAATTTGCGATAGCATAAGCAAAATACACATAATGTCACTTAATTTAGGTTTAACAGGAAATACCAGCTGACAATGTACCTAAGGCCGAGAGAATGGCAGCAGACCAGAAGAGGTCTGCGAAGAACTGGGGTATACACATGAGGGCTCCGATCCTGTCTCCATATTTCTCTTGGAAAGGATCAAACATGGTCACGTAGTTGGCTCGCCGCATCTTGGGGCAGAAGAAGATACCACCTGGCAGAAAATTCATATCAATATGAAGTACCCATTGACAAACATTTGAAACATGAATGAAAAATGGTGTATCAATTATGAATTGATATTGAAAACATGTATATAAGCGTCATTTGAATGATGTATCTTAGGAACCAACTTGCAAAAGCACTCTGCAAGGTCTATAATCACAGAACTGCCTTTGTCTAAGGTGATAAAGGTTTATGAAGCACATAGGTTTTTTTACATAATTAGAATCTCTTATTTTTGCCCATATGGTTGAAAATAAGCAGTTACATATTTTCAATATGAGCACATGAGCACATATCACTTTTGCCTAGCAACGATAGTTGTAGTGCGAGTCCCCCATATTTTCTCGCCTGTGACGTCATAACACCATTGTTCATGACGTTGCTGTAGCTGTCGTCGCAAGGGAAGCGGCTCGTTTATCGGATATTTGTAAGAGAGTTTTATCGAAAAGAATCAGTAATAAAGAGATTATATTTATTACCCTCGGAAGCGTGTCATATGACTTTTACGAAACTCGTGCAAATTTATGTGTAAGCCTCGCTCTCACTCGGGTAATACAAAAAGATTCACACTCGTTTCGGAAAATTCATATGACACACTTCCTCAGTTAATAATCTCTATATAGAATACTCACATATCACAAGACAGATGGAGTATCCAAACGGGGCTTGTGTCCATGCTAATCCATACTGGGAGATAATCTCTGCTGTGCCGTTGATGAACCCACCCCCCTACCCATGAGGCTGTATGAAAAAGAAATTAAATGAAGACATCATCATCATCATCATCATCATCATCATCATCATCATCATCATCATCATCATCATCATCATCTCAAAGAAGTTCCCCATTTAATATAACTTTTAAATAATTTGAAATAACCAATCATCTTTGCTGTGCCGTTGATGAACTTTCCCAGGATGCTGCATGAGAAAGTGATATATGAAGATATATACTTTCGCTAGTCACTGACCTGTTATAGCGAAGAGTGATACTATGACCCCCATGGAAGAATTCCATGGAATCCCTTGTCACTGACCTGTTATAGTGAAGAGTGATACTATGACCCCCACGGAAGAATGTCCATGGAATCGCTTGTCACTGACCTGTTATAGTGAAGAGTGATACTATGACCCCCATGGAAGAATTCCATGGAATCCCTTGTCACTGACCTGTTATAGTGAAGAGTGATACTATGACCCCCACGGAAGAATGTCCATGGAATCGTTTGTCACTGACCTGTTATAGTGAAGAGTGATACTATGACCCCCATGGAAGAATGTCCATGGAATCACTTGTCACTGACCTGTTATAGTGAAGAGTGATACTATGACCCCCATGGAAGAATGTCCATGGAATCACTTGTCACTGACCTGTTATAGTGAAGAGTGATACTATGACACCCACGGAAGAATGTCCATGGAATCACTTGTCACTGACCTGTTATAGTGAAGAGTGATACTATGACGCATAACTTGTCACTGACCTGTTATAGTGAAGAGTGATACTATGACGCCCATGTTCCTGTCTGCGAGAAACACTTCTATGATGCTCTTGGATTTCGTGGTCTTTCTCCCAGCCCATTTTCCAATCACGAGGATGATCACATAGAAGATGGCCACCGAGACAATACCGGGAATATTCACAGCCATTTTGAGTTCGCTGTTGTTGATTAAGTCTGCAAGGAACACCTTCCGTTGATCAATTGAACGTTGAACATACATGCACAAAGAAAGGAAATAACCCTCAATTTCTAAATTGGGTAACATATAAGCTGTGTAATGTGGACCATAAGACCATAAATGCACTCTTGTAAATTGTAACTTTGCCTTACCACATTAATTAATTTAATCCTGGCAATCAGCGATTATGACGTCTCACATCAATTCCAAAATAAATTTTAAAGTGTCTATCAATACCCCAAATCATAAATAGTTGTTTAAGCGTTCTATTCTTGTGAAAAATGTTATGTTCCAAAATTCTGTAAAGCTCTAAGCGCTCATGTATTTGATTACAATAAACTTTATGAGCTGTTTGAGAGGCATTCTAGAAGTTGATGGTATAAGGAAGACAAGAGTAATTCTATGGATGAACAACTTCTTTATTGGATGGTGGCGACGTTTACTCCTTTTTCACCATATGCTTGATAACGGTATAAGAATCTATACCGAAACGTCGCCACCATCCACTAAAGAAGTTGTTCATCCATATAATTACTCATGTCTTCCTAATAAACTTTATGATCACTTTACCAACTTGGCCAAAGGTACGAAATAAAAAGTTTGGCCCTAAATAAAAAAAACATTCATTAGTTTACTTTGTACAGAGTGACCACATGTGATTCAGACAATGCTGCTTAATTATTTTACTTGTTTCACCACATGTGTAACATTCGGTAGCTGAATTACCTAAAATGATCTTGTTAAAAGAATATTTACAGAAAGATAGTTGTAACCCGACCTGGATATCATAGGAGAAACCATGGAACCGAGGAAACGGTAAGGTTGTGGGCCCTGATAGGAGGTAAAACCCTGAGGGTCTACAACCTTACCACATGCGATGTTTTCGTATTATCATCCGCTGAATTTTATTAATCCGTATAATTTAATCATAACATCAATACAAATACGCTTCTGTAAAACAAGCAAGATACGTATTGGTATGATACACCATACATATAAATACACATGGCACATTTATACAAAGCATGGATCCAGCAACTACAAATGTGACATATAAAACAAGCATGGATACATACAGATACCCATGATGCACACATGACACTACGCATTGATACATGCAAATACACATGGTACACATGATACGTCAGATGAATAAATAAAATACACATAGTGCACATGAAACAACATGTGGATACATGCAAATACCCATTTTAAACATAATACAAACCATGGATAAATGCAAATACCCATGGTACACGTGACACAAACCATGGATACATGCAAATACCCATGGTACACGTGACACAAACCATGGATACATGCAAATACACATGGTACACGTGATACATCATATGAATACATTTAAATACACACAGCACATATGATACAACACGTTGATACATGCGAAAACAAATGGTACACATGAAACATGTTCAACACATGGATACATAGTGGTATATTGAACGTGCACACTACCTTCTGAAGATGGTAACCTCGATAAAGTTAAATGCAAGTGCAGGAAAAGTGAATGTTTATGTGTAACATATTGAATGGACCATTTAATTATCACGAAATATTAATAAACGGTTGTTCCAAATCAATCCTTATTAATTCTATTGTACATGAATATAGCAGCTTATATTTCAAAACAATCTCTCCATAAAAAAAATAATAGATATTGGATTCAAAAATAGATACTTTATTTTAAGAGAACGACGCATTCAACTGTACAACTGATACGTGTATATTTTATTATGGTATATATATTTATATATTTCATTTATTCTGTATATTTTTATGTGTAAATAGTCTTTCATAATCCTTTCAAGGATGGCTCATTTTGCATATTTCTTAACATATTTAATTGCCTGTTTATGAGGTGAGACTTTCAACAAGAAAAGCCTTTAAAAAGGCATGCTTGGTGCCACATAGGCAGATGAAGGCGATTGTGATTTGTCGAACAATTTGGGTGATAAGTGAAATATACAACACTGGGTAACATCACTACTATTAACACGAGTATTAATCAAAGTTAATTTCACAAAATTAATTTCTATCAACACGAGTTGATGAAAGTTATGAATATTTTTTACATTCATAAACTATTGTTGGTATATTTTATATCAAAAGACACGAGGGTATTAGTCTATTCATCATCCAAATTTACTCTTTTCTACACCTCAGAGAAAAAATGTAAATCTCTGAACACAACAACACTAGATTTTCAAGAGATGGATTTCATTGCATAGTGAGGTCACTACGTCTATGATATTCTGGCATTGTGATGTAGTTACTTGAAGTAAAAGCACTATGTTGCCATGTAGCGTTGACAATGACAGGAAATTGTGCAAAACGTACTGCCAAAACGATATCTCCTTGTCTCCTTGTTAAATAAACAGTAGTATTACAGATAATAAAAAGCAAATTACTTTCCGATGATCTGACAGGATTTTAACCCAGGTCCGTTATCCGCTGGGCTAAGCGGCCTTATAGTAAACGTATGGAACCAAAGATATATATCATATTCTAAATATAGCACGAGTCCATTTCAGTATCTCTGATAATAATTACATGTTTTCAACGTAAACATTAAGTGACATCGTTAAGTATGACTTGTAACGTGGTCGTAAATGATCTACCTATTAGTAAACATAAGTCTTATTTCGATGTCACCATTGTACTTACAGAAACATTACTTTTAATTCGCCAGGCGAGCCCAACGTGAAATTAAAACACGTGGGTTATAAAAAAGTGGATTTTGCGATTATATAATGCAAAATAATGCTCTTATCTGGAACAAATGCAGACTCTTCTTCAAATGAAGATGTTTTTGATTGGGTCTGTTAACATTTATCAGCGTATTAAATAGTAAATATTGTTTCTCTTTTAACATGACATTTAAAGCGAAATCATATTCCACAGTTTAATGTGCCAAATATTTTGTATTACCCACATGGTGACGTAATGCATTTTTTGCTACAGCTCTGTTCATTGGTTTTTTTTTTATTTGGATACAACAAATGTGCCTTTGGGCAACAAGCAATAAGTCTTCTGTAATGTTAAGCCTAATTCGACCAGAGTCAGTGTGTGTGCTATTCAATCTAATCTATTTATTTAATGATTTTCTGTTTTTAGGATCGAAATAAAAACACATCAATGAGAACTTTCGCATTTTAACTTTAATTTATTGGACACAGAATTACAGTTTTGACATTATAAGCGAATGTTGTTTGAAATGGCCCCTTGAGAACTGTAACATGGCGATTGAGATATCCTGCAAGGGCAAAATTCAATAGCAACATTTTTTAGAATTTAAACTTACAGATTCTAAAGTTGTAATTAAAAGTTTCAAACCTGTATTTTCAAGTCCTAAAGTTGTATTTACAATGTTTGAAAGTTTAAGGTATATTTACGAGTTTAAAAAATGCATTTTCAGGGTTTAACGCATTCTCTCCCCACAGAGGCAACTCAGTCATACCTGAATTAGCCTCTGTTCTATTACGGCTAACATACAGGATAGAAAGGTAGAAATCTGATTGGAGGCAATCGAAGTTAGTTGTGCAATCAGCGACGCCGTTTCAAAAGTGGTCATTCGCAAAAGTTCGGCTATTCCCGTGTGGATCCGCATCAAAGGGAGATAACTCTTTCTTCTACAAAACAATCGCTTTTTACCTTCGCATTGGTTTTTATTTGGTGAATTATTAAAATAAAATTAATCATAAAACGAAGAACAATTTACACAATTATAAAACAATATGTTTCTAATGAAAAACCCTATACATATCTGATTTTGAAATAGTTTCCCTCTCTGAGACTCACACTGTTAATGAAAAAGAAACCTAAAGGCATGATTGTCTTAAAAGTCACTGAGCGACCGTTGAGTATTCCCGAAGTCGTGGACATCCAAAAGGTGTTTTCATTGGCTGCAAATAAGGGAGATATCTCAAGTTACAACTTTTTGCCGCTAGGGCGATCTGCCGGAACCCCATGATTTTGGCGTAATGGAACAGAGGCTAACTGGGGTATGACTGAGTTGCCTCTGTGGGGAGAGAATGGGTTTAACGTGGTATCTCAACTTTGAAATGAGTGCAAATACAACATTTAAAGGTATATTCACGGGTTTTGAAATGAATTTTCTCGTTTTAATTGTGTTAATTCAACTTTGAAAGTTGAAATATATACTTTTCAAAATTCTACTAACAAATGTTAAAACTCGTAAATATACCTTACAATGTTGTAATTGCACTATTAGATATGACAAAAGTTGAAAGTACAACTTTCAAAATATGAATTACCTTATCATGTTGCTCATATCAAATTGAAAAATAATGCTTTTTCATCTTTTAAGATTATAAAACATCCTTGCAGAAAGAAAACAATTTGTTCTTTGTAAAAACATTTACTACATAAACAAAGGGGCCAGCTGTTGTTATGTTCATATGATATATCCAACTCAATCCCTCTCTGATCCTTGGCGTCGGAAATAAATTCTAGTGTTTAAAAACTTTAAAACCCCTCACTATTCAAAAAGGTACACAGTTATTACAAACGACAATAGTATAACACTCAACAAACACTACTGTTACATTTACAATATGCAAGAAACATGTTTACAATATATTGAATTAACCGAATCCAATAGTTATGTTAAATGATATATACTCACAAATATACCTTCACTATATTTTATTCTTCTTATTAAAGTGAACTTAGATTCCATATTTGAAATGAACATTTGATACAAAGTAAACAAAGGTCTTGAGGGAGTATCACATACATGATCATGAGATAATGAAAACATTGAAAACACGTGTAATGTATATATGGTACAATTATATACGTGTTGAAGAAACAGCAAGGTTTAAATGAAAACCAAGATAGAATATCAGTAAAAAAAAGTTGTTAGCGTTTGAAATACAAAAAATCTTATTGTATTTATACATATATATATGTAAATACGATTGAAACGTATATATATACTAAACACGTTTGCTAAAATTAATTCAACTTCATCATCTTCTTTTTAATATGTAAATAGATATAGTAATTTGCTATGACATTGACGTATTTATAGCACAACACCGGTATACGGCACAGCATGTTGCATGAAAGTAAATAGTTTTTTAATCATGATCTCTAATTCAATCCTATTCAAAGACATAAATTATTTGTATATGAGAAAACAAACGGCATGCATTCTATGGTGTCGTCAACGCATTCATTTGGGAAAGGCAAACAAACATGAGAATGCCTAGGTTGTTAACCGACGTAAGAAAAATTAAAAAACAAAAAGTCTTCCTAGAAAACATTTTGGAATGGAATGTTTTTTAATTTTAAATGTATATCTTCAGAAATTTATATGTGTCTTAAACAAATCAAAACAGCAAAGATAAGGTTTTCTAAATCCAATGACAATGAAGACATGCCATTAGGTAGTTTTATAGATCTCATCATAGTCATGTCTGTATAGGCCAACATTTAAATTGTATAAATCTAGAGAGACAATCTGTTAGTAACAGGAACCACAAACTATCACTGACTATCATCATATGACTGACATCATGAACCACACACGTGCATCCATTAACTGACATCATGTGACTACATCACGTGACTGATATCACGTGACAACATGGTCGCCATTCTGAGGCTTGTCTTCTCCGGGAGGAATCATCTCTGCCATCTCAGCCTCAAACATCTTCCTAACATTGCTGGTTGAGGGTGAGAGGATTCCTAGCACATCGTACTTCTCTGCCAGGACACCCTTCTTGAAGACATAGTTAGTCACCACGGACACGGTGTAGAGAATCACAAAGGTAATCACGCAGATGAAGGATCTGAAAGGAAACATCTGGCCGTCCTTCTCACTGTACATGGGGAAGAAGATGAAGGATGGAAGGTCTATCAGTGGTTCCCCGGCCCCCACTCTGAGGATAAAGCCGACGATGAAGCCGATGAGGGAGCCGTAGGCGTTGATGGAAGGGATGTAGAGGATGCTGACGAACTGGGGGAAGAGAATGACGTACATGAGGTCGGAGGAGAGGACGAACAGACCGTAGAATCCCTTCCCGAAGATGGCAAGTACGGTCGCCATGGCTCCTGCTACAAGGATAGATCCTCGCATCACCCAGATCAGCTCCTTCTCTGACGCCTGTAATGTTGATACGATTATAATAAGATAAGATAAGATAATTCTTTATTGTCCATTAAGGAATTTGTGTTACATTTGTAGTGAGCATGAAATCTAAAATTATATACTCAATATTCTAAATAAATACAAAAACATATATACAAATATAAACAAATGAAATATACAAATATTTACAGATGAACAAATAGTGTGATAGTGAGCAATTAACGATGATTCAGAATTGAAATGGACAAGGGCACAAATGACATTTTATAACGTTTGCTTTTGCACGTCGCCACATTATGCCGACGACCGGATGGTAAAATTTCAAAACATTCATGCAATTCATGTAAAGGGTCACTAATATATTTTGAAGCTAAATTTCTAGCCTGTTTTTCATGAAGTTCATCTGTATTATTACGAAAATAAAGTAAATTTATAAGGCACCAAACTCATGGCTCTCAGAGCCTGCTACGTAGGTTAAGAAACACTGAAATGAAATGCTTGATCGAGACGTTAAAATAACATATATTCTTTAGAATAAGTCATTGTAAAAGATCAACAATGTTTCGTGTAAACGTTTACGAATAGTATAGTATATAATCTTAAAATAAAACTCCGGATGAGGAATTTAAAGACTCGATAACTCACATTTCTGCGAATGAGAGTTTTATAGATGTTCTTGGTGAACACAGAAGCAGTGACGAGCACGCTGGAGTCGGTGGAGGACATGACGGCGGTGGAGATGGCGCCGAGACCGATGATGGAGACGGGGAGGGGACACAGGTGCTGGAGCGTCAGGGGGAGGATCATCCCCATCTTCTCAGGGGGGATCGGTACCTCCCCCGTGTAGTCTGTCGCGTTCCAGTCTTAATGAAAAAGAATTAATCTAGGATTCTGTGTGTATGTATTCGTGCCTGATGCGAATTGTCGGTTTTATGCCTTGCTGCAGACCCTTGCGTTGTCTGTGCTTGCTCTCGAGCTTACTATGAGAGAAAGCACTAGTCCAATCAGAAAGTAACTGGAGGTTGCAAACAATCCCCTGTAGGGGCGCTGATATCAGCACAGACGTTAAAGGGTCGGCAGCAAGGCATAGCACTGTCAGTTCGGAAACTGGCGTTTTATGTTTTGCGAAGGAAGATGAAAGCATACATGGAATTAACTTTCACTATCTATATGTTTTGTGTCAAAATACGCATTGACGTTAGTTTACCTAGAAAACTGCAAGGCCCTCAAAGACAGTTTCGGTGTCAGAAGCTAGAGTACGGGATAGCTCAGTGGGGTACGGGATAGCGGGATACGGGATAGCTCAGTCGGCAAGAGCGCCGGTCTCACGTTGCTGAGGTCCGGGGTTCGAATCCCATCCAGGCCAAGGTGTAAAAACCTAGAGTTCACCTCTGTTAGAACTCTTTAAGTGTCACCCTGGAGCCCTAGTGTGTAGTGCAACAAAAACTACGCACTTAAAAGATCCCACGAATTCATGTCAGTGGCTGAATGGTGGATACATGAACACGTGCATACGCCGAGCTGTCGGTTATCAGCTTTGTAGTGTTGGACAAACTGCTGTGACTATGTGTCTCAGTTCACCCAGCTGTAAATGGGTACCCTGTGAGGCATAGAATGGTCCCTAAACTGAGCGCCAAATATGGATGCCGGTTGAATACTCCCCATGGAGTTGAGTTGGAAAAATGATTGGACTGTGAAAGAATGCCATTGACCAGGGGAAAAACAATGTAAGCGCCTTGAGCAACCACTAGTGGATGGATATGTGCGCTATATAAATATCCTAATAATAATAATAATAATAAAAAATTCAATAACGCGTTTCGATAGATGTCTTTGATGTGAAATCTCTTCAATGTTATATATTTCTAACAAATGCATAAAGTATCAGATTAACAGGTTTCTGTACTAATAACCTGTTATATTTCTGACAAACGTTTATGGATCATCAACAGGCTTTTATTAAAAGGGGAAAATAATGTATTTATCGAATACTCTGTGAAGGGAGTTATGTTATGTTCTTATGCGTTATAGTCATTGAAGCGTCCTGAAAATACCTCCATAATCATAGTCTCGCTAACATCTCATGGGGGATCGTGTTTGAAAACGGAAAATAAAGCAAAGGAAAAGACAGTCATTTAGAAGAGAAACTGCTATTTAAAAAAGAAGCACCCTGATAATACCTTTCTTAGACTTGTATGTCACGGAGACCAATGTTTGTAAAACAGTGCATAAACTTGTCAACACAATCTTTTATTATAACTCTGATCATATCTATATCTGATCATAACATTTTACACACTCATTATTAGTTTTATCGTTATAATTTCCACTCTATATACATTCAAATAAAGAAGAAGTTACTTATCATATCAAAAATATTAACCTTTCCTGACATGTGTAAGGTAACGTATCTTTGAAGATGTAATTGATCACTGAACTACTTAAAATATCAGCTATTGATCAATGATTATAAATGAAGACAGTATCAAAAGCTAACATCCTCACCCCTGAAACCGCCGTCTCGACATTTAGCAAAAACAAATGACAACGGCATTAGAATCTAATCATTATGATATTTAAAACGCCTCAATAGAAATAGAAATATAATAGTATAGTATAGAAATCAAAAAAGTTATTTAAATTACCAGCGGCCGCCCCCGCTATACCGATGACTGCGGGAGGCACGGAGAGCAGTAGACAGAAGACCCCCGCTATAACGGCTTGTTCCGGGGTTCTACAGGCCAAAACTCTCTAGTACACTTCCTGTGGGAAACATGGTAGATAACCTAAAACTATCATAAAAACCAATGAATTTCACTCACTCCGCAAAAAAAGGCCAAATAACAGATACTTTTGTTTCAAATATCGAAAGCATTCTTAAAACAAGCTTAATATTGCATTAAAAAGCGATACCTTTAGAACAGCAAGATTGTCTTGGTAACCTTTTTTATTTGTAAAAAGAAGACGTTTCGGAGAATACCCCTGCTGATGGACGGATTATGCACGATAAAGAAATTGTTTTCCCGAAACTCTGATTTTTAAAAAAGAAACATCAAGTATAATTTTCCTGGAATAAATTAGCAATTTACAATAGATTTACAAGGATATCTGTTTTGACAAATGAGAAAATATGAATGTTTATTTCTTTTGTCCAAGTAACTTTTTGACGTTGAAGAACAATTTATTTTTTCTTGACAAGGATGTTCCGTTTGGGTACAGTATGAAAAGAAATTAAACCGTTCCGTTATTATAAGTCTCAAGTTTCTTTTGAATTTTGAAAATAAGTCTGGTTTCGTCTGATATAGTTACATATACCGGTAAAAGACACCATGTGAGACACCAACTCTAGAATTATCTAATCTCACTTACATCAGATCGAAGCTATGACTGGTTTCAATGCAATATTGTATTTTCTTATCTATAACGATCCGCACACGCAGCGAGTCTTATGTCCGATTTGGTTTTAATAAGATTGGTGTCCTACTTGAGTTGACTCTCCAAGTAAAAGATGCCTTTAAACATCTAATTTGCGAGTGTAATGTAAATTTGTTTTTAAAAATGTTGATCTCCTACTTGCCTAGTTGACTCTAAACATAAGCAGCATATGGATATCCAGAAAGTAAAATGTAACGTTCGACCTATTTCAATGAGAAGTGGCTATACGATCGCTACCTGCCACGTAGTTCCGCCCAGTATAAGCAGCATGTAGACATCCAGGTATTTGCCGATGGACGGGATCTCCACTTCGCCCAACCACTTGGCTTGTATCGTGTCCAGATCGACAGCTGGGTGGGTGATGATGAAGGGACAGGCAACCGTCTGTATATAGACTAATAGTGGCGATAAAAAGTTTCATGCCCAAGTGATATCTTACATGTCTCTTATTCTTGATCATTATCCTAAAAAAATTATCACCAATACGGGCGCACGTGTGCACGATCCGGAGTGCTGAAATTCAATGCCTGCACAAGAACACCCATAGTAGTACGAATATTTATATGGTGTCAGTATTTTGGAATGAGTTCACTGAGCTGTGGAATTTCACATCGCAATAATACTTGTTTATCTGGCTTGAAATAAATTAGTTCTAAGAGAATATTTAATTTCTTGTGCCCAAATTTTAAGCCATCGTATTGAAAATATGAAAATATTGGAAATAAATGTACCCACCAGCCCGACCGCTAGACAGATGAGCTGTACGACGTCAGTGTAGGCTACAGACCAGAGTCCACCGAGGAAGGTGTAGAAGACGGCGATGATAGCGGAGATGATGATGGAGAGAGTCTCATCTAGGTCCAGGATGATGTGCACTGTCGCTCCTTAAAAGACAGAATGGGTTTTGTTAGTATCAGCAACTAAATTTGATGATAATATTCAACCTGACCCACAATGCATTATTCGCGCCAGTGACAATGCATGCATCTTTGATTTACAAAGGCCAAAGATGAATTTAAGTCCTTAGAGTAACATCAATTCCGTTTTAAAGAATTGGAGTTATGTTAACCTAAGGCTGCTTTGTGAAAGGAGGCGCAACATGATGTTCACTGTAGATTCTCCATGAAGAAGTAATAAGGTAAACATTGTATCAATATCAACTACTTTAACGATTCTCTTATTTTCTTCTTTGTGAGGCATTTTAGAAGTTGGAAGGGCAGTAATGCAGAGGAATATGTGAATGAAAAATTCTTTGTTCATTGTGTGCGACGTTTCGACACAGAATGTCTATATAGATCTGTAGATATAAGAAGTTTTTTTTTTTGTTATTAACATTTATAAAAAAAATCGTCTGTTTTAGCTAGTACAAAGGTATCACAAATCCAAACTGACCACATTAAAAATAAAAGTATCAGTGGCTTATCCGCGAATTTTTTAGAGGGTTGTACCCGTAACAAATATCGAAAGTTGATAGATCGTTTAATTCACTAATATCTAATGTTATTTTATTTAAGTAATTCAGTGATCATTCTATAATATATACGTTTCCTTTTTATAAAGGTTAATCATAACAAATATAGTGGGTTGTTAGTGTACTGTTAATGATTTGAGAGACGCCCAGCTGTTGCCACGTGGAGCAATCTGTGTACTAGTTTCCGGTCAGCTATGTTCTACTACATACATAGAGGATATCATATGAGTGTTAATGACGTACCATGTTTATGGCATGAGTGCCTACATATTATGAGTCCCGATATAACTGCCCACGTAGGAAATAAATAATAATTTTTTATCTAGCAAGTGTATCAAAATAATTTCTAAAACCACAGAATGAACAAGACAGGTTTATTTACGTAAAATCCTTGTTGTTCACTTTTAATATAAATTTCTTCTTTAATGCGATTTCGGTTTGATGTGAACTGAATATAGCCAGAATATGCCTATTTCGCTTTCATGCTCTATTACGCCAGAACGACGAAATCACGAACTTGCTCTGAAATAGTTTACTGCAAAATTTATGCGTACACATGCTGCCATAATTACCAAAGTTGAAGTCCATAAAGCCTTTTACAGAAGTGTTTAGGTAAGGAATTAACTACAAAACTAGCCAATATTTCTGGCCAGATATCGTCAGAGGCCGTCAGTACAAAACTAGGACGCAAATATGGCGCCAATATGCAAAACTAGGACGCCAATATGCAAAACTAGTACGCCAATATGCAAAACTAGGACGCCAATATGCCAAGCTAACATGCCAAAATACAGAAAAAAGACACCAATATGCACGAAAGGTCATTAATAGGGCAGATGTATTGGACTGTAATTTGCGATAGCATAAGCAAAATACACATAATGTCACTTAATTAAGGTTTAACAGGAACTACCAGCTGACAATGTACCTAAGGCTGAGAGAATAGCAGCAGACCAGAAGAGGTCGGCGAAGAACTGGGGTATACACATGAGAGCTCCGATCCTGTCTCCATACTTCTCTTGGAAAGGATCAAACATGGTCACGTAGTTGGCTCGCCGCATCTTGGGGCAGAAGAAGATACCACCTGGCAGAAAATTCATATCAATTATAAATACCCATTGATAAACATTTGAAACATAAATGAAAAATGGTGTATCAATTATGAATTGATATTTAAAACATGTATATTAGCGTCATTTGGATGATGTATCTTAGGAACCAACTTGCAAAAGTTCTCTGCACTTCTGAGTCTGTAAGGTCTATAATCACAGAACTGCCTTGGTCTAAGGTGATCTAAACATAGAGTAATAGGCGTGGGATAAAGGTTTATGAAGCACATAGGGGTTTTTACATAATGAGATTCAGGACACATCTCTTATTTTTGCCCATATGGTTAAAAATAAGCAGTGACATATTTTCAATATGAGCACATGAGCACATATCACTTTTGCCTAGCAACGATAGTCGTAGCGCAAATCCCCCATATTTTCTAGCATGTGACGTCATAACACCATTGTTCATGACGTCACTGTAGCTGGCCGTCGCAAAGGAAGCGGCTCGTTTATCGGATATTTGTAAGAGAGTTTTATCGAAAAAAATCGGTAATAAAGAGATTATTACCCTCGGAAGCATGTCATATGACTTTTACGAAAATCGAGCAAATTTATGTGTAAGCCTCGCTCTCGCTCGGGTAATACAAAATGATTCACACTCGTTTCGGAAAATTCATATGACATACTTCCTCAGGTAATAATCTCTATATAGAATACTCACATATCACTAGACAGATGGAGTATCCAAACGGGGCTTGTGTCCATGCTAATCCATACTGGGAGATAATTTCCGCTGTGCCGTTGATGAACCCACCCCCTACCCATGAGGCTGTATGACAAAGAAATTAAATGAAGACATCATCATCATCATCATCATCATCATCTCAAAGAAGTTCCCCATTTAATAAAACTTTTAAATAATTTGAAATAACCAATAATCTTCGATGAACTTTCCCAGGATGCTGCACGAGAAAGATATATATGAAGATATATAGCATTGACATTTACTTTTAAATATATAACAGTATCTTTTACAAATTATCAAAAATCAAGAAAACATTCAAAGAATTTCCATGAAGTTAGAGATGTTCTCCTCTGTGCCGGAAATGAAGGTACCCATCGCACCAAGGATGCCGTATAAGAAAGTTAAATGAAGACATGAAAATATGAACGGTATGTTTTATTAAAAGAAATCTCCTACACAGTATTCCGTTCTATAGAAACTTTTCGAAATTAACTTTAATATCACTAAAAGATGAACTCATCACTTGGCAATGATTCTGTATGAGAAACTGTCAAACCATGAAAATAGGCAACTGATGTCGTCTCTACAAAATAATAACAAACTTCCAGATAAATTCAAAATAAATATATTATTAATGCAATTATCCAATAATTATTTTTGTTTGTTCATAACTTTACACCATTGCGTGTACTATTAGCGCATGGAATCGACGTAATACCAAAATGACTAAATTGAGAAATGAAGCCTTGAATTTTGTAAGGAACTGTCAATCTACAAACGGTCCTCAACTGGAATTCAATTTCTATTGCATCTGAATAATACTATAAGAATTAAACTCCCGCTAATCGAATTCTCAAACACAAATAGATAGTTTCCTCGCAAGGCGTAACTCGAGCCTGTCTCTCCCTCGCTAATGAAACCTTGCTGTATGGCGTCAAGTTTCGTGAATATGAGTGAAACTAACTTTAGAGCAGATTCAAATTGGACCCTAAAGTTTTCCCACTGTAGCTAAAGAGACGACACATACACATTGGGTTCATTGCTAAACTAGATTTAGTCTCTGAACTCAAAATAAAACGTAAATGCAACTATTTACTATTAAAATTGAAAGAAGCTCACTGAAACTGTTCATTTCAGAAACTGCGGCGATCTAGACTTGCTACAATAACATAGACTTGCAAGGGGTTATTTATATATTTTGTTTCAGTGGCTGTTGGACAGAATAGGGCAATGCCTAAAACCTTCCTTGATCCTGTGATTTGTGGAAGATACCAGTGTATGCCTTGCGGGGAATTAGAAGACTTAGAAGGATTCCATGGAATCGCTTGTCACTGACCTGTTATAGTGAAGAGTGAAACTATGACCCATGGAAGAATTCCATGGAATCGCTTGTCACTGACCTGTTATAGTGAAGAGTGATACTATGACCCATGGAAGAATTCAATGGAATCGCTTGTCACTGACCTGTTAAAGTGAAGAGTGATACTATGACCCACATGGAAGAATTCCATGGAATCGCTTGTCACTGACCCGTTATAGTGAAGAGTGATACTATGACCCATGGAAGAATTCCATGGAATCGCTTGTCACTGACCTGTTAAAGTGAAGGGTGATACTATGACCCACATAGAAGAATTCCATGGAATCGCTTGTCACTGACCTGTTATAGTGAAGAGTGATACTATGGACCCCATGGAAGAATTCCATGGAATCGCTTGTCACTGACCTGTTACAGTGAAGAGTGATACTATGACCCCCATGGAAGAATTCCATGGAATCGCTTGTCACTGACCTGTTAAAGTGAAGAGTGATACTATGACCCCCATGGAACAATTCAATGGAATCACTTGTCACTGACCTGTTATAGTGAAGAGTGATACTATGACCCCCATGGAAGAATTCCATGGAATCGCTTGTCACTGACCTGTTATAGTGAAGAGTGATACTATGACCCCCATGGAAGAATTCAATGGAATCACTTGTCACTGACCTGGTAAAATGAAGAGTGATACTATGACCCCCATGGAACAATTCAATGAATCACTTGTCACTGACCTGGTAAAGTGTAGAGTGATACTATGACCCCAATGGAACAATTCAATGGAATCACTTGTCACTGTCCTGTTAAAGTGAAGAGTGATACTATGACCCCAATGGAAGAATTCCATGGAATCGCTTGTCACTGACCTGTTATAGTGAAGAGTGATACTATGACGCCCATGTTCCTGTCTGCGAGAAACACTTCTATGATGCTTTTGGATTTCGTTGTCTTCCTGCCAGCCCATATTCCGATTACGAGGATGATCACATAGAAGATGGCCACCGACACAACACCGGGTATGTTCACAGCCATTTTTGGTTCGTTGTTGTTGATTATGTCTGCAAGGAATACCTTTCGTTGATCAATTGAAAGTTGTACATACATGCATAAAAAAAGGAAATAACCCTCAATTATTTCTAAATTGGGTAACATATAAGCCATGTAATGTGGACCATAAATGCACCCTTGTAAATTGTAACTTTGCCTTACCACATTAATTAATTCATTCCTGGTAATCAGTCAAGTATGCCTAAAATCAATTTTAAAGTCTGTATCAATACCCCAAATCATAAATAGTTGTTTAAAGGGGCAGTAGCACGTTTTGAGGGGGAATATAAGGTAATGTCAGGAAAATGAAATTAAATGGTTCCAATTGAAAGACAATGTATTTAAACTAAATAGAGCAGTAATAATTCAAATATATAACGTAAAGTTTAGCCATGCGATTGCCTTTTCTTACACAAAATGAATTAAAGGTGTTCACACAAAAATGGCCGCCAATGGATTTTAGGTGAATCCTAATACTTTGTCCTCTGACTATGGATGATTGGCTTGTGTAGTGAAATTTTTGACACTGTCAAAATAATACATTTAGCATTTACTTACGATTATCAGTGAAAATTTTAAAATATAAAATTATCAAAAAACGTGCTACTGCCCCTTTAAGCTTTCTAATTGTTGTGAAACATGTTATGTTCAAAAATTCTGTAAAGCTCTAAGCGCTCAAGTATTTGATTACAATAAACTTTATGATCACTAAACGAATTGACCAAAGGTACGAAATAAAAAGTTGGCCCTAAAATAAAAATAAAAACATTCACCTTTAGTTTACTTTGTACAGAGTGACCACATGTGATTCAGACAATGCTGCATTATAACTTTCCTTGTTTCACAACATGTGTAACATTCGGTAGCTGAATTACCTAAAATGATCTTGTTAAAAGAATATTTACAGAAAGATAGTTGTAACCCGACCTGGATATCATAGGGGAAACCATGGAACCGAGGAAACGGTAAGGTTGTTGGCCCTGATAGGAGGTAAAACCCTGAGGGTCTACAACCTTACCACATGCGATGTTTTTGTATTATTATCCGCTGAATTTTATTAATCCGTATAATTTAATCATAACATCAATACAAACACGCTTCTGTAAAAAAAGCAAGATACGTATTGGATTGATACACCATACATATAATTACACATGGCACATTTATACAAGGCATGGATCCAGCAACTACAAATGTGACATATAAAACAAGCATGGATACATACAAATACCCATGATGCACACATGACACTACGCATTGATACATGCAAATACACATGGTACACATGATACGTCATATGAATAAATAAAATACACATAGTGCATATGAAACAACATGTTGATACATGCAAATACCCATGGTAAACATAATACAAACCATGGATACATGCAAATACCCATGGTACACGTGATACATCATATACATAGTGGTATAAAAATTGAACGTGCACAATACCTTCTGAAGATGGTAACCTCGATAAAGTTAAATGCAAGTGAAGGAAAAGTGAATGTTTATGTGTAACATATTAAATGGACCATTTAATCATCATGAAATATTGAAATATTCCAAATCAATCCTTATTAAATCTATAGTACGTGAATATAGCAGCTTAAATTTCAAAACAATCTCTCCATAAAAAAATAATAGAGATTGGATTCAAAAATAGATACTGATAAATGTTAACTTCATATCACATTCAATGCTTTAGCTAATTTATACCGATTTAGGTTATGATAGGAAGACAGCTGAATGCGGCAAGGTTGTTCACTTACCAGAGAAAATATCATGGAAATGAATTTTGAATTTAGTTTGGATGCCAATCAAATACCTTCAGTGGAATTGATATTGGATAAGCAATTGTCCATGTGTAGAACAGCTTTTCTTTAAGTTATTTTCGGATCTTCTGGTCTCCTTTGCAAAAGTTAAAATGTTGGCGTAATGAAAAGATAAAAGGTGTTTAAATTTACTATTTCTTGATACTATGATAACTACATGTATATCAGGTAAGAGAATAGATACAGATATATTTTATAAAGCTACTGACACAAAGCAATATCTGCACAATCAGTGAATTGTTGTAACGTCACAGAAACGTGACGTCATAAACACTGTAATGTAAACCTCCCTGAGGATAAAGTTGAAACATGTAGGAGGAAATCATCGTTTTTATTCTTTTAAAATATATATATCTATATATTATGTATTTTGTATATTTTTATGTGTAAATGGGCTCTCATAATCCTTTAAAGGATGGCTTATTTTAGATGTTTCTTAAAATGTTAAATGCCTCTATATGAGGTGAGACTTTTAATAAACAATCTGTCTGTCTGTCTGTTTGTCTGTCATGATAAGCCTAATCAGACCAGAGTTGTCGATCTGTGTGCTATTCAATCCTTCTTCATTAATTATGATTTTCTGTTGTTGGGATCGAAATAAAAACAATTCAATGATAACTATTGCATTTAAATTTTAATTTATTGGACACAGAATTACAGTTTTGACATTATAAGCGAAGGTTGTTTGAAATGGCCCCTTGAGAACTGGAACATGGCGATTGAGATAGCCTGCAAGGGCAAAATTCATTGACAAAATTTTTTAGAATTTAAACTTACAAATTCTAAAGTTGTAATTACGAGTTTGAAACCTGTATTTACAAGTTTGAAACCTGTATTTACAAGTTTGAAACCTGTATTTACAAGTTTGAAACCTGTATTTTCAAGTCTTAAAGTTGTATTTACAATTTTTGTTGTAATATCTAGTTTAAAATTGAAATAATAATATTTAAAGGTATTGTTACGGGTTTAAAAAAATGTATTGTGAAGTTTTAATTGTGGTATTTCAACTTTGAAATGAGTGCAAATATATCATTTAATGGTTTAATTACGTGTTTAAAATGTATTTTCACATTTTACATGTGTTATTCCAAGTTTACAAGTTGTAATTACAAATTTTCAAGTTGAAATATCAACTTTTCAAAATTGTACTAACAACTTTTTAAACTCGTAAATATACCTTACAATGTTGAAATAAATCAAAAGTTGAATTTCAAAATTAATTTCCTAATCATGTTGCTCGTACCAAATTGGAAAATAATGCTTTTTAATCTCTTAGCATTATAAAACACCCTTGCAGAAATAAAACAATTTGTTCTTTGTAAAAACAATACTCCATAAACAAAGGGGCAAGCTGTTGCTGTGATCGCATTACACATTCAACTCAACCCCTCTGTGATCCTTGGCGTCGGAAATAAATTTAGTGTTTAAAAAGTTGAACTTTAAAACCCCTCATTATTCAAAGGGGTACACATTTATTACAAATGACAATAGTATAACACTCAACAAACACTACTGTAACTTTAACAACAACAGCAATATTTTGACAAGATATTAGACTAACCCAATCGAATGCTTATGTTAAATTAAATATAAAATCCAAAAAAACCTTCACTTCATTTTATTCTTCCTATTAAAGTGAACTTAGATTCTATTTTTGAAATGAACATTTGATACATAGTAAACAATGGTCTTGAGTGAGTATCACATACTTGATCATGAGATAATGAAAACGATAGAATGAGAGAACACGTGTAATGTATATATGGTACAAGTACGTGTTGAAGAAAAAGCAATGTAATAATGAAAACCATGTGAGAATATAATTAAACAAAAAGTTGTTAGCGTTTGAAATACAAATTCTTATTGTATTTACACACATATATATATATGTAAATACGTTTATATATATATATATATTGAAAAAGTTTGCTAACATTAATTCAACTTCATTTTCTTCTTCTTAATATGTAAATAGATATAGTAATTTGCTATGACATTGACGTATTTATAGCACGACACCGGTATACGGCACAGCATGTTGCATGAAAGTAAATAGTTTTTTAATCATGATCTCTAATTCAATCCTATTAAAAGGCATAAATTATTTGTATATGAGAAAACAAACGGCATGCATTCTATGGTGTCGTCAACGCATTCATTTGGGAAAGGCAAACAAACATATCCGTGAGAATGCCTGGGTTGTTAACCGACGTAAGAAAAATTAAAAAACAAAAAGTCTTCCTAGAAAACATTTTGGAATGGAATGTTTTTTAATTTTAAATGTATATCTACATAAATTTATATGTGTCTTAAACAAATCAAAACAGCAAAGATAAGGTTTTCTATAATCTAATGACAATGAAGACAAGCCATTAGGTAGTTTTATAGATCTCATGTCTGTATAGGCCAGCATTTAAATTGTATAAATCTACCGATAGGATACACAATCTTCTCATCATTTAAAAGTAACTAGCCCTGAATCTGTTCAACATAAAACTGGCCTTGATCTTATCAAATCAGATACATGTATTCTAATTTGATAAGATCAAGGCCAGTTTTATGTTGAACAGATTCAGGGCTAGGGACTTTTAAATTAGGACGTGCAATATTATCGCGAAGCAAATGTTTCTCAATAAATATTGTGCAATACAAATTTCTTCACAATATTGTCAATGAGCAGTTTATCGTAAAATTATTGAATTAGATCTATGTATGGCAATAGTTCAAATAAAGATTTCACAAGCCCCTCTAATTACATAGTCATTATTCAATATTTAAACCCCATAAAGTGTACAGCATGTTGCATGAAAGTAAATAGTTTTTTAATCATGCTCTCTAATTCAGTCCTATTAAAAGATTTAATTATTTTTATATCAGAAAACGAACAAGCATACATTCTATCAACAGATTAAAACAGAAAAGGCAAACCGGGACAAACATATCCGTGACAATTGCTAAAGATTGTGGACCGACGTTACAAAAATTTGAAATTCTTCCATTTAAAATAGCCTCGAATGGAATGTTTTTATCATAAATGTATATCTTCATAAATGTATATGTGTCTTAAACAAATCAAAACAGCAAAGATAAGGTTTTCTATAATCCAATGACAATGAAGACACGCCATTAGGTAGTTTTATAGATCTCATCATAGTCATGTCTGTATAGCCAAACATTTAAATTGTATAAATCTATCGATATGATACACAATCGTAAATTAGATATTCTAATTTGATAAGATCAAGGCCAGTTTTATGTTAAACAGATTCAGGGCTAGGGACTTTTAAATTAGGACTTGCAATATTATCGCGATGCAAATGTTTCTCAATGAATATTGTGCAATACAAATTTCTCCACAATATTGTCAATGAGCAATTTATCGTTAAATTATTGAATCAGATCTATAATTTCTAAACGTTATTGGCAACTGTTCAAATAAAGAGTTCTCAAGTTCCTCTGATTACATAGTCATTATTCAATATATAGCCCAGAAAGTGTCCATATTTGTAAGAGGGAAAAGGAAGAAATAAGTAACCTCTCTAGAGATACAATCTGTTAGTAACAGGAACCACAAACTATAACTGGCTATCATCATATGACTGACATCGTGAACCACACACGTGCATCCATTGACTGACATCATGTGACTACATCACGTGACTGATATCACGTGACAACATGGTCGCCATTCTGAGGCTTGTCCTCCCCGGGAGGAATCATCTCTGCCATCTCAGCCTCAAACATCTTCCTAACATTGCTGGTTGAGGGTGAGAGGATACCTAGCACATCATACTTCTCTGCCAGGCCACCTTTCATGAAGACATAGTTAGTCACCACGGACACGGTGTAGAGAATCACAAAGGTAATCACGCAGATGAAGGATCTGAAAGGAAACATCTGGCCGTCCTTCTCACTGTACATGGGGAAGAAGATGAAGGATGGAAGGTCTATCAGTGGTTCCCCGGCCCCCACTCTGAGGATAAAGCCGACGATGAAGCCGATGAGGGAGCCGTAGGCGTTGATGGAAGGGATGTAGAGGATGCTGACGAACTGGGGGAAGAGAATGACGTACATGAGGTCGGAGGAGAGGACGAACAGACCGTAGACTCCCTTCCCGAAGATGGCAAGTACAGTCGCCATGGCTCCTGCTACAAGGATAGATCCTCGCATCACCCAGATCAGCTCCTTCTCTGACGCCTGTAATGTTGATACGATTATAATAAGATAAGATAATTCTTTATTGTCCATCAAGGAATTTGTGTTACATTTGTAGTGAGCATGAAATTTAAAATTATATACACAATATTCTAAATAGATACAAAAACATATATACAAATATAAACAAATGAAATATACAAATATTTACAGATGAACAAATAGTGTGATAGTGAGCAATTAACGATGATTCCGAATTGAATTGGACAAGGGCACAAATGACATTTTATAGCGTTTGCTTTTGCACGTCGCCACATTATACCGACGACCGGATGGTAAAATTTCAAAACATTCATGCAATTCATGTAAAGGGTCACTTATATATTTTGAAGCTAAATTTCTAGCCTGATTTTCATGAAGTTCATCTTTATTATTACGAAAATAAAGTAAATTTATAAGGCACCAAACTCATGGCTCTCAGAGCCTGCTACGTAGGTAAAGAAACACTGAAATGAAATGCTTGATCGAGACGTTAAAATAACATATATTCTTTAGAATAAGTCATTTTAAAAGATCAACAATGTTTCGTGTAAACGTTTACGAATAGTATAGTATATAATCTTAAATTATACGACGACTCTATTGTTTGGACCCGTGGTATAACTAACCAAAATGTTAGTTATACTACACCAAAGATTCAGCCGGAACAACTTTCATTTAACCCTTCTCATGACCGACTAAAACAGAATGTATCGTGATCTATGTAACTGCAACGGTTTGATAAATACCATAAATTTCAAATAACGACAAACAACCATGGGACAATTTTTTAAAATATTTTTTTACGTTTTCATAATTTGTTAATTGTAAGAGTTCTGCCGGGAGCCTTGTCATTGTTTGAGGTAGTTGTTACAGCCGGAGGACGTCGTTTTGACCTGAGAAATACTGCTGACCATTTCTTTGTTTTGGCGGAGATTTGGGACCAACACGTCTCTCTTCTCTTCACACTAACGATCCACCCATATGAATCTTTTCGGTTTTAGGGAAATTTCCTTTTCTCCTGGACAGGCGTCATGTTTGTCGTTCCATAAAAGATCTGCCAAGAGTTAAGATTGTTGTGTTAAACTGAATCATGTAGAGAATAGAGATAAAGAATATTATCAGAAGCTTAAATACATATTGAACAGAACATTTTCTTCATTGTACGATTTTGTCATCATCCTTTTGATGACTTATATGCTATATTTTAAAAAAAACAAGCAATTCTTTACCCGTAGCCCTATCAATAAACAACATTGTATTTTTTGGGAGAAAACTCTGAATCATGATTTTTGAGAGATTGTTCTATAATTTGGATAACAATAATTCATGCAAATTTATATCTAAATTAAATGAAATGATCAGTGGCTGAAATTTCATTATCTAGCCATGACAGATCAGTCCGTGATAAGTATTGTAAATCATTCATTTATGCCAAAATAAGGTTAAAGGAATATTCCAGTACGATTTCAACTTAATTCTAGCAAAAGTTTGAGTTATAAAAGACATTTTCACAAATTATTAAATTTTTCTGTCAACGAGATAAGTATTTACAGAAGTTTAAACCTTCGTCTTTGAGCGATGACGGAGGTCGCCATTTTATTTAAAAATGTGACGTCATCGACACACCACAAGAAATCGATGCAAGGAGCTTACATTATAAACTCCGTACATCTTTGTGCAGTGGAGTTTCCATGATTTGACTAGAACTGCTGAATGTGTGCGCTGCGCACTTTGTTAACGTAAAACATCGTTGTGCCTACAGAACGACCCAGTCGTCGGATAGATCATTCAACAAGCAACTACGACTAATATGCGGTTTTGTCTAGTATTATTAACGATTTGAATTATATAAAAAAAAACACAGAAAATAAATAAATAAATAAATCTTTTTAAAAACGATCAAGAGAATTATGTCGTGTTCTTTGTATTTTTTTCTGATTAAAACATGGTATGTTTACCTGAAAGATGTTGACGTACTCTATAACTACTCTTTTTTATATAAAATTTACACTTTCAAAGTAGAAAACGTTTCCTTGAATTTTGATACATCAAACGTGCATATCAATGATTTATCTGTTATATACATAGGCCTATTATCAATCACTTAGACCTTTGCATATCTTTTTTTTATATCTTTCCAAAAATAAGAAATTATATTTTTTAATATTTTATTTTCACAGAGTTACTACGATAGGTTTTCTTAAAAAATTTGGCACTCTTTCACATTCAATCTGTGGATTTTCAAAAACCCTCTAGTCAGTTTGAAAAGGGAAAAATTGTTTTTGTTATGAACGTGTTAGAATCATTGTATTATTTAAAAATAAATATAAAAGGGAATATTCAATGTAAAACATGCACAAATAACGTAAATCTAGTATTTTGTAAAAGAATTTGAAGGTTTAATTAAGAGACATACGTTGTGATAATTTGTGCATTGTTATCATTAAAATCATATCCTTCTGTGAATATAAAAAATCATAGTTGTAAGTTAAATAATTTTATCTACTAAAAGATATAATAATGAGAAAACTCCAAACAAATATGGATTATTCAGCTACATCATAGCAACTTAGATAAAAAACACTCGATGATATAAAGAAACTTTGTGAGTATAATATTTTGTATTACTTGCTGGTGAGTTGATAGATCTTTAATATTATTCAAAACACCATTCCTTCCTGATTGTTTTAGTATACTAATGATATCTTATAATTCCATTTTAATTTCGTTACGTATTGTTTAGCAGAAATACCTTTGGAAAATAATCAACATGGTATGATATGTGAACATAATAAGGAATCATTAACAATCATTCCGATAATATTTCACACAGCATGTGCGCCTCAGTGATTCGTAATCAAAATTGTTTTCGTATCGGCGACAACTAAATAAATAGAAAAATATTTTCATTCTCAAACAAGCCAAGATTTATGTATTAAAAACGAGAAGTCAATGCCAACATAGAAAATGACATCTTTCAAATTTATCAAACGTGTTTTGATTGATATAAACAATTTCATTTTGATTACGAACCATACCACCATCATCGCGGATTCGCTTTTTAGGATTCGCTTCGACAAGATCACGTTAGTAGGTGTATTTTTTCGAGTGATATAATCAATAAATAATCATTCTATGTTACGTTTAGTTTTTTTTTACAAATGCACTTATTTAAGCAAAGTCATTTAACACTTTATTTCAACCTTATGTATGGTGTCTATAGCTTATAAAAATTCTAAAAAAATGACAGTGGTCAGTGTTCAAACCTTGTGACGTCCGCACATGGGAAATCTTTTCCAAACTGTACCGAAGTTTTGCAGCAGTCTGCTGGTCAGAAATATTTATTTATTGCTTTGGGCATCATAGAAGTAGAATATTCTGGACCCGGCATGTCTTTACTGAAGTTGCGACGGTTGTTACAGTCTCATATTTGACGGGCCGTCACCGCCCACCATTGAATCTAACGGCGTCTCCTAATTTCGTGGTGTGTCTTGACGTCATATTCCCGTTGCTTCTCGCTCTCGTTTACCGTTCGAGATAGCAATATGGCGCCCCCCCATCAATGCCGGTAAACTTGATTTTTCCCAACTTTGAATTTTTATTGCAGATTTGGTTCTTTAGCTAAAAATTATTAGCCAAAATTGAAGGATTTATCCATAAACATTGTTTTAAATGGCTCTTTTTCATTTTTCATTGGAATATTCCTTTAAGGAATAGATGTTAATTTCCTTTTGTAAAACGTTATTGAACATCAAATTAAGGAATTCTTAATGAATGAATAACAAGAATCTGTGACTAGTCAAAACTGACTGTTCAAGTTTTACGGTAGTAGATAATGGGTAATAACTAAAACATCTTAGTAAATGAATTCCTGCCTTCTTCGTCAAGTGTATCCGACACGAAGACATATGCAATGCAGAGACAAAGTTGCAAACTAATTGTAGTTCCTTCAAAAGACCATTTAATGCTCTAGTCAAACTCTAAGTTTGTATGTTAAATTCATCGAGAGGAAAGTAATCAGCTGTCATTTTTGGCGCATCATCCATGTTTGTAGAGAAATGCTGCCTACGTCCTCACCTTCCATACAATGTCGTCTTCTCCGAAAGCCCATGTCGTTTTCATCATGGAGTGCACGTGTAAAGCATGACCCACGCGCTGTTGTTGTTACCGTAGTTTTCTCCTTAAGTGCTGCTCAATAGACAGTTTTGTAAAGACACGAAGGATAAGGTAACTATAGAGCATATTTTAGAGAATGTTTGGTAGCTTCTTAAAGCGTGATGAGGCACATTGTTTGGGATAGAAAACATAGCTCAATGCATTTTTACAATTTGCGTATGGTATTTTAAAAGGTATGTTTTATTTATATATATCGGTGTGTTGGTCGTGGTATAAGTAAGTTATACGACTCGTATTGGTCGTCTAGTCCACGACCAATACTCGTCATATAACTATTACATAAAACTCCGGATAAGGAATTTAAAGACTCGATAACTCACGTTTCTGCGAATGAGAGTTTTGTAGATGTTCTTGGTGAACACAGAAGCAGTGACGAGCACGCTGGAGTCGGTGGAGGACATGACGGCGGCGGAGATGGCGCCGAGCCCGATGATGGAGACGGGGAGGGGACACAGGTGCTGGAGCGTCAGGGGGAGGATCATCCCCATCTTCTCGAGGGGGATCGGTACCTCCCCCGTGTAGTCTGTCGCGTTCCAGTCTTGATGAAAAAGAATTAATCTAGGATTCTGTGTGTACGAATTCGTGCCTGATGCGAATTGTCGGTTTTATGCCTTGCTGCATACCCTTGCGTTTTCTGTGGTTGCTCTCGAGCTTACTATGAGAGAAAGCACTAGTCCAATCAGAAAGTAACTGGAGGTTGCTAACAATCGCCTGTAGGGGCGCTGATATCAGACGCTAAAGGGTCGCCAGCAAGGCATAGCACTGTCAGTTCGGAAACTGGAGTTTTATGTTTTGCGTAGGAAAATGAAAGCGTACATGGAATTAACTTTCACTATCTCTATTTTTTCTGTTAAAATACGCATTGACGTTAGTTTACCTAGAAAACTGCAAGGCCCTCAAAGACAGAATTCGGTGTCAGAAGCTAGAGTCATTCCTATTCAATAACGCGTTTCGATAGATGTCTTTGATGCGAAAACTCGTTCCAAGTTATATATTTCTAACAAGTGCATAAAGTATCAGATTAACAGTTTTCTGTACTAATAACCTGTTATACTTCTGACAAACGTTTATGGATCATCAACAGGCTTTTATTAAAAGGGGAAAATAATGTATTTATCGAATACAGTCATTTAGAAGAGAAACTGCTATTTAAAAAAGAAGCGCCCTGATAATACCTTTCTTACACTTGTATGTCACGGGGACCAATGTTTGTAAAACAGTGCATAAACTTGTCAACATAATCTTTTATTATAACTCTGATCATATCTATATCTGATCATAACGTTTTACACACTCATTATTCAGGGGTCGAAATTAGTCTTATCGGGGCACTAGCCATTCGGACCAGTGAATTCCTGTGAGCACCAGCCCAAAGATATTCTGACTAGCCAAATACACATATATAATCATATTTTCTTTAAATTGAACTAGTCCTTCGGACTACCAATGATTGCACTTTACTAGCCCAGCATCTTTTTCACTAGCCATTGGCTACCGGGCTAGTGCTAATTTCGAACCCTGATTATTAGTTTTATCGTTATAATTTCCACTCTATATACATTCAAATAAAGAAGCATTTACTTATCATATAAAGAATATTAACCTTTCCTGACATGTGTTCGGTAACGTAACTTTGAAGATGTAATTGATCACTGAACTACTTAAAATATCAGCAATTGATTAATGATTATAAATGAAGACAATATCAAAAGCTAACATCCTCATCCCTGAAACCACCGTCTCGACATTTAGCAAAAACAAATGACAACGGCATTAGAATCTAATCATTATGATATTTAAAACGCCTCAATAGAAATAGAAAGTTAATAGTATAGTATAGAAATCAGAGAAGGAAATTACCAGCGGCCGCCCCCGCTATACCGATGACTGCGGGAGGCACGGAGAGCAGTAGACAGAAGACCCCCGCTATAACGATGGAGTTCCGGGCTTGTTCCGGGGTTCTACAGGCCAACATTTTTTGGTACACTTCCTGTGGAAAACAGGGGAGATAGCCTAAACTATCATAAAAACCAATGCAATTTCACTCACTCCGCAAAAAAGGCCCAATAACAGATACTTTTGTTTCAAATATCGAAAGCATTCATGAAACAAGCTTAATATTACATTAAAAAGCGATATCTTTAGAACAGCCAGATTGTTTTCGTAACCCTTTTTATTTGGAAAAAGAAGACGTTTTGGAGTATGGACGGATTATGCACGATAAAAAAAGTGTTTACCAGACCAGTGTTTTAAAAAAGAAACATCAAGTATAATTTTCCTGAAATAAATTAGCAATTTACAATAGATTTACAAGGACATCTCTTTCTTGACAAAATATGAATCTTTATTTCTTTTGACCAAATAACTTTTTGACGTTGAAGAACAATTTCTTTTTTCTTGACAAGGATGTACCGTTTGGGTACAGTATGAAAAGAAATTAAACAGTTCCTTTATTAAAAGTCTCAAGTTTCTTTTGAATTTGGAAAATAAGTCCGGTTTCGTCTGATATAATTACATATATCGCTAAAAGACACCATGTGAGACACCAACTCTAGAATTATCTAATCACACTTACATCAGATCGAAGTTATGACTGGTTTCAATGCGATATTGTATTTTCTTATCTATAACGATCCGCACCCGCAGCGAGTGTTATGTCCGATTTGGTTTTAATGAGATTGGTGTCCTACTTGAGTTGACTCTCCAAGTAAAAGATGTATTTAGACATCTAATTAGCGAGTGTAATGTAAATTTGTTTTTAAAAATGTTGATCTCCTACTTGCCAAGTTGACTCTAAACATAAGCAGCATATGGATATCCAGAAAGTAAAATGTAACGTTCTACCTATTCAATGAGAATTGGCTATACGCTCGCTACCTGCCACGTAGTTCCGCCCAGTATAAGCAGCATGTAGACATCCAGGTATTTGCCGATGGACGGGATCTCCACCTCGCCCAACCACTTATCTTGTATCGTGTCCAGGTCGACAGCTGGGTGGGTGATGATGAAGGGACAGGCAACCGTCTGTGTATACAATAATAGTGGAGATAACAAGTTTTATGCCCAAGTGATATCTTACATGTCTCTTATTCGTGATCATTATCCTAAAAAAATTATCACCAATACGGGCGCACGTGTGCACGATCCGGAGTGCTGAAATTCAATGCCTGAACAAGAACACCCATCGTAGTACGAATATTTATCTAGTGTCAGTACTTTGGAATGATTTCACTCAGCTGTGAAATTTCTTATCGCAATAATGCTTGTTTTTCTGGGTTGAAATAGTTCAATAATGGAACATTTCATTTGTTGTGCCCAAAGGCATCGTATTGAAAATATGTAACTTCTTATTTCACATCCTACTGGAAATAAATGTACCCACCAGCCCGACGGCGAGACAGATGAGCTGGACGACGTCAGTGTAGGCTACAGACCAGAGTCCACCGAGGAAGGTGTAGAAGACGACGATGATGGCGGAGATGATGATGGAGAGAGTCTCGTCTAGGTCCAAGATGATGTGCACTGTCGCTCCTTGATAGAAAGAATAGGTTTTGTTCATATCAATCAATAAGTTTGATGAGGTTCTCTTAAAGATAATATTTAACCTGACCCACAATGCATTATTGTTACAATGCATGTATCTTTGATGATAGAAATAGAGAGAGTCTCAACAAGGTCCAGAGCTTCCTTTTTGTAAAGGCCGAAAATGAACATTAATTCCGTGTTTAAGAATTGAGGTTTGGTTAACCTTAAGGTTGCTTTATGAAATTAGGCGCAAGATGAAGTTTAACTGCCGCTCCTAAAGATTAGTAATAAGGTAAAGAGTTTATCTATGTTTTATATTTCGTATATTTATGTTTTGGCTAGTATAAAAGATCACAAATCTTAACTGACCAAGGTAAAACTAAAGATATCAGTGACTTATCCATGATTTTTTAAAGGGGTTGTACGCGTAACTAAATATCGAAAGTTGATAGATCGTTTAATTCACCAATATCTAATGTTATTTCATTTAAGTAATTCAGTGATCATTCTGTTAGTTATCATAGTTAGTTATAAGCAAATATAGTTGGTTGACAGTGTACTGTTAATGATTTGAGAGACGCCCAGCTGTTGCCACGTGGAGCAATCTGTGTACTAGTTTCTGATCAGCTATGTTCTACTACATACATAGAGGATATCATATGAGTGTTAATGACGTACCATGTTTATCGCATGAGTGCCTACATATTATGAGCCCCGATATAACTGCCCACGTAGGAAATAAATAATTATTTATAATCTAGGAAGTGTATCACAATACTTTCTAAAACCACAGAATGAACAAGTCAGGTTTATTCACGTAAAATCCATATTGTTCACTTTTAATATAAATTACTTCTTTAATGCGATTTCGGTTTGATGTGAACTGAATAAAGCCAGAATATGCCTATTTCGCTTTCATGCTCTATTACGCCAGAACGACAAAATCACAAACTTGCTCTGAAATAGTTTACAGCAAAATTTATGCGTATACATGCTACCATAATTACCAAAGTTGAACTCCATAAAGCCTTTTACAGAAGTGTTTAAGTTAGGAATTAACTACAAAACTAGCCAATATTTGTGGCCAGATATCGTCAGAGGCCGTCAGTACAAAACTAGGACGCCAATATGCAAAACTAGGATGCCAATATGCAAAACTAGTACGCCAATATGCTAAACTAGGACGCCAATATGCCAAGCTAACATGCCAAATTACAGAAAAAAGACACCAATATGCACAAAAGGTCATTAATAGGGCAGATGTATTGGACTGTAATTTGCGATAGTATAAGCAAATTACACATAATGTCACTTTATTAAGGTTTAACAGGATATACCAGCTGGCAATGTACCTAAGGCTGAGAGAATAGCAGCAGACCAGAAGAGGTCGGCGAAGAACTGGGGTATACACATGAGAGCTCCGATCCTGTCTCCATACTTCTCTTGGAAAGGATCAAACATGGTCACGTAGTTGGCTCGCCGCATCTTGGGGCAGAAGAAGATACCACCTGGCAGAAAATTCAAATCAATCATAAATACCCATTGATAAACATTTGAAACATAAATGAAATGGCGTATCAATTATAAATTGATATTGAAAACATGTATATTAGCGTCATTTGGATGATGTATCTTAGGAACCAACTTGCAAAAGTTCTCTGCACTTCTGAGTCTGTAAGGTCTATAATCACAGAACTGCCTTGGTCTAAGGTGATCTAAACATAGAGTAATAGGCGTGGGATAAAGGTTTATGAAGCACATAGGGGGGTTTTACATAATTAGATTCAGGAAAAATCTCTTATTTTTTCCCATGTGGTTAAAATTAGCAGTGACATATTTTCAATATGAGCACATGAGCACATATCATTTTTGCCTAGCAACGATAGTTGTAGCGCAAGTCCCCCATATTTTCTAGCATGTGACGTCATAACACCATTGTTCATGACGTCACTGTAGCTGGCCGTCGCAAGGGAAGCGGCTCGTTTATCGGATATTTGTAAGAGAGTTTTATCGAAAAGAATCGGTAATAAAGAGATTATTACCCTCGGAAGCAGGTCATATGACTTTTACGAAACTCGTGCAAATTTATGTGTAAGCCTCGCTCCCGCTCGGGTAATACAAAATGATTCACACTCGTTTCGGAAAATTCATATGACACACTTCCTCAGGTAATAATCTCTATATAGAATACTCACATATCACTAGACAGATGGAGTATCCAAACGGGGCTTGTGTCCATGCTAATCCATACTGGGAGATAATCTCTGCTGTGCCGTTGATGAACCCACCCCCTACCCATGAGGCTGTATGACAAAGAAATTAAATGAAGACATCATCATCATCATCATCATCATCATCTCAAAGAAGTTCCCCATTAAATAAAACTTTTAAATAATTTGAAATAAGCAATAACCTTTGCTTTGCCGTCGTTGAACTTTCCCAGGATGCTGCACGAGAAAGACATATATGAAGATATATAACATTGACATTTCCTTTTAAATATATAACAGTATCTTCTACAAATTATCAAAAATCAGAAAAACATTCAAAGAATTTCCATGAAGTTAGAGATGTTCTCCTCTGTGCCGGAAATGAAGGTACCCATCGCACCAAGGATGCCATATAAGAAAGTAAAATGAAGACATGAAAATATGAATGTAATGTTCTATTAAAAGAAATCTCCTACACAGTCCTCCGTTCTATAGAAACTTTTCGAAATTAACTTTAATATTATTATAAGGTGAACTCATCACCTGCCAATGATTCTGTATGAGAAACCGGCAAACCATGAAAATAGGCAACTGATTTCGTCTCTACAAAATACTAACAATCTTCCAGATAAATATATATGAAAAATGCTAGGATCCTGTGAAATATTAATTTTGTCAATACATGTATCTTCATACCTTTGAGTGTACTCTTTGCGCATGAAATCAACATTTTACTGTTTTCCTTGTATGTTTTGCAAAATTGTGCGACCAACCTAGGGAAAACCGACCCAAAATTCATTAAATAGGAGATAATTTACCAAAAAGGACCGAAACGGCAGCCGACATGAAGGCGAATCAAGTGTCACCATCTCACAACTTCCGGTTTCTAAATATATGCTTGAAAACTGTCTTTGTTGCGCGCACGATTAGATTTTATTTTATCTTTTTTTTTCCGAATTAGGTATTCTTTGCTGCCAAAGTTGATACCAACAGAACGCAATTACGGTACTTGAGACACGGTGTAAATCCTAATGATTATGTCACCGAATTCGTAAGTGCTGTGGTCCTTTTACAAGGGCGTCGAGATAAGTGTGTTACTGTTGATAAAAAAATTAAATGTGATATAAAAAAATCTATAAAAGATTTCTCTACCGAGTGATGTATTCATGTTCTCAATAGCTAAATTTCGTTTCATCCCGAACCGCATGCAAGTATGAAAATGGGTCTTTAAAGCTTCCTTGATCTTGTGATTGTGAAAGATACCAGAAGATACCAGAATTCAAACACTTGGACCAATTCCATGGAATCGCTTGTCACTGACCTGTTATAGTGAAGAGTGATACTATGACGCCCATGTTCCTGTCTGCAAGAAACACTTCTATGATGCTCTTGGATTTCGTGGTCTTTCTCCCAGCCCATATTCCGATCACGAGGATGATCACATAGAAGATGGCCATCGAGATAATACCGGGAATATTCACAGCCATTGTGAGTTCGTTGTTGTTAATTATGTCTGCAAAGAATACCTTTCGTTGATCAATTGAACGTTGAACATACATGCAAAAGGAAAATAAATAACCCTCAATTTCTAAATTGGGTAACATATATGCCGTGTAAAGTGGACCATAAATGCACTCTTGTAAATTGTAGCTTTGCCTTACCACATTAATTAATTTAATCCTGCTAATCAGCAATTATGACGGCTCACATCAATTCCAAAATAAATTTTAAAGTGTCTATCAATACCCCAAATCATAAATAGTTGTTTAAGCGTTCTATTCTTGTGAAACATGTTATGTTCCAAAGTTCTGTAAAGCTCTAAGCGCTCATGTATTTGATTACAATGAACTTTATGATCATTTTACAAACTTGGCCAAAAGTACGAAATAAAAAGTTTGGCCCTAAATAAAAAAACATTCACCTTTAGTTTACTTTGTACAGAGTGACCACATGTAATTCAGAAAATGCTGCTTAATTATTTTACTTGTTTCGTCACATGTGTAACATTCGGTAGCTGAATTACCTAAAATGATCTTGTTAAAAGAATATTCACAGAAAGATAGTTGTAACCCGACCTGGATATCATAGGGGAAACCATGGAACCGAGGAAACGGTAAGGTTGTGGGTCCTGATAGGAGGTAAAACCCTGAGGGTCTACAACCTTACCACATGCGATGTTTTCGTATTATCATCCGCTGAATTGTATTAATCCGTATAATTTAATCATAACATCAACACAAACATACTTCTGTAAAACAAGCAAGATACGTATTGGTATGATACACCATACATATGAATACACATGGCACAGTTATACAAAGCATGGATGCAGCAACTACAAGCATGGATACATACAAATACCCATGGTACACACATGACACTATGCATTGATACATAGAAATACCCATGGTACACACATGACATTATGCATTGATACATGCAAATACCCATGATGCACACATGACACTATGCATAGATACATGCAAATACACATGATGCACATGATACATCATATGAATAAATAAAATACACATAGTGCATATGAAACAACATGTGGATACATGCAAATACCCATGATGCACACATGACACTATGCATTGATACATGCAAATACACATGGTACACATGATACATCATATGAATAAATAAAATACACATAGTGCATATGAAACAACATGTGGATACATACAAATACCCATGATGCACACATGACACAATGCATTGATACATGCAAATACACATGGTACACATGATACATCATATGAATAAATAAAATACACATAGTGCATATGAAACAACATGTGCATACATGCAAATACCCATGGTAAACATAATACAAACCATGGATACATGCAAATACCCATGGTACACGTGATACATCATATGAATACATTTAAATACACACATCACATATGATACAACACGTTGATACATGCGAAAACAAATGGTACACATGAAACATGTTCAACCCATGGATACATAGTGGTATAAATATTGAACGTGCACAATACCTTTTTGAAGATCGTAACCTTGATAAAGTTAAATGCAAGTGAAGGAAAAGTGCATGTTTATGTGTAACATATTGAATGCACCATTTAATTATCACGAAATATTAATAAACGGTTGTTCCAAATCAATCCTTATTAATTCTATTTCACGTGAATATAGCAGCTTATATCTCAAAACAATCTCTCCATAAAACAATAATAGAGATTGGATTCAAAAATAGATACTGATAAATGTTAACTTCATATCTCATTTAATGCTTTAGCTAATTAATACCGATTTAGGTTATGATAGGAAGACAGCGGAATACGGCCATACGGCCAGAGAAAAAGTGTTCCTTAGTAAAATATATCGTTTCAGTTTCGCGGATAGGTCAACTGTGACATTTTGAGGTCATTTACTATATTTTAGAATGTGTTTGAGATAAAAAATTTGTTTTGAATTTTTTATTCCTAGTTTCTTCAATGATCTTACAAAACTGTTACGGTTTACTGTATGGTATGATATCGATTATGTTAAAGGGGCAGTGACATGTTTATTGAACATTTAATAATTTTAATTTTTCACTGATAACTGTATTTTAATAATGTATTAGATTGATAGTGTCAAAAATCTCATTACACATACCAATCATAGTCAGTCATAAAGTCCATTGGCTGCCATTTTTGTGTGGACACCTTTAATTCATTTTGTGTAAGAAAAAGGAATCGCATGGCAGATCTTTACATTATATATTTGATATTTATTACTGCTTCATTTTGTTAAAATACATTGTGTTTCAATTGGAGACATTTATTTCAACTTTCCTGACATCACCTTACATTTCCCAAAAGAACCTGCTACTGCCCCTTTAAGGTAAAACGGTCTCAAGTGGCCCAGCTGAATGAATATGAATAGTAACTTTGTCAATGTCTCGGCTACAATATTTTAAGAGAACGACGCATTCAACTGGACAACTGATACGTGTATATCTTATTATGGTATATATATTTATATATTTCATTTATTCTGTATATTTTTATGTTTAAATAGTCTCTCATAATCCTTTCAAGGATGGCTCATTTTGCATATTTCTTAAAATATTTAATTGTCTGTTTATGAGGTGAGACTTTTAATAAGTCTGTGTGCTATTCAATCTAATCTATAATATATTTAATGATTTACTGTTTTTAGGATCGAAATAAAAACACATTGAGAACTATTATACAGGGTTCGAAATTAGCACTAGCCCGATGATATCGGTGTATTTGGCTGTTCAGAATGTCTTTGGGCTAGTGCTCTCAGGAATGCACTAGTCCGAATCCCTAACACCCCAATAGGACTAATTTCGACCCCTGCTATTGCATTTTAATTTGAATTTATTGGACACAGAATTACAGTTTTGACATTATAAGCGAATGTTGTTTGAAATGGCCCCTTGAGAACTGTAACATGGCGATTGAGATATCCTGCAAGGGCAAAATGAGTCCTAAAGTTGTATTTACAATGTTTGAAAGTTGAAATTACAACAATTTAAGGTATATTTACGAGTTTAAAAAAATGAATTTTCAAGGTTTAAATGTGGTATCTCAACTTTGAAATTAGTGCAAATACAACATTTATAGGTATAATCACGGGTTTAAAAATGGATTTTCCCGTTTTAATTGTGTAAAATTCAACTTCGTAAGTTGTAATAACAAATTTAAAGTTGAAAATATCAACTTTTCGAAATTGTAATTCCAAATGTTAAAACTCGTAAATATACCTTACAATGTTGTAATTGTTGTAATTACAACTTTTCTTATCATGTTGCTCATATCAAATTGGAAAATAATGCTTTTTAATCTTTAAGATTATAAAACACCCTTGCAGAAAGAAACCAATTTGTTCTTTGTAAAAACATTTACTACATAAACAAAGGGGCCAGCTGTTGCTGTGATCGCATTACACATTCAACTCAATCCCTCTCTGATCCTTGGCGTCGGAAATAAATTCTAGTGTTTAAAAAGTTGAACTTTAAAACCCCTCACTATTCAAAAAGGTACACGGTTATTACAAATGACAATAGTATAACACTACACAAACACTACTGTAACATTTACAATATGCAAGCAACATGTTTACAATATATTGAATTAACCGAATCCAATAGTTATGTTAAATGATATATAGTCACAAAAATACCTTCACTATATTTTATTGTTCTTATTAAAGTGAACTTAGACTCCATATTTGAAATGAACATTTGCTACAAAGTAAACAATGGTTTTGAGGGAGTATCACATACTTGATTATGAGATAATGAAAACATTGAAAACACGTGTAGTGTATTATATATGGTACAAATATATACGTGTTGAAGAAACAGCAAGGTTTAAATGAAAACCAAGAGAGAATATCAGTAAACAAAAAGTTGTTTGAAATACAAAAAATCTTATTGTATTTATACATATATATATGTAAATACGTTTGAAATGTATATAAATACTAAAAACGTTTGCTAAAATTAATTCAACTTCAACTTCTTCTTTTTAATATGTAAATAGATATAGTAACTTGATATGACGTTGACGTATTTATAGCACGGCACCGGTATACGGCACAGCATGTTGCATGAAAGTAAATAGTTTTTTAATCATGCTCTCTAATTCAATCCTATTAAAAGACATAAATTACTTTTATATCAGAAAACGAACAAGCACACATTCTATCAACAGATTAAAACAGGAAAGGCAAACCGGGACAAGCATATCCGTGAAAATGGCTAAAGATTGTGGACCGACGTTACAAAAATTAGAAAACAAAAATTCTTCCATTTAAAATAGCCTCAAATGGAAGGTTTTTATCATAAATGTATATCTATATAGATTTATATGTGTCTTAAACAAATCAAAACAGCAAATATAAGCTTTTCTATAATCCAATGACAATGAAGACACACCATTAGGTAGTTTTATAGATCTCATCATAATCATGTCTGTATAGGCCAACATTTAAATTGTATAAATCTATCGATATGATACACATTCGTCAATTAGATATTCTAATTTGATAAGATCAAGGCCAGTTTTGTGTTGAACAGATTAAGGGCTAGGGACTTTTAAATTAGGACGTGCAATATTATCGCGATGCAAATATTTCTCAATAAATATTGTTATACAAATTTCTCCACAATGTTGTCAATGGGCAATTTATCGTAAAATTATTGAATCAGATCTATGATTTCTAAACGTTATTGGCAACTGTTCAAATAAAGAGTTCTCAAGTTCCTCTGATTACATAGTCAGTATTCAATATATAGCCCTGAAAGTGTCCATATTTGTAAGAGAGAAATGGAAGAAATAAGTAACCTCTCTAGAGAGACAATCTGTTAGTAGCAGGAACCACAAACTATCACTAACTATCATCATATGACTGACATCGTGAACCACACACGTGCATCCATTGACTGACATCATGTGACTACATCACGTGACTGATATCACGTGACTGATATCACGTGACAACATGGTCGCCATTCTGAGGCTTGTCCTCCCCGGGAGGAATCATCTCTGCCATCTCAGCCTCAAACATCTTCCTAACATTGCTGGTTGAGGGTGAGAGGATCCCTAGCACATCGTACTTCTCTGCCAGGACACCCTTCTTGAAGACATAGTTAGTCACCACGGACACGGTGTAGAGAATCACAAAGGTAATCACGCAGATGAAGGATCTGAAAGGGAACATCTGGCCGTCCTTCTCACTGTACATGGGGAAGAAGATGAAGGATGGAAGGTCTATCAGTGGTTCCCCGGCCCCCACTCTGAGGATAAAGCCGACGATGAAGCCGATGAGGGAGCCGTAGGCGTTGATGGAAGGGATGTAGAGGATGCTGACGAACTGGGGGAAGAGGATGACGTACATGAGGTCGGAGGAGAGGACGAACAGACCGTAGACTCCCTTCCCAAAGATGGCTAGTACGGTCGCCATGGCTCCTGCTACAAGGATAGATCCTCGCATCACCCAGATCAGCTCCTTCTCTGACGCCTGTAATGTTGATACGATTATAATAAGATAAGATAAGATAATTCTTTATTGTCCATTAAGGAATTTGTGTTACATTTGTAGTGAGCATGAAATTTAAAATTATATACACAATATTCTAAATAGATACAAAAACATATATACAAATATAAACAAATGAAATATAATAATATTTACAGATGAACAAATAGTGTGATAGTGAGCAATCAACGATGATTCAGAATTGAAATGGACAAGGGCACAAATGACATTTTATAGCGTTTGCTTTTGCACGTCGCCACATTATGCCGACGACCGGATGGTAAAATTTCAAAACATTCATGCAATTCATGTAAAGGGTCACTAATATATTTTGAAGCTAAATTTCTAGCCTGTTTTTCATGAAGTTCATCTGTATTATTACGAAAATAAAGTAAATTTATAAGGCACCAAACTCATGGCTCTCAGAGCCTGCTACGTAGGTTAAGAAACACTGAAATGAAATGCTTGATCGAGACGTTAAAATAACATATATTCTTTAGAATAAGTCATTGTAAAAGATCAACAATGTTTCGTGTAAACGTTTACGAATAGTATAGTATATAATCTTAAAATAAAACTCCGGATGAGGAATTTAAAGACTCGATAACTCACATTTCTGCGAATGAGAGTTTTATAGATGTTCTTGGTGAACACAGAAGCAGTGACGAGCACGCTGGAGTCGGTGGAGGACATGACGGCGGCGGAGATGGCGCCGAGACCGATGATGGAGACGGGGAGGGGACACAGGTGCTGGAGCGTCAGGGGGAGGATCATCCCCATCTTCTCAGGGGGGATCGGTACCTCCCCCGTGTAGTCTGTCGCGTTCCAGTCTTAATGAAAAAGAATTAATCTAGGATTCTGTGTGTACGTATTCGTGCCTGATGCGAATTGTCGGTTTTATGCCTTGCTGCAGACCCTTGCGTTGTCTGTGCTTGCTCTCGAGCTTACTATGAGAGAAAGCACTAGTCCAATCAGAAAGTAACTGGAGGTTGCAAACAATCCCCTGTAGGGGCGCTGATATCAGCACAGACGTTAAAGGGTCGGCAGCAAGGCATAGCACTGTCAGTTCGGAAACTGGCGTTTTATGTTTTGCGAAGGAAGATGAAAGCGTACATGGAATTAATTTTCACTATCTATATGTTTTGTGTTAAAATACGCATTGTCGTTAGTTTACCTAGAAAACTGCAAGGCCCTCAAAGACAGTTTCGGTGTCAGAAGCTAGAGCCATTCCTAATCAATAACGCGTTTCGATAGATGTCTTTGATGCGAAATCTCGTTCAATGTTATATATTTCTAAAAGTGCATAAAGTATCAGATTAACAGTTTTCTGTACTAATAACCTGTTATACTTCTGACAAACGTTTATGGATCATCAACAGGCTTTTATTAAAAGGGGAAAATAATGTATTTATCGAATACTCTGTGAAGGGAGTTATGTTATGATCTTCTGCGTTATAGTCATTGAAGCGTCCTGAAAATACCTCCATAATCATAGTCTCGCTAACACCTCATGGAGGATCGTGTTTGAAAACGGAAAATAAAGCAAAGGAAAAGACAGTGATTTAGAAGAGAAACTGTTATTTAAAAAAGAAGCGCCCTGATAATACCTTTCTTAGACTTGTATATCACGGGGACCAATGTTTGTAAAACAGTGCATAAACTTGTCAACATAATCTTTTATTATAACTCTGATCATATCTATATCTGATCATAACTTTTACACTCATTATTAGTTTTATCGTTATAATTGCCACTCTAAACATTCAAATAAAACAGCATTTACTTATCATATCAAAAATATTAACCTTTCCTGACATGTGTTGAGTAACGTAACTTTGAAGATGTAATTGATCACTGAACTACTTAAAATATCAGCTATTGATTATTGATTATAAATGAAGACAATATCAAAAGCTAACATCCTCATTCCCTGAAACCGCCGTCTCGACATTTAGCAAAAACAAATGACGACGACATTAGAATCTAATCTTTAATATATATTTGAAAAAAAATATATAATGGTATAGTATAGAAATCAAAGAAGGTTTTTTAAATTACCAGCGGCCGCCCCCGCTATACCGATGACTGCGGGAGGCACGGAGAGCAGTAGACAGAAGACCCCCGCTATAACAGTGGAGTTCCGGGCTTGTTCCGGGGTTCTACAGGCCAGCACTCTCTGGTACACTTCCTGTGGAAAACAGGGGAGATAACCTAAAACTATCATAAAAACCAATGAATTTCACTCACTCCGCAAAAAAAAGGCCAAATAACAGATACTTTTGTTTCTAATATCGAAAGCATTATTGCATTAAAAAGCGATACCTTGTTTTGGTAACCCTTTTTATTTGTAAAAAGAAGACGTTTCGGAGAAAATGTTTTCCAGCAACTCTAGATCTGGTTTTAAAAAAAAGAAACATAAGGTATAATTTTCCTGAAAAAATTAGCAATTTACAATAGATTTACAAGGACATCTGTTTCGTTAAATGATAAAATATGAATCTTTCTTTCGTCCAAGTAACTTTTTGACGTTGAAGAACAATTTCTTTTTTCTTGACAAGGATGTACCGTTTGGGTACAGTATGAAAAGAAATTAAACCGTTCCTTTATTAAAAGTCTCAAGTTTCTTTTGAATTTTGAAGTCCGGTTTCGTCTGATATAGTTACATATATCGGTAAAAGACACCATGTGAGACATCTACTCTAGAATTATCTAATCTCACTTACATCAGATCGAAGCTATGACTGGTTTCAATGCCACATTGTATTTTCTTATGTATAACGATCCGCACACGCAGCGAGTGTTATGTCCGATTTGGTTTTAATGAGATTGGTGTCCTACTTGAGTTGACTCTCCAAGTATATGATGCATTTAGATATCTAATTAGCGAGTGTAATGTAAATTTCTTTTTTAAAATGTTGATCTCCTACTTGCCAAGTTGAATCTAAACATAAGCTGCATATGGATATCCAGAAAGTAAAATGTAACGTTCGATCTATTCAATGAGAAGTAGCTATTCGCTCGCTACCTGCCACGTAGTTCCGCCCAATATAAGCAGCATGTAGACATCCAGGTAACTGCCGATGGACGGGATCTCCACCTCGCCCAACCACTTGTCTTGTATCGTGTCCAGATCGACAGCTGGGTGGGTGATGATGAAGGGACAGGCAACCGTCTGTATATACAATAATAGTGGAGATAACAAGTTTTTTTCCCACAAATTCTTGATCACAAATCACGATTCTGGTGCTCATCTGTTCTCATGATGAGGAGTGCTGAAATCCAAATCCTGAACAGAACACCCATCGTGGTACGAATTTTTATATGTAATGAGTACCTTGGAATGATTTTACTCAGCTGTGAAATTTCTTATCGCAATAATGCTTGTTTTTCTGGCTTGAAATAGTTCTATAATGGAACATTTTATTTGTTGTGCCCAAAGCCATCGTATTGAAAATATGTAACTTCTTATTTCACATCCTACTGGAAATAAATGTACCCACCAGCCCGACGGCGAGACAGATCAGCTGTACGACGTCAGTGTAAGCTACAGACCAGAGTCCACCGAGGAAGGTGTAGAAGACGGCGATGATGGCGGAGATGATGATGGAGAGAGTCTCGTCTAGGTCCAAGATTAAATGGACTGTCGCTCCTTGATAGACAGAATGGGTTTTGTTAGTATCAACCAATACATTTGATGAGGTTCTCTTAAAGATAGTATTCAAGCTGACCCACAATGCATTATTCGCGCCATTTATGTATCTTTGATGGTGATAACAGAGAGAGTTTTTAAAGGCCGAAGATGAACATTAATTCCGTGTTAAAGAATTGGGGTTTGGTTAACCTTAAGGTTGCTTTATTAAATTAGGTGCAAATTGAAGTTCACTGCCGCTCCTAAAGATTAGTAATAAGATAAAGACTTTATCTGTTTTATATTTCGTATATTTATGTTTTGGCTAGTATAAAAGTATCACAAATCTTAACTGACTACATTAAAAATATAGATATCAGTGGTTTATTCATGATTTTTAAAAGGGGTTGTACCCATAACTAAATATCGAAAGTTGATAGATCGTTTAATTCACCAATATCTAATGTTATTTCATTTAAGTAATTCAGTGATCATTCTGTTAGTTATCATAGTTAGTTATAAGCAAATATAGTGGGTTGTAAGTGTACTGTTAATGATTTGAAAGACGCCAAGCTGTTGCCACGTGGAGCAATCTGTGTACTAGTTTCCGATCAGCTATGTTCTACTACATACATAGAGGATATCATTATGAGTGTTAATGACGTACCATGTTTATGGCATAAGTGCCTACATATTATGAACCCGATATAACTGCCCACGTAGGAAATAAATAATTATTTTTTATCTAGCAAGTGTATCAAAATAATTTTTAAAACCACAGAATGAACAAGACAGGTTTATTCACGTAAAATCCATATTGTTCACTTTTAATATAAATTACTTCTCTAATGCGATTTCGGTTTGATGTGAACTGAAAATAGCCAGAATATGCCTATTTCGCTTTCATGCTCTATTACTCCAGAACGACGAAATCACGAACTTGCTCTGAAATAGTTTACAGCAAAATTTATGCGTATACATGCTACCATAATTACCAAAGTTGAACTCCATAAAGCCTTTTACAGAAGTGTTTAAGTTAGGAATTAACTTCAAAACTAGCCAATATTTGTGGCCAGATATCGTCAGAGGCCGTCAGTACAAAACTAGGACGCCAATATGCAAAACTAGGACGCCAATATGCAAAACTAGTACGCCAATATGCTAAACTAGGACGCCAATATGCCAAGCTAACATGCCAAAATACAGAAAAAAGACACCAATATGCACAAAAGGTCATTAATAGGGCAGATGTATTGGACTGTAATTTGCGATAGTATAAGCAAAATACACATAATGTCACTTAATTAAGGTTTAACAGGATATACCAGCTGGCAATGTACCTAAGGCTGAGAGAATAGCAGCAGACCAGAAAAGGTCGGCGAAGAACTGGGGTATACACATGAGAGCTCCGATCCTGTCTCCATACTTCTCTTGGAAAGGATCAAACATGGTCACATAGTTGGCTCGCCGCATCTTGGGGCAGAAGAAGATACCACCTGGCAGAAAATTCAAATCAATTATAAATACCCATTGATAAACATTTGAAACATAAATGAAAAATGGCCTATCAATTATGAATTGATATTGAAAACATGTATATTAGCGTCATTTAGATGGTGTATCTTAGGAACCAACTTGCAAAAGCTCTCTGCACTTCTGAGTCTGTAAGGTCTATAATCACAGAACTGCCTTGGTCTAAGGTGATCTAAACATAGAGTAATAGGCGTGGGATAAAGGTTTATGAAGCACATAGGGGGTTTTACATAATTAGATTCAGGACACATCTCTTATTTTTGCCCATATGGTTAAAAATAAGCAGTGACATATTTTCAATAAGAGCACATGAGCACATATCACTTTTGCCTAGCAACGATAGTTGTAGCGCAAGTCCCCCATATTTTCTCGCATGTGACGTCATAACACCATTGTTCATGACGTCACTGTAGCTGGCCGTCGCAAGGGAAGCGGCTCGTTTATCGGATATTTGTAAGAGAGTTTTATCGAAAAGAATCGGTAATAAAGAGATTATTTGCATGTCATATGACTTTTACGAAACTCGTGCAAATTTATGTGTAAGCCTCGCTCTCGCTCGGGTAATACAAAATGATTCACACTCGTTTCGGAAAATTCATATGACACACTTCCTCAGGTAATAATCTCTATATAGAATACTCACATATCACTAGACAGATGGAGTATCCAAACGGGGCTTGTGTCCATGCTAATCCATACTGGGAGATAATCTCCGCTGTGCCGTTGATGAACCCACCCCCTACCCATGAGGCTGTATGACAAAGAAATTAAATGAAGACATCATCATCATCACCATCATCTCAAAGAAGTTCCCCATTTAATAAAACTTTTAAATAATTTGAAATAAGCAATAATCTTTGCTGTGCCGTCGATGAACTTTCCCAGGATGCTGCACGAGAAAGAGATATATGAAGATATATAACATTGACATTTACTTTTAAATATATAACAGTATCTTCTACAAATTATCAAAAATCAAAAAAACATTCAAAGAATTTCCATGAAGTTAGAGATGTTCTCCTCTGTGCCGGAAATGGAGGTACCCATCGCACCAAGGATGCTGTATAAGAAAGTTAAATGAAGACATGAACATATGAACGGTATGGCCTATAAAACAAATCTCCTACATAATAATCCGTTCTATAGAAACTTTTCGAAATTAACTTTAATATCACTATAAGATGAACTCATCACCTGCCAATGATTCTGTATGAGAAACTGGCAAACCATGAAAATAGGCAACTGATTTCGTCTCTACAAAATACTAACAACCTTCCAGATAAACATATATGATAAATGTTAGGATCCTGTGAAAAATTAATTTTTGTCAATACATGTATCTTCATACCTTTGAGTGTACTCTTTGCGCATGAAATCATCATTTTACTGTTTTCCTTGTATGTTTTGCAAAATTGTGCGACCAACCTAGGGAAAAATTCATTAAATAGGAGAGAATTTACCAAAAAGGACCGAAACGGCAGCCGACATGAAGGCGAATCAAGTGTCACCATCTCACAACTTCCGGTTTCTAAATATACGCTTGAAAACTGTCTTTGTTGCGCACACGACTAGATTTTATTTTCTCTTTTTTTTTTCGAATTAGGTCTTCTTTGCTGCCAAAGTTGATACCAACAGAACGCAATTACGGTACTTGAGACACGGTGTAAATCCTACACGCCTAATGATTATGTCATCGAATTCGTAAGTGCTGTGGTCCTTTTACAAGGGCGTCGAGATAAGTGTGTTACTGTTGATAAAAAAATTAAATGTGATATAAAAAAATCTACAAAAGATTTCTCTACCGAGTGATGTATTCATGCTCTCAATTGCTAAATTTCGTTTCATCCCGAACCGCATGCAAGTATGAAAATGGGTCTTTAAAGCTTCCTTGATCTTGTGATTGTGAAAGATACCAGAAGATACCAGAACTCAAACACTTGGACCAATTCCATGGAATCGCTTGTCACTGACCTGTTATAGTGAAGAGTGATACTATGACGCCCATGTTCCTGTCTGCGAGAAACACTTCTATGATGCTCTTGGATTTCGTGGTCTTTCTCCCAGCCCATATTCCAATCACGAGGATGATCACATAGAAGATGGCCACCGAGACAATACCGGGAATATTCACAGCCATTTTGAGTTCGTTGTTGTTAATTAAGTCTGCAAAGAATACCTTCCGTTGATCAATTGAACGTTAAACATACATGCACAAAGAAAAGAAATAACCCTCAATTTCTAAATTGGGTTAAATGTTAGCCGTGTGATGTAGAACATATTTGCATAGTGCATATGAAACAACATGTGAATACATGCAAATACCCATGGTAAACATAATACAAACCATGGATAAATGCAAATACCCATGGTACACGTGACACAAACCATGGATACATGCAAATACCCATGGTACACGTGACACAAACCATGGATACATGCAAATACACATGGTACACGTGACACAAACCATGGATACATGCAAATACCCATGGTACACGTCATACATCATATGAATACATTTAAATACACACAGCCCATATGATACAACACGTTGATACATGCGAAAACAAACGGTACACATGAAACATGTTCAACACATGGATACATAGTGGTATATTGAACGTGCACACTACCTTCTGAAGATGGTAACCTCGATAAAGTTAAATGCAAGTGCAGGAAAAGTGAATGTTTTTGTGTAACATATTGAATGGACCATTTAATTATCACGAAATATTAATAAACGGTTGTTCCAAATCAATCCTTATTAATTCTATTGTACATGAATATAGCAGCTTATATTTCAAAACAATCTCTCCATAAAAAAATAATAGATATTGGATTCAAAAATAGATATTTTATTTTAAGAGAACGACGCATTCAACTGTACAACTGATACGTGTATATTTTATTATGGTATATATATTTATATATTTCATTTATTCTGTATATTTTTATGTGTAAATAGTCTTTCATAATCCTTTCAAGGATGGCTCATTTTGCATATTTCTTAACATATTTAATTGCCTGTTTATGAGGTGAGACTTTCAACAAGAAAAGCCTTTAAAAAGGCATGCTTGGTGCCACATAGGCAGAGGAAGGCGATTGTGATTTGTCGAACAATTTGGGTGATAAGTGAAATATACAACACTGGGTAACAGCACTACTATTAACACGAGTATTTATCAAAGTTAATTTCACAAAATTAATTTCTATCAACACGAGTTGATGAAAGTTATGAATATTTTTTACATTCATAAACTATTGTTGGTATATTTCATATCAAAAGACACGAGGGTATTAGTCTATTCATCATCCAAATTTACTCTTTTCTACACCTCAGAGAAAAAATGTAAATCTCTGAACACAACAACACTAGATTTTCAAGAGATGGATTTCATTGCATAGTGAGGTCACTACGTTTATGATATTCTGGCATTGTGATGTAGTTACTTGAAGTAAAAGCACTGTGTTGCCATGTAGCGTTGACAATGACAGGAAATTGTGCAAAACGTACTGCCAAAACGATATCTCCTTGTCTCCTTGTTAAATAAACAGTAGTATTACAGATAATAAAAAGCAAATTACTTTCCGATGATCTGACAGGATTTTAACCCAGGTCCGTTATCCGCTGAGCTAAGCGGCCTTATAGTAAACGTATGGAACCAACGATATATATCATATTCTAAATATAGCACGAGTCCATTTCAGTATCTCTGATAATAATTACATGTTTTCAACGTAAACATTAAGTGACATCGTTAAGTATGACTTGTAACGTGGTCGTAAATGATCTACCTATTAGTAAACATAAGTCTTATTTCGATGTCACCATCGTACTTACAGAAACATTACTTTTAATTCGCCAGGCGAGCCCAACGTGAAATTAAATCGCGTGGGTTATAAAAAAGTGGATTCTGCGATTATTTAATGCAAAATAATGCTCTTATCTGGAACAAATGCAGACTCTTCTTCAAATGAAGATGTTTTTGATTAGGTCTGTTAACATTTATCAGCGTCTTTTAATAGAAAGTATTGTTTCTCTTTTAACATGACATTTAAAGCGAAATCATATTCCACAGTTTAATGTGCCAAATATTTTGTATTACCCACATTGTGACGTAATGCATTTTTTGCTACAGCGCTGTTCATTGTTTTGTTTTTGATTTGGATACAACAAATGTGATTGGCGCGGCTTCCCTTTGAAAATATCAAGAGTTATATAGATAAAATTCAGAAAAGTTTTAGAAAAATCAAATCATAATGCTTGGTGCCTTTGGGCACCAAGCAATAAGTCTTCTGTCATGTTAAGCCTCATTCGACCAGAGTCAGTGTGTGTGCTATTCAATCTAATCTAAATATTTAATGATTTTCTGTTTTTAGGATCAATATAAAAACACATCAATGAGAACTTTTGCATTTTAATTTGAATTTATTGGACACAGAATTACAGTTTTGACATTATAAGCGAATGTTGTTTGAAATGGCCCCTTGAGAACTGTAACATGGCGATTGAGATATCCTGCAAGGGCAAAATTCAATGGCAACATTTTTTAGAATTCAAACTTACAGATTCTAAAGTTGTAATTAAAAGTTTCAAACCTGTATTTTCAAGTCCTAAAGTTGTATTTACAATGTTTGAAAGTTGAAATAACAACATTTTAAGGTATATTTACGAGTTTTAAAAATGCATTTTCAGGGTTTAACGCATTCTCTCCCCACAGAGGCAACTCAGTCATACCTGAATTAGCCTCTGTTCTATTACGGCTAACATACGGGATAGAAAGGTAGAAATCTGATTGGAGGCAATCGAAGTTAGTTGTGCAATCAGCGACGCCGTTTCAAAAGTGGTCATTCGCAAAAGTTCGGCTATTCCCGTGTGGATCCGCATCAAAGGGAGATAACTCTTTCTTCTACAAAACAATCGCTTTTTACCTTCGCATTGGTTTTTATTTGGTGAATTATTAAAATAAAAGTAATCATAAAACGAAGAACAATTTACACAATTATAAAACAATATGTTTCTAATGAAAAACCCTATACATATCTGATTTTGAAATAGTTTCCCTCTCTGAGACTCACACTGTTAATGAAAAAGAAACCTAAAGGCATGATTGTCTTAAAAGTCACTGAGCGACCGTTGAGTATTCCCGAAGTCGTGGACATCCAAAAGGTGTTTTCATTGGCTGCAAATAAGGGAGATATCTCAAGTTACAACTTTTTTGCCGCTAGGGCGATCTGCCGGAACCCCATGATTTTGGCGTAATGGAACAGAGGCTAACTGGGGTATGACTAAGTTGCCTCTATGGGGAGAGAATGGGTTTAACGTGGTATCTCAACTTTGAAATGAGTGCAAATACAACATTTAAAGGTATATTCACGGGTTTTGAAATGAATTTTCTCGTTTTAATTGTGTTAATTCAACTTTGAAAGTTGAAATATATACTTTTCAAAATTCTACTAACAAATGTTAAAACTCGTAAATATACCTTACAATGTTGTAATTGCACTATTAGATATGACAAAAGTTGAACGTACAACTTTCAAAATATGAATTACCTTATCATGTTGCTCATATCAAATTGAAAAATAATGCTTTTTCATCTTTTAAGATTATAAAACATCCTTGCAGAAAGAAAACAATTTGTTCTTTGTAAAAACATTTACTACATAAACAAAGGGGCCAGCTGTTGTTATGTTCATATGATATATCCAACTCAATCCCTCTCTGATCCTTGGCGTCGGAAATAAATTCTAGTGTTTAAAAACTTTAAAACCCCTCACTATTCAAAAAGGTACACAGTTATTACAAATGACAATAGTATAACACTCAACAAACACTACTGTAACATTTACAATATGCAAGAAACATGTTTACAATATATTGAATTAACCGAATCCAATAGTTATGTTAAATGATATAAAATCACAAAAAACCTTCACTACATTTTATTCTTCTTATTAAAGTGAACTTAGATTCCATATTTGAAATGAACATTTGCTACAAAGTAAACAATGGTCTTGAGGGAGTATCACATACATGATCATGAGATAATGAAAACATTGAAAACATGTGTAATGTATATATGGTACAAATATATACGTGTTGAAGAAACAGCAAGGTTTAAATGAAAACCAAGAGAGAATATCAGTAAACAAAAAGTTGTTAGCGTTTGAAATACAAAAAATCTTATTGTATTTATACATATATATATGTAAATACGATTGAAACGTATATATATACTAAAAACGTTTGCTAAAATTAATTCAACTTCATCATCTTCTTTTTAATATGTAAATAGATATAATAATTTGCTATGACATTGACGTATTTATAGCACGACACCGGTATACGGCACAGCATGTTGCATGAAAGTAAATAGTTTTTTAATCATGATCTCTAATTCAATCCTATTAAAAGACATACATTATTTGTATATGAGAAAACAAACGGCATGCATTCTATGGTGTCGTCAACGCATTCATTTGGGAAAGGCAAACAAACATATCCGTGAGAATGCCTAGGTTGGTAACCGACGTAAGAACAATTAAAAAACAAAAAGTCTTCCTAGAAAACATTTTGGAATGGAATGTTTTTTAATTTTAAATGTATATCTACATAAATTTATATGTGTCTTAAACGAATCAAAACAGCAAAGATAAGGTTTTCTATAATCTAATGACAATGAAGACAAGTCATTAGGTAGTTTTATAGATCTCATGTCTGTATAGCCCAGCATTTAAATTGTATAAATCTACCGATAGGATACGAAATCTTCTCATCATTTAAAAGTAACTAGCCCTGAATCTGTTCAACATAAAACTGGCCTTGATCTTATCAAATCAGATATTCTAATTTGATAAGATCAAGGCCAGTTTTATGTTGAACAGATTCAGGGCTAGGGACTTTTAAATTAGGAAGTGCAATATTATCGCGAAGCAAATGTTTCTCAATGAATATTGTGCAATACAAATTTCTCCACAATATTGTCAATGAGCAATTTATCGTAAAATTATTGAATTAGATCTATGTATTCCAAAAGGTTATGGCAATAGTTCAAATAAAGATTTCACAAGCCCCTCTAATTACATAGTCATTATTCAATATATAGCCCTGAAAGTTTCCATATTTGTAAGAGAGAAATGGAAGAAATAAGTAACCTCTCTAGAGAGACTATCTGTTAGTAGCGGGAACCACAAACTATCACTGACTATCATCATATGACTGACATCGTGAACCACACACGTGCATCCATTGACTGACATCATGTGACTACATCACGTGACTAACATCACGTGACAACATGGTCGCCATTCTGAGGCTTGTCCTCCCCGGGAGGAATCATCTCTGCCATCTCAGCCTCAAACATCTTCCTAACATTGCTGGTGGAGGGCGAGAGGATCCCTAGCACATCGTACTTCTCTGCCAGGACACCCTTCTTGAAGACATAATTAGTCACCAGGGACACGGTGTAGAGAATCACAAAGGTAATCACGCAGATGAAGGATCTGAAAGGAAACATCTGGCCGTCCTTCTCACTGTACATGGGGAAGAAGATGAAGGATGGAAGGTCTATCAGTGGTTCCCCGGCCCCCACTCTGAGGATAAAGCCGACGATGAAGCCGATGAGGGAGCCGTAGGCGTTGATGGAAGGGATGTAGAGGATGCTGACGAACTGGGGGAAGAGAATGACGTACATGAGGTCGGAGGAGAGGACGAACAGACCGTAGACTCCCTTCCCGAAGATGGCAAGTACGGTCGCCATGGCTCCTGCTACCAGGATAGATCCTCGCATCACCCAGATCAGCTCTTTCTCTGACGCCTGTAATGTAGATTTTATGTGAATGCTAATTGATAAAGCGCCAAACTCATGGCTTTCAGAGCTTGCTACAGGAACAGACAGACAGACAGCCAGACATTTCTTTCAGTATAGAGGCAAGAGGCCCAAAATAGAAACACATAGCAGATTTGACACAAGCGCACAAAAATGATACAGGTTAAGGTTTAGTAGTTTTAGCTGTACTTTTATATAACCCATTGCAGAAAGTTACAACCATCTAAGATGATATTTTTATCTTGGATATCAAGAACGTATCTCAAGTTAATCTTGTGGACAGGACTGTACCATAATGAAGTATCTGGCATCTTCATACAATTTACAATCAAATAGAATGTGGCATTCATCTTCAATACAATTAATGTTGAAACAATTAAGTAGAAATGCTTGATTAAGACAAGTCATGTTAGAATAACATACATATTAAACAATATTTTTAAGATCAATCATGCTTCATGTAAACGTTTACGAATAGTTTTGCGAAACTAGTATTTGAGTCAAAATATAACTCATGAAAAAATTCCTGATAAGGAATTTATAGACGCAAGAAGTCTAGTATTTGATTCAAAACATAACTCATGAAATAAAACTCCGGATGAGGAATTTAAAGACTCGATAACTCACGTTTCTCCGAATGAGAGTTTTATAGATGTTCTTGGTGAACACAGAAGCAGTGACGAGCACGCTGGAGTCGGTGGAGGACATGACGGCGGCGGAGATGGCGCCAAGCCCGATGATGGAGACGGGGAGGGGACACAGGTGCTGGAGGGTCAGGGGGAGGATCATACCCATCTTCTCTGGGGGGATCGGTACCTCCCCCGTGTAGTCTGTCGCGTTCCAGTCTTAATAAAAATAAAGGGTTAAGCTTGGATTCAATGTGTACGTATTCATGCGTGATGTGTGTTGCGTGACGTTAATGTCCAATTTAATGTATACGTAACTAACGTGTTTATAGTGTGAGTGAGTTTTAAATTTGACATTCATTGCGTATTGAGTATTCAACACCTTACACTGAAACAAGAAAAGCCTTTAAAAAGGCATGCTTGGTGCCACATAGGCAGATGAAGGAGATTGTGATTTGTCGAACAATTTGGGTGATAATATATACAACACTGGATAACAGCAGTAATATTAACACGATTATTACTAAAAGTTAATTTCACAAAATTAATTTCTATCAACACGAATTGCTGAAAGTTATGAATATTTTTTTACATTCATCAACGATTGTTGGTATATTTCAAATCAAAACACACGAGGGTGATATTATATTTATCATTCAAATTCACTCTTTTTGAGATCTCAGAGAAAAAATGTAAATCTCTGAACACAACAACACAAGATTTTCAAGACAGAGATGTGACAGTGACAGTTTATGATGTTATGGCATTGTGATGTTGTTACTTGAAGTAAAAGCACTGCATGGGTTACCGTGTAGCGTTGACAATGACAGGAAATTGTGCGAAACGTACTGCCAAAACCATATCTCCTTGTCATGCTGGTTAATTATTAACTGAAGTATTACAGATAATAAACAAAATACTTTCCGATGATCTGACGGGATTTCAACCTAGCTCCGCTGAGCTAAGCCGCGGCCTTATAGTAACTGTATGGAACCAGCGATGTAGGTCATATTCTAAATATAGCACGAGTCAATTTTAGTAGCTCTGATAATAAATACATGTTTTCAACGTAAACATTTAGTGACATCGTTAAGTATGACTTGTCACGTGGTCGTAAGTGATCTACCTATTAGTAAACATAAGTCTTTTTTCGATGTCACCATCGTTCTTACACAAACATTACTTTTAAATCGCCAGGCGAGCCCAGCGTGAAATTAAATCGCGTGGGTTATAAAAAAGTGGAATCTGCGATTATTGAATGCGAAATAATGCTCTTATCTGGAACAAATGCAGACTCTTCATCAAATCAAGGAATTACATCTGTCATAAAAATCCTTGATCAAATGAAGATGTTTTTGATTCAGTCTGTTAACATTTATCAGCGTCTTTAATAGAAAATATTGTTTCTCTTTTAACATGACATTTAAAGCGAAATCATATTCCACAGTTTAATGTGCCAAATATTTTGTATTACCCACATTGTGACGTAATGCATTTTTGCTACAGCTCTGTTCATTGGTCTTTTGATTTGGATACAACACATGTGATTGGTCGCGGCTTCCCTTTGAAAATATCAAGAGTAATATAGAGAGAATTCAGAAAAGTTTTAGGAGAATCAAATCATAATACTTGATGCCCTTTGGGGCACCAAGCAATAAGGACTTTTCAACAGTGTCGCCGATTGCACAACTTAATTCTCATGCTACATCTTATAAATCAGTCTACAGTTTGTAGTAACTCGGACCACCGTAATGTTTCTTTATGTCTCGTGGCACAACAATAAGCTAATAATGAGTGTGTAAGTTGTTTATGTGTCATTGGTTTTAGCCCATAAAAATTGGTAAATCGAAACAAGAATAAAGAATATATAACTTGATTTACGTCTGTGGCGAAGAATAAGAATAACTGTACACAAAAAAGGAACAGTGTATTACTGCCTTCCAGTCTTATTTTTCTATTGTCAAGTAATGAGTTACGCATATTTGTTACTTAGCAAAAATCACGTGTCAGGCAGTTTATCCAACGTGAATTTTCCCCTGACCGTGTTGTTGCATGTTCTGAGGTAAGTTTACCTAGAACACTGCAAGGCCCTCAAAGAAAGTTTCGATGTCAGAAGCTAGGTTCATTCGAATCATTCCTATTCAATAACGCGTTTCGATAGATGTCTTTTATGTGAAATCTCGTTCAATGTTATATATTTCTAACAAGTGTATAAATTATCTGATTAGCAGTTTTCTGTACTAATAACCTTTTATACTTCTGATTAACCTTTATGGATAATCAACATTCTTTCATTAAAAGGGAAACACAATGCATTTATCGAATACGCTGTAAAGGAAGTTATGTTATGTTGTTATGAGTTATATTCATTGAAGTGTCCTGAAAATACCTCCATAATCATAGTCTCGCTAACATCTCATGGGGGAATCGTGTTCGAAAACGGAAAATAAAGCAAAGGAGAAGACAGTCATTTAGAAGAGAAACTGCTATTGAAAAACGAAGCGCCCTGATAATACCTTTCTTACACTTGTATGTCACGGGGACCAATGTTTGTAAAACAGTGCACAAAACTTGTCAAAATAATGTTTTATAATAACTATGATCATATCTATATGTGATCATAACATTTTACACACACATTATTAGTTTTATCGTTGTAATTGTCACTCTATATACATTCAAATAAAGAAGAAGTTACTTATCATATCAAAAATATTAACCTTTCCTGACATGTTTTAGGAAACGTAAATTTAAAGATAAAATTGATCACTGAACTACTTAAAATATCAGCTATTGATTAATGATTATAAATGGAGACAATATCAAAAGCTAACATCCTCATTCCCTGAAACCGCCGTCTCGACATTTAGCAAAAACAAATGACAACGGCATTAGAATCTAATTATTATGATATTTAAAACGCCTCAATAGAAATAGAAATATAATGGTATAGTATAGAAATCAAAGAAGGTTTTTTAAATTACCAGCGGCCGCCCCCGCTATACCGATGACTGCGGGAGGCACGGAGAGCAGTAGACAGAAGATCCCCGCTATAACGGTGGAGTTCCGGGCTTGTTCCGGGGTTCTACAGGCCAAAACTCTCTGGTACACTTCCTGTAGAAAACAGGGGAGATAGCCTAAACTATCATAAAAACCAATGCAATTTCACTCACTCCGCAAAAAAGGCCCAATAACAGATACTTTTGTTTCAAATATCGAAAGCATTCATGAAACAAGCTTAATATTACATTAAAAAGCGATATCTTTAGAACAGCCAGATTGTTTTCGTAACCCTTTTTATTTGGAAAAAGAAGACGTTTCGGAGTATGGACGGATTATGCACGATAAAAAAAGTGTTTACCAGATCAGTGTTTAAAAAAGAAACATCAAGTATAATTTTCCTGAAATAAATTAGCAATTTACAATAGATTTACAAGGACATCTGTTTCTTGACAAAATATGATTCTTTATTTCTTTTGTCAAAAAAACCTCTTTGACGTTGAAGAACAATTTCTTTTTTCTTGACAAGGATGTATCGTTTGGGTACAGTATGAAAAGAAATTAAACAGTTCCGTTATTAACAGTCTCAAGTTTCTTTTGAATTTTGAAAATAAGTCCGGTTTCGTCTGATATAGTTACATATATCGGTAAAAGACACCATGTGAGACACCAACTCTAGAATTATTTAATCTCACTTACATCAGATCGAAGCTATGACTGGATTCAATGCCACATTGTATTTTCTTATCTATAACGATCCGCACACGCAGCGAGTGTTATGTCCGATTTGGTTTTAATGAGATTGGTGTCCTACTTGAGTTGACTCTCCAAGTAAAAGAAGCATTTAGACATCTAATTAGCGAGTGTAATGTAAATTTGTTTTTTAAAATGTTGACCTCCTACTTGCCAAGTTGAATCTAAACATAAGCAGCATATGGATATCCAGAAAGTAAAATGTAACGTTCGATCTATTCAATGAGAAGAAGCTATACGCTCGCTACCTGCCACGTAGTTCCGCCCAATATAAGCAGCATGTAGACATCTAGGTAACTGCCGATGGCCGGGATCTCCACCTCGCCCAACCACTTGTCTTGTATCGTGTCCAGATCGACAGCTGGGTGGGTGATGATGAAGGGACAGGCAACCGTCTGTATATACAATAATTGTGGAGATAACAAGTTTCATGCCCAAATGATATCTTACTTATCGCTTATTCGTGATCATTATCCTGAAAAAATTATCACCAATACGGGCGCACGTGTGCACGATCCGGAGTGCTGAAATTCAATGCCTGAACAAGAACACCCATCGTAGTACGAATATTTATATAGTGTCAGTATTTTAGAATGATTTCACTCAGCTGTGAAATTTCTTATCGCAATAATGCTTGTTTTTCTGGCTTGAAATAGTTCTTTAATGGAACATTTTATTGAAAATATGTAACTTCTTATTTCACATCCTACTGGAAATAAATGTACCCACCAGCCCGACGGCGAGACAGATGAGCTGGACTACGTCAGTGTAGGCGACAGACCAGAGTCCACCGAGGAAGGTGTAGAAGACGGCGATGATGGCGGAGATGATGATGGAGAGAGTCTCGTCTAGGTCCAGGATGATGTGCACTGTCGCTCCTTGATAGACAGAATGGGTTTTGTTAGTATCAGCAACTAAATTTGATGAGGTTCTCTTAAAGATAATATCCAACCTGACTCACAATGCATTATTCGCGCCAGTTACAATGCATGTATCTTTGATGATAGAAATAGAGAGAGTCTCGAAAAGGTCCAGAGCTTTCTTTTTTAAAACCCTAAGATGACTGTAAGTAAAAATAAAAGGTATCAGTGGCTTATAAAGGGGCTTTAAAGGGGTTGTACCCGTATCTAAATATCGAAAGTTAATAGACCTTTTAATTCACTAATATCTAATGTTATTTTATTTAAGTAATTCAGTGATTATTCTATAATATATACGTTTCCTTTTTATAACGGTTAATCATAACAAATATGGTGGGTTGTAAGTGTAATGTTAATGATTTGAGAGACGCCAAGCTGTTGCCACGTGGAGCAATCTGTGTACTAGTTTCCGATCAGCTATGTTCTACTACATACATAGAGGATATCATTATGAGTGTTAATGACGTACCATGTTTATGGCATGAGTGCCTACATATTATGAGCCCGATATAACTGCCCACGGAGGAAATAAATAATTATTTTTTATCAAGCAAGTGTATCAAAATAATTTCTAAAACCACAGAATGAACAAGACAGGTTTATTTACGTAAAATCCGTATTGTTCACTTTTAATATAAATTACTTCTTTAATGCGATTTCGGTTTGATGTGAACTGAATATAGCCAGAATATGCCTATATGCTTTCATGCTCTATTACGCCAGAACGACGAAATCACGAACTTGCTCTGAAATAGTTCACTGCAAAATTTATGCGTACATATGCTACCATAATTAACAAGGTAATTAAGAACATAATAAGGTGAACTTCATAAAGCCTTTTACAGAAGTGTTTAAGTTAGGAATTAACTACAAAACTAGCCAATATTTGTAGCCAGATATCGTCAGAGGCCGTCAGTACAAAACTAGGACGCCAATATGCAAAACTAGGACGCCAATATGCAAAACTAGGACGCCAATATGCAAAACTAGTACGCCAATATGCTAAACTAGGACGCCAATATGCCAAGCTAACATGCCAAAATACAGAAAAAAGACACCAATATGCACGAAAGGTCATTAATAGGGCAGATGTATTAGTCTGTAATTTGCGATAGTATAAGCAAAATACACATAATGTCACTTAATTAAGGTTTAACAGAAAATACCAGCTGACAATGTACCTAAGGCTGAGAGAATAGCAGCAGACCAGAAGAGGTCGGCGAAGAACTGGGGTATACACATGAGAGCTCCGATCCTGTCTCCATACTTCTCTTGGAAAGGATCAAACATGGTCACATAGTTGGCTCGCCGCATCTTGGGGCAGAAGAAGATACCACCTGGCAGAACATTTATATCAATTATAAATACCCATTGACAAACATTTGAAACATAAATGAAAAATGGCATATCAATTATGAATTGATATTGAAAACATGTATATTAGCGTCATTTGGATGATGTATCTTAGGAACAAACTTGCAAAAGCTCTCTGCACTTCTGAGTCTGTAAGGTCTATAATCACAGAACTGCCTTGGTCTAAGGTGATCTAAACATAGAGTAATAGGCGTGGGATAAAGGTTTATGAAGCACATAGGTTTTTTTACATAATTAGATTCAGGACACATCTCTTATTTTTGCCCATATGGTTAAAAATAAGCAGTGACATATTTTCAATATGAGCACATGAGCACATATCACTTTTGCCTAGCAACGATAGTTGTAGCGCGAGTCCCCCATATTTTCTCGCCTGTGACGTCATAACACCATTGTTCATGACGTCACTGTAGCTGGCCGTCGCAAGGGAAGCAGCTCGTTTATCGGATATTTGTAAGAGAGTTTTATCAAAAAGAATCAGTAACAAAGAGATTATTACCCTCGGAAGCATGTCATATGACTTTTACGAAACTCGTGCAAATTTATGTGTAAGCCTCGCTTTCGCTCGGGTAATACAAAAAGATTCACACTCGTTTCGGAAAATTCATATGACACACTTCCTCAGGTAATAATCTCTATATAGAATACTCACATATCACTAGACAGATGGAGTATCCAAACGGGGCTTGTGTCCATGCTAATCGATACTGGGAGATAATCTCCGCTGTGCCGTTGATGAACCCACCCCCTACCCATGAGGCTGTATGACAAAGAAATTATATGAAGACATCATCATTATCATCATCATCATCTCAAAGAAGTTCCCTATTTAATAAAACTTTTAAATAATTTGAAATAACCAATAATCTTTGCTGTGCCGTTGATGAACTTTCCAAGGATGCCGTATAAGAGAGTTAAGTGAAGACATGAAAATATGAATGTAATGTTCTATTAAAAGAAATCGCCTACACAGTACTCCGTTCTATAGAAACTTTTCGAAATAAACTTTAATATTACTATAAGATGAACTCATCACTTGGCAATGATTCTGTATGAGAAACTGGCAAACCATTAAAATAGGCAACTGGTTTCGTCTCAACAAAATACTAACAACTTTCCAGATAAATATATATGATAAATGCTAGGATCCTGTAAAATATTAATTTTGTCAATATCTTCATACCTTTGAATGTACTCTTTGCGCATGAAATCAACATTTTACTGTTTTCCTTGTATGTTTTGCAAAATTGTGCGACCAACCTAGGGAAAACCGGACCAAAATTCATTAAATAGGAGATAATTTACCAAAAAGGACCGAAACGGCAGCCGACATGAAGGCGAATCAAGTGTGACCATCTCACAACTTCCGGTTTCTAAATATACACTTGAAAACTGTCTTTGTTGCGCACACGACTAGATTTTATTTTCTCTTTTTTTGTCCGAATTAGGAATTCTTTGCTGCCAAAGTTGATACCAACAGAACGCAATTACGGTACTTGAGACACGGTGTAAATCCTACACGCCTAATGATTATGTCACCGAATTCGTAAGTGTTGTGGTCCTTTTTCAAGGGCGTCGAGATAAGTGTGTTACTGTTGATAAAAAAATTAAATGTGATATAAAAAAATCGACGAAAGATTTCTTTACCGAGTGATGTATTCATGTTCTCAATAGCTAAATTTCGTTTCATCCCGAACCGCATGCAAGTATGAAAATGGGTCTTTAAAGCTTCCTTGATCATGTGATTGTGGAAGATACCAGAAGATACCAGAATTCGAACACTGTTGATAAAGAAGATGGAAGAATTCCATGGATTGGCTTGTCACTGACCTGTTATAGTGAAGAGGGATACTATGACCCCATGGAAGAATTCCATGGAATCGCTTGTCACTGACCTGTTATAGTGAAGAGGGATACTATGACCCATGGAAGAATTCCATGGAATCGCTTGTCACTGACCTGTTATAGTGAAGAGTGATACTATGACGCCCATGTTCCTGTCTGCGAGAAACACTTCTATGATGCTCTTGGATTTCGTGGTCTTTCTCCCAGCCCATATTCCAATCACGAGGATGATCACATAGAAGATGGCCACCGAGACAATACCGGGAATATTCACAGCCATTTTGAGTTCGTTGTTGTTGATTAAGTCTGCAAAGAATACCTTCCGTTGATCAATTGAACGTTGACCATTCATGCACAAAGAAAAGAAATAACCCTCAATTATTTCTAAATTGGGTAACATATAAGCCGTGTAATGTGGACCATAAATGCACCCTTGTAAATTGTAACTTTGCCTTACCACATTAATTTATTTTTATCCTGGTAATCAGCGATTATGACGTCTCACATCAATTCCAAAATAAAATTTAAAGTGTCTATCAATACCCCAAATCATAAATAGTTGTTTAAGCGTTCTATTCTTGTGAAACATGTTATGTTCCAAAGTTCTGTAAAGCTCTAAGCGCTCATGTATTTGATTACAATAAACTTTATGATCACTTTACCAACTTGGCCAAAGGTACGAAATAAAAAGTTTGGCCCTAAATAAAAAAACATTCACCTTTAGTTTACTTTGATAGAGTGACCACATGTGATTCAGACAGTGCTGCTTAATTACTTTACTTGTTTCACCACATGTGTAACATTCGGTAGCTGAATTACCTAAAATGATCTTGTTAAAAGAATATTTACAGAAAGATAGTTGTAACCCGACCTGGATATCATAGGGGAAACCATGGAACCGAGGAAACGGTAAGGTTGTGGGCCCTGATAGGAGGTAAAACCCTGAGGGTCTACAACCTTACCACATGCGATGTTTTCGTATTATCATCCGCTGAATTTTATTAATCCGTATAATTTAATCATAACATCAATACAAACACGCTTCTGTAAAACAAGCAAGATACGTATTGGTATGATACACCATACATATAAATACACATGGCACATTTATACAAAGCATGGATCCAGCAACAACAAATGTGACATATAAAACAAGCATGGATACATACAAATACCCGTGATACACACATGACACTATGCATTGATACATGCAAATACACATGGTACACATGATACATCATATGAATAAATAAAATACACATAGTGCATATGAAACAACATGTGGATACATGCAAATACCCACGGTAAACATAATACAAACCATGGATACATGCAAATACACATGGTACACGTGATACATCATATGAATACATTTAAATACACACAGCACATATGATACAACACGTTGATACATGCGAAAACAAATGGTACACATGAAACATGTTCAACCCATGGATACATAGTGGTATAAATATTGAACGTGCACAATACCTTTCTGAAGATGGTAACCTCGATAAAGTTGAATGCAAGTGAAGGAAAAGTGCATGTTTATGTATAACATATTGAATTGACCATTTAATTATCACGAAATATTAATAAACGGTTCCAAATCAATACTTATTAATTCTAATGTACGTGAATATAGCAGCTTATATCTCAAAACAATCTCTCCATAAAAAAATAATAGAGATTGGATTCAAAAATAGATACTGATAAATGTTAACTTAATATCTCATTTAATGCTTTAGCTAATTAATACTGATTTAGGTTATGATAGGAAGACAGCGAAATACGGCCATACGGCCAGAGAAAAAGTGTTCCTTAGTAAAATATATATCGTTTCAGTTTCGCGGATAGGTCAACTGTGACATTTTGAGGTCATTTACTATATTTTAGAATGTGTTTGAGATAAAAGTTTTGTTTTGAATTTTTTATTCCTAGTTTCTTCAATGATCTGACAAAACTGTTACGGTTTACTGTATGGTATGATATTGATTATGTTAAAGAGGCAGTGACATGTTTATTGAACATTTTATAATTTTAATTTTTCACTGATAACTGTATGTTAATAATAAATGTATTAGATTGATAGTGTCTCATTACACAAACCAATCATGGTCAGTAATAAAGTGCATTGGCTGCCATTTTTGTGTTGACACCTTTAATTCATTTTGTGTAAGAAAAAGGAATCGCATGGCAGAACTTTACATTATATATTTGATTTATTACTGCTTCATTTTGTTAAAATACATTGTGCTTCAATTGGAAACATTTATTTTAACTTTCCTGACATCACCTTATATTTACCAAAAGAACCTGCTACTGCCCCTTTAAGGTAAAACGGCCTCAAGTGGCCAAGTTGAATGAATATGAATAGTAACTTTGTCAATGTCTCGGCTACGATATTTTAAGAGAACGACGCATTCAACTTTACAACTGATACCTGTATATTTATCATGGTATATATATTTATATATTTCATTTATTCTGTATATTTTTATGTGTAAATAGTCTCTCATAATCCTTTCAAGGATGGCTCATTTTGCATATTTCTTAAAATATTTAATTGTCTGTTTATGAGGTGAGACTTTTAATAAGTCTTCTGTCATGTTAAGCCTCATTCAACCAGAGTCGGTCTGTGTGCTATTCAATCTACATGTAATCTATATATTTAATGATTTTCTGTTTTTAGGATCGAAATAAAAACACATCAATGAGAACTATTGCATTTTAATTTGAATTTATTGGACACAGAATTACAGTTTTGACATTATAAGCGAATGTTGTTTGAAATGGCCCCTTGAGAACTGTAACATGGCGATTGAGATATCCTGCTAGGGCAAAATTCAATGACAACATGTTTTAGAATTTAAACTTACAGATTCTAAAGTTGTAATTACAAGTTTGAAACCTGTATTTTCAAGTCCTAAAGTTGTATTTACAATGTTTGAAAGTTGAATTACAACATTTTAAGGTATATTTACGAGTTAAAAAAAATGCATTTTCACGGTTTAAACGTGGTATCTCACTTTGAAATGAGTGCAAATATAACATTTAAAGGTATATTCACAGGTTTTAAAATGAATTTTTCTCGTTTTAATTGTGTTAATTCAACTTTGAAAGTTGTAATAACAAATTTTAAAGTTGAAATATAATAAGGGGCCAGCTGTTGTTATGTTCGTATGATATATCCAACTCAATCCCTCTCTGATCCTTGACGTCGGAAATAAATTCTAGTGTTAAAAAAGTTGAACTTTAAAACCCCTCATTATTCAAAAAGGTACACAGTTATTACAAATGACAATAGTATAACACTCACTAAAAACTACTGTAACATTTACAATATGCAAGCAACATGTTGACACTATATTGGACAAATTAACCAAATCGAATAATTATGTTGAATGATATATAGTCACAAAAATACCTTCACTACATTTTATTCTTCTTATTAAAGTGAACTTTTTTCCATATTTGAAATGAACATTTGATACAAAGTAAACAATGGTCTTGAGGGAGTATCACATACATGATCATGAGATAATGAAAACGATAGAATGAGAGAACACGTGTAATGTATATGTGGTACAAATAAATACGTGTTGAAGAAACAGCAAGGTTTAAATGAAAACCAAGAGATAATATCAGTAAACAAAAAGTTGTTAGCGTTTGAAATACAAAACAATCTTATTGTATTTATACATATACATGTATATATGTAAATACGTTTGAAACGTATATATATATATATACTAAAAAAGTTTGCTAAAATTAATTCAACTTCATCTTCTTCTTTTTAATATGTAAATAGATATAGTAATTTGCTATGACATTGATGTATTTATAGCATGACACCGGTATACGGCACAGCATGTTGCATGAAAGTAAATAGTCTTTTAATCATGCTCTCTAATTCAATCCTATTAAAAGACATAAATTATTTGTATATGAGAAAACAAACGGCATGCATTCTATGGTGTCGTCAACGCATTCATTTGGGAAAGGCAAACAAATATATCCGTGAGAATGCCTAAAGGCTGTGGACCGACGTAAGAAAAATTAAAAAACAAAAAGTCTTCCGTTTAAAATAGCCTGGAATGAAAGTTTTTTATCTTAAATATATATCTACATAAATTTATATAAGTCTTAAACAAATCAAAACAGCAAAGATAAGGTTTTCTATAATCTAATGACAATGAAGACACGCCATTAGGTAGTTTTATAGATCTCAGCATAGTAATGTCTGTATAGGCCAACATTTACATTGTATAAATCTATCGATATGATACACAATGTTCTCATCATTTAAAAGTAACTAACCATGAATCTGTTCAACATAAAACTGGCCTTGATCTTATCAAATCAGATATTCTAATTTGATAAGATCAAGGCCAGTTTTATGTTGAACAGATTCAGGGCTAGGGACTTTTAGATTAGGACGTGCAATATTATTGCGATGCAAATATTTCTCAATAAATATTGTTTTACAAATTTCTCCACAATATTGTCAATGAGCAATTTATCGTAAAATTATTGAATCAGATCTATGATTTCTAAACGTTATTGGCAACTGTTCAAATAAAGAGTTCTCAAGTTCCTCTGATTACATAGTCATTATTCAATATATAGCCCAGAAAGTGTCCATATTTGTAAGAGAAATAAGTACTCTCTCTAGAGAGACAATCTGTTAGTAACAGGAACCACAAACTATCACTGACTATCATCATATGATTGACATCGTGAACCACACACGTGCATCCATTAACTGACATCATGTGACTACATCACGTGACTGATATCACGTGACAACATGGTCGCCATTCTGAGGCTTGTCCTCCCCGGGAGGAATCATCTCTGCCATCTCAGCCTCAAACATCTTCCTAACATTGCTGGTTGAGGGTGAGAGGATCCCTAGCACATCGTACTTCTCTGCAAGGATACCCTTCTTGAAGACATAGTTAGTCACCACGGACACGGTGTAGAGAATCACAAAGGTAATCACGCAGATGAAGGACCTGAAAGGAAACATCTGGCCGTCCTTCTCACTGTACATGGGGAAGAAGATGAAGGATGGAAGGTCTATCAGTGGTTCCCCGGCCCCCACTCTGAGGATAAAGCCGACGATGAAGCCGATGAGGGAGCCGTAGGCGTTGATGGAAGGGATGTAGAGGATGCTGACGAACTGGGGGAAGAGGATGACGTACATGAGGTCGGAGGAGAGGACGAACAGACCGTAGACTCCCTTCCCGAAGATGGCAAGTACGGTCGCCATGGCTCCTGCTACAAGGATAGATCCTCGCATCACCCAGATCAACTCCTTCTCTGACGCCTGTAATGTTGATACGATTATAATAAGATAAGATAATTCTTTATTGTCCATTAAGGAATGTATGTTACATTTGTAGTGAGCATGAAATTTAAAATTATATACACAATATATTCTAAATAGATACAAAAACATATATACAAATATAAACAAATGAAATATACAAATATTTACAGATGAACAAATAGTGTGATCGTGAGCAATTAACGATGATTCAGAATTGAAATGTACAAGGGCACATTAAAATAACATACATTGTTTAGAATAAGTCATTTTAAAAGATCAACAATGTTTTGTGTAAACGTTTACGAATAGTATAGTATATAATCTTAAAACAAAACTCTGGATAAGGAATTTAAAGACTCAGTAACTCACGTTTCTGCGAATGAGAGTTTTGTAGATGTTCTTGGTGAACACGGAAGCAGTGACGAGCACGCTGGAGTCGGTGGAGGACATGACGGCGGCGGAGATGGCGCCAAGCCCGATGATGGAGACGGGGAGGGGACACAGGTGCTGGAGGGTCAGGGGGAGGATCATCCCCATCTTCTCTGGGGGGATCGGTACCTCCCCCGTGTAGTCTGTCGCGTTCCAGTCTTGATGAAAAAGAATTAATCTAGGATTCTGTGTGTACGTATTCGTGCCTGATGAGAATTGTCGGTTTTATGCCTTGCTGCATACCCTTACGTTTTCTGTGGTTGCTCTCGAGCTTACTATGAGAGAAAGCACAAGTCCAATCAGAAAGTAACTGGAGGTTGCTAACAATCGCCTGTAGGGGCGCTGATATCAGCACAGACGCCACAGGGTCGGCAGCAAGGTATAACACTGTCATTTTGGAAACTGGCGTTTTAGGTTTTGTGTAGAAAAATGAAAACGTACATGGAATAAACTTTCACTAATTAAATGTTTTGTGTTAAATACGCATTGACGTAAGTTTACCTAGAAAAGTGCAAGGCCCTTAAAGACAGTTTCGGTGTCAGAGGCTAGAGTCATTCCTATTCAATAACGCGTTTCGATAGATATCTTTGATGTGGAATCTCGTAAATGTTATATATTTCTAACAAGTGTATAAATCATCTGATTTACAGTTTTCTGTATTAATAACTTGTTATACTTCTGATAAACCTTTATGGATTATCAACAGGCTTTTATTAAAAGGGGAACACAATGTATTTATCGAATACTCTGTGAAGGAAGTTATGTTATGTTGGTATGAGTCATAGTCATTGAAGCGTCCTGAAAATACCTCCATAATCATAGTCTCGCTAACATCTCATGGGGGAATCGTGTTTGAAAACGGAAAATAAGAAGGGAAACTGCTATTTAAAAAAGAAGCGCCCTGATAATACCTTTCTTACACTTGTATGTCACGAGGACCAATGTTTGTAAAACAGTGCATACAACTTGTTAACATAATGTTTTATTATGACTCTGATCGTGTCTATATTTGATCATAACATGTTACACACACATTATTAGTTTTATCGTTATAATTGTCACTCTAGACATTAAAATAAAGAAGCATTTACTTATCATATCAACAATATTAACCTTTCCTGACATGTTTTAGATATCAGCTATTGATTAATGATTACAAATGAAGACAGTATCAAAAGTTCATCCCTGAAACCGCCGTCTCGACATTTAGCAAAAACAAGTGACAACGGCATTAGAATCTTATCGTTATGATACTTAAAACGCCTCAATAGAAATAGAAATATAATAGTATACATGTAGTATAGGAATCAAAAAAGGTTTTTGAATTACCAGCGGCCGCCCCCGCTATACCGATGACTGCGGGAGGCACGGAGAGCAGTAGACAGAAGACCCCTGCTATAACGGTGGAGTTCCGGGCTTGTTCCGGGGTTCTACAGGCCAAAACTCTCTGGTACACTTCCTGTAGAAAACAGGGGAGATAACCTAAAACTAAAAAAACCTAAAAAAGGCCCAAGAACAGATACTTTTGTTTCAATTTATTGAAAGCATTCACGAAACAAGGACATAATCATGTGATACATTTAGAACAGCAAGACTGTCTTGATAACCTTTTTTAATATGCAAAATGACGACGTTTCGGATCATTTTCCTGACTTAAATTAGCATTTTACAAGGACATAAGTGAAAATATGAGTCTTTAGTTTCTTTTGTCCAAGTCTATTTTTGACGTTGAAGACCATCTTCTTTTTTCTTGATAAGGGTGTTTCGTGTGGGTACAGTATTATCGAGTTAGGAAATTTCTTGAATTTGAAAAGAAGTCCAGTAAAAAACACTAAGTGTGAATTCTATAGTTACCCAATTTCACTAACATCAGATCGAAGCCATGACTCGTATCTCGTTAAATGGTTTAAATGCGATATATATATAGTATTTCCTTATCTCATATTGATCCACACATGCAGCGAGTCTTATGTCCGATTTTAATGAGACCCTCTCGGTATAAGAAGCATATGGACAATCAGATAGCGAGTGACATGTTCTATTTGGTAATAATGAGATTGGTCTCCTACCAGCCAAGATGACCCTCTAAGCATCAGCAGCATGTAAACATCCATAAAGCAGGTGTAGTGTTCGACTTTTACTGTAATGTTCGACTTATATTGAGAATGGGCTATATGCTCGCTACCTGCCACGTAGTTCCGCCCAGTATAAGCAGCATGTAGACATCCAGGTAACTGCCGATGGACGGGATCTCCACCTCGCCCAACCACTTGTCTTGTATCGTGTCCAGGTCGACAGCTGGGTGGGTGATGATGAAGGGACAGGCAACCGTCTGTATATAGAATAATAGTGGAGATAACAAGTTTCATGCCCAAGTGATATCTTACATGTCTCTTATTCGTGATCATTATCCTCAAATCACCAATACGGGCGCACGTGTGCACGATCCAGAGTGCTGAAATTCAATGCCTGAACAAGAACACCCATCGTAGTACGAATATTTATATAGTGTCAGTACTTTGGAATGATTTCACTCAGCTGTGAAATTTCTTATCGCAATAATGCTTGTTTTTCTGGCTTGAAATAGTTCTATAATGGAACATTTTATTGAAAATATGTAACTTCTTATTTCACATCCTACTGGAAATAAATGTACCCACCAGCCCGACGGCGAGACAGATGAGCTGGACGACGTCAGTGTAGGCTACAGACCAGAGTCCACCGAGGAAGGTGTAGAAGACGGCGATGATGGCGGAGATGATGATGGAGAGAGTCTCGTCTAGGTCCAAGATGATATGCACTGTCGCTCCTTGATAGACAGAATGGGTTTTGTTAGTATCAACCAATAAATTTGATGAGGTTCTCTTAAAGATAATATTCAAACTGACCCACATTGCATTATTCGCGCCATTTATGTATCTTTGATGGTGATAACAGAGAGAGTTTCGACAAGTTCCAGGGCTTCTTTTTTTAAAGGCCGAAGATGAACATTAATTCCGTGTTAAAGAATTGGGGTTTGGTTAACCTTAAGGTTGCTTTATGAAATTAGGCGCAAGATGAAGTTCACTGCCGCTCCTAAAGATTAGTAATAAGGTAAAGTCTTTATCTATGTTTTAAATTTCGTCTGTTTTGGCTAGTACAAAGGTATCACAAATCCTAACTGACCACATTAAAAATTAGGGTATCAGTGGCTTATCCACGATTTTTTAAAGGGGTTGTACCCGTAACTAAATATCAAAAGTTGATAGATCGTTTAATTCACTTATATCTAATGTTAATTCATTTAAGTAATTCAGTGATCATTCTGTTAGTTATCATAGTTAGTTATAAGCAAATATGGTGGGATGTAAGTGTACTGTTAATGATTTGAGAGACGCCCAGCTGTTGCCACATGGAGCAATCTGTGTACTAGTTTCCGGTCAGCTATGTTCTACTACATACATAGAGGATATCATATGAGTGTTAATGACGTACCATGTTTATCGCATGAGTGCCTACATATTATGAGCCCCGATATAACTGTCCACGTAGGAAATAAATAATTATTTATAATCTAGGAAGTGTATCACAATAATTTCTAAAACCACAGAATGAACAAGTCAGGTTTATTCACGTAAAATCCATATTGTTCACTTTTAATATAAATTACTTCTTTAATGCGATTTCGGTTTGATGTGAACTGAATATAGCCAGAATAAGCCTATTTCGCTTTCATGCTCTATTACTCCAGAACGACGAAATCACGAACTTGCTCTGAAATAGTTTACAGCAAAATTTATGCGTATACATGCTACCATAATTACCAAAGTTGAAGTCCATAAAGCCTTTCACAGAAGTGTTTAAGTAAGGAATTAACTACAAAACTAGCCAATATTTGTGGCCAGATATCGTCAGAGGCCGTCAGTACAAAACTAGGACGCCAATATGCAAAACTAGGACGCCAATATGCAAAACTAGTACGCCAATATGCTAAACTAGGACGCCAATATGCCAAGCTGACATGCCAAAATACAGAAAAAAGACACCAATATGCACAAAAGGTCATTAATAGGGCAGATGTATTGGACTGTAATTTGCGATAGTATAAGTAAAATACACATAATGTCACTTAATTAAGGTTTAACAGGATATACCAGCTGACAATGTACCTAAGGCTGAGAGAATAGCAGCAGACCAGAAGAGGTCGGCGAAGAACTGGGGTATACACATGAGAGCTCCGATCCTGTCTCCATACTTCTCTTGGAAAGGATCAAACATGGTCACATAGTTGGCTCGCCGCATCTTGGGGCAGAAGAAGATACCACCTGGCAGAAAATTCAAATCAATTATAAATACCCATTGATAAACATTTGAAACATAAATGAAAAATGGCCTATCAATTATGAATTGATATTGAAAACATGTATATTAGCGTCATTTAGATGATGTATCTTAGGAACTAACTTGCAAAAGCTCTCTGCACTTCTGAGTCTGTAAGGTCTATAATCACAGAACTGCCTTGGTCTAAGGTGATCTAAACATAGAGTAATAGGCTTGGGATAAAGGTTTATGAAGCACATAGGGGGTTTTACATAATTAGATTCAGGACACATCTCTTATTTTTGCCCATATGGTTAAAAATAAGCAGTGACATATTTTCAATATGAGCACATGAGCACATATCACTTTTGCCTAGCAACGATAGTTGTAGCGCAAGTCCCCCATATTTTCTCGCATGTGACGTCATAACACCATTGTTCATGACATCACTGTAGCTGGCCGTCGCAAGGGAAGCGGCTCGTTTATCGGATATTTGTAAGATAGTTTTATCGAAAAGAATCGGTAATAAAGAGATTATTACCCTCGGAAGCATGTCATATGACTTTTACAAAACTCGTGCAAATTTATGTGTAAGCCTCGCTCTCGCTCGGGTAATACAAAATGATTCACACTCGTTTCGGAAAATTCATATGACACACTTCCTCAGGTAATAATCTCTATATAGAATACTCACATATCACTAGACAGATGGAGTATCCAAACGGGGCTTGTGTCCATGCTAATCCATACTGGGAGATAATCTCCGCTGTGCCGTTGATGAACCCACCCCCTACCCATGAGGCTGTATGACAAAGAAATTAAATAAAGACATCATCATCATCATCATCATCATCTCAAAGAAGTTCCCCATTTAATAAAACTTTTAAATAATTTGAAATAACCAATAATCTTTGCTGTGCCGTCGATGAACTTTCCCAGGATGCTGCACGAGAAAGAGATATATGAAGATATATAGCATTGACATTTACTTTTAAATATATAACAGTATCTTCTACAAATTATCAAAAATCAAAAAAAACATTCAAAGAATTTCCATGAAGTTAGAGATGTTCTCCTCTGTGCCGGAAATGAAGGTACCCATCGCACCAAGGATGCTGTATAAGAAAGTTAAATGAAGACATGAAAATATGAACGGTATGGCCTATAAAAACAAATCTCCTACATAACAATCCGTTCTATAGAAACTTTTCGAAATTAACTTTAATATTACTATAAGTTGAACTCATCACTTGCCAATGATTCTGTATGAGAAACTGGCAAACCATGAAAATAGGCAACTGATTTCGTCTCTACAAAATACTAACAACCTTCCAGATAAATATATATGATAAATGCTAGGATCCCGTGAAATATTAATTTTTTCAATACATGTATCTTCATACCTTTGAGTGTACTCTTTGCGCATGAAATCAAAATTTTACTGTTTTCCTTGTATGTTTTGCAAAATTGTGCGACCAACCTAGGGAAAACCGGACCAAAATTCATTAAATAGGAGATAATTTACCAAAAAGGACCGAAATGGCAGCCGACATAAAGGCGAATCAAGTGTCACCATCTCACAACTTCTGGTTTCTAAATATACGCTTGAAAACTGTCTTTGTTGCGTGCCCGACTAGATTTTGTTTTCTCTTTTTTTTCCGAATTAGGTATTCTTTGCTGCCAAAGTTGATACCAACAGAACGCAATTACGGTACTTGAGACACGGTGTAAATCCTACACGCCTAATGATTATGTCACCGAATTCGTAAGTGCTGTGGTCCTTTTACAAGGGCGTCGAGATAAGTGTGTTACTGTTGATAAAAAAATTAAATGTGATATAAAGAAATCTACAAAAGATTTCTCTACCGAGTGATGTATTCATGTTCTCAATAGCTAAATTTCGTTTCATCCCGAACCCGCATGCAAGTATATGAAAATGGGTCTTTAAAGCTTCCTTGATCTTGTGATTGTAAAAGATACCAGAAGATACCAGAATTCAAACACTTGGACCAATTCCATGGAATCTCTTGTCACTGACCTGTTATAGTGAAGAGTGATACTATGACGCCCATGTTCCTGTCTGCGAGAAACACTTCTATGATGCTCTTGGATTTCGTGGTCTTTCTCCCAGCCCATATTCCAATCACGAGGATGATCACATAGAAGATGGCCACCGAGACAATACCGGGAATATTCACAGCCATTTTGAGTTCGTTGTTGTTGATTAAGTCTGCAAAGAATACCTTCCATTGATAAATTGAACGTTGAACATTCATGCACAAAGAAAAGAAATAACCCTCAAATATTTCTAAATTGGGTAACATATAAGCCGTGTAATGTGGACCATAAATGCACCCTTGTAAATTGTAACTTTGCCTTACCACATTAATTTATTTTTATCCTGGTAATCAGCGATTATGACGTCTCACATCAATTCCAAAATAGAATTTAAAGTGTCTATCAATACCCTAAATCATAAATAGTTGTTTAAGCGTTCTATTCTTGTGAAACATGTTATGTTCCAAAGTTCTGTAAAGCTCTAAGCGCTCATGTATTTGATTACAATAAACTTTATGATCACTTTACCAACTTGGCCAAAGGTACGAAATAAAAAGTTTGGCCCTAAATAAAAAAAACATTTACCTTTAGTTTACTTTGTACAGAGTAACAACATGTGATTCAGACAATGCTGCTTAATTATTTTACTTGTTTCACCACATGTGTAACATTCGGTAGCTGAATTACCTAAAATGATCTTGTTAAAAGAATATTTACAGAAAGATAGTTGTAACCCGACCTGGATATCATAGGGGAAACCATGGAACCGAGGAAACGGTAAGGTTGTGGGTCCTAATAGGAGGTAAAACCCTGAGGGTCTACAACCTTCCCACATGCGATGTTTTCGTATTATCATCCGCTGAATTTTATTAATCCGTATACTTTTATCATAACATCAATACAAACACGCTTCTGTAAAACAAGCAAGATACGTATTGGTATGATACACCATACATATAAATACACATGGCACATTTATACAAAGCATGGATCCAGCAACTACAAATGTGACATATAAAACAAGCATGGATACATACAAATACCCATGATGCACACATGACACTACGCATTGATACATGCAAATACACATTGTACACATGATACGTCATTTGAATAAATAAATACACATAGTGCATATGAAACAACATGTGAATACATGCAAATACCCATGGTAAACATAATACAAACCATGGATAAATGCAAATACCCATGGTACACGTGACACAAACCATGGATACATGCAAATACCCATGGTACACGTGACACAAACCATGGATACATGCAAATACCCATGGTACACGTGACACATCATATGAATACATTTAAATACACACAGCACATATGATACAACACGTTGATACATGCGAAAACAAATGGTACACATGAAACATGTTCAACACATGGATACATAGTGGTATATTGAACGTGCACACTACCTTCTGAAGATGGTAACCTCGATAAAGTTAAATGCAAGTGCAGGAAAAGTTAATGTTTATGTGTAACATATTGAATGGACCATTTAATTATCACGAAATATTAATAAACGGTTGTTCCAAATCAATCCTTATTAATTCTATTGTACATGAATATAGCAGCTTATATTTCAAAACAATCTCTCCATAAAAAATTAATAGATATTGGATTCAAAAATAGATACTTTATTTTAAGAGAACGACGCATTCAACTGTACAACTGATACGTGTATATTTTATTATGGTATATATATTTATATATTTCATTTATTCTGTATATTTTTATGTGTAAATAGTCTTTCATAATCCTTTCCATGATGGCTCATTTTGCATATTTCTTAACATATTTAATTGCCTGTTTATGAGGTGAGACTTTTAATAAGTCTGTGTGCTATTCAATCTAATCTATAATATATTTAATGATTTACTGTTTTTAGGATCGAAATAAAAACACATTGAGAACTATTCAGGGTTCGAAATTAGCACTAGCCCAGTAGCCAAAAGCTAGTGCAATCACTTGTAGTCCGAAGGACTAGTTGGTAACACTGGGTAACAGCACTACTATTAACACGAGTATTAATCAAAGTTAATTTCACAAAATTAATTTCTATCAACACGAGTTGATGAAAGTTATGAATATGTTTTACATTCATAAACTATTGTTGGTATATTTCATATCAAAAGACACGAGGGTATTAGTCTATTTATCATCCAAATTTACTCTTTTCTACACCTCAGAGAAAAAATGTAAATCTCTGAACACAACAACACTAGATTTTCAAGAGATGGATTTCATTGCATAGTGAGGTCACTACGTTAATGATATTATGGCATTGTGATGTAGTTACTTGAAGTAAAAGCACTGTGTTGCCATGTAGCGTTGACAATGACAGGAAATTGTGCAAAACGTACTGCCAAAACGATATCTCCTTGTCTCCTTGTTAAATAAACAGTAGTATTACAGATAATAAAAAGCAAATTACTTTCCGATGATCTGACAGGATTTTAACCCAGGTCCGTTATCCGCTTAGCTGTTATCCGCTGAGCTAAGCGGCCTTATAGTAAACGTATGGAACCAACGATATATATCATATTCTAAATATAGCACGAGTCCATTTCAGTATCTCTGATAATAATTACATGTTTTCAACGTAAAGATTAAGTGACATCGTTAAGTATGACTTGTAACGTGGTCGTAAATGATCTACCTATTAGTAAACATAAGTCTTATTTCGATGTCACCATCGTACTTACAGAAACATTACTTTTAATTCGCCAGGCGAGCCCAACGTGAAATTAAATCGCGTGGGTTATAAAAAAATGGATTCTGCGATTATTTAATGCAAAATAATGCTCTTATCTGGAACAAATGCAGACTCTTCTTCAAATGAAGATGTTTTTGATTGGGTCTGTTAACATTTATCAGCGTCTTAAATAGAAAGTATTGTTTCTCTTTTAACATGACATTTAAAGCGAAATCATATTCCACATTTTAATGTGCCAAATATGTTGTGTTACCCACATGGTGACGTAATGCATTTTTTGCTACAGCTCTGTTCATTGGTTCTATTTTTGATTTGGATACAACAAATGTGATTGGCGCGGCTTCCCTTTGAATTTCAAGAGTGATATAGATAAAATTCAGAAAAGTTTTAGAAAAATCAAATCATAATGCTTGGTGCCTTTGGGCACCAAGCAATAAGTCTTCTGTCATGTTAAGCCTCATTCGACCAGAGTCGGTGTGTGTGCTATTCAATCTAATCTATATATTTAATGATTTTCTGTTTTTAGGATCGAAATAAAAACACATCAATGAGAACTATTGCATTTTAATTTTAATTTATTGGACACAGAATTACAGTTTTTACATTAAAAGCGAATGTTGTTTGAAATGGCCCCTTGAGAACTGTAACATGGCGATTGAGATATCCTGCAAGGGCAAAATTCAATGGCAACATTTTTTAGAATTTAAACTTACAGATTCTAAAGTTGTAATTAAAAGTTTCAAACCTGTATTTTCAAGTCCTAAAGTTGTATTTACAATGTTTGAAAGTTGAAATAACAACATTTTAAGGTATATTTACGAGTTTTAAAAATGCATTTTCAGGGTTTAACGTGGTATCTCAACTTGGAAATGAGTGCAAATACAACATTTAAAGGTATATTCACGGGTTTTGAAATGAATTTTCTCGTTTTAATTGTGTTAATTCAACTTTAAAAGTTGAAATATATACTTTTCAAAATTCTACTAACAAATGTTAAAACTCGTAAATATACCATACAATGTTGTAATTGCACTATTAGATATGACAAAAGTTGAAAGTACAACTTTCAAAATATGAATTACCTTATCATGTTGCTCATATCAAATTGAAAATAATACTTTTTCATCTTTTAAGATAATAAAACATCCTTGAAGAAAGAAAACAATTTGTTCTTTGTAAAAACATTAACTACATAAACAAAGGGGCCAGCTGTTGTTATGTTCATATGATATATCCAACTCAATCCCTCTCTAATCCTTGGCATCGGAAATAAATTCTAGTGTTTAAAAACTTTAAAACCCCTCACTATTCAAAAAGGTACACAGTTATTACAAATGACAATAGTATAACACTCAACAAACACTACTGTAACATTTACATTATGCAAGAAACATGTTTACAATATATTGAATTAACCGAATCCAATAGTTATGTTAAATGATATATACTCACAAAAATACCTTCACTATATTTTATTCTTCTTATTAAAGTGAACTAAGATTCCATATTTGAAATGAACATTTGCTACAAAGTAAACAATGGTCTTGAGGGAGTATCACATACATGATCATGAGATAATGAAAACATTGAAAACACGTGTAATGTATATATGGTACAAATATATACGTGTTGAAGAAACAGCAAGGTTTAAATGAAAACCAAGAGAGATTATCAGTAAAAAAAAAGTTGTTAGCGTTTGAAATACAAAAAATCTTATTGTATTTATACATATATATATGTAAATACGATTGAAACGTATATATATATACTAAAAACGTTTGCTAAAATTAATTCAACTTCATCCTCTTCTTTTTAATATGTAAATAGATATAGTAATTTGCTATGACATTGACGTAGTTATAGCACGACACCGGTATACGGCACAGCATGTTGCATGAAAGTAAATAGTTTTTTAATCATGATCTCTAATTCAATCCTATTAAAAGACATAAATTATTTGTATATGAGAAAACAAACCGCATGCATTCTATGGTGTCGTCAACGCATTCATTTGGGAAAGGCAAACAAACATATCCGTGAGAATGCCTAGGTTGTTAACTGACGTAAGAAAAATTAAAAAACAAAAAGTCTTCCTAGAAAACATTTTGGAATGAAATGTTTTTTAATTTTAAATGTATATGTACATAAATTTGTATGTGTCTTAAACAAATCAAAACAGCAAAGATAAGGTTTTCTATAATCTAATGACAATGAAGACAAGCCATTAGGTAGTTTTATAGATCTCATGTCTGTATAGGCCAGCATTTAAATTGTATAAATCTACCGATAGGATACACAATCTTCTCATCATTTAAAAGTCCCTAGCCCTGAATCTGTTCAACATAAAACTGGCCTTGATCTTATCAAATCAGATATTCTAATTTGATAGGTAGTTTTATAGATCTCATCATAGTCATGTCTGTATAGCCAAACATTTAAATCTATCGATATGATACACAATCGTAAATTAGATATTCTAATTTGATAAGATCAAGGCCAGTTTTATGTTGAACAGATTCAGGGCTAGGGACTTTTAAATTAGGATGTGCAATATTATCGCGAAGCAAATGTTTCTCAATAAATATTGTGCAATACAAATTTCTCCACAATATTGTCAATGAGCAATTTATCGTAAAATTATGGAATTAGATCTATGTATTCCAAAAGGTTATGGCAATAGTTCAAATAAAGATTTCACAAGCCCCTCTAATTACATAATCATTATTCAATATTTAAACCCCATAAAGTGTACAGCATGTTGCATGAAAGTAAATAGTTTTTTAATCATGCTCTCTAATTCAGTCCTATTAAAAGACATAAATTATTTTTATATCAGAAAACGAACAAGCATACATTCTATCAACAGATTAAAACAGAAAAGGCAAACCGGGACAAACATATCCGTGAAAATGGCTAAAGATTGTGCACCGACGTTACAAAAATTAGAAAACAAAAATTCTTCCATTTAAAATAGCCTCGAATGGAATGTTTTTATCATAAATGTACATGTATATCTATATAGATTTATATGTGTCTTAAACAAATCAAAACAGCAAAGATAAGATTTTCTATAATCTAATGACAATGACGACACGCCATTAGGTAGTTTTATAGATCTCATCATAGTCATGTCTGTATAGGCCAACATTTAAATTGTATAAATCTATCGATTTGATACACATTCGTCAATTAGATATTCTAATTTGATAAGATCAAGGCCAGTTTTGTGTTGAACAGATTCAGTGCTAGGAACTTTTAAATGAGGACGTGCAATATTATCGTGATGCAAATATTTCTCAATAAATATTGTTATACAAATTTCTCCACAATATTGTCAATGAGCAATTTATCGTAAAATTATTGAATCAGATCTATGATTTCTAAACGTTATTGGCAACTGTTCAAATAAAGAGTTCTCAAGTTCCTCTGATTACATAGTCATTATTCAATATATAGCCCTGAAAGTGTCCATATTTGTAAGAGAGAAATGGAAGAAATAAGTAACCTCTCTAGAGAGACAATCTGTTAGTAACAGGAACCACAAACTATCACTAACTATCATCATATGACTGACATCGTGAACCACACACGTGCATCCATTGACTGACATCATGTGACTACATCACGTGACTGATATCACGTGACAACATGGTCGCCATTCTGAGCCTTCTCCTCCCCGGGAGGAATCATCTCTGCCATCTCAGCCTCAAACATCTTCCTAACATTGCTGGTTGAGGGTGAGAGGATCCCTAACACATCGTACTTCTCTGCCAGAACACCTTTCTTGAAGACATAGTTAGTCACCACGGACACGGTGTAGAGAATCACAAAGGTAATCACGCAGATGAAGGACCTGAAAGGAAACATCTGGCCGTCCTTCTCACTGTACATGGGGAACAAGATGAAGGATGGAAGGTCTATGAGGGGTTCTCCAGCCCCCACTCTGAGGATAAAGCCGACGATGAAGCCGATGAGGGAGCCGTAGGCGTTGATGGAAGGAATGTAGAGGATGCTGACGAACTGGGGGAAGAGAATGACGTACATGAGGTCGGAGGAGAGGACGAACAGACCGTAGACTCCCTTCCCGAAGATGGCAAGTACAGTCGCCATGGCTCCTGCTACCAGGATAGATCCTCGCATCACCCAGATCAGCTCCTTCTCTGACGCCTGTAATGTTGATACGATTATAATAAGATAAGATAAGATAATTCTTTATTGTCCATTAAGGAATTTGTGTTACATTTGTAGTGAGCATGAAATTTAAAATTATATACACAATATATTCTAAAAAGATACAAAAACATATATACAAATATAAACAAATTAAATATACAAATATTTACAGATGAACAAATAGTGTGATAGTGAGCAATTAACGATGATTCAGAATTGAAATGGACAAGGGCACAAATGACATTTTATAGCGTTTGCTTTTGCACATCGCCACATTATACCGACGACCGGATGGTAAAATTTCAAAACATTCATGCAATTCATGTAAAGAGTCACTAATATATTTTGAAGCTAAATTTCTAGCCTGTTTTTCATGAAGTTCATCATTATTATTACGAAAATAAAGTAAATTTATAAGGCACCAAACTCATGGCTCTCAGAGCCTGCTACGTAGGTTAAGAAACACTGAAATGAAATGCTTGATCGAGACGTTAAAATAACATACATTGTTTAGAATAAGTCATTTTAAAAGATCAACAATGTTTCGTGTAAACGTTTGCGAATAGTATAGTATATAATCTTAAAATAAAACTCCGGATAAGGAATTTAAAGACTCAATGACTCACGTTTCTCCGAATGAGAGTTTTATAGATGTTCTTGGTGAACACGGAAGCAGTGACGAGCACGCTGGAGTCGGTGGAGGACATGACGGCGGCGGAGATGGCGCCAAGCCCGATGATGGAGACGGGGAGGGGACACAGGTGCTGAAGGGTCAGGGGGAGGATCATACCCATCTTCTCTGGGGGGATCGGTACCTCCCCCGTGTAGTCTGTCGCGTTCCAGTCTTGATGAAAAAGAATTAATCTAGGATTCTGTGTGTACGTATTCGTGCCTGGTGCGAATTGTCGGTTTTATGCCTTGCTGCAGACCCTTGCGTTGTCTGTGCTTGCTCTCGAGCTTACTATGAGAGAAAGCACGTGTCCAATCAGAAAGTAACTGGAGGTTGCAAACAATCCCCTGTAGGGGCGCTGATATCAGCACAGACGTTAAAGGGTCGGCAGCAAGGCATAGCACTGTCAGTTCGGAAACTGGCGTTTTATGTTTTGCGAAGGAAGATGAAAGCATACATGGAATTAACTTTCACTATCTATATGTTTTGTGTCAAAATACGCATTGACGTTAGTTTACCTAGAAAACTGCAAGGCCCTCAAAGACAGTTTCGGTGTCAGAAGCTAGAGTACGGGATAACTCAGTGGGGTACGGGAAAGCGGGATACGGGATAGCTCAGTCGGCAAGAGCGCCGGTCTCACGTTGCTGAGGTCCGGGGTTCGAATCCCATCCAGGCCAAGGTGTAAAAACCTAGAGTTCACCTCTGTTAGAACTCTTTAAGTGTCACCCTGGAGCCCTAGTGTGTAGTGCAACAAAAACTACGCACTTAAAAGATCCCACGAATTCATGTCAGTGGCTGAATGGTGGATACATGAACACGTGCATACGCCGAGCTGTCGGTTATCAGCGTTCAGTAGTGTTGGGCAAACTGCTGTGACTATGTGTCTCAGTTCACCCAGCTGTAAATGGGTACCCTGTGAGGCATAGAATGGTCCCTAACCTGAGCGCCACATATGGATGTCGGTTGAATACTCCCCAGGGAGTTGAGTTGGAAAAATGATCGGACGGTGAAAGAATGCCATTTACCAGGGGAAAAACAATGTAAGCGCCTTGAGCAACCACTAGTGGATGGATATGTGCGCTATATAAATATCCTAATAATAATAATAATAATAAAAAATTCAATAACGCGTTTCGATAGATGTCTTTGATGTGAAATCTCTTCAATGTTATATATTTCTAACAAATGCATAAAGTATCAGATTAACAGTTTTCTGTACTAATAACCTGTTATACTTCTGCCACACGTTTATGGATCATCAACAGGCTTTTATTAAAAGGGGAAAATAATGTATTTATCGAATACTCTGTGAAGGGAGTTATGTTATGTTCTTATGCGTTATAGTCATTGAAGCGTCCTGAAAATACCTCCATAATCATAGTCTCGCTAACATCTCATGGGGGATCGTGTTTGAAAACGGAAAATAAAGCAAAGGAAAAGACAGTCATTTAGAAGAGAAACTGCTATTTAAAAAAGAACCGCCCTGATAATACCTTTCTTAGACTTGTATGTCACGGGGACCAATGTTTGTAAAACAGTGCATAAACTTGTCAACATAATCTTTTATTATAACTCTGATCATATCTATATCTGATCATAACATTTTACACACTCATTATTAGTTTTATCGTTATAATTTCCACTCTATATACACTAAAATAAAGGAGAAGTTACTTATCATATACAAAATATTAACCTTTCCTGACATGTGTTCGGTAACGTAACTTTGAAGATGTAATTGATCACTGAACTACTTAAAATATCAGCTATTGATTAATGATTATAAATGAAGACAGTATCAAAAGCTAACATCCTCATCCCTGAAACCGCCGTCTCGACATTTAGCAAAAACAAATGACAACGGCATTAGAATCTAATCATTAGGATATTTAAAAAGCCTCATAGAAATAGAAATATAATAGTATAGTATAGAAATCAAAGAAGGTTTTTTAAATTACCAGCGGCCGCCCCCGCTATACCGATGACTGCGGGAGGCACGGAGAGCAGTAGACAGAAGACCCCCGCTATAACGGTGGAGTTCCGGGCTTGTTCCGGGGTTCTACAGGCCAACACTCTCTGGTACACTTCCTGTGGAAAACAGGGGAGATAACCTAAAACTATCATAAAAACAAATGAATTTCACTCACTCCGCAAAAAAAGGCCCAATAACAGATACTTTTGTTTCAAATATCGAAAGCATTCATGAAACAAGCTTAATATTGCATTAAAAATGACAAAATATAAATCTTTATTTCTTTTGTCCAAGTAACTTTTTGACGTTGAAGAACAATTTCTTTTTTCTTGACAAGGATGTACCGTTTGGGTACAGTATGAAAAGAAATTAAACAGTTCCGTTATTAAAAGTCACAAGTTTCTTTTGAATTTTGAAAATAAGTCCGGTTTCGTCTGATATAGTTACATATATCGGTAAAAGACACCATGTGAGACACCAACTCTAGAATTATTTAATCTCACTGACATCAGATCAAAGCTATGACTGGTTTCAATGCGACATTGTATTTTCTTATCTATAACGATCCGCACCCGCAGCGAGTGTTATGTCCGATTTGGTTTTAATGAGATTGGTGTCCTACTTGAGTTGACCTTCCAAGTAAAAGATGCATTTAGACATCTAATTAGCGAGTGTAATGTAAATTTGTTTTTAAAGATGTTGATCTCCTACTTGCCAAGTTGACTCTTAACATAAGCAGCATATGGATATCCAGAAAGTAAAATGTAACGTTCTACCTATTCAATGAGAATTGGTTATACGCTCGCTACCTGCCAAGTTGTTCCGCCCAGTATAAGCAGCATGTAGACATCCAGGTAACTGCCGATGGACGGTATCTCCACCTCGCCCAACCACTTGTCTTGTATCGTGTCCAGATCGACAGCTGGGTGGGTGATGATGAAGGGACAGGCCACCGTCTGTATATACAATATATTATAGTGGAGATAACAAGTTTCATGCCCAAGTGATATCTTACATGTCTCTTATTCGTGATCATTATCCTGAAAAAATGATCACCAATACGGGCGCACGTGTGCCAGAGTGCTGAAATTCAATGCCTGAACAAGAACACCCATGTAGTACGAATAATTATATGTAATGAGTACCTTGGAATAATTTCACTCAGCTGTGAAATTTCTTATCGCAATAATGCGTGCTTTTCTGGCTTGAAATAGATCTAACAAAACATTTAATTTGTTATGCCCAAAGATATCGTATTGAAAATATGTAACTTCTTATTTCCCATCCTCCTGGAAATAAATGTACCCACCAGCCCGACGGCGAGACAGATGAGCTGTACGACGTCAGTGTAGGCTACAGACCAGAGTCCACCGAGGAAGGTGTAGAAGACGGCGATGATGGCGGAGATGATGATGGAGAGAGTCTCGTCTAGGTCCAAGATGATGTGCACTGTCGCTCCTTGATAGAAGAATGGGTTTTGTTAATATCAATCAATAAATTTGATGAGGTTCTCTTATAATATAATATTTAACCTGACCCACAATGCATTATTCGCGCTTGTTACAATGCATGTATCTTTGATGGTGATAACAGAGAGAGTTTCGACAAGGTCCAGGGCCTCTTTTTTTAAAGGCCGAAGATGAACATTAACTCCGTGTTAAAGATTTGGGGTTTGGTTAACCTTAAGGTTGCTTTATTAGATTAGGCGCAAGATGAAGTTCACTGCCGCTCCTAAAGATTAGTAATAAGGTAAAGTCTTTATCTATGTTTTAAATTTCGTCTGTTTTGGCTAGTACAAAGGTATCACAAATCCTAACTGACCACATTAAAAATTAGGGTATCAGTGGCTTATCCACGATTTAAAGGGATTGTACGCGTAACTAAATATCGAAAGTTGATAGATCGTTTAATTCACCAAAATCTAATGTTATTTCATTTAAGTAATTCAGTGATCATTCTGTTAGTTATCATAGTTAGTTATAAGCAAATATAGTGGGTTGTAAGTGTACTGTTAATGATTTGAGAGACGCCCAGCTGTTGCCACATGGAGCAATCTGTGTACTAGTTTCAAGTCAGCTATGTTCTACTACATACATAGAGGATATCATATGAGTGTTAATGACGTACCATGTTTATCGCATGAGTGCCAACATATTATGAGCCCCGATATAACTGCCCACGTAGGAAATAAATAATTATTTATAATCTAGGAAGTGTATCACAATAATAACAAGTCAGGTTTATTCACGTAAAATCCATATTGTTCACTTTTAATATAAATTACTTCTTTAATGCGATTTCGGTTTGATGTGAACTGAATATAGCCAGAATATCCCTATTTCGCTTTCATGCTCTATTACGCCAGAACGACGAAATCACGAACTTGCTCTGAAATAGTTTACTGCAAAATTTATGCGTACACATGCTACCATAATTAGCAAAGTTGAACTCCATAAAGCCTTTTACAGAAGTGTTTAAGTAAGGAATTAACTACAAAACTAGCCAATATTTGTGGCCAGATATCGTCAGAGGCCGTCAGTACAAAACTAGGACCCCAATATGCAAAACTAGGACGCCAATATGCTAAACTAGGACGCCAATATGCCAAGCTAACATGCCAAAATACCGAAAAAAGACACCAATATGCACGAAAGGTCATTAGTAGGGCAGATGTATTGGACTGTAATTTGCGATAGTATAAGCAAAATACACATAATGTCACTTAATTAAGGTTTAACAGGAAATACCAGCTGACAATGTACCTAAGGCCGAGAGAATAGCAGCAGACCAGAAGAGGTCGGCGAAGAACTGGGGTATACACATGAGAGCTCCGATCCTGTCTCCATACTTCTCTTGGAAAGGATCAAACATGGTCACGTAGTTGGCTCGCCGCATCTTTGGGCAGAAGAAGATACCACCTGGCAGAAAATTCAAATCAATTATAAATACCCATTGATAAACATTTGAAACATAAATGAAAAATGGCGTATCAATTATGAATTGATATTGAAAACATGTATATTAGCGTCATTTGGATGATGTATTTTAGGAACCAACTTGCAAAAGTTCTCTGCACTTCTGAGTCTGTAAGGTCTAATCACAGAACTGCCTTGGTCTAAGGTGATCTAAACATAGAGTAATAGGCGTGGGATAAAGGTTTATGAAGCACATAGGGGGTTTTACATAATTAGATTCAGGACACATCTCTTATTTTTGCCCATATGGTTAAAAATAAGCAGTGACATATTTTCAATATGAGCACATGAGCACATATCACTTTTGCCTAGCATCCCCCATATTTTCTAGCATGTGACGTCATAACACCATTGTTCATGACGTCACTGTAGCTGGCCTTCGCAAGGGAAGCGGCTCGTTTATCGGATATTTGTAAGAGAGTTTTATCGAAAAGAATCGGTAATAAAGAGATTATTACCCTCGGAAGCATGTCATATGACTTTTACGAAAATCGAGCAAATTTATGTGTAAGCCTCGCTCTCGCTCGGGTAATACAAAATGATTCACACTCGTTTCGGAAAATTCTTATGACATACTTCCTCAGGTAATAATCTCTATATAGAATACTCACATATCACTAGACAGATGGAGTATCCAAACGGGGCTTGTGTCCATGCTAATCCATACTGGGAGATAATCTCTGCTGTGCCGTTGATGAACCCACCCCCTACCCATGAGGCTGTATGACAAAGAAATTAAATGAAGACATCATCATCATCATCTCAAAGAAGTTCCCCATTTAATAAAACTTTTAAATAATTTGAAATAAACAATAAAAATTTTGCTGTGCCGTCCATAAACTTTCCCAGGATGCTGCACGAGAAAGAGATATATGAAGATATATAACATTGACATTTACTTTTAAATATATAACAGTATCTTCTACAAATTATCAAAAATCAGAAAAACATTCAAAGAATTTCCATGAAGTTAGAGATGTTCTCCTCTGTGCCGGAAATGAAGGTACCCATCGCACCAAGGATGCTGTATAAGAAAGTTAAATGAAGACATGAAAATATGAACGGTATGGCCTATAAAAACAAATCTCCTACATAATAATCCGTTCTATAGAAACTTTTCGAAATTAACTTTAATATTACTATAAGATGAACTCATCACCTGCCAATGATTCTGTATGAGAAACTGGCAAACCATGAAAATAGGCAACTGATTTCGTATCTACAAAATACTAACAACCTTCCAGATAAATATATATGATAAATGCTAGGATCCTGTGAAATATTAATTTTGTCAATACAGGTATCTTCATACCTTTGAGTGTACTCTTTGCGCATGAAATCAACATTTTACTGTTTTCCTTGTATGTTTTGCAAAATTGTGCGACCAACCTAGGGCAAACCGGACCAAAATTCATTAAATAGGAGATAATTTACCAAAAAGGACCGAAACGGCAGCCGACATGAAGGCGAATCAAGTGTCACCATCTCACAACTTCCGGTTTCTAAATATACGCTTGAAAACTGTCTTTGTTGCGCGCAGGACTAGATTTTATTTTCTCTTTTTTTTTCCGAATTAGGTATTCTTTGCTGCCAAAGTTGATACCAACAGAACGCAATTACGGTACTTGAGACACGGTGTAAATCCTACACGCCTAATGATTATGTCACCGAATTCGTAAGTGTTGTGGTCCTTTTACAAGGGCGTCGAGATAAGTGTGTTACTGTTGATAAAAAAATTAAATGTGATATAAAAAAATCTACAAAAGATTTCTCTACCGAGTGATGTATTCATGTTCTCAATAGCTAAATTTCGTTTCATCCCGAACCGCATGCAAGTATGAAAATAGGTATTTAAAGCTTCCTTGATCTTGTGATTGTGAAAGATACCAGAAGATACCAGAATTCAAACACTTGGACCAATTTCATGGAATCGCTTGTCACTGACCTGTTATAGTGAAGAGTGATACTATGACGCCCATGTTCCTGTCTGCGAGAAACACTTCTATGATGCTCTTGGATTTCGTGGTCTTTCTCCCAGCCCATATTCCAATCACGAGGATGATCACATAGAAGATGGCCACCGAGACAATACCGGGAATATTCACAGCCATTTTGAGTTCGTTGTTGTTAATTAAGTCTGCAAAGAATACCTTCCGTTGATCAATTGAACGTTGAACATACATGCACAAAGAAAAGAAATAACCCTCAATTTCTAAATTGGGTTAAATGTAAGCCGTGTGATGTAGAACATATAATCCCCCTTGTACATTGTAATTTTTCTCCACTTAAACCTACCACATAAATTAATTTAATCCTGGTAATCAGCGATTATGACGTCTCACATCAATTCAAAAATAAATTTTAAAGTGTCTATCAATACCCCAAATCATAAATAGTTGTTTAAGCGTTCTATTCTTGCGAAACATGTTATGTTCCAAAATTCTGTAAAGCCCTAAGCGCTCATGTATTTGATTACAATAAACTTTATGATCACTTAACGAATTGGCCAAAGGTACGAAATAAAAAGTTTGGCCCTAAAATAAAATAAAAAACATTCACCTTTAGTTTACTTTGTACAGAGCGACTACATGTGATTCAGACAATGCTGCTTTATTACTTTCCTTGTTTCACCACATGTGTAAAATTCGGTAGCTGAATTACCTAAAATGATCTTGTTAAAAGAATATTTACAGAAAGATAGTTGTAACCCGACCTGGATATCATAGGGGAAACCATGGAACCGAGGAAACGGTAAGGTTGTGGGCCCTGATAGGAGGTAAAACCTTACCACATGCGATGTTTTCGTATTATTATCCGCTGAATTTTATTAATCCGTATAATTTAATCATAACATCAATACAAACACGCTTCTGTAAAACAAGCAAGATACGTATTGGTATGATACACCATACATATAAATACACATGGCACATTTATACAAAGCATGGATCCAGCAACTACAAATGTGACATATAAAACAATCATGGATACATACAAGTACCCATGATGCACACATGACACTACGCATTGATACATGCAAATACACATGGTACACATGATACGTCATATGAATAAATAAAATACACATAGTGCACATGAAACAACATGTGGATACATGCAAATACCCATGGTAAACATAATACAAACCATGGATAAATGCAAATACCCATGGTACACGTGACACAAACCATTGATACATGCAAATACCCATGGTACACGTGACACAAACCATGGATACATGCAAATACCCATGGTACACGTGATACATCATATGAATACATTTAAATACACACAGCACATATGATACAACACGTTGATACATGCGAAAACAAATGGTACACATGAAACATGTTCAACACATGGATACATAGTGGTATATTGAACGTGCACACTACCTTCTGAAGATGGTAACCTCGATAAAGTTAAATGCAAGTGCAGGAAAAGTGAATGTTTATGTGTAACATATTGAATGGACCATTTAATTATCACGAAATATTAATAAGCGGTTGTTCCAAATCAATCCTTATTAATTCTATTGTACATGAATATAGCAGCTTATATTTCAAAACAATCTCTCCATAAAAAAATAATAGATATTGGATTCAAAAATAGATACTTTATTTTAAGAGAACGACGCATTCAACTGTACAACTGATACGTGTATATTTTATTATGGTATATATATTTATATATTTCATTTATTCTGTATATTTTTATGTGTAAATAGTCTTTCATAATCCTTTCAAGGATGGCTCATTTTGCATATTTCTTAACATATTTAATTGCCTGTTTATGAGGTGAGACTTTCAACAAGAAAAGCCTTTAAAAAGGCATGCTTGGTGCCACATAGGCAGATGAAGGCGATTGTGATTTGTCGAACAATTTGGGTGATAAGTGAAATATACAACACTGGGTAACAGCACTACTATTAACACGAGTATTAATCAAAGTTAATTTCACAAAATTAATTTCTATCAACACGAGTTGATGAAAGTTATGAATATTTTTTACATTCATTAACTATTGTTGATATATTTCATATCAAAAGACACGAGGGTATTAGTCTATTTATCATCCATATTTACTCTTTTCTACACCTCAGAGAAAAAATGTAAATCTCTGAACACAACAACACTAGATTTTCAAGAGATGGATTTCATTGCATAGTGAGGTCACTACGTTTATGATATTCTGGCATTGTGATGTAGTTACTTGAAGTAAAAGCACTGTGTTGCCATGTAGCGTTGACAATGACAGGAAATTGTGCAAAACGTACTGCCAAAACGATATCTCCTTGTCTCCTTGTTAAATAAACAGTAGTATTACAGATAATAAAAAGCAAATTACTTTCCGATGATCTGACAGGATTTTTAACCCAGGTCCGTTATCCGCTGAGCTAAGCGGCCTCATAGTAAACGTATGGAACCAACGATATATATCATATTCTAAATATAGCACGAGTCCATTTCAGTATCTCTGATAATAATTACATGTTTTCAACGTAAACATTAAGTGACATCGTTAAGTATGACTTGTAACGTGGTCGTAAATGATCTACCTATTAGTAACATAAGTCTTATTTCGATGTCACCATCGTACTTACAGAAACATTACTTTTAATTCGCCAGGCGAGCCCAACGTGAAATTAAATCGCGTGGGTTATAAAAAAGTGGATTCTGCGATTATTTAATGCAAAATAATGCTCTTCTGGAACAAATGCAGACTCTTCTTCAAATGAAGATGTTTTTGATTGGGTCTGTTAACATTTATCAGCATCTTAAATAGAAAGTATTGTTTCTCTTTTAACATGACATTTAAAGCGAAATCATATTCCACAGTTTAATGTGCCAAATATTTTGTATTACCCACATGGTGACGTAATGCATTTTTTGCTACAGCTCTGTTCATTGGTTCTATTTTTGATTTGGATACAACAAATGTGATTGGCGCGGCTTCCCTTTGAAAATATCAAGAGTAATATAGATAAAATTCAGAAAAGTTTTAGAAAAATCAAATCATAATGCTTGGTGCCTTTGGGCACCAAGCAATAAGTCTTCTGTCATGTTAAGCCTCATTCGACCAGAGTCGGTGTGTGTGCTATTCAATCTAATCTATATATTTAATGATTTTCTGTTTTTAGGATCGAAATAAAAACACATCAATGAGAACTATTGCATTTTAATTTTAATTTTAATTTATTGGACACAGAATTACAGTTTTGACATTATAAGCGAATGTTGTTTGAAATGGCCCCTTGAGAACTGTAACATGGCGATTGAGATATCCTGCAAGGGCAAAATTCAATAGCAACATTTTTTAGAATTTAAACTTACAGATTCTAAAGTTGTAATTAAAAGTTTCAAACCTGTATTTTCAAGTCCTAAAGTTGTATTTACAATGTTTGAAAGTTGAAATAACAACATTTTAAGGTATATTTACGAGTTTTAAAAATGCATTTTCAGGGTTTAACGTGGTATCTCAACTTTGAAATGAGTGCAAATACAACATTTAAAGGTATATTCACGGGTTTTGAAATGAATTTTCTCGTTTTAATTGTGTTAATTCAACTTTGAAAGTTGAAATATATACTTTTCAAAATTCTACTAACAAATGTTAAAACTCGTAAATATACCTTACAATGTTGTAATTGCACTATTAGATATGACAAAAGTTGAAAGTACAACTTTCAAAATATGAATTACCTTATCATGTTGCTCATATCAAATTGAAAAATAATGCTTTTTCATCTTTTAAGATTATAAAACATCATTGCAGAAAGAAAACAATTTGTTCTTTGTAAAAACATTTACTACATAAAAGGGGCCAGCTGTTGTTATGTTAATATGATATATCCAACTCAATCCCTCTCTGATCCTTGGCGTCGGAAATAAATTCTAGTGTTTAAAAACTTTAAAACCCCTCACTATTCAAAAAGGTACACAGTTATTACAAATGACAATAGTAAAACACTCAACAAACTACTGTTACATTTACAATATGCAAGAAACATGTTTACAATATATTGAATTAACCGAATCCAATAGTTATGTTGAATGATATATACTCACAGAAATACCTTCACTATATTTTATTCTTCTTATTAAAGTGAACTTAGATTCCATATTTGAAATGAACATTTGCTACAAAGTAAACAATGGTCTTGAGGGAGTATCACATACATGATCATGAGATAATGAAAACATTGAAAACACGTGTAATGTACATATGGTACAAATATATACGTGTTGAAGAAACAGCAAGGTTTAAATGAAAACCAAGAGAGAATATCAGTAAAAAAAAAGTTGTTAGCGTTTGAAATACAAAAAATCTTATTGTATTTATACATATATATAAGTAAATACGATTGAAACGTATATATATACTAAAAACGTTTGCTAAAATTAATTCAACTTCATTTTCTTCTTTTTAATATGTAAATAGATATAGTAATTTGCTATGACATTGACATATTTATAGCACGACACCGGTATACGGTACAGCATGTTGCATGAAAGTAAATAGTATTTTAATCATGCTCTCTAATTCAATCCTATTAAAAGACATAAATTATTTGTATATGAGAAAACAAACGCCATGCATTCTATGGTGTCGTCAACGCATTCATTTGGGAAAGGCAAACAAATATATCCGTGAGAATGCCTAAAGGCTGTGGACCGACATAAGAAAAATTAAAAAACAAAAAGTCTTCCGTTTAAAATAGCCTGGAATGAAAGTTTTTTTATCTTAAATATATATCTACATAAATTTATAGAAGTCTTAAACAAATCAAAACAGCAAAGATAAGGTTTTCTATAATCTAATGACCATGAAGACACACCATTAGGTAGTTTTATAGATCTCATCATAGTCACGTCTGTATAGGCCAACATTTTAAATTGTATAAATCTACCGATATGATACACAATCGTCAATTAGATATTCTAAATTGATAAGATCAAGGCCAGTTTTGTGTTGAACAGATTCAGGGCTAGGGACTTATAAATTAGGACGTGCAATATTATCGCGATGCAAATATTTCTCAATAAATATTGTTATACAAATTTCTTCACAATATTGTCAATGAGCAATTTATCGTAAAATTATTGAATCAGATCTATGATTTCTAAACGTTATTGGCAACTGTTCAAATAAAGAGTTCTCAAGTTCCTCTGATTACATAGTCATTATTCAATATATAGCCCAGAAAGTGTCCATATTTGTAAGAGGGAAATGGAAGAAATAGGTAACCTCTCTAGAGAGACAATCTGTTAGTAACAGGAACCACAAACTATCACTAACTATTATCATATGACTGACATCGTGAACCACACACGTGCATCCATTAACTGACATCATGTGACTACATCACGTGACTGATATCACGTGACAACATGGTCGCCATTCTGAGGCTTGTCCTCCCCGGGAGGAATCATCTCTGCCATCTCAGCCTCAAACATCTTCCTAACATTGCTGGTTGAGGGTGAGAGGATTCCTAGCACATCGTACTTCTCTGCCAGGACACCCTTCTTGAAGACATAGTTAGTCACCACGGACACGGTGTAGAGAATCACAAAGGTAATCACGCAGATGAAGGACCTGAAAGGAAACATCTGTCCGTCCTTCTCACTGTACATGGGGAAGAAGATGAAGGATGGAAGGTCTATCAGTGGTTCCCCGGCCCCCACTCTGAGGATAAAGCCGACGATGAAGCCGATGAGGGAGCCGTAGGCGTTGATGGAAGGGATGTACAGGATGCTGACAAACTGGGGGAAGAGAATGACGTACATGAGGTCGGAGGAGAGGACGAACAGACCGTAGACTCCCTTTCCAAAGATGGCAAGTACGGTCGCCATGGCTCCTGCTACCAGGATAGATCCTCGCATCACCCAGATCAGCTCCTTCTCTGACGCCTGTAATGTTGATACGATTATAATAAGATAAGATAAGATAATTCTTTATTGTCCATTAAGGAATTTGTGTTACATTTGTAGTGAGCATGAAATCTAAAATTATATACACAATATTCTAAATAAATACAAAAACATATATACAAATATAAACAAATGAAATATACAAATATTTACAGATGAACAAATAGTGTGATAGTGAGCAATTAACGATGATTCAGAATTGAAATGGATAAGGGCACAAATGACATTTTATAGCGTATGCTTTTGCACGTCGCCACATTATACCGACGACCGGATGGTAAAATTTCAAAACATTCATGCAATTCATGTAAAGGGTCACTGATATATTTTGAAGCTAAATTTCTAGCCTGTTTTTCATGAAGTTCATCTTTATTATTACGAAAATAAAATAAATTTATAAGTCACCAAACTCATGGCTCTCAGAGCCTGCTACGTAGGTTAAGAAACATTGAAATGAAATGCTTGATCGAGACGTTAAAATAACATATATTCTTTAGAATAAGTCATTTTAAAAGATCAACAATGTTTCGTGTAAACGTTTACGAATAGTATAGTATAATCTTAAAATATACCACGACTCTATTGTTTGGACCCGTGGTATAACTAACCAAAATGTTAGTTATACTACACCAAAGATTCAGCCGGAACTACTTTCATTTAACCCTTCTCATGACCGACTAAAACAGAATGTATCATGATCTATGTAACTGCAACGGTTTTATAAATACCATAAATTTCAAATAACGACAAACAACCATGGGACAATTTTTTTATTTTTTTTACGTTTTTCATAATTTGTTAATTGTAAGGGTTCTGCCGGGAGCCTTGTCATCGTTTGAGGTAGTTGTTACAGCCGGAGGACGTCGCTTTGACCTGAGAAATACTGCTGACCATTTCTTTGTTTTGGCGGAGATTTGGGACCAACACGTCTCTCTTCTCTTCACACTAACGATCCACCCATATGAATCTTTTCGGTTTTGGGGAAATTTCCTTTTCTCCTGGACAGGCGTCATGTTTGTCGTTCCATAAAAGATCTGCAAAGAGTTGAGATTGTTGTGTTAAACTGAATCATGTAGAGAATAGAGATAGAGAATATTTTCAGAAGCTTAAATACATATTGAACAGAACATTTTCTTCATTGTACGATTTTGTCGTCATCCTTTTGATGACTTATATGCTATATTTAAAAAAAAACAAGCAATTCTTTACCCGTAGCCCTATCAATAAACAACATTGTATTTTTTGGGAGAAAACTCTGAATCATGATTTTTGAGAGATTGTTCCATAATTCGGATAACAATAATTCATGCAAATTTATATCTAAATTAAATGAAATGATCAGTGACTGAAATTTCATTATCTAGCCATGACAGATCAGTCCGTGATAAGTATTGTAATTCATTCATTTATGTCAAATAAGGTTAAGGAATAGATGTTAATTTTCTTTTGTAAAACGTTATTGAACATCAAATTAAGGAATTCTTAATGAATGAATAACAAGAATCTGCGACTAGTCAAAACTGACTGTTCAAGTTTTACGATAGTAGATAATAGGTTATAACTAAAACATCTTAGTAAATGAATTCCTGCCTTCTTCGTCAAGTGTATCCGACACGAAAAAGTTGCAAACTAATTGTAGTTCCTTCAAAAGACCATTATTTAACGTACTCTACCGTCTCCGACTCACCGTAGCCCATTGATTGCCTATCAATTATCTCTCGACCAATAACACAGAGAAAACAATACGGGAGTTACCTGCTCATCCCCGCCGCGCCACCTATGGTCACATGACCTCATTCCAACTTCCTGTCGCTCAGTGATCGGACGTATCTCTGAGCTCTCTCGAAGTGAATTTGCCTTTTTGCTCTGTTTTTTGGAGGTTTTCTCTTGACCATACTCCTTGGGTGTAAGAGCGGGGTTCTCTTACTCTCTGTCTACTTCCAATTGTTAATTGGGAGTAGATTTGTTGTTTATTCTGCTTGTTTGTACAGGCAGGCCTTAGTGTCGCGCGACCCGGGCTTGGGTCGTGTCGCTTGGGTTGCACGTGCGCGCTCGTGCTTCTCAGGTCGCAGGCAGCACTCTACGGGTGGCTGCCCTTTGACCCCTCGGCTGGTGCGTGGGACGAGTGCAGGTAGCGTCAGCGACGTACCTTGTGTCTCGCCTTGCCCGCCCGCTTGGGGTGAGCGGTACTCACACGCGTCCGCGTGGTGAGTGGTGCGTGAGTGAACACGGACGTGAGTGGTTGGTCCGCCCTCCGCTCGGTACGCTAGTTCACCTCACTCACTCTTGGTCCGTCTAGTGATTGACGGACGCGGTGGACTGGTCCGTCCTCGGACTTGTACGTGGTTGCTCCGCTCCGCTCCGCTCCGCTCCGTCCCGGTCCGTCTGGAGGGACGGACCTACCTTACGTTCACAGGTAAGTGTCGTCGGACCAGGGTATCGTCAGCGATGTACCCTGGTTTCTGCGGGCGATGCGGACTTAGGAAGTCGGGGACCCATGACCCCCACTCCCTCTGTCGTGTCTGCCTGCACGTCCGCCTGCACCTTACAGGATAGGTGTGAAGAGTGCGAGTCCCTCACTCCAGAGGGGTTCAAACTTTACCTTCAGGCGCTTCGGAAGAGTGAGAGGGACGCTATCTGCGTGAAGCGTAGGGTTCGCTCCTCGGGAAGCCACCCGCCTTCGTCTACCGTCACCTCCCCCTCGGAGGGACTCGTGATATCGGAAGACACTAGGGAGTTTGAGGCGGAGGTCAGGGGGTCCGATTCGGACAGGGACGCTATCGGAGGGTTGCCCTCCCCTCCTCCCCCCCTCCTTCCCGTTCCCCGTCGCTCCCCTTCGGTGTCTTCCGTCCCTTCTCACACTTCTCCCCTCCGCGTGCGGAAGAAGTCAAAGAAGAGGAAGAAGAAGTCGGGGGACCGACTTCCCTTTGATGAGGCGGCCTTCTCCGCTCAATTACTTGTGTCCGTCAAGGACATGGTGACGGGGATGTTTGAAGCCAGGGGTGACGTTCCCCCCCCCGCTTCTGTACGACGGGAGAAGACTCCCCCCTCGGTGGAGGGGTCCACCCCCGTGTCGCCTCCCCTTCCCCCTCGGTCAGGGCGAAGGGTCACTCTCCGTTCCCCGGAGGTTTCCCCCAACGACTTGCCCACCCCCCGTGGGTCCCCCATCCGCTCAGACCCGGAGTTTGTAGATACTACGAACCCTCCTCTCATTCCTATTTCCGAGGGAGGGAGTGGGAGTGCGTCGGGGTCGGACGCGACCGACAAAATGGACGCAGTGGCGGAATGGGCGGGGCTTTATCTTCAGGAGGTGGATGAATCGCCCTCTTCCACCAAGCGGGCCCGGTTGGAGTCCTTCTGTGAGGAGGAGGCTCCACGGTGCACGAGACAGGCCTTTCCCCCCCCCATCGCTTGTTTGACACGGCGGGGAAGGACTTTAGTTCGGCGGTTGCGCCTGCAGCGCCGGGCAGGCTCATTCCCCCTCTGGTGTTGACGGACCGCCAGCGGTCTTCCCTCCCGGTGGCAGAACGCCCCATCCCGCTTAATCCTCCAGTCTTGGACGAGGACATAAGACGGGTGGCCACACCCTCGACCCCTCACCACGTCTCGGACGCCCACTTAGTCCACCTGGACAAGGAGGCCAGGTCCATCTTGGGGACGGTTAACTCCGTCGCTCACGCCTGTAAGGCGATGACGGCATTCGCCAGGGAGGCGGAGATGGAGAAGGGAGCCTCGGCCCTTTACCGCGCGTTCGGGTCCGTGGCAGGAGGCCTGGCGCAAGTCATGCTCAGCGCGGGGCGTATCTCGGCGGGGATCACTAACCTACGCAGGGACGGGTTCCTTGGTCGAACCAACCTCCCCGTCGGGATCCGTAGTAACCTTCGAGGAGTCCCTGGGTCAGCTAACACGCTTTTCGCTGGTGCCATTCCTGAAGCCCTCAGACAGCGTCACGAGGTCCAACAACAGGATCTGACGAACAGGCTGGCGGGTGAACGGAGGCAAGGGCTCACTACACCCAAGAAGGGGAAACAGACGCCCCAGACTCACACTCCCAAGACGGGGGGTGTGTCGTTTCGGTTCGGGGGCCGGGGGGGGAGAGACTCAGGCAACGTCTCCGGCCCGTCTCCAGGCAAACACTCCTTTCAAGGGAAGTGGCCCAAGCGGGGGAAGGGTCCCTTCACCCCAAAGAAGCAGTGACTCGTGGCACGCTCCACTGCTTCCTCCACCTTTGATTATTCCCTCGGATGGCCCTGTCAGAGGGCGTCTGGGGCAGTTCGTGGCAAACTGGGAACAGTTAGGTTTAGATCCCTTTGTGTGTCGGATCCTGGAGCGGGGGTTTCAGATTCCAGTCTTGTCTCCCCCTCCACTCACCTGCAACCCAACAGAACGACCGCTGTCAGCCGACAGGCTCGCTCTCACGTTGGAACAGGTGGACATTCTCATCGCCAAGGAGGCGGTGGAGGAAGTCCCCCTCCAGGATCTAACTCCGGGGTTTTACTCACCCGTTTTTGTTCGACCCAAGAGAGACTCGGGAAAATGGCGGCTCATTCACGACATGTCAGTGTTCAACCGCTCCTACCTCGTACGGCCGCCATATTCGGACTGGATGACTGGATGATATCCCTGGATCTTCAGGACGCGTACTTGCACATCCCCATCTTTCGGGAACACCACAAGTACCTCCGCTTCGTCCTGGGGGGGCGCCACTTTCAGTGGAACGTGCTCCCGTTCGGGATATCATACGCTCCGTGGCTCTTCACCAGAGTGACTCAGCCAGTCGTCCAACTAATTCACCATCACAACGTACAGTTCGCTATGTACCTGGACGACGGGTTCAGTCACCACCGCTCGGCCGCAGTCCTCCGCGAACAGCGGGATTTTGTGATCGCGCTGTTCAGGAGACTGGGGTGGTTGGTAAACCTGTCCAAGTCGGACCTACAACCCACAACCTCACTCACCTTCCTGGGCGCCAGGCTGGACACTGTTCAGTACAGGGCCTTCGTTCCCCAGGAACGGATGGGCAGGATAGACGGTCTCCTAGAACGGGGACTCAAGGGTCCGCTCCTGCTCCGGCAGTGGCAGCGGATACTAGGGCTACTTACCTCTGCCCAGGACCTCACCGCGAGGGGTCGGCTGGAGTTGAGGCCCCTACAAGTCTTTCTCAATCCTCACGTCAGGGAGGAAATGTGCAGTCACGCCTTCCCGCTTCCCAAGCGGCTCGTCCCTCACTTAGCCTGGTGGAGGGTGCAGGAGAACGTGTTCTCAGGCGTCCCTCTCAGACCCCCCGTGGCGACAGCTCACCTATTCGTGGATGCGTCCACTCAGGGCTGGGGGGCCCACCTGGGGACGGATCAGACGGCGGGGCTCTGGTCGTCGGCTCAGCGCAAGCGCCACATCAACGAGTTGGAGATGGAGGCTGTCAGGTTGGCAATCTGCCACTGGTCCGCTCTGCTGTGGGGCCAAGTGTTACTAGTGCACACGGACAGCTCCACAGCGGCTTGGGGAATAAACAAGCAAGGTTCGACCAGGGCACTCGCCATCCTCCAGTTAGCGCTAGATCTTTTTCGGCTGACGGACAGACTGTGCATGTCAATCCGCGCGGTGCACATTCCGGGGGTGAGGAACGTCCTCTCCAGGCCGGACAAACCCCCGTCCACGGAGTGGAAACTCCTCCCCAGGGTCTTTCAACAAGTCTGCCAGCTCTTCGGGAGACCGCACATAGATCTTTTTGCGACACGGCTGAACCACCAGTTGCCGGTCTATGTGTCTCCCGTCCCCGATCCCGGGGCATGGGGCTTAGACGCTCTGTCGTTCGAATGGGAGGGGATGGATGCCTACGCTTTTCCTCCCCCGAGCATTCTGAATCAAGTGGTGGCAAAACTGCAGGCGACCCGGGTGATCAGGCTCATCCTGATAGCGCCCCTATGGCCAGCGAGGCCGTGGTTCGTACCCCTTCGGAGGTTGTCCCAGGGGGAACCAATTCCCATTCCACTCAGATGGAATCTCCTAGTGAGCGAGCCAAGCGGGCGGGTACACGAGAACCCGCAAGCGCTGAATCTTCACGCTTGGCTTGTCTCCAAAAGGGGCTGAAACGGGCGGGCTACTCTAAGAGAGTCGCAGCTGCGGTCTCCTCCGCCCAGCGTGCCTCCACCCGCCAACTGTACGACGTGCAGTGGAGGTCATTTGTCACCTTCTGCTCTGACAAGGGTTGGGACGTGCAGGTAGCTACAGTCCCCCAGGCGGCGGAATACCTAGTGTACCTCAGGGAGGAGAGGGGACTTAAAGCCTCCTCGATCAACACGCATCTAGCGGCCATCATGTCGGTCCTACGCAAGCGTGACTCCTCCGTGGACACCTCTGTTCTTAAGGAGGTGATTAAGACCTACCGTCAGGTGGACGGGAGGCTCAAACCGAGACCCCCCGAGTGGGATCTAGTGGTTGTCCTCGAGCACTTGTGCTCAGACTTCTATGAGCCTCTATCGGGAACCGTCACTCTCCGTCTGACGGTCAAAACTGCCTTCCTGGTGGCGATGGCTTCGGCCGCCAGGATTTCGGAGCTCCACGCTCTTCAGGCTGATTTGCTTCGGTTCAAAGCGAGGGACGGGGGTAAGGCCTCGCTGGGTCTTGCACCGGATTTCGTATGCAAGAACCAGGGGTCGGACGAACGGGGCAGGGTGTTCCACATTCCCGCCCTCTCAGACTCAGCCTCCCCCACGTACGAGGAGAGCAGACTCCTCTGTCCAGTCCGAGCGCTCCGGGTTTATGCAGAACGCACGCGTTCTCTCCGCCAGGGGAGGAGGAGATTATTTCTACCTCACTCCCAGGTGAGCACGAAGGAGATAGACAAACGTCTCCTGGGCGTCTATCTGCGGTCAGCTATTCTTGAGGCCTATAAAGCCAAGGAGTTAGCACCGCCAGCTCGTGCTAACCCGCACGAGATCAGAGCGATCTCGGCCTCTATGGCGTTCCACAGTAACATCGCCGTAGCGGATATCATGGCCGGCTGTTTCTGGAAGTCCGGCATGGTATTCGCTAATCACTACCTCCGAGACTTGTCCACGGAGGACCTTGCGGGTGTGGCCAGACTGGGGCCACAAGTGTTCGCTCAGCACCGCACTGGGGGTTCTGCTCCCCCTAGAGGGGTTGCAGTTCACCGATAGGTTCTTTCGCGCTCTGTTGTTTTATGTAATAAACTTCACTTCGCACCTCCGTGTCTCGTTTGTTTTCCTTTCGGGTCGGGGCGGGTTCCCTCCTTAGCAGGGTTCCGGTGCACCCACCCCTAGGTAGACGATAGTGGGGGGAGTACTTGCTCTTCTGCCTCCTTGCTCTCGCAGCCCTCCACCCTCTGTGGTAGTCGGGGCTACGGTGAGTCGGAGACGGTAGAGTACGTTAAATAATAGTATGTTTTTGAGTAAACGTCATTATTTGTACTTACCGTCGACGACTCACCAATCTTTATTGCCCACCCTTGCCTCCCCTCCTGCGAGTAGGTTTGCTCTAGCGTTCACTGGCTCCAGGTAGTTGGATGAGGTTTTGGTCATGTGACCATAGGTGGCGCGGCGGGGATGAGCAGGTAACTCCCGTATTGTTTTCTCTGTGTTATTGGTCGAGAGATAATTGATAGGCAATCAATGGGCTACGGTGAGTCGTCGACGGTAAGTACAAATAATGACGTTTACTCAAAAACGTACTATTTAATGCTCTAGTCAAACTCTAAGTTTGTATGTTAAATTCATCGAGAGAAAAGTAATCACCTGTCATTTTTGGCGCATCATCCATGTTTGTAGAGAAATGCTGCCTACGTCCTCACCTTCCATACAATATCGTCTTCTCCGTAAGCCCATGTCGTTTTCATCATGGAGTGCACGTGCAAAGCATGACCCACGCGCTGTTATTGTTACCGTAGTTTTCTCCGTGCTGCTCAATAGACAGTTTTGTAAAGACACGAAGGATAAGGTAACTATAGAGCATATTAAAGCGTGATGAGGCACATTGTTTGGGATAGAAAACATAGTTCAATGCATTTTTACATTTTGTGTATGGTATTTTAAAAGGTATGTTTTGTTTATATATATCGGTGTGTTGGTCGTGGTATAAGTAAGTTATACGACTCGTATTGGTGGTCTAGTCCACGACATGGTTGGTTATACGACTCGCCGCTCCGCGGCTCGTCGTATAACCAACCATGTCGTGGACTAGACGACCAATACTCGTCATATAACTATTACATAAAACTCCGGATAAGGAATTTAAAGACTCAAAAACTCACGTTTCTCCGAATGAGAGTTTTGTAGATGTTCTTGGTGAACACAGAAGCAGTGACGAGCACGCTGGAGTCGGTGGAGGACATAACGGCGGCGGAGATGGCGCCCAGCCCGATGATGGAGACGGGGAGGGGACACAGGTGCTGGAGGGTCAGGGGCAGGATCATACCCATCTTCTCTGGGGGGATCGGTACCTCCCCCGTGTAGTCTGTCGCGTTCCAGTCTTGATGAAAAAGAATTAATCTAGGATTCTGTGTGTACGTATTCGTGCCTGATGCGAATTGTCGGTTTTATGCCTTGCTGCAGACCCTTGGGTTTTCTGTGGTTGCTCTCGAGCTTACTATGAGAGAAAGCACTAGTCCAATCAGAAAGTAACTGGAGGTTGCTAACAATCGCCTGTAGGGGCGCTGATATCAGCACAGACGCTAAAGGGTCGGCAGCAAGGCATAGCACTGTCAGTTCGGAAACTGGCGTTTTATGTTTTGCGTAGGAAAATGAAAGCGTACATGGAATTAACTTTCACTATCTATATGTTTTGTGTTAAAATACGCATTGACGTTAGTTTACCTAGAAAACTGCAAGGCCCTAAAAGACACTTTCGGTGTCAGAAGCTAGAGTCATTCCTATTCAATAACGCGTTTCGATAGATGTCTTTTATGTGAAACCTCTTCAATGTTATATATTTCTAACAAGTGCATAAAGTATCAGATTAACAGTTTTCTGTACTTATAGCCTGTTATACTTCTGACAAACGTTTATGGATCATCAACAGGCTTTCATCAAAAGGGGAACACAATGTATTTATCGAATACTCTGTGAAGGGAGTTATGTTATGTTGGTATGAGTCATAGTCATTGAAGCGTCCTGAAAATACCCCCATAATCATAGTCTCGCTAACATCCCATAGGGGAATCGTGTTTGAAAACGGAAAATAAAGAAGGGAAACTGCTATTTAAAAAAGAAGCGCCCTGATAATACCTTTCTTACACTTGTATGTCATGAGGACCAATGTTTGTAAAACAGTGCATAAAACTTGTTAACATAATGTTTTATTATGACTCTGATCGTGTCTATACATGTGTATTTGATCATAACATGTTACACACACATTATTAGTTTTATCGTTATAATTGTCACTCTATACATTAAAATAAAGAAGCATTTACTTGTATCATATCAACAATATTAACCTTTCCTGACATGTTTAAGATATCAGCTATTGATTAATGATTACAAATGATCAGTATCAAAAGTTCATCCCTGAAACCGCCATCTCGACATTTAGCAAAAACAAATGACAACGGCATTAGAATCTTATCGTTATGATACTTAAAACGCCTCAATAGAAATAGAAATATAATAGTATAGTATAGAAATCAAAAACAGTTTTTAAATTACCAGCGGCCGCCCCCACTATACCGATGACTGCGGGAGGCACGGAGAGCAGTAGACAGAAGACCCCCGCTATAACGGTGGAGTTCCGGGCTTGTTCCGGGGTTCTACAGGCCAAAACTCTCTGGTACACTTCCTGTGGAAAACAGGGGAGATAACCTAAACTATCATAAAAACCAATGCAATTTCACTCACTCCGCAAAAAAGGCCCAATAACAGATACTTTTGTTTCAAATATCGAAAGCATTCATGAAACAAGCTTAATATAACATTAAAAAGCGATATCTTTAGAACAGCCAGATTGTTTTCGTAACCCTTTTTATTTGGAAAAAGAAGACGTTTCGGAGTATGGACGGATTATGCACAATAAAAAAAGTGTTTACCAGACCAGTGTTTAAAAAAGAAACATCAAGTATAATTTTCCTGAAATAAATTAGCAATTTACAATAGATTTACAAGGACATCTGTTTCTTGACAAAATATGAATCTTTATTTCTTTTGTCAAACAAAACTTTTTGACGTTGAAGAACAATTTCTTTTTTCTTGACAAGGATGTATCGTTTGGGTACAGTATGAAAAGAAATTAAACAGTTCCGTTATTAACAGTCTCAAGTTTCTTTTGAATTTTGAAAATAAGTCCGGTTTCGTCTGATATAGGTACATATATCGATAAAAGACACCATGTGAGACACCAACTCTAGAATTATTTAATCTCACTTACATCAGATCGAAGCTATGACTGGTTTCAATGCCACACTGTATTTTCTTATCTATAACGATCCGCACACGGAGCGAGTGTTATGTCCGATTTGGTTTTAATGAGATTGGTGTTCTACTTGAGTTGATTCTCAAAGTAAAAGATACATTTAGACATCTAATTAGCGAGTGTAATGTAAATTTGTTTTTGAAGATGTTGATCTCCTACTTGCCAACTTGACTCTAAACATAAGCAGCATATGGATATCTAGAAAGTAAAATGTAACGTTCGACCTATTCAATGAGAATTGGTTATACGCTCGCTACCTGCCACGTAGTTCCGCCCAGTATAAGCAGCATGTAGACATCCAGGTAACTGCCGATGGACGGGATCTCCACCTCGCCCAACCACTTGTCTTGTATCGTGTCCAGGTCAACAGCTGGGTGGGTGATGATGAAGGGACAGGCAACCGTCTGTATACAGTAATAGTGGAGATAACAAGTTTCATGCCTAAGTGATATCTTACGTGTCTCTTATTCATGATCATTATCCTGAAAAAATGATCACCAATACGGGCGCACGTGTGCACGATCCGGAGTGCTGAAATTCAATGCCTGAACAAGAACACCAATCGTAGTACGAATGATTTCACTCAGCTGTGAAATTTCTTATCGCAATAATGCTTGTTTTTCTGGCTTGAAATAGTTCTATAATGGAACATTTTATTTGTTGTGCCCAAAGGCATCGTATTGAAAATATGTAACTTCTTATTTCACATCCTACTGGAGATAAATGTACCCACCAGCCCGACGGCGAGACAGATGAGCTGGACTACGTCAGTGTAGGCTACAGACCAGAGTCCACCGAGGAAGGTGTAGAAGACGGCGATGATGGCGGAGATGATGATGGAGAGAGTCTCGTCTAGGTCCAGGATGATGTGCACTGTCGCTCCTTGATAGAAAGAATGGGTTTTGTTCATATCAATCAATAAGTTTGATGAGGTTCTCTTAAAGATAATATTTAACCTGACCCACAATGCATTATTGTTACAATGCATGTATCTTTGATGATAGAAATAGAGAGAGTCTCAACAAGGTCCAGAGCTTCCTTTTTTTAAAGGCCGAAGATGAACATTAATTCCGTGTTTAAGAATTGAGGTTTGGTTAACCTTAAGGTTGCTTTATGAAATTAGGCGCAAGATGAAGTTCACTGCCGCTCCTAAAGATCAGTAATAAGGTAAAGAGTTTATATATGTTTTATATTTCGTATATTTATGTTTTGGCTAGTAAAAAAGTATCACAAATCTTAACTGACCAAGGTAAAACTAAAGATATCAGTGACTTATCCATGATTTTTTAAAGGGGTTGTACGCGTAACTAAATATCGAAAGTTGATAGATCGTTTAATTCACTTATATCTAATGTTATTTCATTTAAGTAATTCAGTGATCATTCTGTTAGTTATCATAGTTAGTTATAAGCAAATATAGTGGGATGTAAGTGTACTGTTAATGATTTGAGCTGTTGCCACGTGGAGCAATCTGTGTACTAGTTTCCGGTCAGCGATGTGTTCTACTACATACATAGAGGATATCATTTGAGTGTTAATGACGTACCATGTTTATGGCATGAGTGCATACATATTATGAGCCCGATATAATTGCCCACGTAGGAAATAAATAATAATTTGTTATTTAGCAAGTGTATCAAAATAATTTCTAAAACCACAGAATGAACAAGACAGGTTTATTTACGTAAAATCCGTATTGTTCACTTTTAATATAAATTACTTCTTTCATGCGATTTCGGTTTGATGTGAACTGAATATAGCCAGAATATGCCTATTTCGCTTTCATGCTCTATAACACCAGAACAATGAAATCACGAACTTGCTCTGAAATAGTTTACTGCCAAATTTATGCGTACACATGCTACCATAATTACCAAATTTGAACTCCATAAAGCCTTTTACAGAAGTGTTTAAGTAAAGAATTAACTACACAACTAGCCAATATTTGTGGCCAGATATCGCCAGAAGCCGTCAGTACAAAACTAGGACGCCAATATGCAAAACTAGGACGCCAAAATGCAAAACTAGTACGCCAATATGCCAAGCTAACATGCCAAAACACAGAAAAAGACACCAATATGCACGAAAGTTCATTAATAGGGCTGATGTATTAGACTGTAATTTGCGATAGCATAAGCAAAATACACATAATGTCACTTAATTAAGGTTTAACAGGATATACCAGCTGGCAATGTACCTAAGGCTGAGAGAATAGCAGCAGACCAGAAGAGGTCGGCGAAGAACTGGGGTATACACATGAGAGCTCCGATCCTGTCTCCATACTTCTCTTGGAAAGGATCAAACATGGTCACGTAGTTGGCTCGCCGCATCTTGGGGCAGAAGAAGATACCACCTGGCAGAAAATTCAAATCAATTAAAAATACCCATTGATAAACATTTGAAACATAAATGAAAAATGGCGTATCAATTATGAATTGATATTGAAAACATGTATATTAGCGTCATTTGGATGATGTATCTTAGGAACCAAAGTGCAAAAGCTCTCTGCACTTCTGAGTCTGTAAGGTCTATAATCACAGAACTGCCTTGGTCTAAGGTGATCTAAACATAGAGTAATAGGCGTGGGATAAAGGTTTATGAAGCACATAGGGGGTTTTACATAATTAGATTCAGGACACATCTCTTATTTTTGCCCATATGGTTAAAAATAAGCAGTGACATATTTTCAATATGAGCACATATTTTCTAGCATGTGACGTCATAACACCATTGTTCATGACGTCACTGTAGCTGGCCGTTGCAAGGGAAGCGGCTCGTTTATCGGATATTTGTAAGATAGTTTTATCGAAAAGAATCGGTAATAAAGAGATTATTACCCTCGGAAGCATGTGATATGACTTTTACGAAACTCGTGCAAATTTATGTGTAAGCCTCGCTCTCGCTCGGGTAATACAAAATGATTCACACTCGTTTCGGAAAATTCATATGACACACTTCCTCAGGTAATAATCTCTATATAGAATACTCACATATCACTAGACAGATGGAGTATCCAAACGGGGCTTGTGTCCATGCTAATCCATACTGGGAGATAATCTCTGCTGTGCCGTTGATGAACCCACCCCCTACCCATGACAAAGAAATTAAATGAAGACATCATCATCATCATCATCATCATCATCATCTCAAAGAAGTTCCACATTTGATAAAACTTTTAAATAATTTGAAATAACCAATAATCTTTGCTGTGCCGTCGATGAACTTTCCCAGGATGCTGCACGAGAAAGAGATATATGAAGATATATAGCATTGACATTTACTTTTAAATATATAACAGTATCTTCTACAAATTATCAAAAATCAAAAAAACATTCAAAGAATTTCCATGAAGTTAGAGATGTTCTCCTCTGTGCCGGAAATGAAGGAACCCATCGCACCAAGGATGCTGTATAAGAAAGTTAAATGAAGACATGAAAATACATAATAATCCGTTCTATAGAAACTTTTCGAAATTAACTTTAATATTACTATAAGATGAACTCATCACCTGCCAAAGATTCTGTATGAGAAACTGGCAAACCATGAAAATAGGCAACTGATTTCGTCTCTATTAAATACTAACAACCTTCAAGATAAATATATATGATAAATGCTAGGATCCTGTGAAATATTAATTTTGTCAATACATGTATCTTCATACCTTTGAGTGTACTCTTTGCGCATGAAATCAACATTTTACTGTTTTCCTTGTATGTTTTGCAAAATTGTGCGACCAACCTAGGGAAAACCGGACCAAAATTCATTAAATAGGAGATAATTTACCAAAAAGGACCGAAATGGCAGCCGACATGAAGGCGAATCAAGTGTCACCATCTCACAACTTCCGGTTTCTAAATATACGCTTGAAAACTGTCTTTGTTGCGCGCCTGACTAGATTTTATTTTCTCTTTTTTTTTCCGAATTAGGTATTCTTTGCTGCCAAAGTTGATACCAACAGAACGCAATTACGGTACTTGAGACACGGTGTAATGATTATGTCACCGAATTTGTAAGTGCTGTGGTCCTTTTACAAGGGCGTCGAGATAAGTGTGTTACTGTTGATAAAAAAATTAAATGTGATATAAAAAAATATACAAAAGATTTCTCTACCGAGTGATGTATTCATGTTCTCAATTGCTAAATTTCGTTTCATCCCGAACCGCAAGTATGAAAATGGGTCTTTAAAGCTTCCTTGATCTTGTGATTGTGAAAGATACCAGAAGATACCAGAATTCAAATACTTGGACCAATTCCATGGAATCGCTTGTCACTGACCTGTTATAGTGAAGAGTGATACTATGACGCCCATGTTCCTGTCTGCGAGAAACACTTCTATGATGCTCTTGGATTTCGTGGTCTTCCTGCCAGCCCATATTCCAATCACGAGGATGATCACATAGAAGATGGCCACCGAGACAATACCGGGAATATTCACAGCCATTTTGAGTTCGTTGTTGTTGATTAAGTCTGCAAAGAATACCTTCCGTTGATCAATTGAACATTGAACATACATGCACAAAGAAAAGAAATAACCCTCAATTTCTAAATTGGGTAACATATAAGCCGTGTAATGTGGACCATAAATGCACCCTTGTAAATTGTAACTTTGCCTTACCACATTAATTAATTGAATCCTGGTAATCAGCGATTATGACGTCTCACATCAATTCCAAAATAAATTTTAAAGTGTCTATCAATACCCCAAATCATAAATAGTTGTTTAATCGTTCCATTTTTTGTGAAACATGTTATGTTCCAAAGTTCTGTAAAGCCCTAAGCGCTCATGTATTTGATTACAATAAACTTTATGATCACTTTACCAGCTTGGCCAAAGGTACGAAATAAAAAGTTTGGCCCTAATTAAAAAAAAACATTCACCTTTAGTTTACTTTGTACAGAGTGACCAAATGTGATTCAGACAATGCTGCTTAATTATTTTACTTGTTTCACCACATGTGTAACATTCGATAGCTGAATTACCTAAAATGATCTTGTTAAAAGAATATTTACAGAAAGATAGTTGTAACCCGACCTGGATATCATAGGGGAAACCATGGAACCGAGGAAACGGTAAGGTTGTGGGTCCTGATAGGAGGTAAAACCCTGAGGGTCTACAACCTTACCACATGCGATGTTTTCGTATTATCATCCGCTGAATTGTATTAATCCGTATAATTTAATCATAACATCAATACAAACACACTTCTGTAAAACAAGCAAGATACGTATTGGAATGATACACCATACATATGAATACACATGGCACATTTATACAAAGCATGGATGCAGCAACTACAAATGTGACATATAAAACAAGCATGGATACATACAAATACCCATGGTACACACATGACACTATGCATTGATACATACAAATACCCATGGTACACACATGACACTATGCATTGATACATGCAAATACCCATGGTACACATGATACATCATATGAATAAATAATATACACATAGTGCATATGAAACAACATGTGGATACATACAAATACCCATGATGCACACATGACACTATGCATTGATACATACAAATACACATGGTACACATGATACATCATATGAATAAATAAAATACACATAGTGCATATGAAACAACATGTGGATACATACAAATACCCATGAATCACAAATGACACTATGCAATGATACATGCAAATACACATGGTACACATGATACATCATATGAATAATAAAATACACATAGTGCATATGAAACAACATGTGGATACATGCAAATACCCATGGTAAACATAATACAAACCATGGATACATGGAAATACTCATGGTACACGTGATACATCATATGAATACATTTAAATACACACAGCACATATGATACAACACGTGATACATACGAAAACAAATGGTACACATGAAACATGTTCAACACATGGATACATAGTGGTATAAATATTGAACGAGCACAATACCTTCTGAAGATGGTAACCTCGATAAAGTTAAATGCAAGTGAAGGAAAAGTGAATGTTTATGTGTAACATATTGAATGGACCATATAATTATCACGAAATATTATTAATTGGTTGTTCCAAATCAATCCTTATTAATTCTATTGTACGTGAATATAGCAGCTTATATTTCAAAACAATCTCTCCATAAAAAAATAATAGAGATTGGATTCAAAAATAGATACTTTATTTTAAGAGAACGACGCATTCAACTGTACAACTGATACGTGTATATTTTATTATGGTATATATATTTATATATTTCATTTACTCTGTATATTTTTATGTGTAAATAGTCTTTCATAATCCTTTCAAGGATGGCTCATTTTGCATATTTCTTAACATATTTAATTGCCTGTTTATGAGGTGAGACTTTCAACAAGAAAAGCCTTTAAAAAGGCATGCTTGGTGCCACATAGGCAGATGAAGGCGATTGTGATTTGTCGAACAATTTGGGTGATAAGTGAAATATACAACACTGGGTAACAGCACTACTATTAACACGAGTATTAATCAAAGTTAATTTCACAAAATTAATTTCTATCAACACGAGTTGATGAAAGTTATGAATATTTTTTACATTCATAAACTATTGTTGGTATATTTCATATCAAAAGACACGCGGGTGATAGTCTATTTATCATCCAAATTTTCTCTTTTCTACACCTCAGAGAAAAAATGTAAATCTCTGAACACAACAACACTAGATTTTCAAGAGATGGATTTCATTGCATAGTGAGGTCACTACGTTTATGATATTATGGCATTGTGATGTAGTTACTTGAAGTAACAGCACTGTGTTGCCATGTAGCGTTTACAATGACAGGAAATTGTGCAAAACGTACTGCCAAAACGATATCTCCTTGTCTCCTTGTTAAATAAACAGTAGTATTACAGATAATAAAAAGCAAATTACTTTCCGATGATCAAACAGGATTTTAACCCAGGTCCGTCATCCGCTGAGCTAAGCGGCCTTATAGTAAACGTATGGAACCAACGATATATATCATATTCTAAATATAGCACGAGTCCATTTCAGTATCTCTGATAATAAATACATGTTTTCAACGTAAACATTAAGTGACATCGTTAAGTATGACTTGTAACGTGGTCGTAAATGATCTACCTATTAGTAAACATAAGTCTTGTTTTGATGTCACCATCGTACTTACAGAAACATTACTTTTAATTCGCCAGGCGAGCCCAACGTAAAATTAAACCGCGTGGGTTATAAAAAAGTGGATTCTGCGATTATTGAATGCAAAATAATGCTCTTATCTGGAACAAATGCAGACTCTTCTTCAAATGAAGATGTTTTTGATTGGGTCTGTTAACATTTATCAGCGTCTTAAATAGAAAGTATTGTTTCTCTTTTAACATGACATTTAAAGCGAAATCATATTCCACAGTTTAATGTGCCAAATATTTTGTATTACCCACATGGTGACGTAATGCATTTTTTGCTACAGCTCTGTTCATTGGTCTTTTGATTTGGATACAACAAATGTGATTGGCGCGGCTTCCCTTTGAAAATATCAAGAGTAATATAGAGAAAATTCAGAAAAGTTTTAGAAAAATCAATAAGTCAAAAATCAAAAAGCAATAAGTCTTCTGTCATGTTAAGCCTCATTCGACCAGAGTCGGTGAGTGTGCTATTCAATCTAATCTATATATTTAATGATTTTCTGTTTTTAGGATCGAAATAAAAACACATCAATGAGAACTATTGCATTTCAATTTGAATTTATTGGACACAGAATTACAGTTTTGACATTATAAGCGAATGTTGTTTGAAATGGCCCCTTGAGAACTGTAACATGGCGATTGAGATATCCTGCAAGGGCAAAATTCAATGGCAACATTTTTTAGAATTTAAACTTACAGATTCTAAAGTTGTAATTAAAAGTTTCAAACCTGTATTTTCAAGTCCTAAAGTTGTATTTACAATGTTTGAAAGTTGAAATAACAACATTTTAAGGTATATTTACGAGTTTTAAAAATGCATTTTCAGGGTTTAACGTGGTATCTCAATTTTGAAATGAGTGCAAATACAACATTTAAAGGTATATTCACGGGTTTTGAAATGAATTTTCTCGTTTTAATTGTGTTAATTCAACTTTGAAAGTTGAAATATATACTTTTCAAAATTCTATTCAACTTTGAAAGTTGAAATATATACTTTTCAAAATTCTACTTACAAATGTTAAAACTCGTAAATATACCTTACAATGTTGTAATTGCACTATTAGATATGACAAAAGTTGAAAGTACAACTTTCAAAATATGAATTTCCTTATCATGTTGCTCATATCAAATTGGAAAATAATGCTTTTTAATCTTTTAAGATTATAAAACATCCTTGCAGAAAGAAAACAATTTGTTCTTTGTAAAAACATTTACTACATAAACAAAGGGGCCAGCTGTTGTTATGTTCGTATGATATATCCAACTCAATCCCTCTCTGATCCTTGGCGTCGGAAATAAATTCTAGTGTTTAAAAACTTTAAAACCCCTCACTATTCAAAAAGGTACACAGTTATTACAAATGACAATAGTATAACACTCAACAAACACTACTGTAACATTTACAATATGCAAGAAACATGTTTACAATATATTGAATTAACCGAATCCAATAGTTATGTTAAATGATATACACTCACAAAAATACCTTCACTATATTTTATTCTTCTTATTAAAGTGAACTTAGATTCCATATTTGAAATGAACATTTGATACAAAGTAAACAATGGTCTTGAGGGAGTATCACATACTTGATCATGAGATAATGAAAACATTGAAAACACGTGTAATGTATATATGGTACAAATATATACGTGTTGAAGAAACAGCAAGGTTTAAATGAAAACCAAGAGAGAATATCAGTAAAAAAAGTTGTTAGCGTTTGAAATACAAAAAATCTTATTGTATTTATACATATATATATGTAAATACGATTGAAACGTATATATATACTAAACACTTTTGCTAAAATTAATTCAACTTCATCTTCTTCTTTTTAATATGTAAATAGATATAGTAACTTGATATGACATTGACGTATTTATAGCACGACACCAGTATACGGCACAGCATGTTGCATGAAAGTAAATAGTTTTTTAATCATGATCTCTAATTCAATCCTATTAAAAGACATAAATTATTTGTATATGAGAAACAAACCGCATGCATTCTATGGTGTCGTCAACGCATTCATTTGGGAAAGGCAAATAAACATATTCGTGAGAATGCCTAGGTTGTTAACCAACGACGTAAGAAAAATTAAAAAACAAAAAGTCTTCCTAGAAAACATTTTGGAATGGAATGTTTTTTAATTATAATAACGAATAATAACGAAATCTTCTCATCAGTTAAAATTAACTAGCCCTGAATCTGTTCAACATAAAACTGGCCCTGATCTTATCAAATCAGATATTCTAATTTGATAAGATCAAGGCCAGTTTTATGTTGAACAGATTCAGGGCTAGGGACTTTTAAATTAGGAAGTGCAATATTATCGCGAAGCAAATGTTTCTCAATAAATATTGTGCAATACAAATTTCTCCACAATATTGTCAATGAGCAATTTATCGTAAAATTATTGAATCAGATCTATGATTTCTAAACGTTATTGGCAACTGTTCAAATAAAGAGTTCTCGAGTTCCTCTGATTACATAGTCATTATTCAATATATAGCCCTGAAAGTGTCCATATTTGTAAGAGAGAAATGGAAGAAATAAGTAACCTCTCTAGAGAGACAATCTGTTAGTAACAGGAACCACAAACTATCACTAACTATCATCATATGACTGACATCGTGAACCACACACGTGCATCCATTGACTGACATCATGTGACTACATCACGTGACTAACATCACGTGACAACATGGTCGCCATTCTGAGCCTTCTCCTCCCCGGGAGGAATCATCTCTGCCATCTCAGCCTCAAACATCTTCCTAACATTGCTGGTTGAGGGTGAGAGGATCCCTAGCACATCGTACTTCTCTGCCAGAACACTCTTCTTGAAGACATAGTTAGTCACCACGGACACGGTGTAGAGAATCACAAAGGTAATCACGCAGATGAAGGATCTGAAAGGAAACATCTGGCCGTCCTTCTCACTGTACATGGGGAAGAAGATGAAGGATGGAAGGTCTATGAGGGGTTCTCCAGCCCCCACTCTGAGGATAAAGCCGACGATGAAGCCGATGAGGGAGCCGTAGGCGTTGATGGAAGGGATGTAGAGGATGCTGACGAACTGGGGGAAGAGAATGACGTACATGAGGTCGGAGGAGAGGACGAACAGACCGTAGACTCCCTTCCCGAAGATGGCAAGTACGGTCGCCATGGCTCCTGCTACAAGGATAGATCCTCGCATCACCCAGATCAGCTCCTTCTCTGACGCCTGTAATGTTGATACGATTATAATAAGATAAGATAAGATAATTCTTTATTGTCCATTAAGGAATTTGTGCTACATTTGTAGTGAGCATGAAATTTAAAATTATATACCCAATATATTCTAAATAGATACAAAAACATATATACAAATATAAACAAATGAAATATACAAATATTTACAGATGAACAAATAGTGTGATAGTGAGCAATTAACGATGATTCAGAATTGAAATGGACAAGGGCACGTTAAAATAACATACATTGTTTAGAATAAGTCATTTAAAAAGATCAACAATGTTTCGTGTAAACGTTTACGAATAGTATAGTATATAATCTTAAAATAAAACTCCGGATAAGGAATTTAAGGACTCAAAAACTCACGTTTCTGCGAATGAGAGTTTTGTAGATGTTCTTGGTGAACACGGAAGCAGTGACGAGCACGCTGGAGTCGGTGGAGGACATGACGGCGGCGGAGATGGCGCCGAGCCCGATGATGGAGACGGGGAGGGGACACAGGTGCTGAAGGGTCAGGGGGAGGATCATCCCCATCTTCTCTGGGGGGATCGGTACCTCCCCCGTGTAGTCTGTCGCGTTCCAGTCTTGATGAAAAAGAATTAATCTAGGATTCTGTGTGTACGTATTCGTGCCTGATGAGAATTGTCGGTTTTATGCCTTGCTGCAGACCCTTGCGTTTTTTGTGCTTGCTCTCGAGTTTACTATGAGAGAAAGCACAAGTCCAATCAGAAAGTAACTGGAGGTTGCTAACAATCGCCTGTAAGGGCGCTGATATCAGCACAGACGCTAAAGGGTCGGCAGCAAGGCATATCACTGTCAGTTCGGAAACTGGCGTTTTATGTTTTGCGAAGGAAGATGAAAGCGTACATGGAATCAACTTTCACTATCTATATGTTTTGTGTTAAAATACGCATTGACGTTAGTTTACCTAGAAAACTGCAAGGCCCTCAAAGACAGTTTCGGTGTCAGAAGCTAGAGCCATTCCTATTCAATAACGCGTTTCGATAGATGTCTTTGATGTGAAATCTCGTTCAATGTTATATATTTCTAACAAGTGCATAAAGTATCAGATTAACAGTTTTCTGTACTAATAACCTGTTATACTTCTGACAAACGTTTATTGATCATCAACAGGTTTTTATTAAAAGGGGAAAATAATGTATTTATCGAATACTCTGTGAAGGGAGTTATGTTATGTTCTTATGCGTTATAGTCATTGAAATGTCCTGAAAATACCTCCATAATCATAGTCTCGCTAACATCTCATGGGGGACCGTCTTTGAAAACGGTAAATAAAGCAAAGGAAAAGACAGTCATTTAGAAGAGAAACTGCTATTTAAAAAAGAAGCGCCCTGATAATACCTTTCTTAGACTTGTATGTCACGGGGACCAATGTTTGTAAAAAAAGTGCATAAACTTGTCAACATAATCTTTTATTATAACTCTGATCATATCTATATGTGATCATAACATTTTAAACACTCATTATTAGTTTTATCGTTATAATTTCCACTCTATATACATTCAAATAAAGAAGAAGTTACTTATCATATAAAAAATATTAACCTTTCCTGACATGTGTTAGGTAACGTAACTTTGAAGATGTAATTGATCACTGAACTACTTAAAATATCAGCTATTGATTAATGATTATAAATGAAGACAATATCAAAAGCTAACATCCTCATCCCTGAAACCGCCGTCTCGACATTTAGCAAAAACAAATGACGACGACATTAGAATCTAATCATTAGGATATTTAAAGCCTCAATAGAAATAGAATAGTAAAGTATAGAAATCAAAGAAGGTTTTTAAATTACCAGCGGCCGCCCCCGCTATACCGATGACTGCGGGAGGCACGGAGAGCAGTAGACAGAAGACCCCCGCTATAACGGTGGAGTTCCGGGCTTGTTCCGGGGTTCTACAGGCCAACACTCTCTGGTACACTTCCTGTAGAAAACAGGGGAGATAACCTAAAACTATCATAAAAACCAATGGATTTCACTCACTCCGCAAAAAAGGCCCAATAACAGATACTTTTGTTTCAAATATCGAAAGCATTTATGAAACAAGCTTAATATTGCATTAAAAAGCGATACCTTTAGAATAGCAAGATTGTTTTGGTAACCCTTTTTGTAAGAAGACGCGTACGTTTCGGAGAGAACCCCAGCTGATGGGCGGATTGTGCACGATAAAGAAATTGTTTTCCCGAAACGCTGTTTTTTGAAAAAGAAACCTCAAATGTAATTTTCCTGAAATTAATTAGCAATTTACAATAGATTTACAAGGAATCTGTTTCGTTAAATGAGAACATTTGAATCTTTATTTTCTTTTGTCCAAGTAACTTTTTGACGTTGAAGAACAATTTCTTTTTTCTTGACAAGGATGTGTTGTTGGGGTAAAGTATTATAGAGTTAGCAAGTTTAAACCGTTCCGTTATTAAAAGTTTCTTTGAATTTGAAAAGAAGTCCAGTTCATTTGATATAGTTCCATATAAAAAACAATATCGGTAAAAGACAAAATGTGCAAAATCTATAGTCACCTAATATCAGATCGAAGCCATGGTGTGTACCTCGTTAAACACAGTTAAATGGCGATATATATATAGTATTTCCTTATCTCATATTGATCCATACATGCAGCGAGTCTTATATCCGATTTTAATGAGACCCTCTCAGTATAAGAAGCATATGGACAATCAGATAGCGAGTGTAATGTTCGATTTGGTATTAATGATATTGGTCTCCTACCAGCCAAGATGACCCTCTAAGCATCAGCAGCATGTAAACATCCAGAAAGCAGGTGTAGTGTTCGACTTTTACTGTAATGTTCGACTTATATTGAGAATTGGCTAAATGCTATCTACCTGCCACGTAGTTCCACCCAGTATAAGCAGCATGTAGACATCCAGGTAACTGCCGATGGACGGGATCTCCACCTCGCCCAACCACTTGGCTTGTATCGTGTCCAGATCGACAGCTGGGTGGGTGATGATGAAGGGACAGGCAACCGTCTGTATATACAATAACAGTGGAGAGAATTGTAAGTCTTGCCAATGTGATATCTTACGTGTCTCTTATTCATGATCATTATCCTGCAAAACTGATCACCAATTTGCTGCTCATATATACACATGGTGAACAGTGCTGAAAATCAAATTCCTGAACAGGAACACCCATCGTAGTACGAATAATTGTATGTAATGAGTACCTTGGAATGATTTCACTCAGCTGTGAATTTTCTTATCGCAATAATGCTTGTTTTTCTGGCTTGAAATAGTTCTATAATGGAACATTTTATTTGTTGTGCCCAAAGGCATCGTATTGAAAATATGTAACTTCTTATTTCACATCCTACTGGAAACAAATGTACCCACCAGCCCGACGGCGAGACAGATAAGCTGGACTACGTCAGTGTAGGCGACAGACCAGAGTCCACCGAGGAAGGTGTAGAAGACGGCGATGATGGCGGAGATGATGATGGAGAGAGTCTCGTCTAGGTCCAAGATGATATGCACTGTCGCTCCTTGATAGACAGAATGGGTTTTGTTAGTATCAGCAACTAAATTTGATGAGGTTCTCATAAAGATAATATCCAACCTGACCAACAATGCATTATTCGCACCAGTTACAATGCATGCATCTTTGATGATAGAAATAGAGAGAGTCTGGAAAAAGTCCAGAGCCTTCTTTTTTTAAAACCCTAAGATAACTGTAAGTAAAAATAAAAGGTATCAGTGGCTTATCCACGATTTTTTAAAGGGGTTGTACCCGTAACTAAATATCGAAAGTTGATAGATCGTTTAATGCACTAATATCTAATGTTTTTTTATTTAAGTAATTCAGTGATCATTCTATAATATATACGTTTCTTTTTTATAAAGGTTTATCATAACAAATATAGTGGGTTGTAAGTGTATGTTAATGATTTGAGAGACGCCAAGCTGTTGCCACGTGGAGCAATCTGTGTACTAGTTTCCGGTCAACTATGTTCTACTACATACATAGAGGATATCATTATGAGTGTTAATGACGTTCCATGTTTATCGCATGAGTGCCTACATATTATGAGCCCCGATATAACTGCCAACGTAGGAAATAAATAATTATTTTTAATCTAGGAAGTGTATCAAAATCATTTCTAAAACCACAGAATGAACAAGACAGGTTTATTTACGTAAAATCCGTATTGTTCACTTTTAATATGAATTTCTTCTTTAATGCGATTTTGGTTTGGTGTGAACTGAATATAGCCAGAATATGCCTATTTCGCTTTCATGCTCTTTTACGCCAGAACGACGAAATCACGAATTTTGCTCTGAAATAGTTTACTGCAAAATTTATGCGTACATATGCTACCATAATTACCAAAGGTGAACTCCATAAAGCCTTTTACAGAAGTGTTTAAGTAAGGAATTAACTACAAAACTAGCCAATATTTGTGGCCAGATATCGTCAGAGGCCGTCAGTACAAAACTAGGACGCCAATATGCAAAACTAGGACGCCAATATGCAAAACTAGGACGCCAATATGCTAAACTAGGACGCCAATATGCAAAGCTAACATGCCAAATACAGAAGAAAGACACCAATATGCACGAAAGGTCATTAATAGGGCAGATGTATTGGACTGTAATTTGCGATAGTATAAGTAAAATACACATAATGTCACTTAATTAAGGTTTAACAGGAACTATCAGCTTAAGTACCTAAGGCTGAGAGAATGGCAGCAGACCAGAAGAGGTCTGCGAAGAACTGGGGTATACACATGAGAGCTCCGATCCTGTCTCCATACTTCTCTTGGAAAGGATCAAACATGGTCACATAGTTGGCTCGCCGCATCTTGGGGCAGAAGAAGATACCACCTGGCAGAAAATTCATATCAATTATAAATACCCATTGACAAACATTTGAAACATAAATAAAATGCATGGCGGATCAAATGAAACAATAGTCCCGTCTATGTAAGCATTATGTTAAAATTCTTTGGAACCACCTTGCAAAAGCACTTCAAGAATTAAATAACATAAAGATTTATTTTTAAAGAGAGCCTTGCGTAAAGGTCTATTATCACAGACATGCGTTCACAACCTCAGGATTTTACTTCCTATCAGGGTCCACAACCTTACCACATACTCGATTTTATGGCTTCTCCCTATCCTATCACAGAGAACCATTGGCCTAAAGTGATCGTAATAAGCCTGCGATAAAGGTTTATGCAGCACAAAGGGGCTTTTGTAAAATTAGGATGAGGACATTATCTCTTAATAGAATACTCACATATCACTAGACAGATGGAGTATCCAAACGGGGCTTGTGTCCATGCTAATCCATACTGGGAGATAATCTCCGCTGTGCCGTTGATGAACCCACCCCCTACCCATGAGGCTGTATGAGAAAGAAATTAAATGAAGACATCAAATGGTTATCATCATCATCATCATAATCGTCATCGTCATCGTCATCATCTCAAAGAAGTTCCCCATTTAATAAACACTTTTAAATGATTTCAAATAACCAATTATCTTTGCTGTACCGTCGATGAACTTTCCCAGGATGCTACACGAGAAAGAGATATATGAAGATATAGAGCATGACATTTACTTTTAAGTATATAACAGTATCTTCTACAAAGTATCAAAATTCTGAAAAACATTCAAAGAATGTCCATGAAGTTACAGATGTTCTCCTCTGTGCCGGAAATGAAGGAACCCATCGCACCAAGGATGCCGTATGAGAAAGTTAAATGGAGACATGAAAATATGAACGTTATGTTCTATTAAAAGAAATCTCCTACACAATATTCCGTTCTATAGAAACTTTTCGAAATTAACTTTAATATTACTATAAGATGAACTCATCACTTGCCAATGATTCTGTATGAGAAACTGTCAAACCATGAAAATAGGCAACTGATGTCGTCTCTACAAAATACTAACAAGCTTCCAGATAAATTCAAAATAAATATATTATTAATGCAATTATCCAATAATTATTTTTGTTTGTTCATAACTGAACACCATTGCGTGTACTATTAGCGCATGGAATCAACGTAATACCAAAATGACTAAATTTAGAAATGAAACCTTGAATTTTGTAAGGAACTGTCAATCTATAAACGGTCCTCAACTGGAATTCAATTTCAATTGCATCTGAATAATACTATAAGAATTAAACTTCCGCTAATCGAACTCTCAAACACAAATAGATAGTTTCCTCGCAAGGCGTAACTTTAACCTGTCTCACTCCCTCGCTAATGAAACCTTGCTGTATGGCGTCAGGTTTCGTGAATATGAGTGAAACTAACTTTAGAGCAGATTCAAATTGGACCCTAAAGTTTTCCCACAGTAGCTAAAGAGACGACACATACATGTTGGGGGCACTGCTAGACTAGATTTAGTCTCTGAACTCAAAATAAAACATAAATGCAGCTATTTACTATTAAAATTGAAAGAAGCCCACTGAAGCTGTTCATTTCAGAAACTGCGGCGATCTAGACTTGCTACAATAACATAGACTTGCAAAGCGCTATTTAGATATTTTGTTTCAGGTGCTGTTGGACAGAATAGGGCACTCCCTTAAGGCTTCCCTGAACCTATGATTGTGGAAGATACCTGCCTTGCGGGGAAATTGAATACTTGGAAGAATTCCATGGAATCACTTGTCACTGACCTGTTATAGTGAAGAGGGATACTATGACCCCGATGGATGAATTCCATGGAATCGCTTGTCACTGACCTGTTATAGTGAAGAGTGATACTATGACGCCCATGTTCCTGTCTGCGAGAAACACTTCTATGATGCTTTTGGATTTCGTTGTCTTCCTGCCAGCCCATATTCCGATCACGAGGATGATCACATAGAAGATGGCCACTGAGATTATACCGGGAATATTCACAGCCATTTTTAGTTCGTTGTTGTTGATTATGTCTGCAAGGAATACCTTTCGTTGATCAATTGGACGTTGAAAGGAAATAATCCTTATTTCTTGAAATTGGGTTAAATGTAAGCCGTGTAATGTAGAACATATATTCACCCTTGTACAATGTAACTTTCCCCAAATTTACCTTACCACATTAATTAATTTAATCCTGGTAATCAGCGATTATGACGTCTCACATCAATTCCAATATAAATTTTAAAGTCTCTATCAATACCCCAAATCATAAATAGTTGTTTAAGCGTTCTATTTTTTGTGAAACATGTTATGTTCCAAAATTCTGTAAAGCTCTAAGCGCTCATGTATTTGATTACAATAAACTTTATGATCATTTTACAAACTTGGCCAAAAGTACGAAATAAAACGTTTGCTCCTGAATAAGAAACATCCACCTTTAGCTTACTCTGTTCAGAGTGACCACATGTGATTCAGATAATGCTGTTTAATTATTTTACATATTTCACCACATGTATTACATTCGGTAGCTGAATTACCTAAAATAATCTAATTTGCACGGAATATTTACAGATAGATATTTGTAACCTGACCTGGATATTATAGGGAGAAACCATGAAACCGAGGATATAGTATGTTTATGGATCCTGATAGGAGGTACAATCCTGAGGATGCGATAAATTTTCCTGACTTTCAGGGTCTACAGCCTTACCACATCCGATGTTGAATGTTTTCTCCATATTATCATCCGCTGAAGTTTATAAATCCGTATAATTTAATCATAACATCAATATAAACACGCTACTGTGCCTTACTGTCGGAAACCACGGTATATCGAGGACATTGACATCGCGTGCCGATGGCTGTCCGAATTTTGTTGCCGCGTATTAAAGGAGTTTGTCTCCATCACCTGCCTTATAATGAAATATTAAGATGTGTAAGGCTAAAAGAGTTATTAAGTAAATATGTTGTGTCGGCTTCATTGCGCTGCGGTAAAGCCTTCAGATAAAAGAATGACGGAATGCGGGTTCGAGTTCCACTATGGTACGTGAGATTAAATAATAATAATTGTTTTTACTTCGAATAGCTTTCAATTGTAAAATTTGTTGGCGTATACAATCATTGTACTTCCTCATCTGATGTCTTGTCCTTGTAAACACAAGGTTGTAAGTCCCTCAACACAGGTGATAAGATTTGGAAGACCCTTTCAAACATCACGCTATGTGCCTAGAAGGTTGATAACCACTGAGAGCCCCGTTTTAATTTTAATTTATACTCTTCAACAAAAAAAAAGAAACGCATGAATAATTTTTCTTAGAATATGTTATCATTTAGTTGAGAGCAAAAATATCACATAATTTCAATGGTAAGAAAGTGAAATTTAACAAGGCTGTAGACAAAGTGTTGGCAAACACGTGAACATCAGTTTTTGGTGTGTTCTTGTGTGTTATTTATCCAAAATTTGGCGCTAAAGTCAGTTTATTGTTTTGTTATAATATAGAGCAACTCTTGATTGACATATTTCTGGCAATGAATGCAAAAGGTAAAAATATCTCATTTACAAAGTTCTGCTTCACCCTTTCCGTATTGTGACTGATCGATGTTGAAGAACGTCCAAAACGTAATATGGCGTTTACGTGCACGTTTATAAAGTTCATAACATTTATGTTCTAAAGGGGTTTTGATCTTGTGTTTGAGGGAGTAAGTGCAGGATTTGGACCTTGATCTTGACATAGACGTAGACAAAGCGGAGTTCTGTATGTTTTTGAATGCTCTCTTGCTTGAAAACTCCCCCTATCAGTCCAAACACCTATTGCATTTGACGTTCGTGAATGTTGTTGATGTTAAGATTAGCAGTCAAAATCTCTTAAAACAACGAATTAAGCAGATATTGCGTGCTCATTATAGTAACATACTTTATAACACCCTCTCAACCAACTCTGTTGACCTTTTAAATAAAAGTATAGGCCAAATTTTTATTTTCAGAAAGTAAACAATACTGAGAAACGCTGTTTTTCATTTCATAATTTTGGATGATAGTGAGGTTGATCACCAACCCAGACTTTACTGAAGATTAAAAAATTAATCCTCCGGGTTTTAAAACACCTTTGACGGCCATTGAACATTTTGAAGTTTCTCAAAACAGGGCCGATAACTAGCTCTCTTGGTCGAATATCCACGTCAGAGAAACTGCTCCCTAAAGTTTTGTCGACTTTTTTTTCACAAAACATGTATCTTTTATGTAATCTGTATTGCTGTGGGAAGACGATGACGCAAGTGCTTGACCCGGATGTAGATAATTTTGGCTTTGATAGCACTCTTGGTCTCACAAATATTGGCTTAATTTTGTCGAAAATGGGCCTGGAGGAAACGACTAAATATGACTAAATATTGTGCCCTAATGATCATTCTAATTTAAAATGAGAGCAGATTTTGAAACTGAAGTTTTAATTTGACGTACAGCGATGTTTCCTATTTTCTCATATTGACACTGTTTAATGTTGTCCTTATTTCATGTTAAAAGAATAAATAAATTGAAACCATATTTACCTTTTGTTAGTTATTAGTTCCACATGCTTTCATGCTTTCTTCATGGCGTTTTTGCTTTACAGATTTTCCTAAGCAGAGGTTTTTAAAAAAAGTTTTCAATTGCTTCTTTAAAGATCGAAATCACTAAAATGTCTCCGTTTTTGCACAAAAGTGGTAAATAATCATGTAAGGATTACGTTCAGAGAAGAAAAATGACAGTTTTAGTGTTGTATTAATTTTTACAGAAGTCTAAAAATTTCAAAATATACTATGCGTTTCTTTTTTTGAAGGGTATAGATGAAATAAGTATGAATACATCCCTTGGCTTATTAATCATAGTTGACACTTGACACGATGATGTTACCAAACGCTGCTAGTCTATTTCATGACATGGTTATTTACGCCAATATGCTTAACAGGCCACGTTTCAGGAATGTTACATTGGAGTAGAACGTGTAGAGTGTGACAAACCTGTATAACTATCATTCAAAATTTTATTTTAATTTTAAACTCACCTCAAGAATTCCTAGAATGTTTACTATAGTCCAAACTGTTTATGTCTGTTTCTGACTGTTTCTGTCTGTACGGCAAATAGAACTGTGATAGTCAATGATTTATCAATACCATAACTCTTTTTCCACATACACCAATGAATATATTTATGAGGATAGCAAAGGTAAATCATTATTGTTCTTGGTCTCGTATCTAAATCCCTAAAAGAATTAACAATAAGGTGAAATAATGTTCATTGCCAATGTATACTGAACTTAATTAACGTTGGCTTAATACATTAACAAATTGAACAATATGTATTTATTCATAGACTCACTGATGACCTCTCAAAGGCAAAAACTGTTCATCTGTAAATAGGAGCAGGGACAGTGAGGAATTGGAGAGTTGTCTGAGATCTCTTTTCATTGTCCGCCTGTCTGTCAGTCGTGGTGTCTGTCAGTCCGTAGGTGTCTCTCTGTCAGTATGTCGTGTCTCTCTGTCAGTCTGTCCGTGTCTCTCTATCATTATGTCCGTGTCTCTCTGTCAGTATGCCCATGTCTCTTTGTCAGTCCGTCGATGTCTCTCTGTCAGTCTGTCCATGTTTCTCTGTCAGTCTGTCGGTGTCTCTCTGTCAGTCTGTCGGTTTCTCTGTCAGTCTTTCCATGTCTCTGTGTCAATCTGTTGGTGTCACTCTGTCAATCCGTCGGCGTCTTCTTGTCAGTCTGTCCGTGTCTCTTTGTCAGTCTGTTTGGCCGTGTCTCTCTATCAGTCTGTCGGTGTCTGTCAGTCTGTCTGTCCGTGTCTCTCTGTCAGTCTGTCCGTGTCTTTCTGTCAGTCAGTCCGTGTCTCTCTGTCAGTCTGTCCGTGTCTCTCTGTCAGTCTGTCCGTGTTTCTGTCAGTCAGTCCGTGTCTTTCTGTCAGTCAGTCCGTGTCTTTCTGTCAGTCAGTCCGTGTCTTTCTGCCAGTCTGTCGGTGTCTCTCTGTCAGGCAGTGGGTGTCTCTCTGTCAGTCTGTCCGTGTCTCTCTGTCAGTCTGTCGGTGTCTGTCAGTCTGAAGTTGTCTCTCTATCAGTCTGTCCGTGTCTTTCTGTCAGTCAGTCCGTGTCTCTCTGTCAGTCAGTCGGTTTCATTCTGTCAGTCTGTACGTGCAGTGGGTGTCTCTCTATCAGTCTGTAGGTGTCTCTCTGTCAGTCTGTAGGTGTCTCTCTGTCAGTCTGTAGGTGTCTCTCTGTCAGTCTGTCGGTGTCTCTCTGTCAGTCTGTCCAGTCTGTCCACGTCTATTTGTCAATCTGTCGGTGTCTCTCTGTCAATCTGTCGGTTTCTCTGTCAGTCTGTCCGTGTCTCTGTGTCAGTCTGTTTTGTGTCACTCTGTCAGTCCGTCGGCGTCTCTTTGTCAGTTTGTCCATGTTTCTCTGTCAGTCTAGATCTGTCGGTGTCTCTATGTCAGCCTGTCGGTGTCTCTTTGTCAGTCAGTCGGTGTGTTTCTGTCAGTCATTCCGTGTCTCTCTGCCAGTCAGTCCGTGTCTCTCTGTCAGTCTGTCCGTGTCTGCCAGTCGTTTGGTTGTGTCTGTCAGTCTGTTTGGCCGTGTCTCTCTATCAGTCTGTCCATGTCTCTCCGTCAGTCAGTCGGTGTGTTTCTGTCAGTCTGTCCGTGTCTCTCTATCAGTCTGTCTGTGTCTCCTGTCAGTCAGTCCCATTCTCTCTCTCTCAGTCTGTCAATGTCTATTGTCGGTCTGGACGTGTCTGTCAGTCTGTCCGAGTCTCTCTGTCAGCCAGTCCGTGTCTCTCTGTCAGTCTGTCGGTGTCTCTTTGTCAGTCCGTCTGCGTCTCTTTGTCAGTCAGTCGGTGTGTTTCTGTCAGTCTGTCCGAGTCTCTCTGTCAGTCAGCCCAGGTATCTCTGTCAGTCTGTCCGTGTCTCAATGTCTTACTCTATCTCAGTCTCTTACTTTATCTCTGTCTAAATATGTTTTTCTGCAAATCCCTTTCTGTCTGACTCTTTCTGTCCCTGTCTGTTTCACCCTGTATCTTTGTCTTTCTGTCCCCTTATGAAATATATAGAATTGATAAAACGAAAAGATAATTTTGAACTTCACCATAAATGTTTAGATGCTTTACCAAATACTTAATAGTAACGGTTTTGGAAGGTTATTGAAGTGACCAGGGGTCAAAATCTCGAACACTATTTCTTCTTTTCTATTATTAGATATATTAGCACAGCAAAAATGACGTCGTTTCCTACATTATGGAAACCAACAAGAAACCGTGTAATGGTGATATCCATTTGGTATCCATTCACGGAAACCATGTGTCTTGGTTTCCAAATAGTATCCATTTTGGATTCTATGAACTTTATTATTTCCTTAACTGAAACCAACATGAAATCAGCAATAGTTATTTCATGTTAGTTTCATTTGCCTGAAAATAACAATAACAGTTTCCCATTGCTGCATACCAACATGAAACCATCAAATGTAGTTTCATGTATGTTTCCATTTTGTAAACTAACAAGCAAAGATTCCATATAATGGAAACCATAAAGAAATAATGAAATGTAGTTTCGTGTCGGTTTCCATTCTATGAAACTGACCATTACAGTTTCCATCTAAATGGAAACCAACAATAAATCCTTAGTTTGAGTTTCAGGTCGGTTTCTATTTCGTGTAACTAGCAATCAAAGATTCCACCCAAATGGAAACCAACAGGAAATAATGAAATGTAGTTTCATGTCGGTTTCATTTCAATGAAACTGACCAATACGGTTTCCACCTAAATGGAAACCAACAATAAATCCTTAGTTTAAGTTTCAGGTCGGTTTCTATTTCGTGATACTAGCAATCAAAGATTCCATCCAAATGGAAACCAACAGGAAATAATGAAATGTAGTTTCATGTCGGTTTCATTTCAATGAAACTGACCATTACAGTTTCCATCTAAATGGAAACCAACAATAAATCCTTAGTTTGAGTTTCAGGTCGGTTTCTATTTCGTGAAACTAACAATCAAAGATTCCATCCAAATGGAAACCAACAAGAAATAATGAAATGTAGTTTCATGTCGGTTTCCATTCTATGAAACTGACCATTACAGTTTCCATCTAAATGGAAACCAACAATAAATCCTTAGTTTAAGTTTCAGGTCGGTTTCCATTTCGTGAAACTAGCAATCAAAGATTCCATCCAAATGGAAACCAACAGGAAATAATGAAATGTGGTTTCATGTCGGTTTCATTTCTATGAAACTGACCAATACGGTTTCCATTTAAATGGAAACCAACAATAAATCCTTAGTTTAAGTTTCAGGTCGCTTTCCATTTCGTGAAACTAACAATCAAAGATTCCATCCAAATGGAAACCAACAAGAAATAATGAAATGTAGTTTCATGTCGGTTTCCATTCTATGAAACTGACCATTACAGTTTCCATCTAAATGGAAACCAACAATAAATCCTTAGTTTAAGTTTCAGGTCGGTTTCTATTTCGTGAAACTAGCAATCAAAGATTCCATCCAAATGGAAACCAACAGGAAATAATGAAATGTAGTTTCATGTCGGTTTCATTTCTATGAAACTGACCAATACGGTTTCCACCTAAATGGAAACCAACAATAAATCCTTAGTTTAAGTTTTAGGTCGCTTTCCATTTCGTGAAACTAACAATCAAAGATTCCACCCAAATAGAAACCAACAAAAATAATGAAATGTAGTTTCATGTCGGTTTCCATTCTATGAAACTGACCATTACAGTTTCCATCTTAATGGAAACCAATAATAAATCCTTAGTTTGAGTTTCAGGTCGGTTTCTATTTCGTGTAACTAGCAATCAAAGATTCCATCCAAATGGAAACCAACAAGAAATAATGAAATGTAGTTTCATGTCGGTTTCCATTCTATGAAACTGACCATTACAGTTTCCATCTAAATGGAAACCAACAATAAATCCTTAGTTTAAGTTTTAGGTCGCTTTCCATTTCGTGAAACTAACAATCAAAGATTCCACCCAAATAGAAACCAACAAAAATAATGAAATGTAGTTTCATGTCGGTTTCCATTCTATGAAACTGACCATTACAGTTTCCATCTTAATGGAAACCAATAATAAATCCTTAGTTTGAGTTTCAGGTCGGTTTCTATTTCGTGTAACTAGCAATCAAAGATTCCATCCAAATGGAAACCAACAGGAAATAATGAAATGTAGTTTCATGTCGGTTTACATTCTAAGAACAGATGTATCTATCTTTTAATTATTCACTTTTGAATAGTGATTTCTTTGGATTCTTTAATAGTAAAATTTATAAGTCAGTCACTTTTTTTATTGTAATTGATTTCGTTTTACCTTTGCACCAAAATATGTTATGGTGTTATTAGAATCTAAAACCATTAATATTCAAATCAAAATGATAAAATGTCAAATTCATGTGTTTTCAATCTAAATTTCTAAAAGTTCATATTCAAGTGGTAAAAAGCCCAAAGTCACATTAATTTACATAGCTGAGTCATGATACGTATAACATAAAAGTATCAGAAAAGAACATGACCTGATTGACGCAGTGAACAGTGACCTTTTCTTTCACCATTTGCTATACTTAATATATTGACCCAATCGTATTTATTGATAAACTGGACAAAATAAGTTAAGGATTAGACTACAAATGTATTTATGAACAATAGTTCAGTAATGGGTGATTTCATGAATATAATTTATCATTTTTCAAAATTTCATTATCTACAGATATCCCTTATCAATTTGTCCCCAAATTGGAAAATTGTCAATTCCCCCAAAAATGTCACAATTTCAGTGATTATTTTAATATATTGATATTCTCTTTCATGGTACACGTACAGTAATTTTTCAAATGTATATAATTATCGACATATTTAACAGTCTTTGAGCAAATCACTCTTAGTGTTTAAATAGGGCATAGACTAAAATTTGGTCTGTAAAACATTTTGTTATCAAATTAATGAAACGATTCTCTTATCATACTTCTTGGTCTTGTGGTTCAAGGTAGACTAAGATAGATATGGATATTTATATAGCGCACATATCAAACCACTCGTTGTTGCTCAAGGCGCTTACATCCCCCCCTGGTCAATGGCATTCTTTCACCGTCCAATCATTTTTCCATTTCAACTCCCTGGGGAGTATTCAACCGGCATCCATATGTGGCGCTCAGGTTAGGGACCATTCTATGCCTCACAGGGTACCCATTACAGCTGGGTGAACTGAGACACATAGTTACAGCAGTTTGTCCAACACTGCTGAACGCTGATAACCGACATCTCGGCGTATGCACGTGTTCATGTATCCACCGTTCAGCCACTGACATGAATTCGTGGGATCTTTTAAGCGCGCAGTTTTTGTTGCACTACACACTAGGGCTCTAGGGTGACACTTAAAGAGTTCTAACAGAGGTGAACTCAAGGTTTTTTACACCTTGGCCTGGATGGGATTCGAACCCCTGACCTCAGCAAGGTGAGACCGATGCTCTTGCCGACTGAGCTATCCCGTACCCCAGAGGTAGACTTACTGAATGGAACATAGACTGTATTAAAGGCTCCTATTTATACAGAGTCATGCAGCTATAGGAATCATTTTGTACTTGGCGGCCATTTAAATGTGTTAAATGACCGCCAGTAGTTTTCACTATAACCGTGACACAATTTTCTGCGGCTTCAGATAAATGGTTCATATAATGAAAATTTGTATCCTCTAAAGTAATTCTAAATTGCACTAACTTTTATTATAATGGTATATTTGAAAGAATAAAATTGGCCAAAAACAGGCTACAGACCCTTTAATGCTTCAAATGTAATGTTTTTCTCCTGTTTCATACCTATACTGGATAAGATATGCATACATGGTCGGATGCATCCTTTTGATCTTTAATTCAATACGTTAGATAACTGTCAGAATCAGATGGCCTTGAACATCTTAACAAGGTTAAAGCTCATAATAAAAAAGTTGTCGTTATATTTCAACTGTGTGCCTCTGAAAGGCATACTGATGACATGATAACATGAACACTGACATTACCGTTCAATCACTGAAAGAAAACTTTTAATAGTATAAACATAGCTACGGATATTCGCATTTTGCTCACTTCCAACGGGTTTGGATTTGTTTGGTTGTCGCAAACTGTTCACAATCATGAATCCTTTATTCAAATTTTCAGACAACGTTTATTAGATATATTTATTCAAAATTGGTCAAATACGCTAGAAAATAGTTCACGGTACACGCTTTACAAAGAATACAAATATACTTTCGAACCAGAAAGATATCTATCATTAAATCTCCCTCTAAAATTCTGAAATATTCTCATTAAATTTAGAGCGGGTTTGTTAAAATTAAAATATAATGAAGGCCGCTGACAAGGCATAGATCTGTTAATGAGGATTTGTCCATTATGCAACTCGGGTATTGAAGATGAATATCACATTTTACTTACTTGTCCTGCTTATCCCAATATTCATAAACTATATTTCACTTCAAACATGAGAACGAGTACGATTGTAGTTAAGAGTTTCCTACAGACAAAAACATTACCGGTAACAAATTTAAGTTACTATCTTTATCATGCGTTTGAAGAAAGAAAACGTTTACTTAATGAATATGATATTAATAATTGAATGTCACAGATATATGCAGTGATATTAAATCCTCGACAACATATAAGAGACTATACGTTTGATATATAATTTACAAGACCTCTCCTCTTTGTCTGTATATATTGTATGACATGTATGTATATATGTATTTGGGCCTACATGCGAAATAAAGATGATGATGATGGTGATAATGGTATAAATAAAGTGATAGAAACCGTGGAACCATAAACCACTTTCAGGTCAGGCTGACCCAGGACAATGGTGGTACCAGTGGAAAGGTCGGAGGGGTCATAAATGGCAGGGGTCATAAATATGCCTTCTGGAGGAGAGGCAATGTAAACAGCAAAAACAGCTGACATGAACTTCAACATTCAAGATTGTTTGTGATAAGAGCTCTGAAGATTTGGTTAGTCTTAAGTTACAGATATATCGTTAGTGTTCTTTTTAATAAAATGGTTTTGGACAGGTTTTTTTAAAAAGAATTCGTTTCTGTTGAAAACGTTTTCTGAGAAAATATGTTTGTACCTTTATAGATACAATTTTGGATTCTTCAACTTTAATGCTTCTCTTCGTTTAATACCGTTGTTATAGTTAAAATGCACTATATTAATGTTGACTAAAGCCCTCTCATCATAAGCGCTCTGTATCATACAAAACCTAATTTAAGTTTGGAAATTGCATACTGATCAAATGGATATGTGTCAGTGCATTACTGAAAGAGACAACACTGACATGTTACAAAAGGTATGAAATTTCAAATACATTTCAATCAAATTTTAATTCTTATTTATCATACATATATATATATATATATAGGTTTGAAATGGATAACATTAAGTTCAACCATTGGTTGATTTTCAAGAATCAATACTTACCACTTTAAAAATAAACATATTAAAACAGTTTAACCTAATGTTATCTCTAAGTGTATTTTTGACAACGTGATATACACGATGAATAATTGGAAATATCTAACATTTCCAAACGGAGACATATAAGAGTTCTGAGTCCCAAACATCTGTTAATGATACATGTTGCTTGATCTCAAGTTGACACGAATTCGGGAGGGGCGGGGGTTAAGGGGATTAGTGACAAGGGGTGCTTTATTGACATTAATTATGGTAGTTAGCGTGAGCCAATTGTTGGATAATATATTGTTTTGGGACATAAAATAACATTCCTTGTTGATTTAGTAATGTGTTCTCCAGACCCATCGCCCGGGCTGCTTATTGCAAGATCGAAATCCAGAAATCCCATTGGCTGCTTTTTACAATACTAGTATTCAATCTTATCTTCAACTAATTTTTATTTAATTTTATCACAAAGAAAACTTTAGAAACTATATGTTAGTCTTTTGGTTGATCCAAATGTGTTCCATTAAAACTATCACGAATCTGTCTGAATGTTTATATATATTCTTTCATTGTAATTCTAAACCTAGTAACTTATGGGAACAAAATTTAATAAAGAACATTAAACCCAGTTTACAAAACTAATAGACATCTAATCAGGCTCTGTTCAATCAGACGTTATCGTTTCTAAACCTGGGATACCTATAAGTAAATCTTTATAACAGATGGGTATATTACCCACTAAATCTTTACTTATAAAACAAATCATCTTCCTGTCCGTTTTAGCAAACCCAGCTTATGTGACATTAATTGTAAAGATTCAAGTCTTATAAATTTCATGGTAAGTTGTACCAAAAACATATTGGAATGTTTAAGTGATTCTCAATTTGGTACTTATATGCCAAATCAAAGTTTATGGGTTACATTAAGTTTAAACCATACATGCCTCTTGTATGTTCTTCTTCGCGGATACGGATGAAATATGATAAATCATCCAATCTATTCTAAACTTGTCGAAAATTATTCTTTTAAAGAAAAAAGAGTAGATACATATTTGTGAGTTTTTACTTATATTATATGTTTGCTTAAGTACTGCTGAAAACGTCTTGTCAAATGCAGCGAAGAGTACCGAAGAATACCGAAGAGTACCGTAGAAATCCGAATGCATGTTGATTTATCATGGGATGTTGTGCGATTTAACAAAACAGATCCTATTATTCAATAACGTCTTAACGTTTAGGATTATTTTTTTTTCAATTGACCAGAAAAGATAGTTCTGACGGTTAATCAGAATTATTTGAAAAGACTATCTACTGAAACTCGTCATATATTACCAACAATTCTCTTCAACGAAATGCCGCCATTTTAAAGCACATGTATGCTGAGCGGGGTTGTTTTGATAGTGAAGACTATTTAAGAACTCCAGCACAATGGGAGATATCTACACTACACTACAGCTATCTCGAGAAGTTTAATCCACTGTATAATCAAGAAAATGGCAACGAGAGTTTCCTTGGAAGGCATGCATGGATGCAAGGCTTTGTGTTTTAGAAGAAAAGATTCGGCCATCGAACCCGCCTAAGGCGAAGCTGTTGGTTCCACAACCATTGCCAAGTAAGTGTAAATAAGCAGCAAGCAAGGCATCGAGGTATCTCGTTGCGCTCACTTTTCACTCAAGTAGACTTCATTTGTACAAAAGCCTAGATGGGCCATACTTGGTTTTATTAATATTCTGTAAAACAAATTTTAATCACTGGGCCTACTTAGTTGTAGCTACTATAAGCCAGGTCGGGAGAACAAGCAATCTATTAAATTTAGCAAACTATAAATTTAATGAGTGCTTTAAAAGGCTTGCACACTATCAATATAAATGACAATATTATTGTCACTTTTTGAGATAGGCAATAATATTGATCGTTTGTGAGTCATGTTGAAATTCTTCAATCTAATTGCGCAATATACTTATTCAAAAGAGGTTAGATATCTATCGACAGGCTATTTTCAATAATATTGACAGACTTTTCAGTAAAGCTGACAATGGAACGTGTGATTTTGGCTTATGCACTTCTATAACGTTTTTAGAATTTCATTAAAAACTACAATTTGTCATTTATTTAGCATTTGAGGGTGAATCTGGGTGTTGATTTGAATCTATGTCAATAAATATGGTATAATGAAAACATGAAGCATAAAAATGGGTCGCGAAAAACACTGAATCTCTCTTGAACGTCAGAAATAGATGGACTGGACAAAAGGCATACCAGATATGTGTTTTCGATTAAGTCGCACATCTTATATATTTCCTTTGTTTCAGGAGAATTGGGTCTGAAGTTTCTTAGGTTATTATGATTTAAAAATGCGCACATTTATATTTTGTTACATAAAATACAATAAGAAAACATAAGTGTTCTTGGATATGCCCTCTGCAGAAAATTATCTTTAACTTGCTAGAAAATCATATTTACTAGAACATTATCTCCTTGTGTATGGGAAATCTAAACAACGAAGTCTGAACTTTCTTGTTTCTGTTGTTGTTCTGAAGATATTATATTTCTTCTTTATTAAGAAAGAAGCGCCGTTGAATAACTTATTCTTCATTTGTAAAACTTGTAATAAATACATGTATTTACTTACACAAGTGGAGAGCCTTAACTGTATAACACAGATATTAGTCTTTGATATCGGTAATATCAAGCGTGACAATGTGTCAAAACACTTCACTAAATATTTTATCGTGGACTTGCTATTTAAATTCATGTATGTATTTTGTAAGTCTAGACTTGCTGACTGAAAACTAGACTGTGTCAAAGACTATTTTATATCGAGGCATGGAACAGGTCTAAACCAAGGGAAAAGTTTCAATGCTTCTGTGTAATATGAGCCTGGGTACAGATTACTGGCATCTAATACTGACCAGGTCAGTCTGCCCTACCCCCCTGTGGTGCCTCCCACCTCCCTTAGTTCCAACTACCCCTCGTTGCATACCACAACCATGTCAACCATGAAGCCCTAATTGGTTTATGTGTGTTGAAACAAATCATTGATGACATGAAGACAAACAACTGCAGAACCCTTCCTATAGTCACCCGGGTCTGTCTATATACTTTTCAGTTCGGAACTAAATATACCCGTAAATTTATTTAACAACAGTAAACTAGTTATTATCATAAATGTCAGTTTTAAAATTTACTTCCTCGGATATTAGATAAATATAATAGGTGTTGTATTTGAAACATTTTAAAACACCCATGTTAGTAAACAAAGGGACCTAATGAAATAAGATCTAATCAGTGACTCTCAGAAATATAATTGACTAAAAGAATACAAGATTTACATTTATTTTCGGAAGTGGTAAACACAAGGTTTTAGAAGTGGTAAACACTGAAATTGTTATATCTACAGTGGTCAAGTCCCACCTGTCTCAGGCTGTCTGTAATATGTCCTAGTTGTTGCTGATTATTATTTCAAATCATGATCATATTTTATTGATGATCATAAGTCTCGTTTTTTTAGTCATGGTCAAAATTGCATATTAAAGAAATTTTATTACTACATGTTAATTGTATTGCAGAAGCTTTCTGGCGCGTCTGGACTAATAAGAGGGATGATAATCGCCTTATCGCAATGGGAAGGCGGAAACCCATAAGCAGTCTGCCAAGGGCAATAAAAGAATAACATGTGTAAGTACAATGTAGAATGATTTGGTCACAACAAACTACGTGAGGTTAAAACATGTTCATTGAGAAATTTTAGAAAATGAGTTTGTCCATTTCAACAAAGTTGGTGGGTGGGATATTAAAATATGAAGATATTTGCTTGTTAAATGTTATTTTGTGAAACTGTCACAAAACATGAAGGAAGTGCATGTTCCCCACAAAGCTTTGCGGGAGTATAACATTTTCGTTTCCGTCCCTAATTCCATGATTTCAATAATGAAATGTAGTTTCATGTCGGTTTCATTTCAATGAAACTGACCATTACAGTTTCCATCTAAATGGAAACCAACAATAAATCCTTAGTTTGAGTTTCAGGTCGGTTTCTATTTCGTGAAACTAACAATCAAAGATTCCATCCAAATGGAAACCAACAAGAAATAATGAAATGTAGTTTCATGTCGGTTTCCATTCTATGAAACTGACCATTACAGTTTCCATCTAAATGGAAACCAACAATAAATCCTTAGTTTAAGTTTCAGGTCGGTTTCCATTTCGTGAAACTAGCAATCAAAGATTCCATCCAAATGGAAACCAACAGGAAATAATGAAATGTGGTTTCATGTCGGTTTCATTTCTATGAAACTGACCAATACGGTTTCCATTTAAATGGAAACCAACAATAAATCCTTAGTTTAAGTTTCAGGTCGCTTTCCATTTCGTGAAACTAACAATCAAAGATTCCATCCAAATGGAAACCAACAAGAAATAATGAAATGTAGTTTCATGTCGGTTTCCATTCTATGAAACTGACCATTACAGTTTCCATCTAAATGGAAACCAACAATAAATCCTTAGTTTAAGTTTCAGGTCGGTTTCTATTTCGTGAAACTAGCAATCAAAGATTCCATCCAAATGGAAACCAACAGGAAATAATGAAATGTAGTTTCATGTCGGTTTCATTTCTATGAAACTGACCAATACGGTTTCCACCTAAATGGAAACCAACAATAAATCCTTAGTTTAAGTTTTAGGTCGCTTTCCATTTCGTGAAACTAACAATCAAAGATTCCACCCAAATAGAAACCAACAAAAAATAATGAAATGTAGTTTCATGTCGGTTTCCATTCTATGAAACTGACCATTACAGTTTCCATCTTAATGGAAACCAATAATAAATCCTTAGTTTGAGTTTCAGGTCGGTTTCTATTTCGTGTAACTAGCAATCAAAGATTCCATCCAAATGGAAACCAACAGGAAATAATGAAATGTAGTTTCATGTCGGTTTACATTCTAAGAACAGATGTATCTATCTTTTAATTATTCACTTTTGAATAGTGATTTCTTTGGATTCTTTAATAGTAAAATTTATAAGTCAGTCACTTTTTTTATTGTAATTGATTTCGTTTTACCTTTGCACCAAAATATGTTATGGTGTTATTAGAATCTAAAACCATTAATATTCAAATCAAAATGATAAAATGTCAAATTCATGTGTTTTCAATCTAAATTTCTAAAAGTTCATATTCAAGTGGTAAAAAGCCCAAAGTCACATTAATTTACATAGCTGAGTCATGATACGTATAACATAAAAGTATCAGAAAAGAACATGACCTGATTGACGCAGTGAACAGTGACCTTTTCTTTCACCATTTGCTATACTTAATATATTGACCCAATCGTATTTATTGATAAACTGGACAAAATAAGTTAAGGATTAGACTACAAATGTATTTATGAACAATAGTTCAGTAATGGGTGATTTCATGAATATAATTTATCATTTTTCAAAATTTCATTATCTACAGATATCCCTTATCAATTTGTCCCCAAATTGGAAAATTGTCAATTCCCCCAAAAATGTCACAATTTCAGTGATTATTTTAATATATTGATATTCTCTTTCATGGTACATGTACAGTAATTTTTCAAATGTATATAATTATCGACATATTTAACAGTCTTTGAGCAAATCACTCTTAGTGTTTAAATAGGGCATAGACTAAAATTTGGTCTGTAAAACATTTTGTTATCAAATTAATGAAACGATTCTCTTATCATACTTCTTGGTCTTGTGGTTCAAGGTAGACTAAGATAGATATGGATATTTATATAGCGCACATATCAAACCACTCGTTGTTGCTCAAGGCGCTTACATCCCCCCCTGGTCAATGGCATTCTTTCACCGTCCAATCATTTTTCCATTTCAACTCCCTGGGGAGTATTCAACCGGCATCCATATGTGGCGCTCAGGTTAGGGACCATTCTATGCCTCACAGGGTACCCATTACAGCTGGGTGAACTGAGACACATAGTTACAGCAGTTTGTCCAACACTGCTGAACGCTGATAACCGACATCTCGGCGTATGCACGTGTTCATGTATCCACCGTTCAGCCACTGACATGAATTCGTGGGATCTTTTAAGCGCGCAGTTTTTGTTGCACTACACACTAGGGCTCTAGGGTGACACTTAAAGAGTTCTAACAGAGGTGAACTCAAGGTTTTTTACACCTTGGCCTGGATGGGATTCGAACCCCTGACCTCAGCAAGGTGAGACCGATGCTCTTGCCGACTGAGCTATCCCGTACCCCAGAGGTAGACTTACTGAATGGAACATAGACTGTATTAAAGGCTCCTATTTATACAGAGTCATGCAGCTATAGGAATCATTTTGTACTTGGCGGCCATTTAAATGTGTTAAATGACCGCCAGTAGTTTTCACTATAACCGTGACACAATTTTCTGCGGCTTCAGATAAATGGTTCATATAATGAAAATTTGTATCCTCTAAAGTAATTCTAAATTGCACTAACTTTTATTATAATGGTATATTTGAAAGAATAAAATTGGCCAAAAACAGGCTACAGACCCTTTAATGCTTCAAATGTAATGTTTTTCTCCTGTTTCATACCTATACTGGATAAGATATGCATACATGGTCGGATGCATCCTTTTGATCTTTAATTCAATACGTTAGATAACTGTCAGAATCAGATGGCCTTGAACATCTTAACAAGGTTAAAGCTCATAATAAAAAAGTTGTCGTTATATTTCAACTGTGTGCCTCTGAAAGGCATACTGATGACATGATAACATGAACACTGACATTACCGTTCAATCACTGAAAGAAAACTTTTAATAGTATAAACATAGCTACGGATATTCGCATTTTGCTCACTTCCAACGGGTTTGGATTTGTTTGGTTGTCGCAAACTGTTCACAATCATGAATCCTTTATTCAAATTTTCAGACAACGTTTATTAGATATATTTATTCAAAATTGGTCAAATACGCTAGAAAATAGTTCACGGTACACGCTTTACAAAGAATACAAATATACTTTCGAACCAGAAAGATATCTATCATTAAATCTCCCTCTAAAATTCTGAAATATTCTCATTAAATTTAGAGCGGGTTTGTTAAAATTAAAATATAATGAAGGCCGCTGACAAGGCATAGATCTGTTAATGAGGATTTGTCCATTATGCAACTCGGGTATTGAAGATGAATATCACATTTTACTTACTTGTCCTGCTTATCCCAATATTCATAAACTATATTTCACTTCAAACATGAGAACGAGTACGATTGTAGTTAAGAGTTTCCTACAGACAAAAACATTACCGGTAACAAATTTAAGTTACTATCTTTATCATGCGTTTGAAGAAAGAAAACGTTTACTTAATGAATATGATATTAATAATTGAATGTCACAGATATATGCAGTGATATTAAATCCTCGACAACATATAAGAGACTATACGTTTGATATATAATTTACAAGACCTCTCCTCTTTGTCTGTATATATTGTATGACATGTATGTATATATGTATTTGGGCCTACATGCGAAATAAAGATGATGATGATGGTGATAATGGTATAAATAAAGTGATAGAAACCGTGGAACCATAAACCACTTTCAGGTCAGGCTGACCCAGGACAATGGTGGTACCAGTGGAAAGGTCGGAGGGGTCATAAATGGCAGGGGTCATAAATATGCCTTCTGGAGGAGAGGCAATGTAAACAGCAAAAACAGCTGACATGAACTTCAACATTCAAGATTGTTTGTGATAAGAGCTCTGAAGATTTGGTTAGTCTTAAGTTACAGATATATCGTTAGTGTTCTTTTTAATAAAATGGTTTTGGACAGGTTTTTTTAAAAAGAATTCGTTTCTGTTGAAAACGTTTTCTGAGAAAATATGTTTGTACCTTTATAGATACAATTTTGGATTCTTCAACTTTAATGCTTCTCTTCGTTTAATACCGTTGTTATAGTTAAAATGCACTATATTAATGTTGACTAAAGCCCTCTCATCATAAGCGCTCTGTATCATACAAAACCTAATTTAAGTTTGGAAATTGCATACTGATCAAATGGATATGTGTCAGTGCATTACTGAAAGAGACAACACTGACATGTTACAAAAGGTATGAAATTTCAAATACATTTCAATCAAATTTTAATTCTTATTTATCATACATATATATATATATATATAGGTTTGAAATGGATAACATTAAGTTCAACCATTGGTTGATTTTCAAGAATCAATACTTACCACTTTAAAAATAAACATATTGAAACAGTTTAACCTAATGTTATCTCTAAGTGTATTTTTGACAACGTGATATACACGATGAATAATTGGAAATATCTAACATTTCCAAACGGAGACATATAAGAGTTCTGAGTCCCAAACATCTGTTAATGATACATGTTGCTTGATCTCAAGTTGACACGAATTCGGGAGGGGCGGGGGTTAAGGGGATTAGTGACAAGGGGTGCTTTATTGACATTAATTATGGTAGTTAGCGTGAGCCAATTGTTGGATAATATATTGTTTTGGGACATAAAATAACATTCCTTGTTGATTTAGTAATGTGTTCTCCAGACCCATCGCCCGGGCTGCTTATTGCAAGATCGAAATCCAGAAATCCCATTGGCTGCTTTTTACAATACTAGTATTCAATCTTATCTTCAACTAATTTTTATTTAATTTTATCACAAAGAAAACTTTAGAAACTATATGTTAGTCTTTTGGTTGATCCAAATGTGTTCCATTAAAACTATCACGAATCTGTCTGAATGTTTATATATATTCTTTCATTGTAATTCTAAACCTAGTAACTTATGGGAACAAAATTTAATAAAGAACATTAAACCCAGTTTACAAAACTAATAGACATCTAATCAGGCTCTGTTCAATCAGACGTTATCGTTTCTAAACCTGGGATACCTATAAGTAAATCTTTATAACAGATGGGTATATTACCCACTAAATCTTTACTTATAAAACAAATCATCTTCCTGTCCGTTTTAGCAAACCCAGCTTATGTGACATTAATTGTAAAGATTCAAGTCTTATAAATTTCATGGTAAGTTGTACCAAAAACATATTGGAATGTTTAAGTGATTCTCAATTTGGTACTTATATGCCAAATCAAAGTTTATGGGTTACATTAAGTTTAAACCATACATGCCTCTTGTATGTTCTTCTTCGCGGATACGGATGAAATATGATAAATCATCCAATCTATTCTAAACTTGTCGAAAATTATTCTTTTAAAGAAAAAAGAGTAGATACATATTTGTGAGTTTTTACTTATATTATATGTTTGCTTAAGTACTGCTGAAAACGTCTTGTCAAATGCAGCGAAGAGTACCGAAGAATACCGAAGAGTACCGTAGAAATCCGAATGCATGTTGATTTATCATGGGATGTTGTGCGATTTAACAAAACAGATCCTATTATTCAATAACGTCTTAACGTTTAGGATTATTTTTTTTTCAATTGACCAGAAAAGATAGTTCTGACGGTTAATCAGAATTATTTGAAAAGACTATCTACTGAAACTCGTCATATATTACCAACAATTCTCTTCAACGAAATGCCGCCATTTTAAAGCACATGTATGCTGAGCGGGGTTGTTTTGATAGTGAAGACTATTTAAGAACTCCAGCACAATGGGAGATATCTACACTACACTACAGCTATCTCGAGAAGTTTAATCCACTGTATAATCAAGAAAATGGCAACGAGAGTTTCCTTGGAAGGCATGCATGGATGCAAGGCTTTGTGTTTTAGAAGAAAAGATTCGGCCATCGAACCCGCCTAAGGCGAAGCTGTTGGTTCCACAACCATTGCCAAGTAAGTGTAAATAAGCAGCAAGCAAGGCATCGAGGTATCTCGTTGCGCTCACTTTTCACTCAAGTAGACTTCATTTGTACAAAAGCCTAGATGGGCCATACTTGGTTTTATTAATATTCTGTAAAACAAATTTTAATCACTGGGCCTACTTAGTTGTAGCTACTATAAGCCAGGTCGGGAGAACAAGCAATCTATTAAATTTAGCAAACTATAAATTTAATGAGTGCTTTAAAAGGCTTGCACACTATCAATATAAATGACAATATTATCGTCACTTTTTGAGATAGGCAATAATATTGATCGTTTGTGAGTCATGTTGAAATTCTTCAATCTAATTGCGCAATATACTTATTCAAAAGAGGTTAGATATCTATCGACAGGCTATTTTCAATAATATTGACAGACTTTTCAGTAAAGCTGACAATGGAACGTGTGATTTTGGCTTATGCACTTCTATAACGTTTTTAGAATTTCATTAAAAACTACAATTTGTCATTTATTTAGCATTTGAGGGTGAATCTGGGTGTTGATTTGAATCTATGTCAATAAATATGGTATAATGAAAACATGAAGCATAAAAATGGGTCGCGAAAAACACTGAATCTCTCTTGAACGTCAGAAATAGATGGACTGGACAAAAGGCATACCAGATATGTGTTTTCGATTAAGTCGCACATCTTATATATTTCCTTTGTTTCAGGAGAATTGGGTCTGAAGTTTCTTAGGTTATTATGATTTAAAAATGCGCACATTTATATTTTGTTACATAAAATACAATAAGAAAACATAAGTGTTCTTGGATATGCCCTCTGCAGAAAATTATCTTTAACTTGCTAGAAAATCATATTTACTAGAACATTATCTCCTTGTGTATGGGAAATCTAAACAACGAAGTCTGAACTTTCTTGTTTCTGTTGTTGTTCTGAAGATATTATATTTCTTCTTTATTAAGAAAGAAGCGCCGTTGAATAACTTATTCTTCATTTGTAAAACTTGTAATAAATACATGTATTTACTTACACAAGTGGAGAGCCTTAACTGTATAACACAGATATTAGTCTTTGATATCGGTAATATCAAGCGTGACAATGTGTCAAAACACTTCACTAAATATTTTATCGTGGACTTGCTATTTAAATTCATGTATGTATTTTGTAAGTCTAGACTTGCTGACTGAAAACTAGACTGTGTCAAAGACTATTTTATATCGAGGCATGGAACAGGTCTAAACCAAGGGAAAAGTTTCAATGCTTCTGTGTAATATGAGCCTGGGTACAGATTACTGGCATCTAATACTGACCAGGTCAGTCTGCCCTACCCCCCTGTGGTGCCTCCCACCTCCCTTAGTTCCAACTACCCCTCGTTGCATACCACAACCATGTCAACCATGAAGCCCTAATTGGTTTATGTGTGTTGAAACAAATCATTGATGACATGAAGACAAACAACTGCAGAACCCTTCCTATAGTCACCCGGGTCTGTCTATATACTTTTCAGTTCGGAACTAAATATACCCGTAAATTTATTTAACAACAGTAAACTAGTTATTATCATAAATGTCAGTTTTAAAATTTACTTCCTCGGATATTAGATAAATATAATAGGTGTTGTATTTGAAACATTTTAAAACACCCATGTTAGTAAACAAAGGGACCTAATGAAATAAGATCTAATCAGTGACTCTCAGAAATATAATTGACTAAAAGAATACAAGATTTACATTTATTTTCGGAAGTGGTAAACACAAGGTTTTAGAAGTGGTAAACACTGAAATTGTTATATCTACAGTGGTCAAGTCCCACCTGTCTCAGGCTGTCTGTAATATGTCCTAGTTGTTGCTGATTATTATTTCAAATCATGATCATATTTTATTGATGATCATAAGTCTCGTTTTTTTAGTCATGGTCAAAATTGCATATTAAAGAAATTTTATTACTACATGTTAATTGTATTGCAGAAGCTTTCTGGCGCGTCTGGACTAATAAGAGGGATGATAATCGCCTTATCGCAATGGGAAGGCGGAAACCCATAAGCAGTCTGCCAAGGGCAATAAAAGAATAACATGTGTAAGTACAATGTAGAATGATTTGGTCACAACAAACTACGTGAGGTTAAAACATGTTCATTGAGAAATTTTAGAAAATGAGTTTGTCCATTTCAACAAAGTTGGTGGGTGGGATATTAAAATATGAAGATATTTGCTTGTTAAATGTTATTTTGTGAAACTGTCACAAAACATGAAGGAAGTGCATGTTCCCCACAAAGCTTTGCGGGAGTATAACATTTTCGTTTCCGTCCCTAATTCCATGATTTCATAATTCTGAAATGATTTTGTTGCAAATAAGAGTAGGGTGATTAGGTTAGTTTGAAAATTGGATCAGGGGAAGTCACATGCACCTATTCCTGTTTTATCCTCCCTTCAATGACTTAGTTCAACCTCAAATTATGTGTTACATGATCAACTGTAAAACCGTGTGCAAACTTAGCATACATCTGCTTCAAAGATGTATTGTTTGCACAGCTAGATTACCAGTGTATACCACCATTGATTGGCACAGGAGAATATGATAAAAACTCAGCCTGATGTCACAATGTTTTAGGAATGGTTGTTAGCATCTGCGCATTCAGTAATTGCAATGATGGAGCATTAAATGAATCGAATATTAATTGGGTTATGTATTCTCAGGACTTCTGAAGTTATCTGTCAATCATATCAATTATCTTCATCCCACTTGTTAAGCACACTGTACTTTTCAGTAGATCTTTCTGTAACTTTTTGTATGAAGTATCCACCTTCTTTGATATCTTCTGATTTTTAAATTGTTTATTTGGAATAAAGTTTGACTTAGTTTAGGAAAAGATATCTATGGGGTATAAACCAAAAACCAAAAACTTAGAATATCTTTATAAAGCATAGCATATGTGTTGTTCTACTATTGATATAGTGCCTTTTAATAATTTTAGAATTATAAATGTTAATATTGTCCATTACCATGGAAACATTGAATTTGGAGGTAATTTTGGGTAGGTTTGTTTCTTGACTTATCTTGAGCAGTTCAACATATTACTTTTTGTGTGTATAATTACATGCCTATTAAAGTGGTGCTTTTTAATTTTTTGTTCTAAGTGAATTATTTTATTTAATTACATGGAAGGATCTGTCGCTTACAAAATAAAGGGGGGTCATGGGATATTTTATCTCATGATTGTTTCTTATTACCAGATAGAAGGGGTGGTATATTTAGTGAAACAGTCACCATAATCACACAATAAATATGATCATTCATGATTATAAAAAATTTATTTCGAAGGCCTCACTATAAAGATATAAAGGTTCAAATTATTTAATTAGTGGTGTCTTCAGGATCTCTTGCCAGAAAGGACCGACCATTGACCTTAGCCGAACTACTTGCAACATGTCCCTTTTGGCACGTTTCTCTCGTATAATTTTGATTTTAACACTTAACATGATTCGAGCGAGCGATATTCTTACTTGCAGTCGCCATAAACACTGTAACCTGGGTCCCCTCTGACGTTTTTTTTTCAAAGGGTAAATCACGCAAGTCTAATGAATGTTGTTTGAGTTTTTTTATATATTTTAGAATTATCAAGTTCAGATCTTTCTTTTGGTCGAATATCCTTGAATGGATTCTGCAAAGTGACAGTCGTCTTTTTAATGAATTTCTACTGAATTCTTCCTTTTTATATTTTAGAAACTGACGAGCAGAAAACGCTCACTGGCAGCCATCGATTGGCCAGAAAGGAGGAAGCAGAGGTTGGAACCTCTGCTTACAACCGAGCTGACCTCTTCAGTGGTGTCGGACGAGGAGGACCAGAACCTGCTCCTGTCCACTCCCTTCACATGGGAGTCACCATTGGCCATTTATAAGATCACATGCGAGTCTACGCGGCGTCCCCTTTGAGCAAACACCATATGAAAGAATGGCGGCGACACCAAACGGCGGTTTGCGATGGGACTGCCCCAATAGATGTTCCTAATTGGGCAGTTAAAAACGTTAAAAATTTGGACATTTCCAATGTGGACGATGCTGCTCATCCACACAGATCCATAAAGTGCCATTTAGTCTTTTGCTGGTGTCACATCTCAAATATCGCAAATGGTGTTATGTCATAGAGAAATACAAACTGTTGCTGAAAATAACCATTTTAATGCTAATTTATCGTGACAATATCGAAATTAAAGTCGTGGTTTTGAGTCAAACATAATTTTGGAAACTTATTAAGAGTTGACAGAGAGACAAATTTGGTTTAATAGTCTTTAACAGGTACTATAACTAGTACATGGTCGAATGTGGTGTGTTATTTCTACTTTTGGATATGTTTAAACCTCGTTTTTTATTGAAAACTATTGTCATATATTTTTCATTTGGCGATGCAAATGCAAGCCAAATGAAATAATTTTAATTTTTATATATATATGGTATTCTGGGACGTATTGAAATGTCCCTTTAATAAGTCAATAGTTATGTTCTTGGTTGTAAAGTAAACACTTTTTTTATGGGTCAACGAATTTTGAACAAATATCAACCTCGACATTTTGATGTGCATGTTTAAGAAATTTATTGTTCCTTAACAAATAGGTGTTGCTACAAAATTTACAAACCGCATTAGGAAAATGAGTCATGAGTGGTTTTTTTAAGTCTTTGTTTTTATTGAAATAATTATGCTGAATTGTGTTTCCAAATGTTACTTGTATTAAAATTTTTAAAAATATGACTTTTAATGTTACCAATTCATCGAAGAAAGCAGGTTGAGTTAACTGGTATGTTAAATCACGTTATTTGTCTTTTGCGAGGGACACGGTAATCATATCTTGTTATTTCGATTTGTTCTAAATAAATCATGTGATGCTACTTCAATGGTTTTTTGTTTGTTGCAATGTTGATTTTATGAGAGTAATTGGTTGGTTTAGATATTTATATTGAATATATTGAAACCAAGTGGAAACCTACAATAAACTAGAACATTGAAACCAAGTGGAAACCTACAATTAACTAAAACATTGAAACTAAGTGAAAACCCACAATTAACTAGAACATTGAAACCAAATGGAAACCTACAATAAACTAGAACATTGAAACTAAGTGGAAACCTACAATAAACTAGAACATTGAAACCAAGTGGAAACCTACAATAAACTAGAACATTGAAACCAAATGGAAACCTACAATAAACTAGAACATTGAAACTAAGTGGAAACCTACAATAAACTAGAACATTGAAACCAAATGGAAACCTACAATAAACTAGAACATTGAAACTAAGTGGAAACCTACAATAAACTAGAACATTGAAACTAAATGGAAACCTACAATAAACTAGAACATTGAAACCAAATGGAAACCTACAATAAACTAGAACATTGAAACTAAGTGGAAACCTACAATAAACTAGAACATTGAAACCAAATGGAAACCTACAATAAACTAGAACATTGAAACTAAGTGGAAACCTACAATAAACTAGAACATTGAAACTAAGTGGAAACCTACAATAAACTAGAACATTGAAACTAAGTGAAAACCCACAATTAACTAGAACATTGAAACCAAATGGAAACCTACAATAAACTAGAACATTGAAACTAAGTGGAAACCTACAATAAACTAGAACATTGAAACCAAGTGGAAACCTACAATAAACTAGAACATTGAAACCAAATGGAAACCTACAATAAACTAGAACATTGAAACTAAGTGGAAACCTACAATAAACTAGAACATTGAAACCAAATGGAAACCTACAATAAACTAGAACATTGAAACTAAGTGGAAACCTACAATAAACTAGAACATTGAAACTAAGTGGAAACCTACAATAAACTAGAACATTGAAACCAAATGGAAACCTACAATAAACTAGAACATTGAAACTAAGTGGAAACCTACAATAAACTAGAACATTGAAACCAAATGGAAACCTACAATAAACTAGAACATTGAAACTAAGTGGAAACCTACAATAAACTAGAACATTGAAACTAAGTGGAAACCTACAATAAACTAGAACATTGAAACCAAATGGAAACCTACAATAAACTAGAACATTGAAACTAAGTGGAAACCTACAATAAACTAGAACATTGAAACTAAGTGGAAACCTACAATAAACTAGAACATTGAAACTAAGCGGAAACCTACAATAAACGAAAACATTGAAACCAAGTGGAAACCTACAATAAACTAAACCTGGAAACCATGTTGAAACCAATGTTAACTTTACATGGAAATTAAGTTAAAACCAACAATAAACCATTCGCATGGAAACTAGCTGGATCCATTATGGAGGTATGGGTAAAGAGCGGTACCGGATACCAAACGGAATATGATGCAAACGTGAGTTTCAGTTTGCATTGAAACCGTAAGGAAACTAACAAAAACTGTCCGGATACCAAATGGATATTTTGGTATCCATAGGGTTTCTTGTTAGTTCCAGTTGTCTGGAAACCAACTAATTTTTGCTGTGTAGATATTCATAAGTGATCTGTAGTTTATACGACAAGGCATGATGGAACTTTGATAAACAGTCCTGTTCGCTTTGCCCCAACTGCCCAATTTGATCCGACCTCCCCTATATTCCCAATATCAAATTACGAAATGTTTCACTTGAGCCCAGGCGGCCTTCAAGAACTTAAAGGGGCAGTAGCACGTTATTTGATAATTTTATATTTTAAATATTTCACTTATGATTGTAAGTAAATGCTAAATGTAGTATGTTGACAGTGTCAAATATCTCCTTGCTCAAAACAATCACCCGTGGTCAGAAGAGAAAGTATGAAGATTCACATCAAATTGGCGGCCATTTTATGTGAACACCTTTAATTCATTTTGGGTAAGAAAAAGGACTCGCATGGCTGAACTTTCCGTTATGTATTTGAATTATTACTGCTTCGTTTAGTTTGAATACATTGTCTTTCAATTTAAATTATTAATTTTCATTTTCCTGACATCACCTTACATGTATATTCCCTCTTAAAACGTGCTACTGTCCCTTTAAAGAATGCATTATTTTACACAATGTAACAGAAGATGAGTATCATTTTTTATTAGTCTGCCCCTATTATAGGCATTTTCGGGAAAAAAACTTAGTCCTCCATACTATTTCATATTCCCCTCAAGGGAAAAATTGAATCAGTTATTATCATCCATCAATCCTGAGCATATTAAAAATTTTGCTATTTATTTGAAAAGAAAATTGCCAATATGATATATGTAAGCTTGACATGCGGTGCTTTTAAGCTGTATTTTCATGTGCTTTTGGCCATGAGGCCTTTTCAATAAATAAACTTGTCACTTGTCACTTGTTACTTGTTACATTATTTTACAAATTGACAATGGGTGATCCTTTGTCAATTCTGCAGAATTGTATTAATTAACATATCGACGGCATTTAGAATTTTTTTTGTCTATAATGAATATCCACACTTTATCCAGAAAACTGTGAATATATTGTAACGTATTTCAAACTCAGTAAATAAAAAAACCCACTTCTATGAATATGAATACGAAACGAAAATCAATCTATATAAATGTGTGCCAATTTATCTTGGCAAAATAATTTAAACTTGTTGTAATACTATATGTGCCATCCTTCAGATAGTATACATTATATTAGTGACTTAATGTCGTACATCTGAAATAAATGAAAGAAAATTCATGTTACAATATCAACGCCAACAATTTACTTTATAAGTATATCTGCCTGTCAAGATTATTAAAATGGCATTTAAATTTAAAACAAATCCAATTGAAAGATATAACATATAAGTCATTTATGAATGTTTTAAATGAGGAAGCTATATTACAAAAAAATAGCATGTTTATAAAAATACATGCTCTTTTTGTTTGATGTTGAATATGTTTGGGTCACTCTTTTTCTAGTAGTAATTATCCTGTTTTGGGTTTAACCAAAAGAGTAAAATACATGTACTCAAAATCATCCTTTATCAATACTGATTAAAACTAGATTTTACCTCCAAATCAAGCAACCGTTAATGAACAATATTGAACATATATATAAAAGTGAATTTTCTTGCTTCCGTCTCAGCTGATAACTATTGTGATGCTTAAAACAATAGATAGCGTATGTGAAAATTAATTTTGTTGATTGACGTCAATTTGGTGACTAATGATTGGTGCCATTTACTCGTGTTCAAAGTAAGGGAAAACGTAGGCATATGTATCAAACTGTTTATATGTGAAGAAAGTCGACATATTCAAGGCTTCAAAAAGATTTTATGATTATCCTAAATGAAAGAAACAAAGTAGAAATTTTGTGATTTAATATGCTTCTTAGGCAGTCGATATTTCTTAGAACTGAAATATTTTTACATATGGATTTTACCGTGTGGGCAGAAAATTATTCATGAGTTAAAGTTGTATTCGTTTTTTAGCATATGAACTCTTGAATCTAATCACATTTCCAATTGGTGGCAGGTGCTTTATTTCCTCTCGATCTGAAAAATCTGATGAGTATCCTCTATTTAGATTTAAATGTGGCTGGGGGTCAGATTCCCCCTCATTATAACTCAATTAATGTGTTTTGATATGTGGAAAGAATAACGTATTCACGTTTATATAGTTCAAAGAAAAGTGAATGTCCTTGTGCCTTAAGATGAAAACTCTCAGGCTGATATATTTATCTCGTGTTTATGATTTGTTTCATAAAGAAACTATTTATGTATACAGGCACAATGTAATAACTTTAGAAACTGCATCCTTGCTTTTCATTATATTAATACAAATGAATAGTTTTAAGAATTTCCGGTTCATACGATATGCGATACACCTTAATGACTTCCCCTGTCTAAAGTTTCTCAATACGTTAACGTTACAAGGCATCCATTACGAAGCAAACAGATCAAACGTTAGTATTCTATTTTTCATTACTACCCTACTTGGCGTGAAAGGTCATTTACAATTTTCTTCTGTGTAACAAATTCTGCAGCATAGAGAATTCTTTATAACTTACCTGAACGAGGTTATTGGACGCTACAGGTAAGAGGCCTTATTACAGGTGTGTTAATCACTGGTCTAACACGTGAACTCGTAGGCTAGTATACTCAGTATGCACGGTCATGCTTTACTCTCTGTCTAGTCATCTATTAGTGAAGTTCTTTATATCTTTTTGTATGTTTTTCAATGTGCAGTCCTTACCTAATCTATTCAGAGATTTACTATTCTATATTCAATGAATAAATAGACAAACTTGAATGTTTTAATGAATTTCCTTATAATGTTAAACAATTAAAGAATCAGGGTCCTATTTAAGATACCGCTTTTTGGCTGAATTGGTTTTCATTGGTGGATTTTTTAACAGAAATCAAACTAAATATGTTTTATGTGAACCCAACGAGGTTTCATGTGCCGTTGTTAACACAAGTAAAAACCCCATTGGGGTTGAACTCAAGGTAATAAAATAGTCCATATCAAAGTTGGTGTTTTGAAAAAGTAAGAATAAACAGTATAAATGTGTCCGGTCGTCTTCCACTGCTTTATGTTAGCTGATGAAGACGAAATATTTAAAAAACAATATGTTTTGTCGTCGCTTTCACGGGACATGCAAAACAATTTTACCACAAGTATTTAAATGTTATCACCATGTTTTTCCTCGACCCATTGTGATATGTTCGTTCTGAATTTCAATACGTTATGACCATGGTGAAATGTACTCAAATGTCTTAAATGTTTCTTTCAATCCATACATGCTCTGCTTTATTCAATGTGTTCATTGCAGGGATTCAATAATTAATCAAGACTAAAAATGACCGGATAGTTTTTGCTTTTTTGGCATTCTGAAGGAAAACAAGAGTGTGTGGATACCAACAACAAACTGATAAGGTGCAAGGAAATATTCCATTATGTCGTGTTTGTTGTTGATCAGAAGATCTAACGATAGCCTTGCATTTTTGAACAAACGCAATTCAAGTGTATGCAAGAAAATATAAATTTATTATCCGAAAAGCACCAAATCATACATTTAAGCATTTATCATTATAACAATTGAATTCACACCCGTATAACAACCAAAAAACATGCACATTAAAAAGTCATGATAATAATAAATTATAACAATAGCTAAACCGTATTGGCAATTAAATTCTTAAACACCGAAGGTAAGAACGGAACTGAGGAAATTAAGTGACACTTTTGATCAAACCAATAATACAAACAACGGATACATTTTAACTCTATCAGTTGACAAAACAAAGCGGCCATAGACTTAAAGCTTTTGCTTTTGTCAATCCTCACAAAGAATATCCCGACTGTAAATATGGTTAATAGGACACAACTTGTATTTTTTTAATTATGATTAAAATCATAATCAAATTAAAATCATTTAAATCATATTTTCCCACTCCTTAGTATGACATTGTTCACATATAATATGCGATACACTTGTTAAAATTTGCCAAATACAAAAGTTGACTCTGAGAAAGAACACATAGATGTGAGTTTCATTTAAATACGTCACTTCCTCTGGATCAATAACTGACGTCACCTTGCAATAAGCCACGTGATCTAAATAGCCAATCGTCTTTAGGTAAGGGACCATCTGTTACCATTCACATCTGAAAAAAAGAATGTATATATATGTATATAAAGCTATATCAACGGTCTATTTTTATAATAATCAAGTTATGGTTTATTCATCTCGTTTAAAATATATTTGGAAATAACAAAAGTGTGACTAGTTTTGACATCTCATTTCGTCAATGACTATGCGTTCTATTTGTGCCTGTGTCTATATCATACAGTCTAGTTAATATCAGCCTACTTTCAAGCTGTCCGCCAAAGGCCCTTGGTATAAGTAGCTAGGAGCAAATCGAATGGCAAATGTACAAATGCGAGATACGAAATGGGGTTTGAGGGTAAATTTTTCCAAAACAAACATACTTGTTTATCGTAATGGGGGCATTGTAAAGAAGACAGAAAAATGGATATTTGATAACGTCACAATAACAACTTCAACATATTATAGTTATTTGGGATTACTCTTTTCAAACAGACTTTCTTGGTCGAATGCAGTCCAAACCCTTATTCATAAAGCTAATAAAGCTCTTATTACAATCAATCAACTCAATTATAAATTAAAAAATCTCCCTTCAACCATTTTATTTCAAATGTTTGACACACAAAAAATGCCTTTAATTCTTCATTGTTCAGAAATATGGGATATTCATGAATGGGAAATGTTGGAAAGCTTTCATGTTAAGTTTTGTAAATATGTTCTTGGTGTAAATATGAACGCCACAAATGTTGTATCCATACATCCATCCATACATACATCCATCCATCCATCAATCCATCTATCCATCTGTCCGCCAAAGGCCGTTGGTATCAGTAGCTAGTGGCAAATCGAATGGCAAATGCTCTCGACATGAGCCTGCTAACGTTGGTTTAAGCTTGATAATGTGATTGGTCTGCTAACGACTTGGTTTTGCTTGCACCAAACTGGTACACAATCATGGGACCTACGGGACTACGATCAGACCTTGTGTAGAGGATCTCGTATTTCTATCTATCTATCTATCTATCTATCTATCTATTTATCTATCTATCTATCTATCCATCCATCCATCCATCCATCCATCCATCCATCCATCCATCCATCCATCAATCCATCCATCCATCCATCCATCCATCCATCAATCAATCCATCCATCCATCCATCTATCCATCAATCAATCTATCAATCCATCCATCCATCCATCCATCCATCCATCCATCAATCCATCCATCCATCCATCCATCCATCCATCAATCAATCCATCCATCCATCTATCCATCCATCAATCAATCTATCAATCCATCAATCCATCCATCCATCCATCTATCCATCCATCCATCAATCATCAATCATCTATCCATCCATCCATCCATCCCTCCATCCATCCATCCATCCATCCATCCCTCCCTCCATCCATCCATCCATCCATCCATCCATCCATCCATCCATCCATCCATCCATCCATCTACTGAGAATCTTACTCGCAGCAGGAGAGCCCGTCCTCCTCACACAGACACTCCAGACAGGGGTCAGGAGCCTCGGTCCTCAGGAACTCCCCTTTAGACAGGAAGGGAGGGTTCTCTATCTTGGTGGCGCAGAACTCCATCAGCTCTCCATTTTCTGCTGTTGAATAAGATAGAATTCCCTCAGACATAGAATACATGAATAAAACTACATTTATTTAAAACAATAAATTTAAAACAAAATTCAGCTTCGAGATTCTGCTGTGAAATAAGATAGAATACATGCTTAAAATATGTTCATCTAGATATATTCCTTTTAATACAAATTATAGATTCCATTTGGCAGGAAAGGATAGTCCTCTGGTGAGATATCCCAGCACGTCTTCGTTTTTTTTGCTGTGAAATAAGCTATAATATCTAAGACTAAAATATACTAAAATATTTCATTCACAACAAAAAGTTCCATCAGATATGAACAGCGGGTTCTCTATTTTGGTGACGCAGAAATCCAGCACTTCTCCATTTCTGCTGTGAAATAAGATAAGGGCAAGAATACACCCACATTTATTTAAAAGAATTCATTTACAACAAGTTCAGACTCCCTTGTATCAGGAAGAGCATTTTATCATTGGGGTCCAATTAATACGAATCAAGATCCCCTAAGTCATAGTTACTGTATTTATTATGTAACATTTAGATTAAAGGGACAGTAGCACGTTTTTTGATAACTTTATATTTCAAATTTTTTACTGATAATTGTAAGTTTATGATAAATGTATTATTTTGACAGTGTCAAAAATCTCATTACACAAACCAATTATCCATAGTCAGAGGACAAAGTATGAAGATTCACATAAAATCCATTGGCGGCCATTTTGTGTGAATACCTTTAATTCATTTTGTTTAAGAAAAAGGAATCGCATGGCTAAACTTTACGTTATATATTTGAATTATTACAGATCTATTGGTTTAAAAACATTGTCTTTCAATTGGAACCATTCATTTTCATTTTCCTTACATCACCTTACATTGTATATTCCCCCTATAAACGTGCTACTGCCCCTTTAAAGTCATTAACTCTAACGTCATTTACGCTAGAAATGTGACATAATAAAAAGCACTTTTTTCGAGTGGTATAGAAAGAATATAAAAAGAAATCTAAAATTTCGGATACTTTCACTAGTGTCACTTGTTCACATCAAATTTACTGCATAACACAATTTGCAGACATCATCGGCTCCAAACATGACAATGTACTTTAATCGATGCACAACAGATCAAGTCATATACAATCCTACTGCAGGATGAAAGGGCACATTTCTCTCGTTTTCTAAACATGACTTTTTAAACTCCTATAAACTGTGATAAATTTAACAAAATGCATAGAAAAAGACACTGCAACACAGTCATTCAGACAGATGAATTCTCTTAGAATAACGTTCTAATTTGAAGAAAAGGAATGATCGGATATGTACTTATATTTCAATGTTTCAGCTAGTTAACCTGTTTTAACATTTATAGCATCACGATTTTCGGGGTCAAATTTATAGACATATGTTGACATATTCACTTACTTATGGATATGACAGAACAAATCAAAATTAATGTCAGTGTATTGATGTCCTGCTAAATTGTTGACGCTGCTACTATTTGTAATAAATAACTTTTAGCTGTCCGTTAGGTCGCCATGTAAACCTGTTTGTGTCCCTGTCTGGTAAAGATGTTTTGCAATATGAGAAAGAATAACTAAAATCTGCGAAATAACAAAACATGTACTACTTACTGACTGCAGTGTGTAGATCCCCAAAATAACAATGGTACTGTATTGTTGCTCCGATCAAGTTTACCAAACAAGACATGGTAAGTCCGAACAGCAAAGATTTCATTTTGAGTTGCTTTCGACAGGCAAATTGCTAACGGTATGCAGAATCTGTTTATATTGAGAGTGACCTCCCCTGGGAATTGCGTGACGCCATTACAACAATGCCGGAATCAGGCGCAATTTGTGCATCTGGTCTGTGTCTCTCCCAATTCCTGTTAATGGGCAATGAAAGCAGCATTTTCAGAGCATAGGACGATTTGACCATCCTCTCTTCCTGGCGAGACCACCATAAATATTTTGATATGTAAATCTCACGTCAGTGTTTGAATAAGTCGCAGTTAAGCGATGACCCATACGTTCGACATTAAGTGTTACTCTTCATAATGGCGACGACCACGCACAATTTTTAATGACCAGTTATTCCTTTATAAATGTTTGTTTACCATGTTAACATCCCATTGAGGGTATATTGTCAATGCAATATTATATAAATAGATAATATCAACTTTAAATGAAAAGCTTATCAGAAATATGCAACTTTATAAGAGAAACTATAGTAGAAAATATGTACACATTTATATGATAAAATGTATCAGAAAATATGCACCACTCTAAAAGAGGACCTATAGCAGAAAATATGTACACATATATGAAAGAAACTATATCAGAAAATATGCATCACTTTATAAAATGTTTGATAACCACATGTGATAGTAACCTTTAATTTGCGAAATAGTTTCTGTTCAGACCATAATGTACACACTTTATTTGGTTTGAAAGCCTAATGGAAAATCTGTAGGTATTTAGATCATAAAGGCCTGTTGGGCCTGATAGAATGATAACATGAAATGATGTCCGGCCTCCATCCGTCCATCCGTCCATGTGGCCGTCAAATCGTCCGAAAATTGTGTCCATTTCCGACTCCTCTCTTTAAAGCTTTGTATACAGATTCATTGACTAGTGAGGATTATACTTCATAACTTTGATGGCCCTGTGACCTCCAAAATAATATTTGTTAATTTAAAGTACAAGAGACGGCGTTTAGCAAACCATAAACATTGAACCGAGCTGATACTTATAATTACAAGTAGAGTTGACGTTGACACAATCTTATTAAAATTATGATCTATTTGCTACACTACGCTACGCATGTAATCTGCGTAACGTAGTGAAGCAATTACGATATCATTTTAATGAGATTGGAAGTTGACTATTGTGGATGAGGCATCCACGATAACGTTGAGCAGTAAAACATATATAAAAAACTGTTTCTGATCTTTACATAGAGACAAAAGTGATGGTGTGACGCGGATTGTTTTTATTTCAACAATTGCTTTTGTTGTAGATGAGCAGGAAAAATTCAAAAGAAATAGAATAAACTTTATACCACTTAATGGCATCTATGAAGGCCTTTATGAAACAGAAACGAGTTGCAGTTTGCAAGTTCGTATTTCAATGTTTCTCTAGGCTACGGGAATAAAGTCCCCCTTTCCTTTGTAAACATCTGAAGAAAAAGCTTGATGCGTTGAATGAAACTAGCGATGGGGGCAGAAACAAAATACTTTTTTCGTAGCTTTTGCTTATCGAGGATGCTAAGCGAACTTCTATATACATACTATATATATATATATATTTATACCACGACTCTATTGTTTGGACCCGTGGTATAACTAACCAAAATGTTAGTTATACTACACCAGTGAATCAGCCGGAACTACTTTCATTTAACCCTTCTCATGACAGACTAAAAACAGAATGTAACAAATACCTTCAATTTCAAATAACGACAAACAACCATTGGAAACTTTTATTAGGATTTTTTTATTGATGTTTTGTTAATTGTAAGGGTTCTGTCGGGAGCCTCGTCATCGTTTGAGGTAGTCGTTACAGTCGGAGGACATCGTTTTGGCTGACCATTTCTTCGTATTGGCGGCGAGTTGAGACGAACACGTCTCTCTTCTCTTCACACAAACGATTCACCCATATGAATCTTTTCCGTTTTAGGGGAAACTTCTTTTCTCCTGGAAAGGCGTCATGTTTGTCGTTCCATAAAAGACCTGCAAAGAGTTAAGATTGTCATGTTAAACTGAATCATGTAGAGAATAGAGATGGTGAATATTTTCAGAGGCCTAAATGCCCAATGAACTGAACATTTCTTCATTGTACGATTTTGTCATTACCGTCATCCTTTTGATGACTTACATGTATATGCTATACTTTAATCATTAATTGTGACTTCTTCCATAATTCGACAAAAACAATTCTTAACCCGCAGCCCTATTAATAACATTGTGTTTTTTTTGGAAGGACATTCTTAATTTTGATTTTTCGAGAGATTGTTCCATATTTCGGATAACAATATTTACTACAAATTTATATCTAAATTTAATTAAATGATCAGTGACAGAAACCTCATTATCTAGCCATGACCGATCATTGCACTATTTAAACAAAAAGGCCTGGATTTTCGAAGTTACCTTATGGTACTTACGACTATCTTAGCACTAAGAGAGCTTCGAAAATCTAGGCCCTGTACTGTTAAACAGACAGTCCGTGATAATTATGGTAATTCATTAAAAACATCTCGCATGTTAATTCGAATGCCAAAATAAGGTAAAAATAGATGTTAATTTTCTTCCTGAAAATGTTATTGAACGTCAAACTAATGCATTCTTTGAATATCAAGAATGTATGCCGACTAAGTCAATATAGATTGTTCTTAAGACAGTAGATAACTTCTTCATAGGTAATAACTAAATCATCTCATTAAATTAATTCCTGCCTTGTTCGTCAAGTGTATCTGACACGAAAACATATGCAATGAAGAGACAAAATTGCAAACTAATTGTAGTTCTATTAAATGCTCTAGTCAATACAACGGTGATAATGAACACAAAAATGTGCTTAATATGCAACATTCAAACGCATTCTTTACATAAACAGCCTGTAAATAGAATTAAAGAAATGAATTGCATCGTCCATTACGTATGAAGATATTAAAGTATGTAAATACAGTCCACGTTGATTGGTTGTTCAAGAGACAGGAAAATTCAATGAATTTAGATCAACCGTGTATAAAACCAAATATGTAATGGGAGTCTTCTGTCATATCGTATATCTTATTTTCTTCAAGATTGCACTCTTTTCGGTAGAAACACTTCCAAATTCTAAATTTGTATGTTAAATTCATCGAGAGGAAAGTAATCACCTGTCATTTGGGCGCATCATCCATGTTTGTAGAGAAATGTTGCCTACGTCCTCACCTTCCATTGTACACAGTGACAATGTCGCCTTCTCCGAAACCCCATGTCGTTTTCATCATGGAGTGCACGTGCAAAGCATGACCCACGCGCTGTTGTTGTTACCGTAGTTTTCTACGCAAGTGCTGCTCAATAGATAGTTGTTTAAAGACACGAAGGATAAGGTAACTATAGAGCATATTTTAGAGAATATTTGGTAGCTTCTAAAGGCGTGATGAGGCACATTGTTTGGTAAAACGAACATAGTTCAACGCATTTTTACAATTTACGTATGATATTTTACTAAATATATATTGTTTATATATGTCGTTGTGTTGGTCGTGGTATAAGTAAGTTATACGACTCGTATTGGTCGTCTAGTCCACGACATGGTTGGTTATACGACTCGCCGCTCCGCGGCTCGTCGTATAACCAACCATGTCGTGGACTAGACGACCAATACTCGTCATATAACTATTACATATATACTATATTATAGATTTATAGATATTATACTATTGATATATAATATATATAAATGATATGAAATATATTTTAGTATATAACATGAAATATATTTTGAATATATTTTAAAAATATATTCTTGTCGCTGTTTAACTATATCTGGGTGATATGTGAGCCCGTACAATGAATATTGCTTCACTTCCGCCTTCCAGCAGCAGGGTAGACCGACATTGATAGATCGTGCTCATCATCTGCTTGTAATGACATCTCTAATTGAGACATCGCGTGTGTGGGGGAACGTGTCGGTGGAAGTTATTACGCAATACATCGTTCATATTGTACAAACAACTGCCAGCATCATCGATGACGTTTCTTAACGTTATGCCATGTTGTTTTGTACAAAGTAATTGTAAATTTGTTTTCATATGGGTGTCCAATTAACTTTTTGCATTGGTCCCTTGAGAAAAACAGGATTGTAGATTATAGAGTTCCTTTTGATATATAATCATGAAATACATTTTTTTATATTGCTAATTGACGTGTGGCATGCCACAGGTCTAACCTTCTTTGAAATACTTTATACATGGTTCTTTAAATTTTGAAAAATAGCTACCATTTCACCACATATATATATATACGTTATCAATAGCGGCATGTACATTAACCAACACAGAAACGTCATTTAGATGTAATATCTTAAAAAGAATTGCTGAATATGGAGAAAAGGAATGAAAGCAAGTGAGGAATGGTGCATACACATAGCATCAAATTAATTCCTTTCGTTAGAAGTTTAAACATTGGGTTGATTTTTATTATATTGCATATTAGGTAACAACGGGTAATATTTTGAAATAATTAAATGATGGTCTCTTATAAATGATAATGACGTCTACTGATCTGAATGGTACTCCTGTTAATATGGAGTAGCCATTTCTCTCCGCAATGTACCTTAAATCATGCTTCTAATCATTGCATTGTATAAGAAGCAGATAGACGAGATTTTTTAATATACCAAATAAAGCACCAGACAAGAGAAAGTTCACGCCACAATTTGTTAAAATTTACTCCATCTCTAAAAAAACATTTGATGTAATATGTTATGACACGTTGAACTTTACCCATATTTGCAGTAATTTGAAAAAGAAATCGGTGTCGATTCTGTGTAGTCGTAAATTTGTTGTATATTTTGTAAACGACGGTCAGAGTTATTTTACTTATATTTTCCTGTTATGTCCATACATTGACTAAACGATGTAAAGAGATAATTTCTGTCTTTTTGAAGATACATACCTCTTAAAGGGGCAGTAGCACGTTTTTTGATAATTATATTTCTTAAAATTTTCACTGATAATTGTAAGGTAATGATAAATGTATTACTTCGATAGTGTCAAAAATCTCATAACACAAACCCATTATCCATAGTCAGACAACAGTATGAAGTATGAAGATTCACCTTAAATCCATTGGCGGCCATTTTGTGTGAACACCTTTAATTCATTTTGTGTAAGAAAAAGGAATCGCATGGCTAAACTTTACATTATATATTTGAATTATTACTGCTCCATTTAGTTTAAATGCATTGTCTTTCAATTGGAACCATTAATTTTCGATTTCCTGACATCACCTTATATTCCATCTAAAAACATGCTACTGCCCCTTTAACCCTTAATGTCAATAACACTATGTATCTGACATGTCTTTATTGTACATCTGAATGTAAATGGACCTCGGTCCTCATGCAGGATAAAATGATCATTGTATAAAATTGACAGTTTAATGAATTGTAAATGTTGAACAATCATGCAGACACATTAGCTTTGGTAGTGTTGATACCTATAGCATTTCAGATATTATATCTGATATATCATTAAACCTTAAGTCGAACCAATTATATTTCGTGTCTGGTAGTTCATTAATACGTAATAAAAGTAAAACTACTTTGATAATTGCTTCATTTTATTGTAAACGTTATAATTTTATTTACATTTTTATTTTATTTTCATACATTGACTTAACGAGAGACTTGAGAGATATATTCTGTCTATTTGAAGAAACATACCTTAAACCCTAAACATGTATCTAACATGTGTTGACTGTATATGTTAGATGTATGCGTAGATAGACGTTTTTAAACGAAATAAAAAGTTTAAGCAAATGAAATAGTTCGATAATTGTTTCATTTTAAAGAAGCTTCCACAGTTCAAATAAATAGTTCGATAATTGTTTCATTTTAAAAAAGCTTCCACAGTTCAATTCACGTATGTTCAGCGCCCGGTGCCACTAATTAATAACAAATAATTTAATTTTTATTCATTTTTATTATGCATGTTTAACACCGTCTAAGCTACTTTTACCGCAATAGATCATGGCATGTTCAGAATGCATATTTTGTTTTAAAAAATTACCTTGATGTTTCAATTTAAACCGAGGTTCATTTAATGAATACACAGTCAAATTTCAATTTCCTTATCTTAAAAATGAGATCCTTTGTCGATTGCTGTTTTCAATAACTGACATGGTTGATATAAATAAAGAGAACACTTGTTAATGTTATTTAATAGAACTCTGGTCATTTTCTTTAAAATTATTCAGAATGTGTAAAAAAAAATCAAATTTCAAAGTTCATTTGTTAAAAAATTAGTTTTTATCTCAATAATAATTCCATACTTTAATGCATCCAAAAAAAATAAAACATTGCTTTATATGAGGGTTCAAATTTATTATATGATTGAAGGTGAGCTACTCTGTTCTATCAGTGAAATAAACCCTCTATCTGGCTACAGTGGCGATAACCTTTATCGTCACTCTACTGAGTGGTGATAAACTTTATCACCACTCTAGTGACGTCAAGTTCAAGAGTTTGACGTCATGTGACAATGGTCTGGCGTCATGAATTCTTCTATGACGTCACACTGTTACCGCGGTGACGGGCTCTTCCAAGCGGCCGCTCAACATGAAATTGGCTTTTTTTGACGTAATTAGAAGGATTTCATCATATAATAAATAGAATATCGGTCAATTCTTGACAAATACCATGTTTATCTCATCTCGTGAGGTAGAAAAGTTAAACATTTTCACTCGTGGCTGCGCCACTCGTGAAAATATATCCTTTCTACCTCACTCGATGATATAAACATGGTATTAGTCAAGAAAAGACAGATATCCTCTATGTATCGCTTAGTACATACTAAAGTCAGACTAAAGAGACAGAACTTTTTCGAATATTTGTTAAAAATATCACACCTCTTCTCCTATTGTCTCTCTTCAAAAAGATAAACGGCATTTATATAGGAGGAAGTTGTAACGGAACTTCAAAACATAGGTTCGTTTCCCTATGATATTTCCATCTAAATATGTCTTTGTGAAAAATGATCAAATGATAATCGTTGACATCAAAACACAAAACATCCTTGTAAACCGTCGAGACCAATCGATAAGAGAGATCGATGGTCAATTGCTTCATCCCACACAAACATACTTAAAGGCTTGTGTAAGTATCACGACAGTGGTGTTGATTTCAAGTACATTTCTAGTGTCGGCAGATTTGTGGTGTTGGCGTTTGCGGTTCAAGAGGTTCTTCCGGTAATCAGAGATGTCCGGATGTGTTCTTAGTTGTAGAGACATCTTCAAACTATTTGAATGTATACCAATAATACTTGTTTTATATGTTGACATTGATATTTAATTTTTTTTAAAAATTAATTTATATATTATTCATTTGTAGTTCCTAAGAGCAACACTCTTTCATAGGGTTTCACAGAATGATTTATTTGCTATTTTTCTGGTTGTTTATTCATCTATTTGATTTAACATTCATTATATCATTATCGAAAATCCATTTTGTTTATTTGTACTGTAGTTAAAAATGCACAATTTTTATGGCACAGTTGATGTAACCCAATGAAATTTGTATACAATTACAATAACCTTGTTTGCGTCTGGCCATTGTAATGTATAACTGTAGGTTGAATACTTATGATACTGATTTTTTTTATTTGAAACTAGTTTTTATAAGAAAAATAATTCTTTCCACACAAAATGAAATCAGCTCTACATTTTGGTAACTTTGATTCTTAACTACCGGTATATTTCATTAGCCATGCTGATTTTCAAATCAAGATCGACGCCTCCTCACTCTAGGTAAATGTACTTCCGATTTAGAAGGGGAATTCGGACAAGACCAGGACGTTTAAATCCAAATATTCTGAATCATCAAATTATTATCTAAATATTCCAATCGGAATCACTACCGTCTAAGGATGAATTTCAAAGATAAAGTATAAAAGTGTTCTTCCGAATTTCCCTTATATAAAGGAATACACATGTTAATCTGATAAATGAACCGCAACAACTTGCGAAAACATCATGGCTCATCAATGTATAGGTTTGTCAGTTGTGCTGTTAATTATTTTTAATATTTGCTGTGAGTCCAGTCTGAAGACTGATGATAAATCAAGTCCTCGACCAGCCTTCCATAAGCAAGGACGATGCATACCCCTGCCAAATTACATTGATGGTGAAATTGGAAATTGGACAAAGGAGTCTGGAAGAAGCAAATCATCCGACAGAACTTATTCTTCTCATGGTGCAGAGTCATCTGAAAGCATTGGATCGTCCGAAAGAACAGAACGACTTGATGAGCTTCCTAATGAAACACAAGCTGCCCTCTGGAAATACTTACTTGCACTTCAGTCCTTGAAGCAGACGCCATGCACACCTGTACCAAATTACCTGGGAGATGAGACTGGAAATAGAACGGACGATTTTGTAAGAAGGGAATCGCATTCCTCTGACGAAACATCAACTGAAAGCAAAGGATCATCTGAAAGAATAAGTTCAACTGAAAAACGGGAGGAGATTCCAGATGAAGCAAGAGTCGTTATCATGAGACATATTGAGAATGAAATCATGCTGAAAGAGCAACTTGATATGTTACAACAAGAACTCAAGAATCTGTCCAAAATTGTGCAAAGTCTTGGAACGTCTTTGGAAGAAACACTCTCTCAACAGGAGAAGCTAAACGAGGATGTGCTGACAATGGCTGTAAACGTTACCAAGATATCGACAGCTGTTCGGAATGAGGATAAAACCGTGCAGAGCAGGACAACCAAGGCTTGTGGTAGAGTACGGAAGAGTAAACGAAATCAACGCAAGAATACATGTCCATTTCCCAAAGCTTACAAGAAAGGTAACGACTGCAACATTTTACTTTGCATTTAAAATTGTTTATCAACTATGTTTTTGATGAAAGTTACACAAAACTAGGTCATTTAACAAACTATAAATTCATAACTTTTACTAACTTGTTTTCAAAATTAGTTTTATTTTTATCCAAGTTTTTATGTTAAAATACTTATGAAAATGATTGGTGTCCATGCCATATTATCCAAGTCATCGATTTACTTCTGCCAATGCATGTCAAATATAACAATCATCACGGATTGTAGAGTCAAGCTAACGATTATTTAAAATACTTAAGAGCAGCAAGAAATTCCATGTGCAACATAGCAAATGGTTAATTGAAATAACTTACTAGTACAACATAATTGCTCATCTCTAATAACATTTCTGTCATGTGAATACACACTATGCATACAATAGCATTTATAGAATTAACCATACTTTAAATTCGGTAATCTTTTGTTAAACAGAATGATGAATCAATCAAGCCTTTATGAAATGAAAGTGGGCGTTTTGGTTAAACTTATCTTTATCTAAAAATGAAACGGGATTGCTAAACAATCAAATAATTGTTATGTGAATGTTGTTACAAGAGTGACGTATGCATTGACAGATTACAAGACATATAGCATATACAGAGACAACATTAAAACAGCATGTTTGACAATTTTACAATATAACAATTAAGGTGTACATTTATTATTTAATAATATGATATATGATAATAAGCATGTTTCAGGTAGGCAAAAGCCCGTTTTCTAAAAAACTAAAAAGATATTAAGATATAATTGTGTTCTGAACTTATAGTTCTACATTTACATGTTGTGCTGAGCCTGAATGGCCTATAAAGTGAAGGGCATTTTGTTGATTGCAACCTTCTGACCTTATAGTTCTTACATGTTGTGCTGAGTCTAAATGGTCATATAAAGGAAGGAATTGTGTTTGTTTGCAACCAGGAAACTACCAGGAGTGTCCGGAGACGTTCCAGAGGTTCTGGGGGAGGAGACAGGGCACCTGCTTGTGGTTCTCCAACATCACCGCATCATGGGCCGAGGCTTTGGTGAGTGCTGGAACCAAGAGGTTTCAATGTACCAGTGCTTGATTTTTTAAAGGGTGAAGGGGGATGCTGGTAGGCTGTTCACCATTTGAAAAAGGGGAGGGTATCCACTCCCCAACAGTTCACAACCTATCCCCAGTGATCCGATTGTAATTTATAAACCAAGCAATATATTTCGTTGCGAAAAAACTTTCATAGATCTTTATATACTTTGGTTCTTTGGTCCGTCAATTCTTTGCTACAGTCTCTTCCTGGCGCATAGATTTAGTATGTACAGAGTTATTTCCCTTCCCCTGTGAGGAGGCAATATCAGCACCATTCCAAAGTAGAAGATTTGGTCCATATGTATTGCTGATTTTGACTCGGATATTTAAAAAGTTTAACATAAAACTATTTAAACTATAAAAGTGATGTAGAAAAATACAAATGACAAATGGTTTCATATCAGGTTCAATTTGTTTTATCACAAAGGATTTTAATTTGAGATGTGTATACATGTTTTTCACTAGTTTTTAAAATATATATTCGTGTCTGTTTGACATGTTTGTTTGATTAGTTTAATGTTTTTTTAACGTAACTTATATTCCAAAATAGTTTCGAATAGAGAGAATACATATTTGCTAAGATGTTAATAGTCATAAATTGGTGAGAATAAAGATGTAAATAGACATAGAAAGATTAGATAAAGATGCTTAAAGTAATAAATTAGTGAGATAGAGATGCTTCAAGTCATGAATTGGTGAGATAGAGATGCTAAAATTAATAAAATGGTGAGATTAAGATGCTTATCGTCATAATTTGAAAAATGCCCGCCATTCTTAATGTATGTAAAGTGAAAAGCAAAACGATGTTCCCTCTATTGTCTATATATGTAAAGTGAAAAGCAAAACGAGTTTCCTCTTTTGTCTATGTATGTAAAGTGAGAAGCAAAACGATTTCCCTCTATTGTCTATGTATGTAAAGTGAAAAGCAAAACGATGTTCCCTCTATTGTCTATGTATGTAACGTGAAAAGCAAAACGGTTTCCATCTATTATCTATGTATGTAAAGTGAAAAGCGAAACGATTTCCCTCTATTGTCTATGTATGTAAAGTGAAAAGCAAAACGATGTTCCCTCTATTGTCTATGTATGTAAAGTGAAAAGCAAAACGATTTCCCTCTATTCTCTATGTATGTAAAATGAAAAGCAAAAACGATGTTTCCCCTATTCTTTATGTATGTAAAATGAAAAGCAAAAGCGATTTCCCTCTTTTGTCTATGTATGTAAAATGAAAAGCAAAACGATTTCCCTCTATTGTCTATGTATGTAAAGTGAAAAGCAAAACGATTTCCCTCTATGGTTTATGTATGTAAAGTGAAAAGCAAAACGATTTCCCTCTATTGTCTATGTATGTAAAGTGAAAAGCAAAACGATGTTCCCTCTATTGTCTATTTATGTAAAGTGAAAAGCAAAACGATTTCCCTCTATTGTCTATGTATGTAAAGTGAAAAGCAAAACGATTTCCCTCCATTGTCTATGTGTGTAAAGTGAAAAGCAAAACGATTTCCCTCTATTGTCTATGTATGTAAAATAAAAAGCAAAACGTTTTCCCTCTATTGTCTATGTATGTAAAGTGAAAAGCAAAACGATTTCCCTCTATTGTCTATGTATGTAAAGTGAAAAGCAAAACGATGTTCCCTCTATTGTCTATGTATGTAAAATGAAAAGCTAAACGAATTCCCTCTATTGTCTATGTATGTAAAGTGAAAAGCAAAACGATGTTCCCTCTATTGTCTATTTATGTAAAGTGAAAAGGAAAACGATTTCCCTCTAGTGTCTATGTATGTAAAGTGAAAAGCGAAACGATTTCCCTCTAGTGTCTATGTATGTAAAGTGAAAAGCAAAACGATGTTCCCCGTATTGTCTATGTATGTAAAATTAAAAGCAAAACGTTTTCCCTCTATTGTCTATGTATGTAAAGTGAAAAGCAAAACGATGTTCCCTCTATTGTCTATTTATGTAAAGTGAAAAGGAAAACGATTTCCCTCTAGTGTCTATGTATGTAAAGTGAAAAGCAAAACGATTTCCCTCTAGTGTCTATGTATGTAAAGTGAAAAGCAAAACGATGTTCCCTCTATTGTCTATGTATGTAAAGTGAAAAGGAAAACGATTTTCCTCTATTGTCTATGTATGTAAAGTGAAAAGCAAAACGATCTTCCCTCTATTGTCTATGTATGTAAAATGAAAAGAAAAACGATTTCCCTCTATAGTCTATGTATGTAAAGTGAAAAGCAAAACGATTTCCCTCTATTGTCTATGTATGTAAAGTGAAAAGCAAAACGAGTTTCCTCTATTGTCTATGTATGTAAAGTGAAAAGCAAACGATTTCCCTCTATTGTCTATGTATGTAAAATGAAAAGCAAAACGATTTCCCTCTATTGTCTATGTATGTAAAGTGAAAAGCAAACGATTTCCCTCTATTGTCTATGTATGTAAAATGAAAAGCAAAACGATTTCCCTCTATTGTCTATTTGTGTAAAGTGAAAAGAAAAACGATTTTCCTATATTGCCTATGTATGTAAAGTGAAAAGCAAAACGATTTCCCTCTATTGTCTATGTATGTAAAGTGAAAAGCAAAACGATTTCCCTCTATTGTCTATGTATGTAAAGTGAAAAGCAAAACGATGTTCCCTCTATTGTCTATGTATGTAAAGTGAAAAGCAAAACGATGTTCCCTCTATTGTCTATTTATGTAAAGTGAAAAGCAAAACGAGTTTCCTCTATTGTCTATGTATGTAAAGTGAAAAGCGAAACGATTTCCCTCTATTGTCTATGTGTGTAAAGTGAAAAGCAAAACGATTTCCATCTATTGTCTATGTGTGTAAAGTGAAAAGCAAAACGATGTTCCCTCTATTGTCTATGTATGTAAAGTGAAAAGCAAAGCGATTTCCCTCTATTGCCTATGTATGTAAAGTGAAAAGCAAAAAGATTTCCCTCTATTGTCTATGTATGTAAAGTGAAAAGCAAAATGATTTCCCTCTCTTGTCTATGTATGTAAAGTGAAAAGCAAAACGATTTCCATCTATTCTCTATGTATGTAAAATGAAAAGCAAAAGCGATTTCCCTCTATTGTTTATGCATGTAAAGTGAAAAGCAAAACGATTTCCCTCTATTGTCTTTGTATGTAAAGTGAAAAGCAAAACGATTTTCCTGTCTCATTAGGTGTACTGTGCTGTGATGGACTCGGAACTAGCCATACTGGACAACGGGGTGCTCCGAGATAACGTCACTCACTTCATGTTCGAGCAGGAGAACGGTATGTTACATTAAAACTTTGAAAAAATACAAGAACAATAAAGTCAATATGACGAAAATGAAAAATTACCAGACAAACGTAGAATCTCGAAGGATAGACATCCTCCTCCTCACTCAAAAAGTCTAGCAGGGAAACGACATATTACTTTAAGATTAAAAAAACAATAACATCAAAGATATTGTTACAAAAGTGGAAAAACACCAAAAACTTTAAGATATCGGAGGATACGAATGATATTGTTTCTTGAGTTCACTTAGGATATATCTTCTTTGTTGATGAACATTTGTGAACATGAATTTTGGAACAATTTACTAACCAAATATTTCATTTTTTTGGAAGGGGGGTGGGGGGGGGGGAGAGTATAAAGGCTGCAAAGTTACTCAAAGTAAATAAAAAACTCGAAATATATTTAATAGAAATATGTACATATGATGAATTCCACTGAAGTGTGTATTTTATTTTGGCTGGCAGCTTAGTTCAGTTGATGCTAAAGTTCAGTTTACATATATCATGCAAGAATCTGTTTCTTGTCAAAACATAAATTATAAAGTTAATTTTCTCTTCATTGTTAAAAGATCACATTTAATAAGAAGAAAACATAAAACATTCATAATGTATTTTCCAAAAAAAAGGAAAAATAGTTTTACATAAATGTGCTTAAAGCATTAACGTCATCGTGAAAGAACATATCGGCCAGGCGTTCAATAGACCATATCCGGCAATATGACGGAGGAAATAATCTCTATATAACTGTTTCTTTTACATTTATGTCTTTCTACATTTGGAAAGAAGGCTTATGTCTCATTTAAAATATATTGATCCAGAACCCTCTGTGATATAGAACATTTAAAAAAAATACTAAGTTAGACTTAAAATAATATAAATATATAATATTTTTTTCTATGAATTTGTAATAATATTGATATGGAACATTTTCTTGAATTCAGGTTTCCATATGTCATATCTGAATAATTTATCCGTTTCTACCATTCTGTGGCCGCTTTATCTCACTGTGTCCTTTTTATAGTCATCCTCTTTCCCTTACAATCAACTTACTGATCTATCGACCCTATTTTACATCATTTTACTTCCACGTGTTGAAAAGCTGAAGTACTGCTGACAAATTAACCGCCTCACGTACTCACACCCTCAAATTCCCAAATACACATCTACTACCTGATCTGTCTAGTTTCTACGCCCTGTTGGATAAACATCATGTTAAACCTATCTCACAAACTCACAAATTCCCTAGTGAACCGTTCTTTGAATAGATGGAATACAGCTTGTTAAACCCTATTGACTCACTCGTAATCCCCGATGAACATGCACTACCTCATTTCTCAACTTATTCACTCATACCCTTCACTTCTCCAGTGAAACATTTACTTTGTATAGTTGAAATATGACAGTTCCCTCATTAAACCCTACTCACTCACAAATTCACTTCAATCCCCAGTGAACATGTATTATGTATAGCTGAAATTTGACAGTTTCCTTATAAAACCCTACTCACCCACTCACTTCAACCCACAGTGAACATCTACTTTGCATAGCTGAAATATGACAGTTACCTTATTAAACCCTACTCCCTAACCCATTCTTCTCAATCCCCAGTGAACATGTACTATCTGGGGGGCTCGGAGTACCAAGATGGCGACTGGCAGTGGTTAAGACCGAGGAAGAATTTCCAAATCAAGTCTCCACCTTGGAAGATGGGTCAGCGTGAAAAGGCGGGAAATGGCGAGCTCTGCCTCGCTATAACGCGATCAAAACAGTCCAGGAAGCGTTATAACTGGACCAGCGTACCATGTGATAGGAAGATCCGCTTCATCTGTCAAAGACAATTAACCAAGTGAAGCATTTTCATTGATCCTCGTTAAGGTATTAAAGGGTTAGTGGCACGTATGTCTCCGCAGACAATTAATCATGCGATAACATTTTTTGGAGTTTGCAAGAAAATTCTTTATAATCGAAGCTGGTAAACGAACGTTACGTATGATTAAAGAGGATTGATTAAAATATGTTCACACTAAAAAGGCTGCCAACGTTTTTCGCTTGATGCTAGTTTGAAACTACGGATAATCATTTAAAGTTTTGAAATTTTTGGCGCTCTGAAGTTACATTTGACTTTAACTGATGTCAATTGGGAATTTCAAATAAAGTTATTTTTCTATAAAATACTTGCTGTCCATATGAAAGTTCATGTTCTATGCCGCACAGCCCTTTTACCGTGTTCTGTCTTTGTAAACTACATACGTGTATCTACTCATTTTCGGTAACTCTCGGTTACATTCCTGTGTTAAAGCATTGCATAATTATAAAATATGTATTTTATGTTCCCAGCTGTTGTGCAGAACGTGACATCTGAGTAAAGATTAAGCATGCTGTTCAAAGTCGTTCATTTTAACCAAAATCACATTTTTCTTATGTATAGCCTATTCTTAATGCCTATTGCAACTTGATCCAACAATAATTATCAATCAAGCAATATACATGTACGTCCAGAAACCTGTATTTGGAGCTGATTGACAGTAAATATTGAATAAATTGTCTCAACAATTGACTCCACTTGCTTTTGCAAAGTCATAACAAAATTGTAGGTTTAATGAGTGGATGTTTACATGATTTTAAATATTGTTTTAAATAACAATGATTTTACTCTACTGAGTTATGTTTGTTATGTTTCACACCAGTATATACACAAAGAACTTAAAACGCACCTAATAGTGGCCGTCACCCCTCGTCAAAAGTGTGTCCTTAAAGGGGACGTAGCACGTTTTTATGGGGAATATAAGGTGATGTCAGGAAAATATAAAACCAGTTATTTTCATTTTCCTGACATCACCTTTAATTCCCCCTAAAAACGTGCTACTGCCATTTAAAAGTAATGGCTTGCTTTCAATGTACACACGTTCTTCTTGGTCCAAATAACCCATGGGGATCATCCTATCCAAACGAAAATCCTGTATCCACTTAATTAAGTGATTAAGTTTATCTTGATTTCCTATATAATATTTTTTTCCTAATTGTTACCTGACAGGTGGCAAGCATTTCAACAAATTTCGACGTCCTTGTGACTTTTGCGTAGTTTGGTGTTGTTGGTGTTTGGTTGAGTGTTGTAATTTGGTGAATTGAGTCAAATAGAATGAAGTGTGTGACTCAATTTTCCCACATATTCATTGTCCATCACTGCAGCTAAGTTTTATGCATTTGTCAAGTGACAGCTTGTGTAAGATATTTGGGACGTTCATTACATGAGCACCTAAAATTAGTAGGCTGATTTTTTATTTGGCTGTTTCTGAGCACGAATTTGAGTGGTCCGCATGTGTTACGCAGTTCTTTTCGTACATGGGGGTTTATAAGGTATAGGGGGATGTCGATGTAAACCTGTACAAAAGTGAAGGGGGCCGCAGATGTTCGATTTCATAGCTCAAATGGGCAAAATATAGTATCAAAGTCACTTCTCTTTTCAATTTTATATTGCTACTGTTAGCAAAAGCCAAGTTTATATTTTTGCGTTGCGCACAGCTGTGAAGGTATCAGGATGTTTGTGAACATGGACCCGAATGACGCACTAAAGCGCATAAAACGTTTTTGATTTAATATGGGTTTTTTTTAAATAGACGTGGTTTGATAAAAGAGATGCACTGTTGATGATATAGTGTCTATTTTGATTTTTATTTCAGAATAAATTTGGACAAATAACGTGTTGTAAATCAGTTCACGTCACAAGCTTTGTCATAGGCTGGATTGCAATGATATAATCATTAAAATGAGAGTAGTTCCATAAACTTTGTGCTTGAATGTTTCTCTAGAAGGGAACATGATATGCATTTGAGTTAGACAATAGCGACATGACATGAACTAAGAATGATGAGATAAATACTAGGTCTGCTTTCAATGTGATAACTGTGCTATATATATATAACAGATACAGTGTCGTGTTATCATATCAACATGTAATATACCTGTACAACCTCGTCCTTTGAACAGAGTTATTGCCCTGAACAGGATTTTAGGCAGTGAAATCGCCATCGCTCGCAGATTTTAAAGATACTTTCATATGTGTAGAAATTTCACAAACAAAACGAAGTTATGACGACCCATGTGGTACAGGTTGGATACTGTCAGTTCAAGAATAAAGTTTATATCTATATTGAATGTAGGCGACATGTAAAACGTCAAGTAAGCAATTATGAACTCTCGATCCTGAACAATATTTATATCTCTAACGCGCAACTATTACTGGCTGGTCCGGAGGCCTAGATGGTTATGGTGTTGGTGATAATACACAGGTCTATCTAACCCCAACCCTGTTAAACGGTTAGCTCATTGCGTGAGTCTGTAATCGGCGGTTAGAATGATAGTGCTTCAGCATGCACCATGGCCACTATGCTGAGCATTGACTAGTCTTTTATCTTTTAAGTTTATAGCAATTCTCTCTTACGAGTACTGCTTGTTAGTTTTTATTCGTTATTAGCAAATGTATCTGTCTTAAGAAAAAGAAATAGTAAAATCACGTAACATTTTGATCAGTAGAAGACGAAGGCAATATTATTCATATACAACTTCTTTATTCAAGCTTTGTTTAAATCCATAGATTTGTCTTCATCTTATTCATTATCGCAACTTCTAGAATGAAGTCATTGATCGGTATTTCTTCTTAATGTTTCATATCCATATCATACGTGTTTCTACTCATTTCTGTCAACCTCAGTAGGCTTCCTTCGTTAACATATTTTAATAGTTGTACCTTTCTTTACAAGCTAGGGCTCATAGTTAAAAGTAAATGGTCTTAAATGGCACTCCACTGATTTTGCTGGCTGTATAAACAATTTTGAAAACTTTTTGTTGCGAGCATACAAACCTCCATACCAACTTAGAAAAGTTTGCGTCGATACACTCTGTATGAAAGTTTGGTAAAAATCTGTCAACGTTGATGTATCAAAGACGTTAAGCAGCCATGAAAATAGAGCCGCTGTGAAACGAAAGAAATAAAGTCGCCTGGTTAACAGGATGATTTCAATGTGATAACGGTGCTATATATAAGATATACAGTATAGTGTTATCATATCAACACGTGATAGATATCGTCATCCGTTGAACAGTGTTATGTCCCTGAACACTATATAACACCTTTAAAATCGTTATCCCTGACAGATATTAAATATGTACACGTCTGTAAAACATTCCACAACCAAAACGATATAATGACGACTCTCGTGGTACAGGATGGATATTTTCAGTTCAAGGCTAAAGTATATGTATATGTTGAATAATTGCAACATGTAAATCGTCATAAACTTACTAATGGCCTGACGGTCAATGACACTATTTATACCTTTAACGCGCAACTATTACTGGCTGGTCCGGAGGCCTAGATGGTTATGGTGTTGGTTGGGATCCACTGGATCCTTTCTATACAGCCGAGTCCTCTTCTATTACAGTTATATTCTCTTGAGTTGTTTGCCTGTTTGCTCGGCGATAGGCGACCATGGCCACTAGGCTGAATATTGACCAGTCTTTTATCTTTTCTTTTAAAACTGTTTTCCAATCAGATTATCGCATTATCGCTTCTGTTGTAATCTCAGAGGTCTCACGGTCTAACCCTAAACCTGTTTTTTCTTAATAGTGGTTTCAGGTAAGACAAAGGCCACTATGAGCTTTACAACTTATTGTTTTACTTTAATACGAACGTATATGGCATATTGTATGGTGTCAAATAAAATATTCTACATATTCATTCCCAAAATGTGTAGAAGAATGTCCGAAAACTGGCCATTAGTTTAAGCAAACGAGTTACTGCTGTTTCATTGGTCGCCGCAACGCAACTTCTCACGTGCAAAATTAATGTCGAATCATGCCCTCAATGTATTTCATGATCCTCTTTGAGTGTTAGTTTCACAAACACCCCAAGTCAAGTAAAACATGTGAAGAATAACAGGTTTGCCAAGAAAAAGTAAGTACATATTGACTTCATATTGTTTGGATTAATTGATTTCGACATAACTTTGTTGCTTCTGCAAACTTTACATTTCACAATTTTAATGTGATTTGAACTGACAGTAATTCTTATAACTTTTAACGTTTTTATTTAGTTTTTCTCGACCAAAAACTCTAAATCAGTTAACATCAACTAAGATACAATCTATCAACCCACACATGAAAACGCATACATGGGTGTTTGTATCCTTAGTTGGAAGAAGTATGCTTAAATAAACAGAAAGAAGAAACTCCTCATTCTAAATTACAAATAAGAAGCTAAAAATTAGAGAGTAATATCTCCTGCTTTTGATTAAGAAATGAAAGATAACTAACAATGACGTAAGAATTTATATTTAAATTTAACCCTCATTATGGCAAATCAAAGAGTGTTCTATTGGTGATAAAATAAGGTTTTACTTTTTGAAAAAACGTGTCTCACGAACGCAATGACATGCACCTGAATCCCACCACCCATGTGTTGCACAAACTAAACTTTCAAACAATCACAAGTTTTGGGTATTTACGACTTCATTCCACTTGTATTCTTTTCATTGACAATTGCACGAAGGAGAATTTCAAATGCATTCAGATGGCAGATCATTAGGCTTCATTGGACAGGACTTTCTTACAAGGAAATTACCAGAAGAACTCACTTCCACTACACCGCCATATGCCGTCTGGTTAGGAAGGATGCACAAACAAATGATGTGAGGAACCTTACACGATCAGGAAGACCAAGAGCTACCACGCCCCAGGAGGATAGATCTCTTACGACATGTTAGACGCCTGCCGCTTGCTCCAAGCACTTATTTGAAACGGGTATGGTTGCCTCATCGCCGCTAGATGCTGGATTAAGGGCAAGAAGGGTCATCAGGCGGCCAATGCTCACAAATCACCACAGACGTGAGCGTAGGTTATGGTGTGTGGACAGGCAGAGGTGGAACCTGGGATCATGGAGGAGAGTACACTGGATCGACGAAAGTCATTTTCTCCTGTATGCTGATGATGACCGAGCCCGCGTATGGAGGACCAGGAATGCACGTCTTGCTCCCAGGAACATTTATCCAAGGGTATCATATGGCGGGGGAATGAGTGATGGTTTGGGGAGGCTTCTCCTCCGATTGTAGACTCGATTTGGTGACTATACAGGGTTCACTCACAGGCGTTCGCTACATTCAGGAGGTTCTGGATCCTGTAATTATTGGTCATTTCGATGACCACAGACTTGCCACAAGACCCTTGTCCATGGACGACAAGACATCAGACCCCATCGTTCACTTGCTGTAAACCAACATCTGGAAAATAATGGTGTAACACGAATTCCATGGCCAGCAATGTCACCTGATTTGAACCCAATCGAGCATGTGTGGGACATTTTAGGTCGTCGGATACAAAGAAGGGATCCTCCCGTACAAAAACTGAGGGAAGTGGAGTTCGCTCTTTACGATGAGTGGCAGCGAATACCGATTGAACAATCAAAGAACCTGGTTAGGGGTATGCCAAGAAGAGTGGCTGCAGTTATTCGCGCACGTGGTGATTCTTGAAACACGGATTCACTTTATGTAAGCTTCTTTAATCGGGTAGCATACTCAGCATAGCATATTTCAACGAAGTACCCCCCTCTTTGAAAAATCATGGGTGCTTAACTTCTTTTGGCGTGTTAGAACAAACATCCACCAGATAAGATATATCCTCCCATTTTTATTTAAAACATGATAACATAACCGTTAATTTGGCACACGCATACATGTATGGATAAAACTATTTATTTTCACACAACAAAATTGATAAAATATGTAGTTCTTTTCACTTACAAGCCCTTTCGTGTTTTCAATAAAAAAAATCCATAAACCTAAATGTATATAAACAAAATGTTTTGCTTTACATATTATAAATGAAGCTTTAGTTAGGGTTATTATTTTCCCATTACTGACATTTTCTTTCCAACAATTCTAATCCAATATATTATAATTATTGCACACCAGGTCAGTTGGAGTTCAATGGGTATGTTAAAGGTACAGAAGCGTTTTCTGAAATTTTAATCCTCAAAATGTGACATGATAGGATATTGGCTTCTGCTAAATGTGTTACCATCAGATGATCAAACCTATCATAATCAAGATCCTTAGTTGAAGGAAAGATCAAGAATTCACTGCAAACTGTTGCCGGATTACCCCCCCCCCCCCCCCCCCCCCCCCCCCCCGTTTTTGTGAGAACACCCTTCAATTCAATGTTTGGTAATGTAATGTAAGTTAAACCGAACATGGTACTAATTTCAGAACTGTTTGATTTTTATTTCACAACATTGTCTTTCATTTTGAAACACATGTTTATTTTCCTTCTAGTTGGAACACTCTATTTTCAGAATAATACCCCGTGCTACTGGTTTTTAAGAATCAGATCTGGGTGTAATCTTATATGTTTCTATTGAATTATGTCTTGAATGGAATTATTTAACGGTAAAAAGTGACAGTCAGTCCAAATTCATGTGCATGTCAAATGACGCACGCGACAATAATGTCTATCATTTGAGTTATAAAGGAAAAGGATATTATATTATTTATTTCAAACATACGTGCAAGTGAGTAGTATTGCACAGATTTAAGCACTGCCTTATGTAGGCACATCTCGATGTTATGATAAAATGAATTGCTGTATGGCTAAAGTGGTCACCAATCATGAACACCTCGTCAGATTGAATAAATAAGAAAAAATGTCAACCAGTACCAAAAGAAGTTTTATTCCGACTCATAACAGCACTACATCTAAGGTACATCATGTCCCTGTATGTGTCAGTGGGATGTCCTCGACGCGCCTCTTATTTTCTCTGTCTCTTTCCCAGTCGCTCTCTTAAAGGAGGGCTCCTGCATCTGAAATCGTAAGGAATCTTTTAATTTTTGTCTTTCATGAATTAAATGGTTGATTTATCTTTTCTTTCAGCATTCAATTACTAGATGCGTAAAATGTTTGTCTTTCATGAATTAAATTATTTCTTTCAAATTTTAAAAATATTATGATTTTATCTTGCTTTATTCAAATTTAGACATTTAGAAGATGTGACGTGAACATTGAATAGTTCTATGGATCTTCAACTTCTTTATTGCAGGATTGCGACATTTCGGTGTATCGTGTCATGAATCATTTGTTTGATAACGGTGATAGTATCTACACAGAAACCTCGCAGTCATGCAGTACAGAAGATGAAAATCCCATGGAACTCTTCCTTTTGCAGTATATTAGTCGTTTTGAAATATTCGATTGAAAATGATAATGTTTTTAGCCTTGAAAGAGACACAATTCAATGAAAGGCAATATATGTTGTCTCCAAGAGCTGTTTTACCTAGTAATCAGTATAAATATTGAACCTGCTTTTAGCAGACAGTTCCAAGGTAAACAGCATCAGTGTTATCATGCATGATTCGGGCAGTGTTTGTTTTATTGGAAAACATTATTAATATTTTTCAAGTCTGAATCAAACAGTTTAAATATATCGTAGAAGGAGGACTTCACAATGCAATGGAAGATAATAAGAAATCAATAATATATAATTGTTTGTCTGGCATAAATCAAAATTCTGTTTTCATCGGAAAAAAATCATTTGCATGAGTAAAACAATATAACAAAAAAGATATATATATATTAATGATTTTTTCCATATGAATTATGTTCCTACTTTTCAATCATAGGCACATTAAATACAAACTTGAGGATTGGTGTTGATACAATGATAGTCCATTTACCTACAGACAGATACTTGCTTAATTTCGGAGGATTTTAGGAGCGCTTTAAATTTGAGCCTATTTTGTCCATCGGCAAAGGCACTCAAAGTCAGACAACCAACCATTATAAATTTCTTGGCATATTTATATCTAAAGGGGGGAAACATTTACAAACATATTTTCAATATGAGCACATGTGCACATATATGGATGTTCAGAAACTATTGTTGTCGCGCAAATTATCGTATTTGTATGTCTGTGACATCATTAAGTCGACCATCTCAAGTTAAGCAGGCGGTTTTTTAGATCTTTCTTATCTAATCTTTAGATTACCAAATTCTTGCAAGTTTTAATATAAAAGTTCACACTGGTTCTGTGAGAGTCATATGACACACTTCTTATGCATCCTCGATTATCCAGCGCTTTCGTTCCGATAAATCTACACTACAAGCCCTGGAAAACTTTATGAGGTTTTACCTCAAACCAAATTTTCTCCCTTTGCAATGACTCAGCAAAACGCTTACTTGATTAGTCGAGTTGTTTACGCAAGTAGTGTCTGCGTTTCGTTTCTGATTGGATAAACTTGGATGCAAAGGGTGGTCTTTGGTTTGAGGTAAAACCTTGTAAAGTTTTCCAGGGCTTGTAGTGTAGATTTATCGGAACGAAAGCGCTGGATTATCGAGGATGACTTCTTATGGTGATAACCTCAAAAAACTCACTGGCAGCAGGCTAGTCCGTTGCTATCACACATGCACTCGTAGCAGGGGGAGTTCGGTCTGGAGTAGACGATGTCGTTGAAGCGCACAAACTTGGGGTCAGCCAGGGGAGTCTTACAGAAGCTCATGGTCCGGCCTTCCACTGAAACATCCAGGAAAATTTATGAATGAATCTAAAAAAAACAAATTTTATTTAGAAGACTTTTTCTTTTTGAGTACACTTTAATGATAAGCTGTAAGGCTGTTGAGTCCAGTATTCCGCATTCTCTTTTCAACAATGATACTCAAACACATTTCAATGCGGTAATTTTTGCAAGTGGGAAAATTTGCGGATATAGTTTTAATTTTTATTCACGGTTAGCATCACCATATACAAATCTTTCAGTTCATTTCATTTCAAAAGGTAAAAAATTGATAGAGTATCAGGAAAAAAGTAAAATATTTTACAAAATTCTGAAACTCTTCATGAAATATAGGCAATTGTCACTGTTATATTTAGAGTACTATATATGTGATCAACTATATTGTAATATTTTGTCATTTAATGTATTATACGTTTTGAGGTTCCATCAAACACAATTGCAAATTAAAGAATTTTGCTAGAAAATGTCGTCAAACTTGGCTTAGCCATGAAAATTAAAGACAGTTGCACAAAATAGCACGTCACAGTAACAATCATCGCGACGTCATCGGTTTGATTGTGATGTCATAAATTTGAAGAATATTAAGATGAACACGAGATCCAGACCTTTCATTAAAAAAAAGTTCATTTCATAACAATTAGAAGGCGTGGAAAGCAATCAAAGTGAAATGGACGACCTTGTTGCCCTTATCAGCAATGGAAATAAGCAAATAATGAAATACCATGTTGCTTGCTTAGTCTTGTTGCTGTAAACGCAGGTGTCTAATCTTATTGATCTATTAATGTGATTGACAATCTACTAGAAGGCAGAGAAACAAAGGTAAACATGGCAGATATGCCTACAGAACCAAATCTTTGGAATTTTAATGAATGAAGATAAACAAATGAAATCACAAATAAAATGTGTTGATGGCATGACCGATGTTTGGTATAGATTTCAAGATATCAATAAATCTACAAGTCTATTACGTAAAATTATTCAACTCATTCTGTACCCTTCATATCTCTACATACCATTATGTGAGTGAGTATATGCAAATTCAATATTTGATCGCACTAAATAAAATTTCATAAACACGCTTTACGTATTGATGAATGACAGTTGCTGATCTTAAATAGAATAGTTTATAATTTGAATAATAATTCAAAGATGCATATTTAGATTTGCATTCCTGTAAGCAGTTTTTAGAAATGCACTCTCCACTACATAGTTTGTTAGGAATTCATTCAACAATAACAAACCGGAATTTTGGTTAAAGACAAAGTATTTTGATTTCAAGTTTACCACCGTAGTAAAGTCGCCGTAGCTAAAACGAACATACAATGAAATACATAATCGTTATTTGTGAACTTGGATTTCTCTTTCTTCCTTGAACGATCCAAAATTGTTATGCATGTTACACCTGGTATAAAAAATGTAATCACAATACGATAATAGAAATAACAATGTTATTTTATGGTTTCTTTACAATGACTATTTCAAATTACTACATATTCCATATTACTTACAACTAAAAGTTTTGATAAAATAACAATCTTCATGGCGCGTTCAGAATAACCATCCTTACGATTTTGTCCACAACTTTGATTGTCGATTTCACAGTTGCTGTGGCAACGCACGTGCAATTACATTCAACTGTTGATCGTGGCGTAACAAAGTATTTTGCGCGACCCTGCAAATAATACAACCTTATATAATTAAAGCAGTAAACCATGTGGAAATGCCATTTCTTCATTGTCTGTCTGTCAATCAATTATGTTCATTATTTCGAGTGGTTGGTAAAATAGAAAAATGCTTTGAAATAATTTTACACTTTTTACAATCTGGTTCACCAACTTAAATATCAAGGTGGAGGCGGGAAAGTTCTCACAATGAAATCTTCGTGCGCTAATCAAGAAAAGGATTTACTGATTAATTAATTAAATGATAGAAATCCACATTGATTTGTTTAGCCTTGAGGTTTTATATGAAGGTGTAAAATGTTTTTGAAATATTAATGTAATTTACATTATTAGAAAACCACAAGGACGTAAACAAGGAAAGAGCATCCTCGCCCACAAGGTTAAATCTTTTGCCATTTTGCCGATTGATAACAACGGAAGGTTCATTGACAATGTGGTGATGCCAGTAAATGTCAGCTTTTTTATACGCCTTCTACTGAACGTCATTGTAAATAAGATTAATCTACAGATCTAGTGGGACCATCAGATATACAGCCATTGTTTTGGAACAAAGCAACATTGTTTTGTCTTGCAGTACACTAGTTGCGTCAAGACAAATCCCTTCTTCAAGTTGTACTATTGCAGAGATTTGATTCTAATAACACCGACACATATATGTTTTCATTAAAAGAAACCTATTTGAAAACGCAAGAAGAACTGTTTGATTTATGAATGATTCAGCCATAAGGCTGGATCATTATAGTTATTGGCGTGTTTAATTATTATATTTCTTTCAGGAAACTTTGGACCTGGGTACAGCCAAAACGAGTGAAGCAAATACAACCAAACTTATCCAACTGGTAGCCCTTTCCAGGAAAGCCAAATCGACCCATTAATGACCCAGGGTGGCCAAATAGGGTTGTAATTTAACATGGGGACAATTTTCAAAAATAACTTTTAGACCTGAAACGTTTTTTAAGATGAGGCCCAATAACCAATACTGCGAAAAAAAGGTTAATCAAGACAAATTCATAGGTTACGTGGTTTCGGCGCCATGTTATATTGTGTCAGTTTATACAAAAGTCTGAGATTCGTTCATTTTTTAATATCTCTATTATAGAGCTAGAAATTACACATTATGTAGCCTAGACACTGGCCCATAACAAGCTATTTTGAATTTGCAAATTTCAAAGTTCGGAATTAAAAAAAGAAATATGAAGGGCAGATAAGTCAAGAAACTGACAGATGAATTTGATAATTTTTGAATTACCAATGTCATCAGGATCAAAGAATAAAATCGCTCGCAAACAGTCATTTCTGATTACAAGAACAGGTCCAACTTTTTGTGGAAAATATGTTTTTGGTGTGTATGGCATTGAGTAATTGAAAGTATCACATAGAGTCTATCTCTGTGACTAGCTCTAGCTGTGACTTTTGTAGGTATACGTAGATACAAAGATAGATAGATACAATATTTAAAATAATTACATTTAGATTATTCTATTTCTTCAGGCTTTTAATTTCATAAATCTTGACTTGCAGAATTTAGACGTAGATTGTTTAAAGGCTCATATATAATTCCCTCCATGAAGTAGGACGATGTTTAAATTCTTGATACCGTTACTGATGTGATGCTATTGCTAAACATGAAACACTGTAGTATTTTATCCATCAAGCTTACAGAGGAGCTCCTAACTGATGTCATCCAAATTTGAAAAGTAGGTTTATCAAAACAAATTCATTATACAAAATTTAATTAATTTGACACGTTATTTGTAATTGTGTTTTGTCACACAGTTTATAACGAGTTCGACAGTCTTTTTTTTTTAAAGTGTTTTTATTGTTCCCATCAGTTCATTGTTATACAGTATTACAATATTACAGCATACATAGATAGTATCACATACTCCAACTATATTAAGAGTTGTAATCCATTGATCATTCAGGCAAAGAAGGTTGACCATTTTTTATGTATATGTATGTTATTATTTTTGATTGCAATAATTTTTCCTACAGTGTTTCCTACAGAGTTCGACAGTCTTGATACTTACTCAAAACAGCTTGGATATACTGCCTTCATTCAAACTAAAGCTCTACAGCTCTCTAGAGCTTACAATTCTGACACGTGTCATCACAATGAAGCGCTTATTCTGTTAGTCGTCACTTGCGACCATATTGAAAGTTTTCTTCTCAAATTCATAATAGTTTATGCCTTGTGTAGTATCGTCATAGGGTCAAACATGTCACTACTTATACTCGAAAAGGCGCAGTTTTAAGCAAAAAGACTGACGGCCATTTTGTGTGAAAAGCTTTTACCTGTTTTAGATAGATTCATGTAGTGTATCTTGTACGTTCGTTTTAGATTCTTTGATTCTTGCATTCTCTTTATTAAAATACATTGTCTTGCTATAGGTAAGTGAGGTCACTGTTAAACTTCTTTTCGGAATATCAGGCCACCAGATTTCCCATCCCAACCGATAGGGATAATAATGGTAATTTTAGCAATATGAAACAACACAACTGACAACGTTTGTCATCTATTACTTCTTAAACATACTTTCGTCATTTCTAGAACGTCTTGTCGGAATATTCGGTCATCAGATTGTCACAATGGTGGTCATTTAACCAGTAAAAAATAATACCATTGACGACTTTTGTGATCTAAGATCACATCAACATATTCTTTGTCACTTCCAGAACTTCTTCTCAGGTTCTTAGGCTTACGAAAAGCCTTAGTTCTTAGGCTTGCAGTTCTCGAAGGAAATCACAGTGAGCGATTGCATCACCCTGAGAGAGCATGGACGTTAATTTCACAATGCATCGACCATCAATAACAGTTCCCTGGTGAACAATTATATGTTTCAAACAAACCCATTCGTCACTATGTCATGCCGTATAATAAGAACACTAAATCATTATAAGTAATGAGTAGGAAGAAAGGTTGATATTTGCAAACATCCGGAAGTTCAAATGTCATCCACAGGGTTATTGGGGTAATGAGGATAATTGCTTCTGCGACTGTCATTGTCCAGTGGTCACTTAAATAATCCAACAATCGACGTTTTAGTTTGTTTGTTGTTTTACCTTTATTTGTCATGGGGATTTTATGTTGAACGTAAAGATATTTCGCAAGATGATGATTACTTTACAAATACTAAAATCATAAAAACAAATATTTTTCATGTTGTTTTACATTTTCTGTAATGACATTTACAATATAACTGTCAAAACAAATGCAATAGTTTTTTAAAATACTGTTCACCAATAGCTGTTATTATGGTCAAATTTAAAGTGAAATCAAACTTTTGATTTGAAGAAATTCATTTTTTACATGTCACTAGTTTGTCCGTTCAATTATTTTAAGTGGATAATGTTTGTGTCGAAAGAGAACAATAGACATTAAATGATAACAAATGACAACTTAAACAGATATATTTATATTTAAATAAGTAATGCATGTGAGAGGTTGAAATTTGATTTTAAGGGTTAAATACCTTCGTCTGCCAAATTAATGTCAATTAAAGACTACTATGTTTTGGAAAGTGGGCAATGTTTTAATACTCTGATTAAGCACTTTCAGATCCCTTATAACAATCATAAATGGGAGTAATACTGGCTTGTTTTGTAAAAGGTTAATTGTAGATTTAACTTATATATCTCGTGTATATATCACATTATTGTACATATCAGTTATAATGTATTTGCAATTTTGTAATATTTTTTACTGGACAAAATGGACAATCTCTCCCTCTTACCACTGCAATACACAGAACCATATTTAATTTTATACAAAAATGCAACAAGGTATCTATATCACTATGAATAAATCCAAGATCCAAAGGAAACTGAGAGGCAAAATAAAGTACTCACTTCAAACCTCTTATTTTCAATGACAAATAGTTGATAAGAACAAGAGCTTAATTATCCATCAACGAGTATTTTTATGTATACTTTAAATATGGTAGGAGTTATTGTAGTGTACATTTTATTTCTTACCTCTGCCTACATTAAACAAACATATTTTAACAAAATCTGACACAACTTATTCTATTCCAACTTCTGCAAATATGTTATTGTAAACGTGCAATAATCACATATATCACATGGCTCTTAGAAAATTAAAAGTAAATCTAAACAAACAGTGATGATTACTTTCTTTTGCCTGGCAGTTTATTTAGGAACATGAACAAAAGTCAGTCACAACAATTTGAAAATAATTCGGAGACTGATGTTATTACGTAGACGGTTTTAAATTTCAAATAACATTAAAAAAAGATAGAGATGAAAATTGTTTTTTATTTTCGTTTTGAAGTTTGTATATGAAGTCATCCCTTTAAGCTCTAGTAAAATGTGCATGTTCAAACAGACAAGTGTGCCTATTATTCATTGCAGTCATTGATATGATAACATCCGGTTGTTAGAAGTTTCACCCGTAACAACATAATCGTTCACCATACATACAGATGTCAGATGTAATTTTCACTTAAATGATATCATTAAGAAGTAAGAACACAAATCAACCATGACTAAAAATTTTGAAAGCAGAAAACTCTATTTTGTTTTAAACCATCTTAAGGGATGACCTTCGCAGTACATATTTATTGTAAAACGTGACTTAAACACAAATCAATACTAACCCATATCAACCAACCAATAAAGTAAAACAGAAGATATACTAAAAATGTAAATGAAATAAGTTAAATACAGCATTTTGAATAACATTTTTGCTTAAAACTTCATAATTCCCATCATCTAGAAAGCAGCAGAATAACCCCATTGAACTCTATATAGATCCATGTATGTATCAGTATAAAACAAAATACTCACCATTTACAACCGTCAGCTTTCCGAAATGACAAGAATACTGAATTCTCCCATCGATGCAGACACCACACCAAGTTAGCAACAAGATCAGAAGGGCCGATTTCATGGTTGCAAGGAGCCGGTCATATTTTACTAGTGGTACGGAAGGCTGCCTTTATATAGTGAATTACCTCCCTTGAGAGTTGCGTGTCACGAAAATGAGAAACGGTCCCAGAAGACTCTGTCCTTTGTATTGTAAGAATTAATTCTCTGTTGGATCCTCGGTGATGTAGCGACCATCTGAATTGAAAAGACTGGGCTTGTAATGGAGAGATAATATTAAAGATTTCCCTTATGGAATCAACAGGGATAGATCAGCGTCGGCATATACACAGCGGAAATTAAATGGTAAAAGAGTTTTTAGATTTTCTACTATAATCGTTTAATGTTTTTAAATGATTATAATTATCTGATGGACCATTACTAAATGAGGTGTGACTTTTGTAGGTAAATGTTGATACAAAGAACAGGATATGTTTGTCTCGGAGGGTTTCTTGATGTGGAATTATATATTCATTGAGCCATGAATCTGTACTACTGCTTATAGTACAAAGGTTAGATAACATCCCTCTATTATTTCTTATATGCTTCTTGTTAAAAGCGTATTTGTTGATAAGTTTAACGTTTGTTGAATGACATATTTAGGAAATTTTGAAATATTAATATTCAGTAAAAACATTTTGTTGTTAATTGTATTCTAACGATATGAATATTATATGAAATGTAGTGATGTATTGAATTAGTTAACTAAAAATATATATGCTATATTCAAATTATAAGTATACTTACAGTTGAACATTTAATATAATAGCATTCACGTCAATTTTTATCACAAAATGCAAAAATAAATTAGATTTTGGAAATAGGCCTTAAGATTTTAATCGCTCTATCCTCCATAATTGATTCCCTATCTAACAACATCATCAACTAATAACGACATCTGAATCCCCGTGTAACACACGCAAACATGAGCAGCTTCTGTGACGCCAAGATGCTTCTTAGTCGTTTTTAGCTCACCTTTACAAAGTAAATGTGAGCTTATGTCATGGCGCTTCGTCCGTCATCCGTCTGTCTGTCCGTCCGTCCGTCCGTCCGTCCGTCCGTCCGTCCGTAAACTTTCAGGAAAAAGACTACTCCTCCTAAACGAATGCAGATATCATTCTGAAATTGTAGTATGTTATACCCATGGTGATTCCTCACAGAAAGGTAGACGTTTTAGTTTTGAGAATCCAAGATGGCCGCCATGGCAGCCATATTGAATTTTCAATTAGATTTCAGGAAAAAGACTACTCCTCCTAAACAAATGCAGATATCATTCTGAAATTGTAGTATGTTATACCCATGGTGATTCCTCACAGAAAGGTAGACGTTTCAGTTTTGAGAATCCAAAATGGCCGCCATGGCAGCCATATTGAATTTTCAATTAGATTTCAGGAAAAAGACTACTCCTCCTAAACGAATGCAGATATCATTTGCATATTGTAGTATGTTATACCTATAGTGATTCCTCCCACAAAGGTAGACGTTTCAGTTCTGAGAATCCAAGATGGCCGCGATAGCAGCCATATTTACTTTTCAGCTGCAGATGACCCATCATTATTACTAAATTTTAAGCTTTCATCAAGTGATCACTCGCACCATATAAATTCTCTAATTTGAACTTACTAATCATAATATTATCTTGAATATGGAATATTTAAGATTGTCATGCAAGTTGTTCTATATTTGTAAGTGTTTCTGAAAGACAAACATAATTAATTAATTTGTTTAAAATATTTATGGCAACTAGCTGCAAAAACCCAATGACATTAAACATCATGTTGAATTTTAAACAATGGTATCTTCCTTATATTCCTATAAACACCACACAAAAGGGGTCAACCAGAGTTCAGATATTCCTTTTGAGTCCACTATGCATTTCTAATACACATCCCAATACAGGCTGCTAGCATCACAGTCACAGCTGCTAGTCTGTTGCATAATCAACCTGACCCAATTGATATGGTAGAGCATTATGCTATATGGCCATGTGTATGCAATAAGAGTTATGGAAATTAGACTTGTATTCTCATGACAGTGATATCTTCTTTCTAAGAAAAACAACTTACACAAAATTTGTCAACAGTAAGCTTTGTGTTTAGCAATCTACATGATAAGTTGATGTGGAAAGAGTTATTTTGCATCAGGTTCCACTTCCTGTGTTTTACTCATATTTGTACCATTTCTATATCTAACAGAAGTTCTTCTTGACACAAAATCAATTTAGGACATAAGCTAACTATATTTTGTGAAATTATATATATTTTTCACAACAATTCATGTTCTCATGTTCAAGTCTTTTAATACCACACATAAGGGCTTAGCCAGAGTTCAGGTTTACATGCTCAGCACACTAGGGTGCTTCTCCAAATATACGTACACAAAGCCAAATACACAAATTGCTACACTCTCCTTAAGGATCTTGGGCTAGCAGCCCTGCCTGCTTGTATATTGCATAGTAATCCTGACCTAATTGATAAATAGAACATAATGGACTTTATGGAAAGAATATAAATTGTCTTTATGAAAAGTATACTTGCATTCTAATAATAGTAATACTTTTTACAAATAACAATTTAAACAAGTCAAGAATCAGCTTTTGTGTACAACAATCTGCACGATGAGTTAATATTAACAAGTCAAGAATCTGCTTTAATGTACAGTAATCTACATGATAAGTTAATAATAGAGGTATTTTGTATCAGGTTCCAGTTCCAATACCATGTGTTTTATAAATACCTGTAAAACTAAATGATAATTGTATCATGCTGAAGGGGTTCTGGGAAAAACATGTCATCATAGAAGTCATTATTTTTCAATTAGATTTCAGGCCAAGTACTACTCCTACTAAATCAATTAAGATATCATTCTGAAAAGTGAGTATTTTTTTATATAGTGATTCCTGACAAAGACGCATTTATTTTATTATCAAGAATCCAAGATGGTCAATATGTCAAATATATTGAATTTTCAATTAGATTTCATGAAATTCATTGAAAAGAGTACATTTCCTGATCAATCAAATCAATGTCATTATATTTATATTGATAAGCTTGTTGTAATATTTATCAACACAATAAATATAGTTACAAAAAGATGTATGAATCATCTTTATCTGCGAACAGCCTGAAGCATGACTGTTTTAATAAATCCTTTTTAATAAAACATAAAATGATAAAAGTTATTCACTCCATCAGTGGGTTACATAATTTCTGACACTTCATATATGGCAAATAACATAGCCAGTGAGGGATAAATAAATAATTTATAATCATCTATATCTGATTACAGTCTGAACAATGATTATCTAGATAATTATAATGATCATTCAATTCAAACAAATCCTTTTCAAAAGCATTTAAAATGATAAAATTTGTTCACTCCCAGCACTAACTGTAAGGTTTTTTACTCCTTTGTTCCCATGCAATTAATTTATTCCAAATTGAAAATTTTGGTTAATGAATAACTAATTATCTTTTATTTTGTTTGTCATGCTAATAAAAGATATAATATTCATCTTCAAAACAGCATTCATTGAACAGCTGTCTGAACAATTCTTTTTTTACAAAGTCTTTCTCACCAATTCTCTCTGTTAGTTAAGATACTTCAATAAACATATTACCGAGTTGACCTCCAGATTATTTCCATTGCAAACCTCTCTTTTACCCCCACCCCTTCTATCCCCCCCCCCCCCCCCCAACCACCCCCTTTCCCCTCCTATCCTTCCAGCCCCTCTCCTGCAACTATCCTCTAAAGGGTATCTGTATTGCATATTGAAATGAGGGGAGGACACTCACTATATGGAATAACAGTAACTTACATAAGAGGATAAGTTACATAAGCTACATGCAGGTGCAAGAGGTCATCATAGGTCATCATATCTAGTAATTAGCATAAACCCCCATGTTGCTAGCCTATTCTGACCAATCAGATTGCACTAACATATGTCAAGATTTAAGATATTCAGAAATCTTCAGTTAGAATTACATGAGACATTGACCTGGACAGTTTACTTTGGCAATTGGACTTATCACTAGCTGAATTTGTGATTTGTGTCAGAGGGATATATTCCAAATGTATGTGCATCATCTTTTTAGTTCTTTGGAAGTTGAGAGTGTGACTAAATGAATACCCCTAAACCAATCAAGATATCATAATGAAATTAATACAGATGCCCACATAAAAGTAGCATTTTGAAGATTAAAAAGTCCAAGATGGTCACCAATTCAGCCATAGATATACAAAAAAGTTATACAAAAACCTACTGCTTGTTAACAAATCATGATTATATCATTCTTGTATTAATGTTTGTTCAAGCTCTAGTGGTTTCCAACAGAAGAATAGCATTTTAAAAGATAAAAAAATCATGATGGCAGCCATAATCAATTATCATATAAAAGATGGTTACACAATTAAACCATATTACGAATACCACATCATTCATTTTAAGGTGAGCTTCTGTACCCTCGGTACTTTTATTATGAATGTCAATATTCGTTTATGATTAAACTTCAATTTTAATGTCTTTATTTTGTCAATTTCGTATTGATCCACTGTATCTGCTACTGAAAGTGATCCAATGTCTTTACTATGGTGTATTTTACAATTTAAGGGGTTTACTAAAGTCCTTCCTTGGATAATTGGTTACTGTGTTTCAGTAATTTATCATTTATAAGTGCTAAAAGGCCCATTAAGCGATTTGTATCACAATTTATACATATTACTTCATGGCCCAAAATGAAATCCTTTATGTTAATCTTTAAATTCGTAAATTCTTCCTCACTCTTAGCCTTTGGGCTGCGTTCGTTTTGCACAGAGTGTGTCGCATTTGTCGTGTGTAGATTTGGTTAAAGGGAAATTTTAACATAGCGGTGTTTTCGGAGGCAATGTGATGTTGAAATTTAAATGATAAATTGTTTGTAACCACTTCAATTTTGCAGCCATATTGTTTACAGCAAGGCAGCCTAGTGTTACAAGCATTTGAGCATATAAGTCTGTCGCTCTTAGTGGCATCCGAGCATGCGCAAGATTACACTCGAGTGAGTCAAAACGGACACAGCCCTGATGACAATGTCCAATCTCACTACGTTCCGAGGTTCAACAGCTCCCTGCCAACATTGATAGGAACTCACTCGGAGCCTAAAGATCGGAAGCTCTACACAAAGTTACCCATTGGACTTTACAGCAGAAAAATCTGTATTGAAATTGCGCGTGCATAAGTTTAGTTATATAGCACTTCCCATGCCCATTATGTAAATCTTCTGTAGAACATGAAATCCATTTTGCTTTTGTATGTCCACATTATGCTGATTTAAGAAAACGTTACGTTTCAAATCATTTGATCATTACCTTTTAGAGTATCCTAAAACTGCCTTTGTTTTAATTTTATCCTCGAAAAATGAACATGTTATTAGGAATTTAGAGCTCTTTGTAAAACATGCTGTTGTCAAAAGAGACAATCTAATATCTGAATTGAAAAATCTGCTGTAACTTTTCTGCATATGTGTACCTTGAAAACTTGTATCATTTGTACATGTATATGGGCCGGATGCCTGAATTACAATAAACCTGTTTGTCTTGTCTACTAAGAATCATCAATATTAATATAAGTCCATTCTATAAATGGGTCAACTGTGAATTCTGAGTGTTGACGCTGTACCGGAATGTCATGTACTGATTTAATAAATTGGCCTTGGAAAAATAAACAATTAAAGCATATGTTTCAAATAGATTGTTTTAATCTCGATTTTTTAATATTTCACATGATATATTTGGGTCCTCCCAAACGTTTAACTACAAGGGATGAGTTTGTTGTCCATGTTGACGAAGCTGTAGTTACATCCCCTGACCACCAGTTGGCACCCGTCTGGGACCTCGATAGATCCCGTGTACTCGTGGATACCGAAGCTGAAACACAAACAATATGCTTTATTTACTGAGAAATTGATTCTGTCCTGGCTATATTTCATTACAGACCTGACCCATATTCAGTCTAAGTAAACCTAGCCTCAGTATTATCCGTTACACTGCTATACTATAGCAGTGTAACGGATAATAGTGAGGCTAGGTTTACTTAGACTGGACCCATATTCAAAATTGTAATCTTGAAACCTTGACATTAATCATCGATTATTTCGTTATTTATCAAATAATGAATTGCACTTATTTATCAGGGAATGACGTAGAAGTTGAAAGATGTGACCTGTCGTTCTCAACCATGCAAAGTCCGGAACAAGACAACAGTGAACACAAGACTTAGTCCTATCGTGCAAAGTTAGCATTTCAATACTGTCCAAATTACCTTCACATTCTGAACTTTGCGAACTCGAAAAGTTGTCATGTATATTGTCATGTCATGAATCTATGTCAAAACATTTCGAAATGTTACAGGTAACGTTCAACAAATGAAAAATGAAAATAGGTAGTTTTTAATTCAACAACGATAGTTTGACAGTAGCACGTTTTTTGATAAGTTTATATTTCAAATATTTCACTGATAAATGTAAGTTAATGCTAAATGTATTCTCATTACACAAGCCAATCATCCATAGTCAGAGGACAAAGTATGAAGATTCATATAAAATCCATTGGCGGCCATTTTTTGTGAACACCTTTAATTCATTTTGTGTAAGGATATGTAAAAGGAATCGCATGGCTAAACTTTACGTTATATAATTGAATTATTACTGCTCCGTTTAGTTTAAATACATTGTCTTTCAATTGGAACCATTAATTTTGATTTTCCCGACATCACCTTATATTCCCCATAAAACATGCTACTGCCCCTTTAAAGCTGAAACTGCAAACTAATTTCTACACCACGTGACTTAAGCGTGATGTAACTCCTGGGAGGCTCCTATGTCCAGTAGACTTTGCAATTTCTTTGTCGTACAAAAATCAGGGGCAGGTAACAGATTTTCCTTATCAGAGGTCCCAGTGTGAAATAGTAAAGAGCATCTGAATTATTCAGACATTGGTAAATGAGCATATAAGTAAAGGGTCCATTAATTTTAATAGGCCTACATATTGTTTTGATAAAATATATTATTATAACTACTCGCTAAAAATGAACATATATTCTGTATGTCCTCTCTAATAAAGAATGTTAATGTTATCTATCCAAGCTTTTCTAAATGCCCATAAAGACTTTATGACCATTAAGTTCCAAGTCAACTCACCCACACCATGTTGAAGCTGAGTCTATGAATATATAACCTCCTTATACTGGGAAGGAGAGTTTTTCGCTTGGATACTAATGTGGCTTTAAGCAAGTGATGATCACAGTGTAGACTAAAATTTAGTATAATGATTTTTTAATATTGACAATATTTTTAAACAATTCATGTATTATAACAAAAAGGAACCAAGAAGATGCTTTAACTTAAGAGCTGAGTGATGTAGACTTGCTATACGATTTTAGACTGAGTTGATCGTCAATTGAATATTTTTGCTCTAGGGGCCGGATGACAGACTGATTACAGTACAAAGGGATTGAATACCATGTTTTATTATCTACGAGGGCAGTCATATCGAGGTTCATATCTTTCATATGCTGCCCTAGGGCAAAATATCACTTTCGCATTGTGACGTCACTTAATAAACAATGCTTTGACGTCACGCTTCACCTATGACGTCACAATCTATACAGGCCGGCGCGGCCAGTATGCCTATGCTGAGGAGTATTTTCTTTAATTCTGGGACTACGGTAATAAATACGTTCGAATGGGAGGGGATGGATGCCTACGCTTTTCCTCCCCCGAGCATTCTGAATCAAGTGGTGGCAAAACTGCAGGCGACCCGTTTTTGAGTAAACGTCATTATTTGTACTTACCGTCGACGACTCACCGTAGCCCATTGATTGCCTATCAATTATCTCTCGACCAATAACACAGAGAAAACAATACGGGAGTTACCTGCTCATCCCCGCCGCGCCACCTATGGTCACATGAACAAAACCTCATCCAACTACCTGGAGCCAGTGAACGCTAGAGCGAACCTACTCGCAGGAGGGGAGGCAAGGGTGGGCAATAAAGATTGGTGAGTCGTCGACGGTAAGTACAAATAATGACGTTTACTCAAAAACGTACTATTATTTAACGTACTCTACCGTCTCCGACTCACCGTAGCCCCGACTACCACAGAGGGTGGAGGGCTGCGAGAGCAAGGAGGCGGAAGAGCAAGTACTCCCCCCACTATCGTCTACCTAGGGGTGGGTGCACCGGAACCTGGCTAAGGAGGGAACCCGCCCCGACCCGAAAGGAAAACAAACGAGACACGGAGGTGCGAAGTGAAGTTTATTACATAAAACAACAGAGCGCGAAAGAACCTATCGGTGAAGTGCAACCCCTCTAGGGGGAGCAGAACCCCCAGTGCGGTGCTGAGCGAACACTTGTGGCCCCAGTCTGGCCACACCCGCAAGGTCCTCCGTGGACAAGTCTCGGAGGTAGTGATTAGCGAATACCATGCCGGACTTCCAGAAACAGCCGGCCATGATATCCGCTACGGCGATGTACTGTGGAACGCCATAGAGGCCGAGATCGCTCTGATCTCGTGCGGGTTAGCACGAGCTGGCGGTGCTAACTCCTTGGCTTTATAGGCCTCAAGGATAGCTGACCGCAGATAGACGCCCAGGAGACGTTTGTCTATCTCCTTCGTGCTCACCTGGGAGTGAGGTAGAAATAATCTCCTCCTCCCCTGGCGGAGAGAACGCGTGCGTTCTGCATAAACCCGGAGCGCTCGGACTGGACAGAGGAGTCTGCTCTCCTCGTCCGTGGGGGAGGCTGAGTCTGAGAGGGCGGGAATGTGGAACACCCTGCCCCGTTCGTCCGACCCCTGGTTCTTGCATACGAAATCCGGTGCAAGACCCAGCGAGGCCTTACCCCCGTCCCTCGCTTCGAACCGAAGCAAATCAGCCTGAAGAGCGTGGAGCTCCGAAATCCTGGCGGCCGAAGCCATCGCCACCAGGAAGGCAGTTTTGACCGTCAGACGGAGAGTGATGGTTCCCGATAGAGGCTCATAGAAGTCTGAGCACAAGTGCTCGAGGACAACCGCTAGATCCCACTCGGGGGGTCTCGGTTTGAGCCTCCCGTCCACCTGACGGTAGGTCTTAATCACCTCCTTAAGAACAGAGGTGTCCACGGAGGACCGACATGATGGCCGCTAGATGCGTGTTGATCGAGGAGGCTTTAAGTCCCCTCTCCTCCCTGAGGTACACTAGGTATTCCGCCGCCTGGGGGACTGTAGCTACCTGCACGTCCCAACCCTTGTCAGAGCAGAAGGTGACAAATGACCTCCACTGCACGTCGTACAGTTGGCGGGTGGAGGCACGCTGGGCGGAGGAGACCGCAGCTGCGACTCTCTTAGAGTAGCCCGCCCGTTTCAGCCCCTTTTGGAGACAAGCCAAGCGTGAAGATTCAGCGCTTGCAGGTTCTCGTGTACCCGCCCGCTTGGCTCGCTCACTAGGAGATTCCATCTGAGTGGAATGGGAATTGGTTCCCCCTGGGACAACCTCCGAAGGGGTACGAACCACGGCCTCGCTGGCCATAGGGGCGCAATCAGGATGAGCCTGATCACCCGGGTCGCCTGCAGTTTTGCCACCACTTGATTCAGAATGCTCGGGGGAGGAAAAGCGTAGGCATCCATCCCCTCCCATTCGAACGACAGAGCGTCTAAGCCCCATGCCCCGGGATCGGGGACGGGAGACACATAGACCGGCAACTGGTGGTTCAGCCGTGTCGCAAAAAGATCTATGTGCGGTCTCCCGAAGAGCTGGCAGACTTGTTGAAAGACCCTGGGGAGGAGTTTCCACTCCGTGGACGGGGGTTTGTCCGGCCTGGAGAGGGCGTCCGCTAGGACGTTCCTCACCCCCGGAATGTGCACCGCGCGGATTGACATGCACAGTCTGTCCGTCAGCCGAAAAAGATCTAGCGCTAACTGGAGGATGGCGAGTGCCCTGGTCGAACCTTGCTTGTTTATTCCCCAAGCCGCTGTGGAGCTGTCCGTGTGCGGACCAGTGGCAGATTGCCAACCTGACAGCCTCCATCTCCAACTCGTTGATGTGGCGCTTGCGCTGAGCCGACGACCAGAGCCCCGCCGTCTGATCCGTCCCCAGGTGGGCCCCCCAGCCCTGAGTGGACGCATCCACGAATAGGTGAGCTGTCGCCACGGGGGGTCTGAGAGGGACGCCTGAGAACACGTTCTCCTGCACCCTCCACCAGGCTAAGTGAGGGACGAGCCGCTTGGGAAGCGGGAAGGCGTGACTGCACATTTCCTCCCTGACGTGAGGATTGAGAAAGACTTGTAGGGGCCTCAACTCCAGCCGACCCCTCGCGGTGAGGTCCTGGGCAGAGGTAAGTAGCCCTAGTATCCGCTGCCACTGCCGGAGCAGGAGCGGACCCTTGAGTCCCCGTTCTAGGAGACCGTCTATCCTGCCCATCCGTTCCTGGGGAACGAAGGCCCTGTACTGAACAGTGTCCAGCCTGGCGCCCAGGAAGGTGAGTGAGGTTGTGGGTTGTAGGTCCGACTTGGACAGGTTTACCAACCACCCCAGTCTCCTGAACAGCGCGATCACAAAATCCCGCTGTTCCCGGAGGACTGCGGCCGAGCGGTGGTGACTGAACCCGTCGTCCAGGTACATAGCGAACTGTACGTTGTGATGGTGAATTAGTTGGACGACTGGCTGAGTCACTCTGGTGAAGAGCCACGGAGCGGATGATATCCCGAACGGGAGCACGTTCCACTGAAAGTGGCGCCCCCCCAGGACGAAGCGGAGGTACTTGCGGTGTTCCCGAAAGATGGGGATGTGCAAGTACGCGTCCTGAAGATCCAGGGATATCATCCAGTCCGATCGCTCCAGAAATAGCATCACTGACGACACAGTCAAGAGACGAAAATATGGCGGCCGTACGAGGTAGGAGCGGTTGAACACTGACATGTCGTGAATGAGCCGCCATTTTCCCGAGTCTCTCTTGGGTCGAACAAAAACGGGTGAGTAAAACCCCGGAGTTAGATCCTGGAGGGGGACTTCCTCCACCGCCTCCTTGGCGATGAGAATGTCCACCTGTTCCAACGTGAGAGCGAGCCTGTCGGCTGACAGCGGTCGTTCTGTTGGGTTGCAGGTGAGTGGAGGGGGAGACAAGACTGGAATCTGAAACCCCCGCTCCAGGATCCGACACACAAAGGGATCTAAACCTAACTGTTCCCAGTTTGCCACTAACTGCCCCAGACGCCCTCCGACAGGGCCATCCGAGGGAATAATCAAAGGTGGAGGAAGCAGTGGAGCGTGCCACGAGTCACTGCTTCTTTGGGGTGAAGGGACCCTTCCCCCGCTTGGGCCACTTCCCTTGAAAGGAGTGTTTGCCTGGAGACGGGCCGGAGACGTTGCCTGAGTCTCTCCCCCCCCGGCCCCCGAACCGAAACGACACACCCCCCGTCTTGGGAGTGTGAGTCTGGGGCGTCTGTTTCCCCTTCTTGGGTGTAGTGAGCCCTTGCCTCCGTTCACCCGCCAGCCTGTTCGTCAGATCCTGTTGTTGGACCTCGTGACGCTGTCTGAGGGCTTCAGGAATGGCACCAGCGAAAAGCGTGTTAGCTGACCCAGGGACTCCTCGAAGGTTACTACGGATCCCGACGGGGAGGTTGGTTCGACCAAGGAACCCGTCCCTGCGTAGGTTAGTGATCCCCGCCGAGATACGCCCCGCGCTGAGCATGACTTGCGCCAGGCCTCCTGCCACGGACCCGAACGCGCGGTAAAGGGCCGAGGCTCCCTTCTCCATCTCCGCCTCCCTGGCGAATGCCGTCATCGCCTTACAGGCGTGAGCGACGGAGTTAACCGTCCCCAAGATGGACCAGGCCTCCTTGTCCAGGTGGACTAAGTGGGCGTCCGAGACGTGGTGAGGGGTCGAGGGTGCGGCCACCCGTCTTATGTCCTCGTCCAAGACTGGAGGATTAAGCGGGATGGGGGGGTCTGCCACCGGGAGGGAAGACCGCTGGCGGTCCGTCAACACCAGAGGGGGAATGAGCCTGCCCGGCGCTGCAGCCGCAACCGCCGAACTAAAGTCCTTCCCCGCCGTGTCAAACAAGCGATGGGGGGGAAAGGCCTGTCTCGTGCACCGTGGAGCCTCCTCCTCACAGAAGGACTCCAACCGGGCCCGCTTGGTGGAAGAGGGCGATTCATCCACCTCCTGAAGATAAAGCCCCGCCCATTCCGCCACTGCGTCCATTTTGTCGGTCGCATCCGACCCCGACGCACTCCCACTCCCTCCCTCGGAAATAGGAATGAGAGGAGGGTTCGTAGTATCTACAAACTCCGGGTCTGAGCGGATGGGGGACCCACCGGGGGTGGGCAAGTCGTTGGGGGAAACCTCCGGGGAACGGAGAGTGACCCTTCGCCCTGACCGAGGGGGAAGGGGAGGCGACACGGGGGTGGACCCCTCCACCGAGGGGGGAGTCTTCTCCCGTCGTACAGAAGCGGGGGGGGGGGAACGTCACCCCTGGCTTCAAACATCCCCGTCACCATGTCCTTGACGGACGCAAGTAATTGAGCGGAGAAGGCCGCCTCATCAAAGGGAAGTCGGTCCCCCGACTTCTTCTTCCTCTTCTTTGACTTCTTCCGCACGCGGAGGGGAGAAGTGTGAGAAGGGACGGAAGACACCGAAGGGGAGCGACGGTGAACGGGAAGGAGGGGGGGAGGGGGGGAGGGGGGGAGGGCAACCCTCCGATAGCGTCCCTGTCCGAATCGGACCCCCTAACCTCCGCCTCAAACTCCCTAGTGTCTTCCGATATCACGAGTCCCTCCGAGGGGGAGGTGACGGTAGACGAAGGCGGGTGGCTTCCCGAGGAGCGAACCCTACGCTTCGCGCAGATAGCGTCCCTCTCACTCTTCCGAAGCGCCTGAAGGTAAAGTTTGAACCCCTCTGGAGTGAGGGACTCGCACTCTTCACACCTATCCTGTAAGGTGCAGGCGGACGTGCAGACACGACAGAGGGAGTGGGGGTCATGGGTCCCCGACTTCCTAAGTCCGCATCGCCCGCAGAAACCAGGGTACATCGCTGACGATACCCTGGTCCGACGACACTTACCTGTGAACGTAAGGTAGGTCCGTCCCTCCAGACGGACCGGGACGGAGCGGAGCGGAGCAACCACGTACAAGTCCGAGGACGGACCAGTCCACCGCGTCCGTCAATCACTAGACGGACCAAGAGTGAGTGAGGTGAACTAGCGTACCGAGCGGAGGGCGGACCAACCACTCACGTCCGTGTTCACTCACGCACCACTCACCACGCGGACGCGTGTGAGTACCGCTCACCCCAAGCGGGCGGGCAAGGCGAGACACAAGGTACGTCGCTGACGCTACCTGCACTCGTCCCACGCACAAGCCGAGGGGTCAAAGGGCAGCCACCCGTAGAGTGCTGCCTGCGACCTGAGAAGCACGAGCGCGCACGTGCAACCCAAGCGACACGACCCAAGCCCGGGTCGCGCGACACTAAGGCCTGCCTGTACAAACAAGCAGAATAAACAACAAATCTACTCCCAATTAACAATTGGAAGTAGACAGAGAGTAAGAGAACCCCGCTCTTACACCCAAGGAGTATGGTCAAGAGAAAACCTCCAAAAAACAGAGCAAAAAGGCAAATTCACTTCGAGAGAGCTCAGAGATACGTCCGATCACTGAGCGACAGGAAGTTGGAATGAGGTTTTGGTCATGTGACCATAGGTGGCGCGGCGGGGATGAGCAGGTAACTCCCGTATTGTTTTCTCTGTGTTATTGGTCGAGAGATAATTGATAGGCAATCAATGGGCTACGGTGAGTCGGAGACGGTAGAGTACGTTAAATAATATTATATTCATGCCAATGACATCCTATGTTTACGACACTCGTGTCTAAATATGAGTATATCCCTCGCTCTCGCTCGGGAAATACTAATATTTAGCCACTCTTGTCGTAAACATAGTATGTCATGGACACTCATATAATATCCTCTATATGCTTCATCACCTCTACTTCTGGAGTGACAACTCACCCGCAGCAATACAACCCGTCCGAGGTACACACACACCGGAAACAGTCCCCCGTCTCAATCGTCTCACCCAACAGAATCTGCTGGGGAGGACTCTCCTTGGTCAGGCAATAGTCCAGTGGACCTTGTTCTGTCAGAAATGTACAGAGAGAATTTTTTTTATTTATGTGTCACGAATATGTTGACAGCATGTTATATAAGTTGTACCGTCTACATACAGCAAACAACAGCATCCTCCAAGCGTTTACTGGCTTATGCGACACATACAATGTGAAAACCAAAATCTAGATAAATACGAGTACTTATATACATTTACCATATACATACACAAACATCCTCATGGCCTTTAAAGGCATGTGAGACATATACAATCTGTAAAACCAATATATAGATAACATAGGAGTACTTATACACATATATCATGTGTTCATACAACAAAATCTTCCTGGCCCTTACAAGCCTTTGAGACACACAAAATCTATAAAACCGATTTGTAGCCTGGGATACCGGCAAACTACAATTTCTTAAACAAATCTATTGAATGAAATAGAACACGGAAATAAGTGGGTTGTGTGGTTATATACATTTGCAATTAACGATTTTCTTTTCTTTAACATAAGTGACACTGAGGCAACTAAGGGGTAAACTAGTTTATGTATGTGACTGTCAAGTTATTGTGAAAACACTCACATGGTTGACCAGATTATCATGGAGGTTCTGTGAAACATCAATAGAGCATCATGAAGTGATACAGTCTTTTTGTCTTCATTATGTTAATAAAAGTCAAAATACTATATAAGGTTAAGAACGCTCAACTTGCACGTTCATAATTTTTTTTTTAAATATCACGTTTAAAGAACAATTATGTTTTGAAACATTGAAATACACGATGAAGTTATATCATTAATAAAGTTCGACATTTTACTCAAACAACATACTCTATCACGTTATCGAAAATACAAGACAAAGTCATTAACATCCCTCGCCATAATGGCTTGCATTCTAGCTTTCAATATTCTCCTGAATTAGAGTCCAAATAAAACATGGAACAAGGGCAATAACCCTGGAATATATAACGCTCATTGTAAAATACATGTAAGAGATTCCAGTCAACCATCTGATCTTCGATTTTAATCGGCTTATGATACATTTGAAGCAGTCTAAGTAAACCTAGCCTCAATATTATCCGTTTCACTTCTATACTGAGTCTAAAAAGGTCTAATAGAGGGTTGCGTCAGCCCACCTTTCTGCGACCTATGACCTTCCAACGTTATACGTGCGAAGGCAGACTATTGTGGCTTGGTAAGCTCAGTTCTGATTGGTCAACTTGGTCACGTGGGCTGACGCGACTCTCAACCAAGCCTTTCTAGACTCAGTATAGAAGTGAAACGGATAATATTGAGGCTAGGTTTACTTAGACTGAATTTGAAGACACTAATGTGAGATTTGGTGTTTTATCAAAGAAGTGTAATAAGTATTTAACTTACGCAGCAAGTGACCAAAAGGCCAGCAGTTTCTGAAGCGAGTTGCTGAGACAGACATCACCATGCAAACGCAAACAGCATAAATTTGTCTAAACATCTTGGGTTTCATATCGACACTGCCTATCCGTATACTGTGGATGTATTGTTCAGATTTGATGTGTATTTTATGAATCATCACTGCGATAATGAATAGTAGTTGCCTCAATTGAATGCAATATATATGTTCATAATGTCACGCTCAGCAAGAACAGTTTTTAACAGTGACATGGATAAGTTATACCAGGAATATTTTTTACATTTAATTTTCCTTGTACAAAGTCATATCTTTTAAATTGACAATCAAAAATTCATTGGGCAGGTGACTTGAGGACAAGAACGTTGACTGAGACATACACTCTTCGGCAAAAGAAAGTTGTCATCTTTTAAATGTAAAAAGGTGAGAATCGCGAGATTTGGTTAATGACCTGACAACTACTTAAACCCGATCACGGTCATCACCACTGTGAAACCACTCATACAAACCATGACAAGTAGGACAACAAAACCGGGCGTTATCTCTGAAAATTCACAAAAAGTTTCCACGGATACCAATGTCAATCAATCTTTATTACTAAGAGACCGCCAACGGCAGTACATGAGTTATATGAACATAGAAAATAAAATAAATTTACAGCAAGATGGCAAAAATCATTTTGATCAAGCTTGAAAGATTCTTTATCACCTTGATTTTCTTAATACACATGCGATAAGTCAGAAGAACGTTATAGTTCCTGAATTTCTGAAATCTGAACATCAGACAGCATTGGAAAATATTGGACAAGCCCAATTATTAACACAATAGTATTTGTACCGTATGCAGACTTATATTCAATTACATTAGACCATCGTCAACAATATCTTAAAGTGACGAAAGGGACAAATTGGCTTATAATAAGTTATGAACGTCAGTACGGGGAGGTCAAGGACAAGTGAAATCGGAGTTATTCGATTCCTCAGGGGTCATTCATTAATTTTAAATCATCAGGAATAACCATAGACATTTACGAATAACGGCAAGTTCATATGGCGTGTCACTGATTGAAGAACACATAGTCCACCATGCTTGAGTCAAACCACTTCCTTCGATTTGTTAACAGGCCTCAATTTAGGTTAAACAGGAAAACTGAAAGGGTCGCACGATGAAGTCAGAAATCCTTTTAATTTCACTCAGGTATTGGTTCTATATTTATTTACACTTGTCTTTAACACATTTTTGTCTCATGTAAAATTGTTTACAATATTTATAATTTCAGAGTGAAAAGGTATTAAAATGAAATATTTTATTTGTGGACCACTACGCATCTGCCTGAAGCGCAATAACGGATATATCAACATCTTCAGTGGTTAGGATATTGCTTGATTATCTAGATCTATTTCATTTCAAACGTCTATCGCCTTTGGCTGTTTAATGTAAGTCATTTGGTTAGCATGCAATCAATCTAATCTTAAGTTTAATGCTAAGGATGTGGACTAAATCACCATGTTGTTATATACATTTATATGATACTCAATTTACTATTAAAAACTTACTTGTTACTAAAAAGTAGATGTGTTTATTGCGACATTTGTTCAAAAATGATCAAAGTTTACATATAGCAGGGATAATGGAAGCTGAGAGTACAAGGTACAATGGATGTAATAAAACGAAAGGGTGAGTAAGTGTGAAGCAATTAGGTGGATAATACCAAATACAGCAATCTACCTACCAGCGGGAATCCCTGACCAACCAGGGAGATAACTACCATCATCAGGATAACCTATTGTTTGTCAAAGAGTTTTAAGAGGATTCTGTATTTATAACGGTTTTTTTACTGCGTTATTGTGAAACACATTTGTGGTGGCGTTTCTTTAAATGCAATTCTATTTTGTGTAATGATTTGTATAATTTTGTCTATTATCCAGTCATGGAGTGCTTTGTGTGATACAAAATGCACCGAACGACTTTCCAATTATATAGTATAACTGTAATATTGTATGTCACAAAAGAAAGAAGACTCAAACCAATACATAAACGATTTGGTAAGAACATGTGTTATCATTTGGAAGATTTTAAGTGACAAGAAAGTATTCAGTTGTAAGTAGAGTATCATAAAAAGGATTTTAACAACATGGTTCTTAAATGGACAATAGCACGTTTTAAAACAAAATGAAGCATTTACAAATCAAATATATAATGTAATGTTCAGCCATGCGATTCCTTTTTCTTACACAAATGAAATTAAGGTGTTCACAAAAATGGCAGCACACGGACTTTATGTAAAGTCTTATTATTTGTTCTCTGACTATGCATGATTGGTTTGTGTAATGAGATTTTTGACACTATCAAAATAATACATTTAGCATTAACTTACAAATATCAGTGAACATTTTGAAATATACAATTATCAAAAAACGTGCTACTGCCCCTTTAAGGTAGGAGCTCATTTTGTCCATATCCTTTCCATTAAAATTGAAATTAAAATGGTTTCCTGCCTACCAAATTATTTTGGTAATGACACTTGGTCTGACACTATGGAGAATGTGGTAGACACCATCTCTACATCAACTCGCAAATCAGATGTCTGAAATATTGGCGCAAAATTCTTTTCATGCCTAATCATCGTATTCCAAAGTTATCATATAATATGATGTTTTACTTAGACAGTATTGGTAAAGTAACTTGGGCATCAAGCGTTAGATATTTATTGTTTTCTCATGGCTTTGGCTTGAATTGTCTGGTTAAATCAAACTGTTGGTAATATCTATCGATACTTACATGTAAAGATTTAAGGTGTAGCCTGATTAAATTTAGACTAGGATTATTGAAGTTAATGGTAAATGAGGGAAGAAAGATGTCAATAGAAAGAAACCAAAGACTCTGTCCATTATGTAAAGATGCAGTTGAAAACGAAGTCCATTTCATGTTTATCTGTAAACCATATGATGAAATCAGAAAGAAATTTTTACCTGATTATTACCTGTCAAAATCCCCGGAAGTAGCCTTTAGGTCATTCGTATCATCATGTGATGAACAAAATATTAAAAATTTGTCTTTGTATATAAAATATGCTTGTAAGTTAAGAGATGAATTGTTAAACAAATAATTATACACTGTCATTTATTCAATCCTTATGTAAACTCTGTAAACTGTATATGGGCCGGAGGCCTCGAATACAATAAACTTGACTTGACTTGACTTGGTCGTATGTTCGTATATGACATAGAAGAGTTCGTCATGTCTAACAAGTATACTCTCTGTAAATGTCATTGTCATGCAGGTGTTATAGACAATCATATCAGATAGCAATGGTTTTCCCTGAAGTATTACCAAGGCTCATGATAAATTGGGTAATTATAACGTGTACACAGCATGAAGCCTCATATATCAGTAAATACAGATAGATAGACAGCTTGGTACGTGGCAACTCATTAGCCTTTATGCCAATAGTAAACTCGCCACAGGAGTAATTGAGTACCACCTACATGTATAATATCCTAAATCAAACTCGTTTATTACGTTTTATTACATCAAAATTGTCATGCTGATAGTACTTTTAAAGTTTCTCTCAACTTGTGAATTATGGTATGGCATACTATGGTATATACTTGTTTACGTACTATTAAGTGTATTTAACTATCGTATAAACGATAAATGCAGGGTATGAGCAGTGATGAAGGTTTGAATTCATTTCGCTTAAAACTCTTTGACACACATATAATATAAGCTTGTGTTAACTGTAACATTCTGTGCGAATCAATTTTCTCCTTTTCTTAAACACGCTTTCCATATTACGCAGATAAGTTTACCAATGCTATTGTTTGTAATCAGGTTTTCATTCCTCATTTTTCATTTTATTTATTGTCATTATTCGTGTTAGTAAAAAAAAACAAATAATCAGTAAATTAAATAAAACTTCTCAGAATATTATTCTTCCATATGAATAAAGGATGACATATGTCAGATGAACTAATGCAGTTGACATCCAAACCTACAAGTTACATGACATCTGCATTGATCACAAGCTAATTTTCTTCATATTAATGTGAACAAAACAAAGGAAATGGTTTTTGATTTCAGAATGGGGAGAAAGCAGTTAGAACCCATCAAAATAAGTGATACTCCTGTAGAAAGTGTGCCAAAATACAAGTACCTTGGTACTGTTATCGATAACAAATTGAACTGGAATAACAATACACAAGCTCTGTACAGGAAGTGCCAACAGAGACTATATTTCATGAGGAAATTGAAATCATTTGATGTTGATGTGAAATTAATGAAAGTTTTATACACATGTTTTGTTCAAAGCGTTTTATCATTTAGTATGCAATGTTGGTACGGCTCTCTTAGTCTTCAAGATAAAACCAAATCAAAATTGTAAATATAAGTTCAAAAATTGCTGGTACCATTTTAGATCACCCGGCGTCCATAAATGACGACAAAGTATTATCACACGCTCGAAAGATTATTTCAGATCCATCACATGTCCTGCACTTTCCATGCCTTTCCACAGATCTAACAGAACTAAGAAGTCATTCGTACCTTCAAGTATTTCACTTCTCAACAAAATGTCAGATAAACATTGACTGTGCTCCTTATTATATTCCTGAAGGCCTCAAATTACGTGTATTTATGTGAATGTGTGTATGTGTGTATTTTATGTAAATAGACTTTTTATTAATATTTAATTTATTATATAAATGTCCATATGTATTTCATGCCATGAGCTCTATTTGATTCAAGAAGAATTCCCTTTTGGGTAATAAAGTGTTATCTTATCTTATCTTATCTTATATTAATGGTAAAACCTTGGATGGAGCTGGAGATGCCATTTCAGTACTATGGATCTACCCAATGATATCGTCGTTTTGAGAAAGGCCCCAACACTATTTAGTCATTTATTGACAGCAATGTACGAGTCTTTCATAATACGCATATCATCTGTATAAAGTTTCTCGAATGCCTCTTGAAATGACGTAATAATGTACGATCATTATACAAAACAGACAAATAAATGCCTCACTGAGAAATTTCAAATCATATTTGAAGAAGTCAATTGTTTCGGCACCATCTTATTTTTCATCAGGTAAACGTAGGGTAAATATTTATCATGCATATTTAAGATATCATGTAAGTGAGTTGAAATATGATTTATTTAAAGTTGGCATTAAAGGGACCATTCGAGCGGGGTATTTTTTGTGGAAACGAAATTCAGGAGGACTTTCCTGTTTACAGTTATAAATGATTTTTACATGATAATTTCACACTTAATTTCAATTATGTTTGTAAGGTAAGCATTGCAGTTGTTAAAGATTAAACAATTTGCCAAAGAATAAAGTGTATCGCTCGAAAATTAAAAACATCGTGAAATGAAGCCAATCTTCGAAGCTACGATCGTGGAATGCATTATTACGACAAAATGTTGTTGTAACTGGTAACTTTTGTTATGAATTATTTGTGATTATTACTCGCCCGTGTAAGATACCGCAGTGAAATATTTATACGACAATATTAAACTAGTGTAATAACACAATGCAAGGATGACGTCATAGAAGTGTGTTGTTGTGACGTCACAGTGTAAGCGCGCCGTCACAATGGTTGCTGAGTCGCGAAAATGTTAGTTTCGGCAACTTATCGGCAATTATGTTTGATTTTTAGGGCAAGTAATAAACAGAATACTAAACTCACTTCCATTTAATACTATTTTTATTAAACTCGTGAATGATTTGGTATCAAACTCGCTTTCGCTCGTTTTATACAAAATCATTAACTCGTTTAATAAAAATAGTATTAAATGGAAGGTCGTTTAGTATCCTCTATTTATTACACGCCCGTGTAAGATACCGCAGTGTAATATTTATACGGCAATATTAAACTAGTGAAATATCACAATGCAAGTATGACGTCACAGAAGTGAGCTGTTGTGACGTCACAATGTAAGCGCTTCGTCACAATGGGTGCCGAGTCGCGGAACTGTTAGTTTCAGCACATTTTCGGCAAGTTTGCGTGATTTTTAGGGCAAGTAATAAACAGAATACTAAACTTCCTTCCATTTAATACTATTTTTATTAAACTCGTGAATGATTTCGCTCGTTTCATACAAAATCATTAACTCGTTTAATAAAAATAGTATTAAATGGAAGGTCGTTTAGTATCCTCTATATATACTCCTCTTATATCAGTCAAGTAATTGTTTCTTTATTTTATTAATGAATAAGCTTAATACAGCACATTTGTTTTCTCGGAATGCTAACGTTTCAAAATGGCGAACGAAACGCGGTCGAGTGGTGCCTTTAAGGCGGATTCAACATGTGAATGTGGTTATTTATGCGAAAATGTTTTTCACTTAGAAGATAAATAGTTGCGTTTGTAAAATCTCCGGGATTCATTGTTATTCAACACCCGCAAATTTAGTTTCAAACCGACGGTGTTTTACAAACGCAACTATTTATCGATATTGTCACATGACCGTTAGTTATAAGTATTTTAAGAGCGAACTCTATTTTTGCGTAGGAAACTCTGAGTTGAAAGGATCTAACGACTGATCCATTATTTTTATAGGTGTTCGCAGCTATAAAAAGGGAATTCCCAGTGTCATAGACATTTAAATAGTGTTCTTATATTGCAAACCAGTTGCACTGGTAACGATGAGATTTTATAATTTTCACTGTGAAATTTATGAGAGAGAAAGCAGTTAAATAATTCATAAACCAACAGGAACAAACCCGAGTGAACTAACTCGCCCAGACCATTGTGACGGTGACGCGATCATTATGACGTCATAACCGTTGGCCTTTGTGACGTAGTGCCATGGGAACGGCATTCGAAAGAAACCGGCCGCATGGCACACGGCGGCAAATTAGGAGAAACTTAGCAAATTAAGAAAGGTTTAGGTACATAAAACTAAAGCAAATAGAAAAGAATTTTTGGCATCTACGGGAATGCGCAAGTTAGAAAATGACAACGACAACAGTTAAATGTGAATCGGGCACGAATATTGGGAGATCCAGAACAATTTAATGTTGAGGCAGACCAAATAATGTATCCTTTCGCGGTGATTCGCCTCAGCCAATTTGCGGGTGTTCATTGCCATTCAACACTGGGAAATCCTTCAAATCAACCAATCAGAAACGAGTATTTACCGAAGTCATGTTACAATTTATGTTTGAGTGTCCTTTATATGATGAACACAGATTAAGAATGTTAAATGTATTAAAATCATATGTTAATGATGATGTCGTAAATTTAGATTTAGTTTTATGTGGCAGTAAAAGCCTTTCAATTTTACAAAATCAGGTCATTTTCAAGGCAGTCCAGCAATATATTTTAAACAGCAAGTGCTTCTGTTGACTGCAGCATGTACATACTTACTTTTGTAAATATCTTTCTACCATTCTGTATTATACTATTTTCCATGTTTACATGTATGTCACTAATTATCTATCATTTTGTAAATACTTGGGAGAAGGTTAAGTTGGATAACTTGTTCATAATCTATTTCTGTATTTAATAAAATATGTTTAAATCAAATGAGAAATTTCTTTGAGAAACCTGTAATGACCATTCCATCGTGAATATCAAAAGGGCAGTTGCGCGTTTTTTGATAATTTTATATTTGAAATTTTCACTGATAATAGTACCTTAATGCTAAATGTGTTATTTTGATAGTGTCGAAAATATCACAACACTTACCAATTGTCCATAGTCAGAAGACAAAGTAGGAAGATTCACCTAAAATTGAAACAATTAATTTTCTTTTTCCTGACAACACCTTATATTCCCCCTTAAAACGTGCTACTGCCCCTTTAAGTAGTCCATCATCCAAATTACTATTGTCAATTGTTTAATAACATAAAACACAGTGCTCCTCGAACCGCTAGTGATAATGTACGACATTTCCCTGATATTGTTAATGATTAATAGTGGATAGCCTTCAGCTTATTCCCAATCATCATTAGAGTGACAGGTGGGCAAATAATCTAGCTCATAAGCTACATTTGTTAATCGTATAATCACATCCAGTGGCAACCTCGAGTCGATACTACAGTTGTCATTTCTATATAATAATAATAGATAACTCACTCTGAACTGGTCGTAATAACTGCTAAGGCAGTCACAAGTCCATTTTAGTTTTCATTAACTCTATCATCTAATAAGAGTTTGAGCGATAAAAGTCTTTTCGTAATGAAACATCCAGGACCATTAATGTGGCTTGTCGTGGTCATCGTTGTGAGTCTTCCAACACTGGGCGGAGCAAACTGTCAACATTTTGCAGTAACGCATGGACCTCAAGGTATTTCATTGTGCGGTTAGATAAACATGTGCAACTCCTTTGATAAACATGATAATATTTAACATGCTATATTCTTTAAATTATTAAGGACAGTCTTAACTGGGTATTATTTGTGGAAACGAAATTCTTCGCTTGTGTGCTCTTCTTTATCAAGTTGTCAAATATCAATTAACACAAATATTATCACCAGTTACTTGTTTCAGTTTGTGTAATAATCATGTAATAATAGCATTATATGCAAACACTAAAATGTCTCCTTGAATTTCGTTTCCACAATAAATACCCCGATATGACTGTCCATCTAAAGGAATATTTGTTTCAAAATATAACGACATTATATCTTTATTTTTATTCCAGCATATAAAACATTCGGGTACTTTACTTTAGATACCATAGGAACAAGTGATACGTTTAGTAGTTTATCAACCTAATATAAAGAAATACGATGTAAAAATACAAACGTAGAGTCATATAGAATGTCCAATTTAACTACAATTCAGAAACTAACGTTTTAAGCTTTAAGCTTTAAGCTTTACGCAGGTAGCTAGATAAAAAGAAAAATAAGTAGATACTTTCTTACATGCAACTTGTGTACACGAGACTGGGACCGAGAGGGAACCCATCGCTGTAGGACTGCTGCCAGGATCTCACTACCTGGACGAGACCAACTGCTGGAACTGCACATGTTCGGAGACGATACTAGAGTGTTGTGGGTAGGTATAATGCTTTTGAATATATTTCGATGGGGATTACGCATGTTTTCGTAGGTTAATAACTAACAACATCTTAGCGATTGGAAGACAATGATTTTAATCAAAATTAATCACTCAATGTTCCTTCAAGTTACGCGAATCCTTTTTCGTATCTAAAATGATTGAAAGGTGTTCACACTTAAATGATCGCCAGCATTTTCCGTTTGATGGTGTCTACGAGTGATCGGTTTCAGTAATGAAATAAGCATTAAAATGTAGAGCATAAACTAATATACATATTTCGGAAGCATAAGATTGCCAACAAAAATGTGATACTTTCTCTATTTTGATCACCGAACAGGCTATATTGATGATTAAACACTCAAAGTGAAACATTCTTATATTTTCGATCACACCATCTCTTTTGATTCGAACCAGGCTAGGCAAATGAACATATCGCTAGCACTAATGATAGTGTGATCCTTAAACATGAATTTACAACTACCTACCTACCTACATGTACCTACCTACAACTTAGATATTTATTATATGATTGGCAGTGAAATACGAGATCTATCAATGAAAATAAACCGTGTTATCAGTCACTAGTGACAATAACAATGGAACGTGTTATCAGTCACTAGTGACTGATAACAACAATGACCTGACGTCATTGAACAATGCTCTGACACAACGACACGCTCATGACGTAATGTTGTTGCTTTGGCGACGGGCTCTCTTTGGAGCCGACTCAACGTAAATGCACTTCAATTTTGTTAGAAATACAACGATAAAATCATAGAATAAATAGAAAATGTGTGCTTTCTTGACAAATACCATGTTTATCTCATCTCGTGAGGCAGAAAAGTTATATTTTTCATTCGTGGCTGCGCCACTCGTGAAAATATATACTTTCTTCCTCACTCGATGAGATAAACATGGTATTTGTCAAGAAAACACAAATATCCTCTAATTATTATATACGTAAGGATATTTTAATAAGATGGTTCAAATATTTCAATATCAATAGCTTGAGATGATGAAAGTAGTATTCCTGGACTTTCCACTCGGGAATTTAACAGCAACCATGCTAATTCATAACCTTTTGTCATTTAATCCTCGACCATCGACAACAAATAAGACATCTTTTGACTTGAATGAAGCTCTGGTCGAGATGGACAGCATGTGATTCACTCGTAACGAAGATAAATCTTTGTACACTTATTGAAAAACTGACAAGTTCTATAAAAAAACTTTGCAATGTCATCTCAATTTACAGAAAGTTTCGAGTTTTCGTATTACCGGATTGCAAGCGAGTGTTGCAAACAAATTCATAAACGTCTCACGCACACGATGAAATAAAGAAATTATTTACTGATCAATGATATCATTAAATTTACTAGATAAAATCAATAAAGTAAGCTTCTCTCCTAGGCCCCATTCGGCGACGTCACAAAATAGTTGTTCACGACGTCACATTCGGTCAACTATTGCTGAAGCAATCGCCACTAACAAAATATATATGCACATGTACAAATATGCAAAAACACATCACTTCCTTCGTTTAACAATATGAGTAATAATCTGTGGGTCTCATTTGTGTTTTCAGATATGGTATCAAGGCTGGCGTGATGAACCACCCATTCTGCAAACCGAAAATGACTGATAGCTGCAACTACGTATTGGTTCTGAAAGAAAACGAAAATATCTTATGTTAGTGGAAGTTACATTTTAATAAAAAGGATGATTGTTTAAAGTTTGGACATTTATTTTTCAAAAATCGAAATATGACATCCAAAATTTTGCAAATCCCCAAAAAATGAAATACATTCATACTAGAACGATTAAACGATTACCATTATTCAATACACGCTCGAGTTTACACTATAAATCTTCATAAATCTTCATGTGTAATGAAATTTTTGACACTGTCAAAATAATACATTTAGCATTCACTTACAATTATCATTGAAAAATTTGAGATATAAAATTCTCAAAAAACGTGCTACAGCCCCTTTAAAGGGGAAGTAACACGTTATTTTTGAAAATTTCCTATTTTAAATTTTCAATGATAATTGTACGTTAATGCTAAATGTATTATTTTGATAGTGTCAAAAATCTCATAACACAAATCAATCAGCCATAGTCAGAGGACAAAGTATAAAGATTCACATGAAATCCATTGGCGGTCATTTTACGTAAACACCTTTAATTCATTTTGTATAAGAAAAAGGAATCGCATGGCTAAACTTTAGTTTATATATTTGAATCATTACTGCTAAATTTAGTTTAAATACATTATCTTTCAATTGGAACCAATAATTTTCATTTTCCTGACATCACCTTATATTCCCCCTAAAATCGTGCTACTGCTCCTTTAAAATGTCTAACATATTGAGTCATTGACATATCATTGTGTTATATTTTTATGATATATCTTGCGATATTGATATACTGGACAAAAAGGTGGTCAATGACGAAATATATCCTTATTTCATAATACCAATAATTTCATATACCCCCTATTATTCTTATCCAGTATATAAACCCTTCATTCAAACTTTTATGCATGCTTTTGTGTACTAGTATGTTTGTTATCGATCAGAATTTCTATTCTCTGAAAGCTAGAGGACCCCGGACACAGAAATGTTTAATTGCTGCTCAATCAACATAAATTCATACGCAAAACTCCTACAATACACTGATAGTTATCACGAGAAATGTCCCGTATCCACAGACAACGGACTACTTATTCATGCCGTTATATGACATGTGATTGTTTTTCAGCCAGTTTGATTTCGAATATATCTTACCTCTCTTTTCATCCGAGCAAGTCCCCGAGGGAAGATAGTTTCATTGGCATGTTATATCACGAGCGCCAAGAAGCTTTAACCATGGTGTTAATATACTCAATATTGTATTGCAACCTGGCTAAAACAATCGCATGTTGATATGAATAAATATATATATATATCAGGTAGGAGCTAGTGGATAAAAACTGCTGATTTAGCAGGTTTACAAAAGCGCAACTGTACACTAAAACTCGATGCATGCTATTGAAACAGCCCTCAACCAGGATGTTCAGTTGTAATCGACCTTGAACTTGGGTTCTAGTGAGTACCTTGACCCATCTCCATCACGAACCCTATGTACAATACAACATATGTGTGAGAATATAAACATTATCAATAGCAATTTATATTATGAGGAGTGTATACAAGATGTGAGCGAGGAAACAAAGATTATCCGTTTCTTGCCTTGATATTATGATACATGATACATTGTTTGAATGGTAGGCGTTTAGTGAGTCATTTACAATGAATTGCATTCCTTAAATGGTTCCCTTTAAAATTTGACTTAACATCTGTTCGCGAAATATAGATTTAAACAATGCATCACCAATCCTCGAAGGGGGCGTTCTGTATGCCACGTTTCCTATATAATATGGTGTTTATATGTTTATAAAGTCAGTTCTAATTTACAGAGGCTAGTATCAGCGATATATTCTAGAGGTAAGTAAAACGTACTCGCTAGTATAGAGCAATCGTCCGTAAATGTATACATAAACAACGCTGCAGCGTCTTAATGAAAACGATGTTCTTTCAACTTATTCAATTTGAATTTTAGATATAAATGTGATGATCCTTATAAGAGAATTTTGTCAATGGATAACTAACTAGTAAGTGGGAAAACGATGTTCATTCTCAAGCCGTGTGAATTTGAGATAAATATATACATTCATGATAAAAAAATGTTTTGGAAAATATGGTTGAATTTCAATGGTTTCACATGAGACTTAGCAATGTTGATTGGTTGACTTAATTGACGAAGGAGATAAAACATACTAAATGGAAGCCCAATGGAAGTTTTCTCTATTTATTAGTTTTTATCAAAAAAACAAAACTTTCTCAGCCACCTCTGATAAAAGAAACTACATTCTATAATATAACCAACGTAAAATAATCGCCTCTGACCCTGCCTTCCCATTGGTACTGTATAACGGGTTGAGAGTATATTGGACAAGCCCAGAATAGAGAACAATGATCTCTTTACTGCATGAAGATTCATATCCGTTTCAGACGAAGGCCAAAGTAAACCCTAGAAATGTATATAGGGCTATTCGACTGATCCCTATTGATATTTATATTTGGAATTATGACCATGGCGACGTGCCGATGGGCAAGATCTATGTCAATATCGAGCATCATTAATAGATCACATTATAAATGTTATCGTCATTTAAAAAAATAAAATGATAAACAGGATCATATGCAAAGCATGATTACAATATGCTTCAAGATTCCATTTTTATTAATAGAACGACCAAAATGAATTAATACAGTATTTTCATGTTTGGTAAATTTATCAAGAATAATCCTTTTCCTGTCGTTATCAAAATCATTTATTTTGTTCACAAAAAAAAGTACTATTAATTATTTCAAATGTTAGCATACTAATTGTACGTTTAGCTTATTTCACCATTTGCTGTTATATATACATTTCGACTTGTTCACTCAATATTAAGAATATGATCATTCGCTTATCAGACTAATATATCAAAATTAAGAACAAAAAACGATCCTATTTCAGATGTCGAGCAAGCTTCTTCTGTGCATAGCGACCATTTTCCTGCTTGGTTTCCCGAGGGAGATAGATAGCTTCTGTATGCTGGCCATGGTGACCAACTCGGGTAGGTGCCAGGGGTTCTCATACTGGTGTTGGTACCATTGTAATGCTGTCTTGCTCTTTGTAATAACTAAGCATTTTAATAATATATTTACTTATCCTTTGTGTAATGTTAATGCCCTTTTTTATTACTAAACATTTCAATCAAATATTGAACATTCTTATTACTAAGTATTTCAATGATATTTTGCTCTTTGTATTTAATAACCATTTGTTAATGATACCTTGTCCCTTGTAATAACCAAGTATGTTAATCATACCTTGTCCCTTGTAATTACTAAGTATGTAAATGATACCTTGTCCTATGTAATAACTAAGTAATTTGATCATACCTTGTCCAATGTGATTACTAAATATGTTAATGATACTTTGTCCCTTATCCCTTAAATAACGATTTGTGGGTATTGATGTATGTTAAATACCTTGTCCCTTGTAATAACTATTAACTAAGTAATTTAATCATACCTTGTCCCTTGTAATAACCAAGTATGTTAATCATACCTTGTCCCTTGTAATTACTAAGTATGTAAATGATACCTTGTCCTATGTAATAACTAAGTAATTTAATCATACCTTGTCCAATGTAATAACCAAGTATGTTAATCATACCTTGTCCATTGTAATAACTAAGTAATTTAATCATACCTTGTCCATTGTAATAACTAAGTAATTTAATCATACCTTGTCCCTTGTAATAACCAAGTATGTTAATCATACCTTGTCCCTTGTAATTACTAAGTATGTAAATGATACCTTGTCCTATGTAATAACTAAGTAATTTGATCATACCTTGTCCAATGTGATTACTAAGTATGTTAATGATATCTTGTCCCTTGTCCCTTAAAGAAAGATTTGTGGGTATTAATGTATGTTAAATACCTTGTCCCTTGTAATAACTAAGTATGTAAATGATATCTTGTCCCCTGTTATTACTAAGTATGTAAATGATTTCTTGTACATTGTAACAACCAAGTATGTTAATGATACCTTGTCCCTTGTAATGACTAAGAATTTTGATGATATGGTCAGGTTCAGGACTGTGTGTCTACGAATTTGCTCACAACAAGACGCGAGTGATCCTGGAGAATGGAGATCAAATCAAGGACCTGTCGAGCTGCTTCTCGTGTGACTGTAATGATGGGTCCCTCAGCTGCTGCGCGTTAGTATACAATACCTATATACTGTCAGAAATATCCTACCTGCAGAAGATTAATGTTTCGTCTTCTGTTATAGAATGAATGATACTGGTTGCATGTAGGTCTCTGTTATTTTGATATGTTTGGTCTCGGTATAAGACGTCTGTTGTATTAAGAGCTCAGGCATTCTTAGATCTCAGCATTGTTGTATGAAGGCATCATGCATTCAAATATGCTTGCTGTATGAAGGCGTCACACATTCAAATATGCTTGCTGTATGAAGGCGTCACACATTCAAATATGCTTGATGTATGAAGGCGTCACACATTCAAATATGCTTGCTGTATGAAGGACACCTACATGGTTATTGTATGAATGTCTCAGATATTCTTAGATTATTGTTATACTAATGCCCCAGTTTTTATATGAAGACCTACGGCATCCATATATATTTATTGAATGATAACGTCTACACAATTGATTCGTGTTTTCCCATAACAGCTTCTTCTTCTTTTCCCACTTTTTATAAAAACGTGTTTGGACATAAAGGGTATTCTCATGCATGAACTATTTCTTTATTCTATGTAAGCGACGTTTCGACATATATTCTAATGTCGTTATCATCACCTGCTTGACAACGGCATTAAAATCTATGTCGAAACGTCGCTTACACAGAATAAAGAAGTTGTTCTTCCATAAGAATTGTCACTGTTCATCACACCAACTTCTAGAATGCCAATCAAAGACCCGTGTTTGAATATAAGTATTCTTTTCTCAAATGTCAACTGTAAATGTAACTGATTAATTCATTTTGTATTTTTGAAAATACAATTGTAGTCAAACACATTACTCACTATCAGCTTACTTCAGGCCAGGATAAATTTAACTGCTTAATCTGTTTTGCATTTTAAAGAGACACAGAGTATGTTGATAGGATCACATATGTCAAATTTTGAAATCGATGTTATTACATCGGGAACCACTAACTGTTACTGAAAATAACAAGTTAAAGGTCAATCAATACATTAGAGCGAAAATACGGACATTCAAAGTCGGGATTTTGATAGAAAACCGGACAATATGGCTCGAGTGGCGCGCGCAAATTCGACAAACGTAATTTTTAAATCTTGTCATAAGCTGACAGGAAGATATATTCGATTCGATAGTGTTTATAAGGTATTGTAACTAATAGCTAGATTAATTGAATGCATAATTTCGAATATTAAACGTATTTGATATGTTTTCTTGATTTTTCCATAAAATCAAACCATTTTAGAGATATTATGCTTAAATGGATATATTTGCAAGTCCAGTGATGAGATATGAACTTCAATCAGCGTATTAGATATTTTGTAGCTTATCAAAACCAAATGATATTTTAAGAAAGATACTCTGTATCACTTTAACAATACCATTGTAGTCAAATACGGTTTCTTTTCGACATCTGTATGTTCATTAATCATCTGTTTATTAAAGTCCAAATTGGTTTCAGGATGGGCATGAACGCTGGAGTTATGTTCATACCCGGATGTAAGATGATCAAGGGACCAGATTGCACATATCTATTGGTGGACGCTGACGACGAAACAAAAGATTGTAATCCAGTACAGGAACCTCCCGTTAATAGTGAAACAACCGTTAACAGTGAAACAACCGTAAATAGTGAAACAGCCGAGGCCAACAATGAAAATTCCGAGACCAGCGATGCAAGTTCCCAGAACAACGATGCAAGTTCCCAGAACAACGATGAAAGTTCCGGGAACAACGATGACAATTCCGGGAACAACGATGCAAACAATGATGAGAGCAGCACCAGCGACAACAGCGATTAAAGTAACGACTGTGAGTCGTCAGGAAACTATTATAGTTTGGGAACCTGTCTGATTTGCTGAAAACCTTCCATCAAATAAATCTGAAAAAAAAATAAACAATAACACATACTTGAGTATGATAAGTAGTAAGTTGCATAGTATCATCATTGTGAAGAAAGTTTTTTTTTCTATTCAAGAAATTTTTGAAAATGTTAACTAGAGAATGTACCATAGTTTGAATAAGTCATACCTGTAAAAAGTAATTCTACTTTATTTATCCATTCGATATATATTTTTCTAAAACGTTGATTGCAATACAAAGAAAGTTGCAAAGATGCTTACAATAAATTGAACATAGGCCTGGCCACACAGCCCAAAAGTCGCGTAAACGCACGAATCAAGCACAAAGTTTGGTTGTGCGTGCCTGTCCGTCGAGAATTGATCATTTTCACTGATGTACGCGATTAACAATCACCAATGAATTGCGCAAGAAGTATGGAAAGAGCACGCACAAATCACTAACAAACCACGCACTTCAGCGTAAAGACACGCAAACAGGGCGAATACGTAGTTGTGAGCGACGAAACCACGCAAAATCTGAGCGCTTGCACTTATTGATACGAAGGCGTAACATGCGCGAACCATGCGTCGTATGTCTGCTAATCGTCAGTGGGAAGTCGTCGATTAACGCAATAGCGTCAACATGTTCGCGAACGATCACTGACATTCCACGCATATTTCGCGCACTGTCCACGTAAGAACTACGTACACTACGCAAAACTTATAAATTACGTAAAACAGCGCAGTACTGCGTAAACTTTTACACAAAGCAGAGTTTTGAGCTGATCAAAACTCGGAATCCCGTAAAGCACCAATCCGGCGAACATCGACGGACAACTACGGAGGTTCCACGTCAAACAAACTAATGACATACGCAAATCGCGCATGTTTCGCGTAAGACTCGAATCGTGTGCGTGATTCATGCGTTTTGGCTGTGTGACAAGGCCTTTATGCATTAAGATTGATCTCTTACCGATGGCTCAAATATAATTAAAGTGGTAATTTCTTTTAATGAAGCTAATTTATTTATAATTAAGGTTGGTCCTTGGTCCATCTTAACCTTAGTCCTTAGTTATTATTGACAATAATTAGAAAATAACTGGCTTGTAGAATTTTTTTTTAAAATATTGCTCAGTGTTCTCGGAATAAAGTGTAAAATGTTCAACATGATATCTGTCGCATCTTCAGGATCTCTAACCTTTGTCCTTTAAACTGAATAAAGGATTGATTTGAATGGAATCTGTCAAAATTGTATCTCTTTACTGCATGGTGGTGTTCACATGAAAAATTAAACACGAAGGCTAGCAAGAGATTAACCTAAAGGGTTAATGTGTGGCCTATGTGTTTCACAGGTGGTTGATTAGAAAAATAAAAATGATATATAACATCTAATGTAGTTAAAAATGGTAAAACCTGCGGAACGTTATTTCCGTGCCATTCCTCAGCAAAATGACATATTATGTTTAAAGCAATATTTACCATTATACACATTTCTTGTCTAACAGGACTGAATCCTAACCCACAAAGACATCTCTCTACTACTCTCTATCAGAGACATCGTAGCACGTTTACAAACGTTTATGCTAGATATATTCGTGAAGGGCAGAACATCTCGTGATAAGTAGTCGTACATAGATATCACGATAGATCAATCAAATGTGAAACTTTTTGGATTATTCGATATATATATTTGTTTGAGTTGCTTACAAAACTTTGGAAGTTTGTTTTGGAACCCTTTTTGTTCAGAAACATATCATTTTGAAATATTTTTTGCACTTGCTTAACAACGACATAAGTGTCTAGTTGGAAACGTCGCTTTTACAAAATAAAGGAGATGAATATCCATAAAACAATATTCCATATTGACTTGTTTTACAGTAAAACTATTAGTCTGTCTAACAGCCCCTGAAACAAAATATCTCTAAAGACTCACACAAGTCTATATTATTGTAGCAAGTCTAGCTCACTGCAGTTTAACAGCTTCAGTGGGCTCCTTTCAATTTTAATAGTAGAAAGCTGCATTTAATATGTATTTTCATTTCAGAGACTGCAATTTAGTCTATAAAACTATCTTTTTGGAGAGATACCTTTATATATAAGGACACAGTATGTGTCACATACGGGATCTCAAAACGTATGATCTAGATAAATGAATAGCTTGATGAAACGTTTTTCTGAAAATAAAATATGGTGAAAAGTTAAAAATTAGAAAAATAATCACATTTTTACAGAAATCTTTAAAGTTTAGAAATCTGTCCGAAGTGAGATTTACAAATGGGCATGAACAGTTACTTTGAGCTGCAAACATTCGATGCTAAGCCCATGTTTCTCACATAAAGAGCCATCTGTCAGCCTAATTACACTATTGTGTTGGAAACCACGACATGACACAATCAATACTTTATTCTCGACTTCAAAACTTTTCTGTCACGACAATGTGTTACATCATAAGTTCTATTCGGTACTTGCTTTCAAAGCCTTTCAAATTAAAGGTCATAACAGCTGGTGCTTGGCAGTTTAATTACATTTCGAATACACAAGACGTCTTTATTGATAACAATTCGTCAATTGCTCACTTTATTCACGGAGCATCGTCGCGTAGTGGTTCGCATGCTGGCCATTTATATTGAAGACCTGGAGTCGAATTATATTTGAGACACAAAATATACATAGTAAAAAAGTGTTGCATCCTTCAAATAAAACTTGAGTTATTAGGCCACATACCAAACCCCCGTTGATGTTGTTTGTACCTTTGAATCAGCTATGAAGTAGGTTTAATTTCATCGTGTTTTGTAGGAATATTATTCATCAATTCGTTTTTGAAAATATTGACACAAGCCGTTTAAGCCATGTAACCCACAATGCCGAGCGCTAGAATATCAGAGGCTGTCAAGTGGCAGATTAGTTGTCTTCTTGGAGTAGATCTTTCATTCAAGGATATCTCAAGAAGAACGGGACGTCATTAGTCATTAGTCGTTTAGACAGAAAGCATGCACGAACCAATGAGGTGAAGAATCGCCCATCCTTAGGAGGACCCCGCATCACCTCCATGAGAGAGGATAGATCATTGCTAAGGCTCGTAAGAAGGTATCCATACGCGTCCACTTCCACCCTCAAACGCCAAAGGCTTTTTGTTCGTAACCAACTGTCAAACATTGACTCTAGGTCGCTGGATTGAAGTCCAGAAGAGTAATCAACACCCGAAACTCAATTACAACCACAAGCAGTTGCATGTTGCATGGTGTAGACTTGGGTGAAATTTGAGACCATGGAAGGTTAACTGGCCAGACAAAAGCAGGTTCTTTCTGTACTCTGTGGATGGCAGGATCAGGGTTTGGAGGTGTCCAGGAACAGCATATGCAACACGTGGGCAATGGGACACGACAACAGGTTCAAGGACTCCTGTAAAGTTACCTCGTATTGTCACAAGATCAAGTTTGCAGAGAAGCACCCCAATACCATCACAGATGCCCCACCATTAGGTACTGTTGGCAACCATGCACTTGCAACAATACATGTAGCCATGGTGGACAATGCTAGACCGCATATAACCGTACACCGGAACTAGCGAGGTGTACGGCGGAGAAATGTTGCTAGCGAGGAGCCGAAATCGAAAGTTAGGTAATATTTTACTTCATAACTTTCCAATAATCAACATCATGTGGTAATTTTAGCACACAAACTTAGTAAAATTTATGTGCTTGTCATTCTGTATCCAAGAGACAGTAACAATGACAGTTGCGAGTAATGCTGTTGTTAGTAACATATTTGCTATCTCTGACTATGAACAGGATACGACATTAAATAGTTATGTCTCGGAAAGCTATGATGATATGACATGATAATAAGAAAGAAAAAGTTGATGAAACGGCGATGATTGCTTTTTAAGTGATCCCGTTTGCGATCACGCTCCTCGCTAGCAACATTTCTCCGCCGTACACCTCGCTAGTTCCGGTGTACGGTTATACACAGTGAAAAGTATAAGCTTGAGACGTGAAACTGCTCTTGACGGAGGCAGAATATTATTTTTCAAACTTGTTCACCCCTCTAACTTTAAACTTCATATATATTTCGAGAACTAATAGAGATAATTTCTTTAAATTTTCAAGAAAATGTGCGAAACTGTTGTGCCCAAAAGAAACAATATCCCAATGCTTGATCATTTGAGCAGCCTTAAAAATTGTTTGTTTCTAATTTCGAAACACTTTTATATTCAGTTCGCGGTTTTAAAATGTGCTTCTTGCATTCTATTTCGTATTAATTACTCTAAAATCCACTTCAAGTTACTATTGTTTAGAAGTTGCTATTTAATGAAATAATGAGACATAAACATTAAAATGTTAACTTTTTAAAAAATAAACTACAATGTGTAGTTTCTCTATTTAAGGTACGAACATGATTGTTAATTTTATACTTATACCTGTACTTAATTAAACTTGGACATTCCTGAAAAGAAACTAGAATACTTATACTTATAAATATACTGAGACAGTGTGTCAAACAAAAGTTTTCACATTTTAGCTCATCTGGCCTGAAAGGACTGATGGGCTTATGGCATGGCATGGTGTCCGGCGTCCGTCCGTCCGTAAACTTTGTGCATTTTCGTCTTCTTCCCCAGAAGCAAGAGGCCTAGAAAGCTGAAACTGTGTGTACAGACTCCTTGACTAGTGAGGATTAACATGAATAGCTTTGTTGGCCCTGTGACCCCTAATAAGCGCCACTCGGGCCACGCCCAGAAAAGCTATGTTAATCTCCTTCTCCAGAAGCAAAAGGCCTAGAAAGCTGACAGATTGTGTACAGACCCCTTGACTAATGAGGATTATAAATTGTAGCTTTGGTGGCCCTGTGGCCCCTAATAAGGGTCACAGGGGCCATGCCCTCCAAACCTATTTTCTTTTTCTTCCCCAGTAGCAAAGACCTAGAAAACTGAAACCTTGACCAATGAGGATTATAAATAAAAATTTAGCTTTATTGGCCCTAGGCCTGTGACCCCTAATAAGGGCCACACCTTATAACCTAATTTCATCTTTTTCTCAAGTGGCATCAGGCCTAGAAAGTTGAAACTATGTTTGAGGGAGGTTGTATGGATATGAAAAAAATACTCACTTATACAACAACATTTCAGATTTGTAAAATAGGGATTTAAAGCCCCAAAGCATGTCAATAAATCATGTAATTAAATGAAATTGTACATTCTGGAGTTGGGTATTGAGAATCATGACAACGAACATACACTTTTGGTACCCTGATACCAATTGCTGACTTAAACACAGTTTATTTGGCCTAAAGTCAAAGGTCTTCATAAGAATTATTCTGAATACAGACATGCATTGTCTTTAATTCTATTGTTAGGCCAGAAACAAATATGTTGTTTTTCAGGTAACTCAACAACCCCTAATTTCTTGTGCAAGAGGAAATATCTTTATGAGGACAACAATTTCAGCAAACAACAACCTGACAAGGCAACTAGAGAAACCTTCTTAAAATCAAATTATTCACATATCTTTCTAGATATTTCTGATGGATTTGACAGTCAACTTGCGGGTCGTTTCTCCTAGTTGTGACGAAGAAGTTCACTGATGTGACCGAGGCGTGCGGCATATTTGTTGGGTTTGTCTTGAAGCGGAAGTAGGATTTACATGACCTCTCCGACTTCTTTGACAGAAGAGTTCCACACGTAAATTACGACAAACGTATCTTAGTATTAAAACTACGTGTGGTTTTGTGAAACTGACCTTCGCTACACGTAAACGTAAATTTTAGTTGCACGTATCTTTTACACCTACACGTAGATTTACGAATGTTTGTGAAACTGGGTCCAGACTCCTAAGTTAGGTAAGGAGGATTCCAAATTGTACATCTGGTGACCCTGTGGCCCCAAGTAAAGGGGGAACCACATTTGCTACACCCTAAAGCAAAATTGATATGAATCCTGATGAGCTACAGAGCCAATGGCTCTATTTTTAAGAACTCTTTTACTCGAAATTTAAAGAAGACATTTAGTAAATACTTTACTAAACTAATCAATATGTTTACTGTTAAAATCTAAGTACACGCCATTTCAAGTACAACAATTTGTTTAATATGTTACACAATATCATCAAAAAGTTAAATAATATTTAGATACTAGAAAGTCAAATTTCGGGAATTTGAAATCTCTAAAATTATGTAAGGTTATTTTTCCTGTTTTCTACATAAAGGCAACATCATTCTCTATTTACATTTTTATGTAAATTGAATGTCACGTGAAATGTGACCATTTTAATGATGTGTGAGTTACTGTTTACCTTTCCGATCAAAGTGCAAGTGAAGGTCAAACATTATGAGTTGGTAAAAGCGGAAATGTCACAACATTCCTTGTTTTATAGTAAATAAAATCTTGACAAATTGTTAAACATTCTTTAATGTCATAATTTATTAAATCGGTTAAAATAATATACGTTAGATTTATTTTTATATATATTGCTTAACATCAAATCCTTTGATGAACCAAAACTCCAAACGTAACAAAAAGTCAAAGCCGCTGTGTAAATTTGTGTCGAGATATTTACAGTCTAATTTGTACAGAATCATACAAATTAATCCTCACATTTACCATTTGTAATAATTATATTCTTGTGTCAACGAGGCGACCAATTATTTGATTTTAAATAAATAGGACATATAGGGAGGGTATTTCGGTGAAAAGGTGTTATTGTATTTAAATAAGTTTCAAGTATCAGATCAAAAACAATCTCCTTGTGTGTTATGCAGATTTTACACATCATTTAATGTCATGCTCAAAGGAAACAAATACTTTCAATAAACATTAACTCATATTGAATCGTTTTGGGTCTATTTCGTTAAAAGGTCAGGGTTGAAAAGTAAGTTCAAACGCTGGAAGAGAGGGCAGATGAATCCTAATTAGTTTGGCAACACTATATAAAGAGGGTGTACGTCAAGGACAGGTTAGTCAGCTGTCACCCCGACCATTTCAAGATATTTGGTAAGTCAGATATTGTTTCACTATTTATACCATTAGGACACCCGCAGTGCTAATGTCATTAATCAGTCATGATACAGACCATTTGATAAATAATGTTTTCTGATGTTATATTCTACCATAGTCTAATATTATACTCAGGGGCAATAGAAACGATTCCATCTGAATATTGAGACCTTTTTTTATCCACAAGTGATAGTACGACTGACACAGGGGTACCTCATTTCTTAAGAAATCATGCCAACTTAAATATGAATTTGGAAATATTATCTATTCACGTTCTTAAAACATTCCTTTAAAATAGTTTGATAAAGCCGTCCTTTTGAGGTCTCTTTATCTGGATTAGATTTGGTAGTCAACAAGGCCATTTTGCGTGTTGTCTGGCGCCCTACAATGAAGATGCAAAAACAAATTATTTTCCATCGAGGTTATTTATGCTGATTGCATCTAACATTTTATGCTTTTTTCCTTACATTTATTTTAAATAAATTCTGAATATTCTGACCCAAATATTTTAAAAGGCTTTTTAAGAACCCCAGGGATGTTTTAAGTATTATGCTGTGTCTAATGAAATTGTCCTTCGTTAAATATATGTGAATATCGCAGATAGTCAAAGTCGTTTGTTTAATTTGTTTCATATTCTATCTGTTATATGATATTTCATGGAGGTCTATGTAACATTGTCTAATACTAACGAGTCTTCATTAAGCACTTAAGCACTCTGAATGATAATATTAATTGCATATATGAAACACGGTTTCATACTGTCGAGACCATCTTTCTGTTTCAGAAATTATGTGAAAGCGTATTTATTGCAAGACTTTGAAACATTGTATATCATATAAATGAGTCTCCATACAGACCATTCTGTTTGAAATGTTATCTGATATATGTAATGCAAATCTATGATACATGGTATAATACTGAACTGACCGGCAAAAGAAAGACACTTCAGTTGATGTATCATATGTAGTATTTTCAATTTCAAATTTCAATTTCGTATTCAAAAACTGATAAGAATTAGAGTTAAATAATCATTCAAAGAATCCTTTTAAGAGTTTTTCCTTCTAAAAATTAAATTTTATGTTACTATTTTTTCCCAAATGAATTTTGATAAAACCCAAAATGTTCATCAACATATTCTTTGTGAAATCAATAATCCTGCCTATTTTTCACTTAATGACAACACTTTAGATACGATAGGGGTCATGATAGTGTAATTCTGTGTCTTACCCAGGGCGAAATTAAACAAATATATTTTAACAAAATATTGTTATTCATCATTGCATTCAAAGTACTGTAAATATGTGTTATTGTATACGTTCCATAATCAAATACATCACGTCTCACAGATACACTGTATTAGGTAAATTTAAACAAACCGTGGTGAGTACTTGCTTTTGCCTTGAAGTATATCAACCAGCCTTGAAGTAAAGTTTATTTCTAAAAGGTTGTTTTGAATTTTTGTAAAGAATCATTAAATGATAGTAAGTTTTATGGTTTGTTTGTAGTTTGCAAAAGACGAAATGTATCTCTACATTTATTGAAATATGTCATTGACAAAATGATAAGTTTTGTCTGACCCGCTAATGCAGAAAGGCTAGACTATGACTGTTACAACATCAAGAGGCATGCCACTCTACATCTTCCTATTCCTCTCGTTGGACTAAATGTAAACAAAACTAAGGACGTATTTGAGGAATCAAAGAAATCTAATTTTTCTAATTTTCAGTTTGACTTGTGAAGATGATAGAATGAAAAAAAGGTTTTTCAAAGTCTGATCTGCTAATGTACATGTGTAAAAATTCGACTTTCACAGTTACGACATCAGGTGGCACAATAAGTTTACATGTCACTCTAGCTAGATCTTCCTGTTCCTCGCGTATAACTTAAAGTAAACAAAACTAAAGACGTATTTGAGAAATAAAAGAAATCTATTTTTTCTAATTTTCAGTTTGACTTGTCAAGATGTCCGGTATCCTGAAGATAGTGGTCCTATTATGTCTACCAGCAGTGATAAATGGATTCTGTCAAATAGCCGACTCAACACACACAAGGGATGACGGTATGCTAATTTATTTCCTAGTGATTTTCATAACATATTGTTTGCCTTTGATAAAACCTACATCTAATATGTGAAGTGATGTAAAATTCAAAACATCAAAATTCGTCATCCCAAAATGATAAATATTTAATAAAAACAGTTTTTTCCTAAGAAGTTTAAAACAGCTTTTCATGTGTACAGGCATCTTCCTACGCAGAGCCTAAAAGGCCAGTTTCCAAACTGTCATGTTATGCCTTGCTGCAGAGACTTTACTTTTCTGTGCTGCTATAGTGCCCCTACAGACTAGAGAGCAAGCACAGAAAAGTAAAGTCTGTACAGCAAGGCATAAAATGACAGTTTGGAAACTGGCCTTTTAGGCTCTGCGTAGGAAGATGGTGTACAGGTGGCAAAATCACTTTATTTATATGGCAACTAGTTAGTTATCAGTCTAGTTCCGAGGAATAAAAGTTTCAAAATATTAGTTTTATTGAGAATGGAACTCGTTCCACATAAGATTTCCTCTCTACTTAGTGAGACCTTAAAACTCAGCTTACTAATTACAAGTTTTCGGGATTGCCAGTATTCTTTCGTAGGTATTCTGTTGATATAGATCGATTTCCCTGTGAATAGGTGTCATCATTCCACCCTGAATTATGACAGTTATAAATACAACTACCGTTAGGGCATCACATGTCATTTATGACATCTCCATTTATCTATAATCTGAATGTTGATTCTTTAGGTACAACTTACTGTAAGCGCTACGAGAGCGAGACAGAAATGGCGCTTGGTGAATATCATTTGGTCGAGGAGCTTTGCTACAACTGCTCATGCTCAGACTGGGGGCTGAGCTGCTGTGTGTACGTATCATCTTTACCACAACATTATCAAGCACTATTTTGCCAATAATCAACTGTTGTACACAATTTATTGGCATAAATACAATAAAATAATGTTTTTTTATGTTTAACATTTTAGATTTTGTTTATTCCAAAGAGGTATGTATATATATGAAAGCATGGTATTCTTTGTTATTCGAAGACTTGTATGTGTCCTTGAACTATCAAATTATTAATTCAACTAATTAATTCAAGTAAACCTAGCTTCAATATTATCCATTTCACTTCTATACTGAGTTTAGAAAGGTCTAGTAGGTCTCATGACCCTCAAACGTTATACGTGCGAAGGCAGACTATGGTGGCTTGGTAAGCTGAGTTCTGATTGGTCAATTCTATACGGGGGCTGACGCGACCCTCTATTAGGACTCAGTATAGGAGTGAAACGGAGGCTAGGTTTACTTAGACTGACTTTCATTGATAATTGTTTTTGATTGGTTTCTTGTTGCTGTTATCCGACATTCGTTAATGACATTACAGATACGGGACCGGAGCCTTCGTTCAACCGGTCGATGAGGCCTGTATCAGAGTTCCGATAGATGCCTGCAATTGGTCCTACGAATGTCCTTAGTCGTACCGGTACAAACGGGTCATCCATGGACGAAATTCAAACCTCTTGATATGACAAGATACATTACCGTTTGAAAGTTATTCAAAGGTGATTGTGTAAAGAGCATTTATACTCTTTTCGATTCACAGATATTAGCGATTGACAGTTAATAAATTGAATAAAATTTATATTTTGAAAATTAGTGTTTGAAAAACATGTACTTGCATTTTTATCTACAGCTATTTTATTGATACAAATAAAACGTGTTTTGATACTATTACAGTTGTTATTTATATGTCGTGAAGAATGAAAAAAGTATTTGGTTAGACGGATATCGTACATAATCAAAATTGGCAGTAAAATGTTAATGGATGGTTTGGATTGAAATGAGAACGTCTTACGCTAGAAGTGGATAATATAGTAGTAGAATGTTTGCCTTGATAATGGGGAAGAGGATAAACGATAGATGGTTAGATTTATAGTAATCTTGTTAAAACTACCTGTATTGTTTGCGTCCCACAAGTCTTCGTTACATCTGGCCACTTACCCGTCCGTGTCGAGCATGCGCGGAAACAACCAATGAGGATATACATTGCATTTTGCACATAATGTAAATATAAATGTGGATAATTTAATGTAGGACTTATGGGACATAACGTTTCAGATAGTTTTAACAAGATTGCCGGACGCTAACAGCTCGTTTAAAACTTATAGATGGTTGATGTCCGCGCATGCTCGACACGAACCAAGATTATAAGTGGCTACCCATGGGACATAAACATAACAGCTAGTTTTCATCAAAACCAATTTTCAAATTATTGATTTTGTTTTTCAAAAATTAATTTCAATAACATTAAACTGTTAATAGGCATATACGATAGTTTTTGTTTAAAACAATATATGCGTCCACAACTTGTTCAAACTACTTTAAATATGTGTCAAAGTCAAAGTCAAAGTCAAAGTCAAAGGAGTTTATTTGTACTGAGGCCAGAGGCCCGTATACAAAAGTACAATGCAAAATGTATAAAACATACAAATGAAATCTATAGTGTTTCTCAATACAGATTTCGTTTAGTGAAGGCATGGTAAATGTAATATTGTAAACATTTGAGAAGATTATCCTGAGATGTACACAACAGAGTTTTATATTTATAAATAGATGGCGCTTGCCAGAAGTATTGTGGAAGAAATTTTTCTCTCAAGTCTTTGTAAAAATGACAAACGAGGGTGAAAAGATATTCGCTTTCCAACGCGAGATTACAAATAGGACATATACGTAAAACATATTCAATCGATTGCCATCTACCCTTATTATAATTCAGTGGTAGGACATTGCACCTAAGTTTTGTGTAAGTTGTGCGCACCTTATTGTCAATAACAATATATAAGTATCTTTCTGGTTCTAATATAAATTTATATTCTCTGTACATCACTTATCGTGAACTGTTACAAAGTGAAGACTTCCAACTTTGAGAAAATATGTGTCATTATGATCGTGTAATCAAATGCATCACATACATGTTAACTCATCTAAACCAACTACTGATGGGTATTTTCTGTTGTTCCTGAGCTATGTTGTATAATAAATTGATATTTAGATAGGTTTAATGTGAGTAGTTAGAACAGGGTGAGTGAGAAATTGCTTAGCGCTTTTGGGCGATACTTAAGCCAAAGAGAAAGAGAGAAGAATGAATCATATAGTGACATGGTTCATATTTCATATGTAAAAATACATATTGATCATGTTAAAAATCATAAAAAAAGGAAACAGACGAACACAGACATAAATAAACAACGCTGGAAGGAGCAGAAGTTTTGCGATCATATAGCGTATTATCGAGCATGCAATATTTAATCTGATGATATACGTGAGGCGAAAAGTTTCTATTTCGTCGTTGACTTTATATAACAAACTTAAGAGTTTGTCAGAAGTATTATGTTATTTTCAATTACATACCAAGAAAAATGTGGATCGTAAGATTAATCGTATATAACCGTAAAGTTCTTTGGTATCGTGCTACGTATATCGTTTAGTCACACGTTTGTATCATCACACTCCTTGCAGAAAATATTTAGGAACATGAGTGATTGAACTTATGGAAAAAAATGTTCCACGTCAACTCAGCAAATAAACAATAATTTGACATGTGAACTTTCCTGAGAAATGACAGGATGTATAACTTCATTCATCACCTTTTGAAGAAATAAACGCACAGGATATGATTAAATTAAATTTGACTTTGACTTTGGATAATTCATTTAATTCATTGTATGGTATGCAGCGATGTTTCAAGTATATCAAGATGCTATACCTTGCTTCTTACTACAGAAATGCATCCATACCCACTTGACGTGTTAATATACCAAATATACCACTGCAGCTTACCAGCATCAAAATTACATAATTACAGATTCATCATATACACAACGCTGTAATAACCTCTTTGATAATGCCAGTATGCATATAAATCTTTGTTAATATGCAAGCTTGTTATAGTGCTTTAATAACCCTTATATGTCTATCATATTTCCCTACCGCTGTGATACAATATTGTTGATCTTTTGAATCAGACGATTGGGCAATTAAGTGTGGAGACGATATGTTATAAACAGTGGCAAGTTCAAACGTTATTTGATATTCCACAGTTAACACACATTCCCTTCGGACACACACAAGAAGGTATGTGTTATATATAAACATTACTGTTCTTTTATTAAGCATAACGGCGTTATCTATTTTAAAGTAAAAGAGTAATGTTTATGTTAATTAATGAAACCATAGACATTAATTTTCTTTCATCAATGATTTTCTTTCATCAATTATTAACAACCATATAGACAGTAGACAATAAGTTATTCTTATGGTACCAATTTGATAGGCAATTGTGCAGAACAAATTTAACACTTAACTACGCCGATATTTTCGATAAGAACTTCTTTATATTGTATCCAACTGTACACATGTATCTATTGTATCTATCTGTATAACTTTCAACACTCTGTAAAAGAAATGCTTTTGATAGAAATACAACACGAATGTATCCCTAAACAAAATTCTAACTGGCTGAAGCATGCTTAGTTAATATGGTGATTAAACGTGGCATTAAGATTCTTTTAAATCGCTTAAATGTTAATTCACCATTAGATGTTGCTATACATAAGCTGAGTGAACATTTCTTGAGTTAGTTTCTAACAACTATACATGCATAGCAATATTGTGTTCTTTTGACTTAAAAGTATATAGTATATAGTATATAGTATATAGAATATAGTATATAGTATATAGTATATAGTATATAGTATATAGTATACCTATGCTCAAGGGTTATCACAGATTTAAAGCGTAACAAGGGAATGGTTAGACAGTTATAAAAAACTAAGGTACGAATAAAACCCACGCCCCAGTAGGGTTCATATTACGTATAACAATATCAACTTGTTGACGTCATACTCTAAAATTGATAAGTAAATGCGTTTCATGATCAGTGAAAGGTAAGCAAATGCTTTTAGATCATGCTATCTTACCATATTCAATCAAAAGGAGCAGCTTAAATTTAGTATTTTGGTTTTGCAATATAAAACAATTTCCATTCCTGAAATGAAAAAGGTGTTCACACCAAAATGGCTGCCAGATGTCTCTGCTAAATATTTGACCATTTTTCTACGAGTATGAATGATCGGGTTGAGTCATGAGATATTTGGCCCTCTGAAATGATACATTTGACGTTTACACTAGGTTAATGTTCTAAAAAGACCAAACATGTTACCAAACATGTTACCAATCTCATTAAAATGAGATAATATTTACCTGAGAAGCGAGTAATATCTTTAAGCTTAGAACCTTAGTAATTTGTTTCTGGTTTCCGCCCGGGTCAGTTTCAAACCTTCGCTCGTTTGTTCCCTTGTTGACACGGTGACAAATTAACCCGTAGTTTAGAAATACACGGAAACATTAACTCAAAAAGTAATATAGAATCATCGCATCACTTGTGTCTGTATTAAGAGACCAAAAACAATTTTCGGGCCTTAGTCTGTTTTGATAGTGAACGAAACTATGTTTTGCCATAAATTGACATAAAGTAGAACACGGATATAACGAACTCCAAGGGACCAAAGAATTTAGTTCGCTATATCCAGTGTTCGCTATATCCGGTGTTCGATATAGGCATATAATTTATCTGTATCTGTATTATCTTTTCTATTATTTTCTTCCAGCTCACAAGATGTACTTAACGAAGTGCTGGGTACTACTTAGTCTTCCACTGCTCCTAGAGGCGAGTTGTTTCTTTGGGCCAAAGTATCACTACCTCAATACTGGTGAGACAACGATTCTAACATTATGTCGCTCAGAACACGCATGCATATCACTTCAGTCAATCACAATTTCATTTTGAGATATTTTTTGACAATATTCAGGCTGAAGGCACTTTATATGGTATATATTTTTATGGGTATACAATGCTCATTTCTACATGATGGAACTTCCTATCACATACAATAGAGACAATAATAGATATAACTTCACGTCTCAAGAAAATATATTAATATTAATAAAACGTTTTAACCTTGTCAAAAATGTTATTTCATCAAGTCGGGCCCACAACTGTTAATTAAGTTAATTATGGAGGAAAGAAAATGGTACGTAATGAATTTGTTCTAAAAATGGGACGATGTATTTTTGTTGTTATCTATATGTGAAACTCGAAGACCTGTTGTCATTCTTCTCCCCCCGAACTAGCACCTCAAAAAGCCATAAAAACAACAAATTGCATTTCAAGTTGAGAAAACATGGATGAATCCCCCCCCCCCCCCCCCCAATTCCTTACTAATAGGTATGGATAGCATTTCCTGATCATGGCCATTCAAAGTATTTGTGTATTCAAGCTGCCCCTCTTCAAATATCACTGAGATGTTCGTCTTCTGGTTTCAGACGAGGTGTATTGCGCTTATGAAACTGACACCGATTTCGTTGTCTTACATCCGGAGGAATATTTCGAGGACGATTATGAATGTATGAATTGTACATGTGGATCAGAGGACGGTCTTCAATGCTGCGGGTAGGTCATTCCTCTTGCTGTCTGTGTCTTTATTATTGGGATTATTGACCGGGTAGGTCATTCCTCTTGCTGTCTGTGTCTTTATTAGGGGGGACTATTGACCGGGTAGGTCATTCCTCTTGCTGTCTGTGTCTTTATTAGGGGGATTATTGACCGGGTAGGTCATTCCTCTTGCTGTCTGTGTCTTTATTAGGGGTGACTATTAACCCAATAGGGATTATTGCGATAGCGATAGTCTATTGTGAGGAACTATTGCAATAGCAATAATCTATTGCGGGGTACTATTGCGATAGTTTATCAATAAAGGAAAGGCAGAGTTTGCTGCTTTGTTTGTGATGATATCAAACTAGGCCCAACTTCTGGAAGTCGTTATTATAAACTGACACCAAGACGGTTATCTGTTGTACCCCCCGCTTGCTACTTTCAGCACTCAGCGGTCTGTTTAATGTTTTCCAATATTTTTCAAATGTAAGAATACATGAAAGAGTTCTGGTGTAATTGTCCTTTCAAATTTGAACTGAACAACTGAATTGACTAAAATGTCGATACTATCGATACTATTTATCGCTTCTAGAAATGACTATCGATAAAGTACTATCGGCACAGCAACTATCGCGATAAGTCGATAGGTTGATCTATCGTTACAGCCCTAGTCTTTATGATAGGATGGTGAGCTCATACCAACTTCCGTATTACTTTTTCGTTAAACGAGTTAATGGTTTGGTAAAAGACGAGCGTAAGCGAGTTTGATACCAAGTCATTCACGAGCTAATATCACAAAAGTATCAAATGAAACGAAAAGGATTGTTTTGTTTATGGGAATTTATTTCACAATATCACAAACTGAACGAGAAGATTTGCAACTCTCCTACAAAATGAAGACTTTATCTCTATACGTTTTCACCTTGACGTGGGAAGATGATAGGCTAAACATAATTGCTGTATATTCATGAATTATTTTATTGCAATAAAGTAAACAGCGCCTTGTAGGGGAACGCATCAAATTCGGTTATCATCAATAACCGTGGCTTCAATGAACGGTAGAATCTGTCTTTGATTCTCATATAATTCTTGTTTAGCTATATATTTATCCAGCGATATCATCTTGATATTCCGCGAAGTTCCATGTCACATATTTACTGTGACCAGTCGCAATGTTATCCTGCCATGGGTTGGATGACGAACTACTTTGGATCTCACAAGCAAGATGCTTTGCCTCTCAGAAACAAAGTCATACATTTTTTTCATCTAAATAATATACCTAAACTAGATGTCTAAATACCAGTTGTATTTCATCTCGAGACATGGAAAACGTTTGCTTTGACACTGAATTGTATAACCTGATATGTGACAAGTCATATCAAGTTCTAACCATATTTATTCCCTTCCAGGTATGGAATAATGGCGGGCTATATAGGATTTAGCGACCAGTGCCAGGTTGTTATGCTCGACAACTGTAACTACAGACTCGCCAAATGGGACAACGAGAACGAGGATTGTTATAACTAATTAGCACATGATTTTCATTTTAGTTAAGACCATTTTCAATAAAGGATTTTCATATTTTTGACATTTATCTTCTTGTTGTTAAAACATTTAATTTTTAAATATTTTCATATTCATGGTAACAATGGGTATGCATAGTTAAATTGTAAAAATAGGAAAGTTTATACTTTTTCACAGTGCATAAGACAGTCGATTTACAACCAATTGAACATTTTCCACGTACATTTAACAAGAACGTGATTTTATGATACTATGATCTGCATCTTAACGTAATTTCCCAAGAAAGTTTACTTAAACTCCTTACATTAATCAATGACAGGCTTGTAAAGGATAGAAGCTGACTCGCAGCACAGCCATGTAAACTAGCCACACGAGGGCAATCATTGTCCCTGTTGTCATCAGTTATCGCTAGGAGGGACCTGAAATGCCATAGTGGTGAATAAATATCCTTCCGACAATTCCCTCACGCCTTGAAGTGCCAATTGGGACGTAAACATCCGTTAAACAAGGTTGACCTCTCGATACACTTACCATCAGACTCGGAGAGCATGGCATTCACATTATGAATATTCAAACATTATAATAGCGCTATTCAGGGCGAGACGTTTCATGCATATTTATGGTTAGATCAAACTAAATTTCCTTTTAAACGAAATCGGCTTTAGTGTTTGTTGTTATTTTAAAAAAAAATTATTTTCTATATTCGAATTTTCATATATTCTGAAATAATTACTTAAAAGTTTTTTGGGAGTCATTTGGTCTACGTGTATGAATAGTTTTACTTCAAGGTACTATCTATGCCGTCTGATCAAAATCGACCGTACTCCGTGGAATAAAATATCAAAAATATTGTCTCTGTCTGGGCTCGATTCAGTATGGATATCCTCTCCGTCTCGGTCTCTAAATGAGAGGAAAGCCGTGCTGGATGAAGTTCGAACCCCACTAGAGATAACATTTTACACTTTTTTCCTCGAATCACAGTCGATTTAAATCAGGCTGGTATTTATGTTTTATTATATGTTAAGCGGTGAGAGACTGAGTTTTCTCAGTTGTAGAAAACTGATCTCGCCACTGAGTGTGATATCACTTTTTCGAGTCAGTGAAGATATCACAGTGGGGATGACGTCATGTGTACAATGGTTTGACGTCACTTCTACAATCAACGCGACGTCATCGCCGTCGCTAAGTTACGATCAACAATGGTATGACGTCGCCAGAAAACTCTCGAGTCAAGGCCTTTTGGACATAAATTGCCACATTTTCGACCATAAAGGCATATAATAAACAGAATATCTTTTGTTTTGAGTGTGATATCACTTATCTCTCATCTCGTTAGTGGCTGCGCCACTCGTGAAAATACTGGCTCTACCCCGTCACTCGATGAGAGATAAGTGATATCACACTCAAAACAAAAGATATCCTCTATAACTACCACCAACGCTAAATACCTTTAGTAGTATAGGTTCAAAACGTCTCAAAGTGTATAACAGAACGCTCAGGTATAAAAAATGATAAAAACAAAGATTATCACGGAATCCCTTAGGTTATAAACTGCGTTCGAATCCCACTTAAAAATTGATTACTTTCTAATGCCCTATAAAGACCGGGCCGCAACGGGTGATTTCCCACAGCCTTTTAAAAAATTCCTAGATGCACTACCGGCGTGTGATATAAAGCATTTGTTAAACGTGTGAGAAAATGTCAAAACATTTTCAATGTTAAATAGAGTTTTGGAATGTGAGACGTACTTGAAAGGTTGATATAATGTATTAGATATTTTGAAAAGGTCAAATAATATATCAGTGTCAGAAAGACTGCCCTTGCAAGTGCATGTGGAGCAACGAGAGCACAACTTAGTTTCAGATTACAGGGGGAATTCAAAGTTGTTTAAAATCATTAGCACATGAAAGATGCATAAAGTCAACATTGAGTGAATTATTCGTTATTATAAAATGACATGAAATGTTGAGTTGATTTGGTACTCTCGAGAATATAATGAACATGAATGATCAGAAATTTAATTTGAATGGATAGCACCATCTATGATCCAGAAAATTATATTTCAATAAAAAGTACGTTGTGCAGTACACTCAGGGGCAAAAGAAACGATACAAACTTTTCAAAAGAGTACAAAACAAAATTCTGTTGTCAATGAAATGCCACAACGAATCAAGTTGTGAAGAAGTACTCACAATTTCAAACATCAGAGAATGATACTTTTACTCGTATGACTGTTCAAATACACTAGGGGTCCTGAAACAGCTTTTTCAATGTTATTTTTGGCCATAATCTTTGGAATTTGATAAACAAAATTACGAAATTTATAAATGTTATAAATTAAAGATGGTTAACAATATTAAAAACACTTGATAGAAAATAATTTGTTCATGAATCTTGTCTGTAAGTTGGTTTAAAAACAAGCAAATGGGCCATTTACTTTTCTATCGCGTCCAATTTGAAAGACGTGTTTTCTAAAGCTTAAACAGATACAGCTTTGAAGTTGTAAACTTAGTTCAGTTGGCCCTTGAAGACATGAAATTACCCTGTTACTGCCGTAACTGTCGCTCATAGTTTAATCAGCCATGCGTTTTATATGGTATTGTTTCTTTTGCCCCAGATTGTAGATGCAATTGCTATTGTAGATGCTAATAGATTTTTTTATCAATTTTAACTCACAAAGTACGGTCTAGATCTGAAAATATAACGTTTCAAAGGTTGATGTAAAAAATGAACCTGACATCAATCTAACAGAAAGAACTATAATCTACCTGACCAAAACCAGTGCAACTAAAATATGTAAAGTTTACTTACGTTATGTCACTGTGTTTCCCCACGCGTTCCAATTCTAATATGTGAATACATACCTTTATAACGTTTTAAAGAAAACGACTCCCTAGGTCATTTTGTTTAACAGTCATCTTAGGTTGTGTCAAGGTTAGCTTAGTTATCTGGATAACAGCTTAAATGTGAAGAGCGCAATGATTCAGTAATGGAGAATGCATGAGGTAGAGTCGATTCCCGAATCCACGACACCGATTGCATTCTTCATCTTTGATAAACAAGCCTCGCAAAATACAATGTTTATTCCGAATGCAGGATAATTACGGTCCAAATACACTCGCATGATAACCTCTATTATTCAGATAGGCAATTTATGAAGTTCAAATGTAAATTTAAAAATGTATATTAAAACAAATTTATTTGGTCAATTAAGGGGATGTTGAAAATGTCATATTATTACGTACGACTGACAATCTTAGGTGATAATTATCATTCATTAAGTTAGACATACCCATTCTCTCGCTGATTTAAATGAGAACACTATTATAGTACAAGCGAACTTTCAACGCCTCTTAAATAGCAAGTCAAGTAGAATTAAAGGTCAATCAGACACACGGTGATACCTAAATTGACGACCATAAAATTCGATGAAATGGATAATATAGTTTAAAACAAGGGCGCTCCACACAATATAAGGGTGTATTAAAATACATGTCCATATATAGGAAACTAATCATGTCATTAAAATGTGAAAGAATTGACCTTTTCTTCTGAAAGAGAAAGGGTAATTTTAGAGGGTCCAAATTGAGTTGTCACCGGCAAAGATTTCCAACAACTGTTCATCACAAACTATCAAGTACGAGCCTTGTTTAGTCCTTGTTATTTTGAGAGAGAATTGAACATGAATTCATTTCTTAAATACGGTCTTTTAGTCATCAGCTTCTGCTGCCTTGTACAAGTTGACGCCTCTTGTGAAATGGCTATCGCTTCTGATTTATATTACAATAGTGAGTATATCATTTTTGTTGAAATATGATCACAAGTGTTTATGTCATTTATATAAATATTAATAAAAGCTACAAGTTTCATAAGCATATATTTTCTGATTATCGTTAGATTTAATTTGTTAAAAAAAAAGAAAAACAGATTTCCTAATCTTAATTTCTAAAATATTTAAGGAAATGTAAATTTAAAATTGATGTTGTGTCAAAGTGAAGTTCAGATAAGTCTGAAATCTCAGCCATATCTATTGCATGTTTGATAAATCTTTCAAATATACAAAGGGCAAAAAGTGCTTACTCGTCATATGACATTTCAATTTTTCGTAAAATAATATATTCGCATGAACAAGCATTGAAAGGTTAATTTTCGTCAAAAACAATAGAAAACAATATTCTGTGTGCATCACTGTTGAACAATAGTTTTAATAATTTCTTGAATAGTATTCTTATTCCAAGGTTACAAAATTTAATATTTCAAGAGATTTAGCATGAACAGTCTGTTATCACACACTTGAACACTTGACAATGACCTTTGCAACACTGCAATCCAAATAAAATCATTCAAGCATTCTTTTTATGTTATGAAATTTCCCTTTACAGTAATTTATTAGAACAGCATGCATGTATAAAAATCCTTAAATTGACGTATATCAACGTAGTGAAAATGCGTTTCCCTTAAATAAATGTCATTTACTAAGATAATATGAAGTGTAGAAAATGAGAACTTTACTTTTTTAAATGCAGTTATTGTTGTCAGTATTCAGCACTTCTATCCCTCAAATATGCAGTAATATTGTCCATGTGCATATTCACCTAAAACTTGAACATTATTTATTATTTCCAAAATGAAGAATCCACATAGGAATCCTTGCACAGTTTTAGAGACCTTACTTTCAACAGCTTTTCTTTCAAACGTCCAGTGAATTTACCAAGAATAAGACCTAAACTGGATCTAAATGCTAAATAGATGGTTTTACATATTAACCAGTTCGAAGGTCTTTGAAGTAAAACTAAAGAGTGGAACATTTATTTATAATTTTGCATAATGAAATACACCCTATAACTATACGGCCATGGCTATACAGGATGAAGTATAGTTTAAATGGAATAATGAAGATCCTAGTTTCTTAATGAGAACCCCCGTTTGATGGATATTTGATTCTGTCAAATTATGAATAGATCTTGTACTTTCGCTACACATTTTCACTCAACCGATTACTTTTTTACAGCGATCCGTAGAATAGATCACTAGAATTTGTACTAGCGCAGATAGGTTGATCCAAAACATAACAATGTTGCATTGATCGCAATTGATAGCAGCATTTAAAGTTTCAAAGATAAGGTATTCATGACTTTCGTCTTGAAGACATAATTACTATGAAAGTAAATGTTAATGTTTTATAAGTCATACCTACTGAACCTTCACACTTCTAAATATTTTTTTTTTTTTTCAAATTCTTTATTCTCTTTTCACCACCGACGGTGGTACAAGAGCATAAATATATATACAAGCAAAATAGAAATATACAATGTGAAGGTCGATTTTACATCAATTTTTTCAATACAGAGTTTACAATTGTAACAAATTTTGACATATTTTTTATAACTGATAGCCTTTTAGAACACATCAACATTTTCATTTTATGAATATTAGGGAAAACACAAAAATATTCCGGTATGTAAATCTTTCTTATATCAGCAAAAGCTAAGCATCGGAAAAGATAGTGAAATTCATCTGCTATTGTTGGTGAGTCACAGAGCGGGCAATTTTTATTTTCACGTGCGATGCCTTTCCAGCGGCCAGTTTCAATAGGTAGATAGTGGTTGCTTGTTCTAAATAGCAGTAGAGGGTAGGATATAGATTTAGAAAGTAGGAGATAAGGTTCAAAAGAAAACGCATTTTTGATAAATTTATAGTAGAATGCTTTAGAACTGCTAGAGACATCGCATTGCCAGCTCTGTAAGAATTGGTCCTTTAAAACACGGTCAATCATTTCAACAATATAATTAATGTGATAATACATGGGTTCATGAAACATCAAAGTCAATCCACAATTGTTAAAAAGCATCTTAATGAAACAAAACCAGGGATTAAATATTATTATTATTATTATTATCTAAATATTTTGATTTTGACGATTCAGCTGACACGTATAGGTGGGAGTTGGTGTGTCCCTTACCAGAGCATCTCTTCAAACTGGGTGAGAGTCAGTTGATCTCAGACTGCAGGCAATGTACCTGCCTTGCTGGTGGTCTGCAATGCTGTAGGTGAGTATTTCAACCATTTGATGGATACTAAACAAGCTTATGTGTAATACTATTTAGTAATCGGATTCGGAATTGACAGATGTCAATCTAAATAAATTTAGATCAACAGGTTTTATATTTGGTCATACCAACAGTATGACAAAATAAAAAATCTGTTGATCTAAATTTATTTAGATTGGACAGATGTCTGCTATATTTTAAGGACATGAACATGGATTTACACTGAGCGTTTAAGCAAGACTTCGTTAACCGTTTGTTTTGTTGACCTCATGTTTATCGTACGTTTAACGGGTAGTTTCTTATGACCGGTTCTGCATCACGACTTATCTTCTTTAAGGGCGTATAGGGGTGTTTGAGCAATGAATTAGTCACACTCTAAGGATGTCGAAAAGGAGACGAAAGCCGAGCGTATTCAGTATCGTTATGGGACGTACAAAGAACGATTTGTTTGGCGATTTGTTTTATGGGTTAGTAAGGATACTTGGGTAGCAAACATTTGGTATGTTTTTGGTACACAATGCATCAACAGGTAGTCTCATGAAACAGTTGTGTATTGTCGATTAACATGTAAGAAAGTTGACAAGGCTAAGGTTTGTTTAGATCCTTATTAGCAGCCCCGTCTAAGGACGGGGCTGCTATCAGTTTTTGTGAAGTTTCCATCGCCGCCGCCGCCGCCGCCGCCGCACTCGTACTACTAGCTATAACTTTTTTCCCCTAAGCTTTCCAGAACTCTTATTCATACCTTACTCCTCATACCTCGGGGGAACGATTTTGACACGTTCACTTTCAAGGTCAAAGGTCAAGGTCACGAGCTATGTATTCACACTAAGAATTCCTTGTAAACGCGATAACTTGAAAAGTTTTTGTGCTATGAAGCTCTAACTTGGTATATATCATCCTTGGAAAAGTAAAAAAATTTGAAAAGGTTTTGGCTACAATCCGTCAAAGGTCAAGGTCACAGCAAGGTCATGACGTAAGCATGTTTTAGCGAAAATGCTTTATTTTAACTATGAACACTTTTAATCAATACATGATTGTTATACTCAAAAAAAAGTGTTCAATGATTGTGTGACCTTGAAGGTCAAAGGTCAAGGTCATGAGATATGAGTTATTACAAAATGCACTAAATTGGGGTATAACTTTATCCCATTTAGCTTTTCAGAACTCATGAACATGTCTAAATGTTAATACTTCCAGGGAATCATTATGACATGTTCACTTTCAAGTTCAAAGGTCAAGGTCACGAGTTATAAAATCACCACAAAATTCTTTGTAAACACGGTAACTTGAAAAGTTTTTGTGCTATGAAGCTCTAACTTGGTATATATCATCCTTGGAAAAGTAAATTTTTTTGAAAAGGTTTCGGCTACAATGTGTCAAAGGTCAAGGTCACAACAAGGTCATGACTTAAGCATGGTTTAGCGAAAATGCTTAATTTTTACTATGATCACTTTTAATCAATACATGATTGTTATACTCAATAAAAAGTGTTCAATTATTGTGTGACCTTGAAGGTCAAAGGTCAAGGTCATGAGATATGAGTTATTGCAATTCCTTCTAAACACAATAACTTGAAAAGTTTTTGTGCTATGAAGTTTAGATTTTGTATATATTATCTCTTGAGAAGTTCAACATTTTCAAAAAGTTTTGGGTACTAACTGTCGAAGGTCAAGGTCACAGCAAGGTCAACATATATGGAGAAAATGGATTAATTGTATTTTTAACACTTTATTTCATTACAATTATGTTATACTCAATGAAATGTGTTCATTGATTGTGTGACCTTGAGTGTCAAAGGTCAAGGTCACGAGAAAATTCCCAATTTGGTGAGGCCTGTAAAAGGCATAACAGGGTAAGGCGAAACCCAAAGTTCCGGGGCTGCTCTGCTTTTGCGGTATCCCGCAAACGCTAATCTAGTGTTTAATAAGCGATCCACATGTACATGTGATTACTTTAGATCACTTTTGTATCGTTCTGCACCTGTTTCAGAGTGGACGAGGGTGCTGGAGTGATGAGTATTCCAGAGGAATGCGAGGTGGTTTCTGGGGACGCCTGTCAATACCAGATACTGAAGCGAGTCGACGGCACTCCCTGTTTTTGAAAAACGATGGATGCAAATTTTTAAAAGGATTAAAGACGTCATTTTCATATTGTCATTATGTCAATAATTGTGATTGATTCTCTGACGTATCCCCTTTTACAAAGCTCTGAGGTTGTTGTACGTCCTGAAGGTAACCTTAGTGCATTGTTATAGAATGGGAGTTAAGGTTAACCTTAGTAATTGTTGCTTTGTGAAAGGTGGTCCAAAACCTGTTTTTGTATGTTGGTCACACATTTTTGAAGGAATAAAGACTCCATTTATATTATGTCATTTTGCTTCACTGATTTGACGGATGCTTGATATTCTTTTTGATTAAATAAAATCTTTTTCTTTTTCTAAATTGTCGAACCCGTACTATAGTGATATAGATAAATACACTTGATTCTCTTACCCTGTTTGTATAATATGTTTGATGTTTGTAGCGCATATAAAATAACATACATGTCGAAACGGTGATTCTATTTCACAAATGAAATACATATTATATCTATGAAGAAGACGATCAAGCCCTATAATGTTTTCGAAATGGAACATTTGTACAGTAAAGAGTGTTGGATGTAAGTGTCATAATGATTGTTTTTATCCATTTTTTTAAACCGATGTTTGATGTAATTTTCATAAAGGATTGAAATAATAAAAAGGAAGTCCGATGCAATTTTTATCTAGAATTATTATGCATATAAAGGGTGTTTGATGCAAATTGTATCAATGGTATTAATGCAGATCACTAAGGGATGCTACATGCATAAAGTTACTGATAAAAGTTTCTTTTTATATCACAACCAGTAACTGTCGTTATAGTTCATTAAGGTGATCTTGGTATTTCACATGAAATTTATACAGTTTACTTTTACGACTTGTTATTGTAACTTCGGTGAAGCAAACGGTGTATACACATGTATCCAAGTCCTCAACTTTGATGAATGATAATTCTCATACCTCAGGGAATAGTAAAGTGGTTAATATGGCTTGATAAGAATCATTCACGAGATTGCTGCAAAGTTGTTGTTGGAAGACAGGCTGTGAGAACATTACCTCTGTCCAAAACTATGATTAGGGACTGACAAAAGCAAACTTTTGAAAAGAGAGAGCATTGAAATTCGTCGAACTATACATTGCATGCTGAAACGTTTATTTCAAAAGGATTAAAAAATCTATTTCATATCAAGTTATTACGCTAACTCTGTGCTTGCCTTGATGTCCTATAGCCAAGCGTTGTGCTACACTGTTGTGTTTGTGTCCGCAGAGCTTCCACATACCCTGATACTTTGCACGGCAACACCTCGTATCTCTCTGTGGATCGTAATCTTCAACAGCTGCAAGTAGTTCGTATGAAGACCATCGGTCCTTTTACAAAGTGTTATACATTTTTAACATAAATGAACATATAAAGCAGAATTATACATACAAAACATGTACAAATATGTTGATAAACATAATTTTTTATACAAAGTTTATTATTGAAACTGTTTTGCCTTAATTCAAAAACAAGTATTTACATGAGTAAATCTGAATATAATGAGGATAGTAGCTGTTTGAGTGGCATTCTAGAAGTTTATGGTATAAGGAAGACAAGAGTAATTCTATGGATAAACAACTTCTTTATTGGACGGTGGCGACGTTTCGGTATAGATTCTTATACCGTTTTCAATCATATGGTGCTATGGATAAACAACTTCTTTATTGCGACGTTTAGAGGATAGTAACTGGTTAAATTTATAGATTTGAATAATAAAGTTATGGTACATAACGGATTCTTATATCATGATAACATTCAATTCAATAATTCAGTATAAAATAACACTCATCCTCGATGAATCTGTTCCCAACCACCGACCCTAATTTACTTTTAACCCTTAAATAGTCACAACATAAGCCCATACTTGCATGATGCGTGCCTCCTTTGAAAGGAAAACACACTTGCGGGCGTGTATTTCACGTGAAAATATAAGATAAGTCTAGAAGATTTAATTAAATTAACATTAATATGATAACATGTTTGTCTTCCTTTTGTTGCGTCTTATTCTGCTTCATCAGCCTACATGTCTCCGCGTTATGCTCCAACCTATCCCCTTAAATCCTTCTAAGCTCCCATGCAGCATCCCAATAAATCTTCACAAGAGGAATCGCTAGATATCAGTGTAGGGAGTTCGAAATAGTGAAAACGGACATGCTATAAATAACGTTGAGTAAGCTTCAGCGATATCAGGGTTAGGTTGGAGCATAAGGCGTAGACATATCCGCTGTAACAGGATGAAAACGTTCAAACTAGGATTATATAGAGAGTTTTCAATATTTTTCAATTGACCTCAATATTTCCTTTCACAGAAGAAAGTTGTCTGAAAATATGTGCTATTCATTTCCATTTTGTAGATTTCATAATGCTTACCGGTAATCCTCGTTTAAAATGCTATTTTTATGTATGAAAGATCAAAACGTACAACCTTGAAATATTCCTCCTTATCTTCATGATTAGTGTTTTGAAAAATTCTAATCATGTTATCACAAGTTACCAATCCACATACTCAAATAATGAAATCAAAAGGTTGCGGAGGAAAGAGTTCACCTTGACACATACCTGCAATACATTTTGTCTTTTAGCAATATTGTAGGCACACCAAGATTCGACCCATGACCTTGTTGCAGCGGATCATAAACAACTAAAGTCTACTAAACAATGTAACAATTTCACCCACAATGCTATCTTGAGTTAAAAAAAGAGACTTATTTACGCACATGGTCGTTTGAAAAAATCCCGCTTGATTGATCAGTCCCTCAATGAATGATGACTGAGTGTTTACCCCTGAGTGTCAACATGTATCATCTCTCCTTTAATTTATTTGTTATCTTTGGTCGAGCTATCACCGTAGTATCACGTGGTGGTGTATATCAGTAGATAGATAACTGTCACATGTTCTGACGGTTGATTGTAAGGTAGGTGTGTCAGTTACTTCTCTTACAGTGTTTGCATGTACATTTAATATCAAGTTTCAAACGGAATATTTTAAAATTTGTAAAAAGAGAGAATTATACCATGGTCGATTGAACCAACAACAAACTTAGATATTTAATTATTTTTCAAAAGTTTAAAATATTTTTAAACAATCGATTGGAAAGAAAACTCAGACTTTAATCTTTTATACAAAATGTGTATCAATGCTATCTCTCTTTTTAAACAAGTAACGTTTCATTTCGGGGGGAAATTTTTAATCTAAAAATTATAACAATTAACACTTTAGTCATTATAAGTTATTTGTCTTCAAAATTAATAATAAATTGTACTGCCCAAATATCGAGATTGATTGTCAACAGCATCACATTTCAGCTTTACGTGGTGTAGTAAATACATAGTTTGTGGTTCAATTTGGTCATATATGAAATATGAGATATCTTAAGTATTGATTGCAATTCTTATGCTATGAAATGTAGGGCTTATAGTGATTTAGTTTGGATCAACTATCATTACAGTGATGACGACACAATGTCAAGTTTTCCAATTTGTCAAGTCTGTCACAAGCAGTTCTCACTCAAAGGCCCCGCCCCCTTCCTGCTCCCGTGTCTCCACGTTGTGTGCGAGACATGTACGAGATCTGCAGCTGGGCAGAAGATATCATGTAGCACGTGTCAGAGAGACGTCAACCTCACAGAAACACCTCTACAGAAGGACGTGATCAGAGAGCAGGAAATACTCCATCTGACCATCAAACATCAACCAGAACTGGTCTTGTGCACCCTTGAAGATGACGGCAACCAGGCGGTGTGCTGGTGTAAGGAATGCGATGACTTTCTGTGTGAAAACTGTCAGATGGTACATGGAAACTTCAAAGCAACAAGGAAGCACGTTGTCCTGAATATCAGTGAAGTCAAATCTCAAGATTTCGAGAAAGATGAATTCTGCTCATTCCACAAAAGGAATTTCCTTGAAATATGGGATGAAACCTGCCACAAAATTATCTGTGATAAATGCAAACTTGGTGATCATGCTGACCACAAGACTGTTGATTTTGAAGAAGCTGCTGAAACAGCAAAGAAAGAAGTTGAAGCATTGGCAAAAGAAGTCCAGTTCACCGTTGATCAACATGGAGCTCGTCTAACAGAAGCAGAACAAAATATTCAGTCATCAGATGAGACATGTGACACCCTCACTGAGAACATCAGCCACACCTTCAACACCCTGAGAGCTTTGATGGACCAGAGGGAGAAGGAGCTGATGATAACACTTCAGCAACACCAGGAGAAGGTTAGAAGAGAAATGGGTCAGAAGAGGGACACATCAGAAGTTCATCAGCAGAGATGTCAGACTACCTCTGACTACATCAACAAGACTCTTCAGTATTCATCTCGACGTGACATCATGTCACTGAGGGACCTTCTGCAGAGTAAAACCGGAGATTGCACAAGTTCTGCACGCGCTGTTGTCGATGATAGGCTTCCCTTACCAAGGTTCAACACTGCTGGTCTGAAGAAGATTAAATCTGTCCTGGCAGGATTTGGCACAATCTCATTGGAGAATGATCCAACTTTGGGACAAACAGTCAAAGGTAACTCAGAAAAATCTTAGGTATTTTTGAAGTTTGAGTTAGGTCAGAATTATTTTCCCGACAAGTTCTATTCCTATTAATAACTAACCATGACTCCTTCTCAGTGAATTATTTTGTAGATTTTCCTGAAAAGGCTCGATCATTTCTCAATCAAGATTTGTTTTAAACATGGACTTTCTAACTTTGACTCAACTATATGCTAAGAATTCATAAGTACTGCAATTAAGTGTTAATGTACAACCTGTGTCTGTTATATTAATTGTGTTAACGTAATCATGATGACAATCAAATGAAGCACTTTTCAACTCTGAGTCATCCCAAAGGCTATATCCTGATTTGTGCATTTCAGATGGTGAAACACAAACAGAGGGTTTGGCCATAAACGATAACGAAAACCTGAAGCAGGTATATATATATCATATGCTAATCTTTAACGATTTCAAATTAAAGTATTACTAGAAACTGTTTGATCCCAACTGTATACATATTTTAAATTAAGGATATGTCTCCTAGCAATTAATCATTCGATTTCACAAACATAGAATACCATATCAATAATATTGATAAAAGAAAACAAGCAACAGAGTATCTTAAGGAAATTACGGTTGTTAAACTAGATCAAAAGAACAGAACAATTTCCGTTTAGAAGATATTCACAAATCATCTCAAATCTCTTTATATCTACTCAAAAAGTAATAACATGCGTGGTATTTTTTTTACAAAAAAATGTTTCTTAGAATACCGATATGGTCTCAGATTTTAGATGACAATGTCTAACATAAAGGAATATTCAACATATAAGATTTTGACCAAATGTTTGTCGAATCGTGATCAGAAAATGCACGTGTTATGTCACAGATTAAAGACATATTGCACGTGTCAAATAGGAAACTCTTTTCAGGAACTTGCGGAGCTGAAGTCCTGCCATGGGGAGGAGATTAAATCTCTGAAAGATGGTTTATCAATACAGAAAGAGAACGACAAAAAGGAGATTGAATACCTCAAGCAAAGACTTACCACAATGAAAGAGACCTACGAAAAGGAGATGAAAGGTCTTAGAGAAACTTTGACTCGCGAGAAGGAGGAGAGAAAGGGTAGGATTAAGAACATTATTGATTAACAAAATTAAAAACAGATAACAACTCATAACAACAAGACATAGCTATGCAAATGCACTTTTCTCCGACATCCGAAAAGTCTATACAAAGTTTTTAAATAAAGTGAAAACGAAATTCATGTAAAATGTTTGGTGTGCTTCCTGGGAAGGCAGATAAATCTCAAACAACTATACAGGGGATATAAAAGTTTCAATTATCACAAACACACATCAAAGGTAGAAACTTTATTTTGTTCCCATGTTTTTAAGACTTCTCTACATAGTCTTGACAAGTGTGAGCTGGGGCATTGTCAGCTAACAGTGTTTTGCCGCGGCGCTTCGGTTTCGTAACATGCTCAGCAGGTTGCAGTAACAAGCTCCAGTAATGGTTCGACCCTTAGCTAGAGAATCCGTCAAAATGACTCAACGACAATCCCAACAAGATGTGTTTGTGAAACACGAATGCCCCCGGATGCATCCTGCTCGCTGTGTCAAGGTCAAGGTCACAAGGTCAAATGTCATGGTGTCATCTGAAAGGTCTCATTACAAGGGATCCATATGTCAAGTATCAAAGACCTAGCTCTGACCAATCAAAGTTATGACCAAGGTTAAAGTTTTTGTGGACAAACGGACACACAGACGGACAGGTGAAAAACAATATACCCCCGGAATCTCCGATTCGGGGGCATAAAAACCAGACACCATGAATTTTCCTGCAGACTTTTGCACCTTGGTCTTTTTGAGAGGTGGTGACGCAGTATGCTTCCACTCTTTGCTCATCTCTTTGGTCTCAGGATCATATTGATAGACCCAGCATTCATCCATGGTAACAAGACGTTTGGAGAAATCATCTTCGTCTTGTTCCAGAAGCTCCAATGCCTGCCGTAACATGTCCCTTCGATTCTGTTTTTGCAATGGATTCAGCAAGCGAGAAACCAAGCGAGCTGACACTTTGGACATATTTAACTGGTTATGGAGTTTGCTCCATGCACTGCCATAACTCAGACATGTCTCACGCGTTTTCATGTGTAGACTTACGCGGCGATCTTCTTTAACCATCGTCTCAACCTTCTTGATGAAATCCATATCATGAGTAAGTGAGGGGCGTCCACTTCTTTGAGAGACATGTGGCATGTTTGGAAATTCCTTTTCCATCTAACAGCGTCATAGGATGGGCTGTCATTGTCATAAACATCATGAATTTGACGTGCATTACAGACCTTCAAATGTAATAACTTCATTACACTGCGCGCCTCAATTTTCTTCATAATAGGGGGAATGGGGTGGGGGGACTGTGCTATTTGGTCAACAGACGTAAACTGACTGTCGCGAAAAAGACTATTGTTGACCCAGGAACTAGACAAGGATCACTTATGCTACAGTGGTCCGTATTCATGAACCAGTACATTCTTTGTGATAATTGAAACTGATATTCCCTCGTATTTGCTGTTTTTGAGTACATACTGTCCAACCGACTTCTGTTTAAATAGTTCATGCAACTGCTTATTCATTCTGTGCTATTTACAGGTCTCTATAGATTACAACCACACGCTTCAGATTCATCCTTCATGATGAAATGTGAGTATGCTACAAATTGAATTGATAGATCTCCTTCCAAAAGGATATCAGCCATTTATTAAAACTTATGCAACTTTAGAAAACAATTAAGTCTAAGTTGCTAAGATATTTATGACCAAGAAGAATGTTTGTACATATTTGTATCTAAATATAAGTTTTGGATAGGTATACATAAGAATTTTTCAAAAACTGACAATGAACACCGTGGAAGCATATGCCGCCCTAATGGTTCTGATACAATGTTTCAGGTCCACGTGTAGAGTTCAGTAAGAACAAGTACAACATTAAATGGTCTCACATCAACACTGAGGGCGAGTTGATCAACAGTCCTCTGATCAACCCTCCACAGACCAACCCTCTACACAGTGTCCAGAGACTGCACAATTTCCTTGGTCCAAGCAGCACTGCCCAAAAGCTCCAGTGCGAGACACAGACACTGCAGAACTACATTGGAACCAGCAGCTCTGTCCCCCTCCCCCCGTGTGGATCTCCTCAGTATTGGGAAGTGAAGACACATCTGGGGGATGACAGTACAGCCCCCTGGGGCACTACCTTCCTGGAGATAGGACTGGCGAGGGAGAATGAACAGGATTCGAGTAACTTCATTTCTGGACAGCCCAAGTCTAACAGTCTCACCGTTGTACGCTGTATCGCTCACAGGTCGATCTGCAGGAATGTCTGGGGACATGGTACGAACCTCAAACATGAATGTCAGCCATACTATTTTATCTGTACTGGCACATCCAACACTCTACATTATGGTGTTGTCTATGATAGTGCCAGGAGTCGTATTGCCTTCTTAGATGTACTGAATGAGAATATCATTGCTAAGATTGCCAATGTAGACAGCTCTGTTCCTCTCTGGCCGATGTTCGGGGGTTTACACTCGTTTATGTCACTAGTTGTTGGGGATGATATCAACATGACGGAAAGCAAAAAGGCTTTGCTTTTAAAATGTCTATATTAGAGAAGTTTTCCTTTTTAGGTTATCATTTGTTTCGAACTGCAGGAGGATTATGCTGGAACAACCACAAATAACCTACATAAACTGAAGTACAAAATAAAGTACACATCAGTTGTTTTTGTTGTATGTAGGAATTTTTATTTTAAAGATTTTATGTTCTCAGCGTCGCACTCTAAAACTGGACAAGTACAGGATATTAATCATTCAAAGCTATCTAAATAGTTTTGGCATTTTTTGTCAACAACAAAATTAAAAAATCTATGTTGATAAAGTTAAATTTTATGTTTGAATAAAATAAGCCCCATTCCTTACAAGTTTTACAAAAATCTAAACAAAGTGGGGTCATGTAAGTGTAATATTTTTCCCCTGTCGGAATTTAACAAAGATATCCAAAAGAAGGCAGTAACTAGACACCAAAATATTCGTCTCAACTACTGCAGATAGACGTTATAAAACGAGATAAACAAATGCATCACAAGTCTTTTCAATATTGAATAAATCTAACTGAACCGAGAGGAGGGATACTTTTTGTGTACTTCAGTTTTGAATGCTGAATATTAAATATTAACTCGATTTAATTTGTTAGGTGGTATGTTTGTCTTTTTATTATGTTTATTCCGTTCTCTGGTCTGATCAAACAAACTAGACTCACATTAAATTCAAGTCTTGATAGAATTGTGAATATCTTGTTCATTTGATTTAATATGAATAGGAGGAAATGATTATGAAGTATGTGGTATATAGTGACCGGGTCAGCGAGGTTATAGCATAAAACCTCGCGAGCGGTTCCCCAAGTAGAGTTTGTCATAATGTGAAGACATTTTCCCCAAGACGCCCACGGGGAAAATATATCAAGTTTGCAAATATTGTTTAAAACCGTTTAGTGGTTATGTATATACATGTACGTCGTGATAGAATAAGTATTTACAATGCATTTATGATCGACACTCCAATTTGTAATAAAGTATATTTCTTTACTAAAAAGATTTAATATTTCATGATTTAGGGTGAAATACCGGGATGTATTATACCCCACTACGATGTACGATGGGTTTAAAGTGGTCATTTCGTCCTTCCTTTCTTCTTTCCGTGCAGTCATGTCAAAATCCGTTAGGTTTATAGAGCAACCAAACTTTTCACACTTAGTTTGAGCTAATCTGGCCTGTAAGGCCCGATGGGCTTATGGCATGTTGTCCGGCGTCCGTAAACTTGGTGGAATTTCGACTTCTCCAGAACCATTAGACCTAGAAAGCTGAAACTTTGTGTACAGACTCCTCGACTCGAGCGGATTAAAATTGTAGCTTTGGTGGCTCTGTGGTCCCTCAAGAGCCACGCCCTAAAAACCTTTTTTCATCTTCTCCAGGAGCAATAGGCCCAGAAAGCTGAAACCTTGTCAATATACTCTTTGACTACCGAGGATTATGATTTATAGCTTTTGTGGTCCCTAATAAGGGCATCAGGGGCCACATCCTTTGACCTAATTTTATCTTTTTCTCAGGAAGCATCAGGCCTTGAAAGCTGAAGCTGTGTGTGCAAACTTCTTAGATAAAGAGGAACACAAATTGTACATTTGGTGACCCTGTGGTCCAAAGTAAGGGAGGAACCACATTTGCCAAACCCTAAAGCAAAATTGATATGAAGCCTGATGAGCTACAGAGCCACTGGCTCTTTTTAAAGTTCGAAAGCCATTTTCGAAAAAACAAGTTTGCCACTAACGTGGCAATGTCCCCCGCCATTTTAATATTTCGAAATAATTGTCACATTCATCAAATGCACTATTCCCACTGACATTGAGTGCAATGGTTGAGATATTGCTGTAACAAGAGTGGCGACCTTAAACATAAAAGTCAAGGTCATCAAAACTGGTGTCTGATGTAGGCTGTGACCAGACTTGAAGACATTTGGTGCAGCAGTTCAAGAGATATCGCTTTAACAAGAGTGTCAAAAGTGGCCAAAGTGCCGTGGTGACCTTGAAGTTAGGTCAAGGTAAAACGAAGTTGTCTGCGTAATCTCCTAATGAAGGCTGTGACCAAATTTCAAGACATAAGGTGCAGACCCTTATAACATATAAGGTGTTTCAAAAGTGTTAATGTGAAGTGGTGACCTTGAAGGTCGCCCAATGTGACTGGTGTCTGCGTAATCCTCCAACGTATGTTGTGCCCAAATATGAAAACTGAAAAGGTTCATGAGATATTGCCTTAAAATAGGTTTCAAAATCTGTCAAAGTGCCGTGGTGACTTTGAAAATAAAATCTAGGTCACCCAGGCTGTGACAATATTTGAAGACATTTGGTCCAAAAGTTCATTAGATATCGCGTTAACATGACTCCGGACGTACGTACGAATAGACGCCGCTGAATTCGACGGGAGACAAAATAACAGAAAGGATAGTATGGCTCACATGTCCCGCAATCTTCTATACAAGCTTTAGGTCGAAAGCCAATGAAAGACAACTTCTGAACCAAAATTTCATTTATCTGGGTGTGATTAGTGTTAAAGAAAACGTCCCTGTTGACCATCAGACCTTTTAATAGCTTTACGTTACATTATAGAATAAATTTAAGGGGCATAACTATGCTAAATTTCAGACAAAGCTTGCAAACTTGTTCAAGAGTATATTCAGGTGTATCCAAAACCAAATTTAATTCACCTTGGTGTGAAAGTGTCCAAGAAAGCTTTTTTCCCTCATTGAAGTATCATACCTATTTATCGCTCCAAGTCCAATTGCGCAATCAAGGGCCATAATTCGATCAAGAGTAACAGGTGTACTGATAACCCAAGTTTCACTCATCTTGGTGTACTAGTTTCCAAGAAAATCTGTCCTCATAGTACCTTGGTAAAAAGGGTCGTGTCCATGGAAACGACAAAACATTAATTCCAGGAAATTGAAAATGGTCCAACCTCTAGATAAGGTTATGGCTAACAAGTGTGCAAAGTTAGGTTGATCCGACTCAATGGTTTGAAACAATTGACCGAAAGGAAGGAGCGCTATATATTAATTGTCAACAAGATATGATCCTCCAATTGGGACAAATTATTCGACACTAATACCTAGATTGAAATTGGCTTTTGGTTCACATGTTGATAACTTTTGTTCGAAGCTAGATCGAAAGTTATTTCCCCAAGTATTATATATTTTTGGCGGAGTTCATGGTGCAATTGCACTTACCGCAGCTGCAACGAGGAAAGATTTCAGACAATAGGCGTTTGAAATTTTCGTTTCAGAAATTTCTTTCATTGACTTATGACCTATATGGCATATAGCCGATTGCGGGGATGTACGATAAATACTGTTATGGACAACAATGAAATACTAGCTTCAATCAGCGAATCCGGATACAGTGTGGATACCTATATTTTCATGTGACCAATTTATATCACAATACATATACATATGTAGTCACTTGTCGAGTGCCGTTACCATCTTTGATCACATGAAGGTAACATATCGGGTAACTTCTGGTTTGGGCTGGTAACTTTTTAATGTTTTTGTTGAATTTGACCATGAAATTTAGTAAAATCATTCTTTCGGGCTGGTAACTTCTCAGGCTTATTTCATACACTGATGATATATATACATGTATATATATATATATTAAAATCGATTACATTCAATTTCCACGGCAAACACCTGGATGCAATACATGCAACAATGACTGCAAAGTGAAAAGACCACGTTGAAATGATAACACAAATCCGTATAAACCATTTATTACATATCCGTGACGGCAGCCTATGTCGAGAGACTGTAGCGACTATCACAGGCGATAGACTTGGTCCCGTCCTCTTCTGTGGTCAGCTGGAGGCGTCTGCAGTACCTCACCATGAAGTCAACACACCGCTCCTTGCTGCAAGTAGTTGGAGCATTGACAAGAATTAGGAGATATAATGTCCACACACAAAAAATAGTTTCGATGAGATCAGGAGATTTAAATAGCGGAAGTGAAGTGTATTAGACGCGAGTCATGCATTTCCGGTTGTCCGCCATATTTATGGAAACGTTTCCATAATTAAGAAGATTATTTTTACCGGTGATTCATTCGAAAACTACTCGACAGATTTTTTTTATTTTCGTAAATATAACTTAATTAAATAATAGAATAAATTCATAACATGCATTTTGTCGAAAACCGTCTCGTTAAAAAGCTCATAATATGTGCTACTGCTCCTTTAACGCCGTTTTAAAGAGTATTAAACATCACGGCTATGTGAAATATCAATTGTCCAGCCCCAACCAATCAACCAACAAGACAATTTGTTCACAGAATTGGATATATATATATATATATGATTTCCAATTTGTCCATTTTACAAACAGAAATAGAAACAATAAACTATATGTTATGGGATTCTGAACCTATCTTCAATATATGGAAGGAAATAGAATCGTGGTTAAACTCTCTACAACTGAAATTGAAAATAAATGTTATCATATTGGGAATGAAAGGAAGGAACAATAGTCATGTTAATGCAATCATTTTATTAGTTAAACAGTACATCTACCGATGCAGCATTAATGGTGTTAAACCAAAGTTAGAATATGCGAAAAATGAAATGTTACGGTATTTTGATTTGTTTTTCTATCGACAGAAATCAAAATTTGTTTTTCTATTTACAGAAACTGATGAAATATTTTCAATATTGGTCATCTTAACACTTATTGTTAAGAAAAAATTCTGTTCTGCTAAAGTAAAAAAAATATCAGCCACCTGTGTTTGCTTAATATCCCATGTTTCAATGAACTAGGAGTTTTAGTTTATGGCTTTTGGTCCGAAACCAAATAATGACTTGATTTTCCATGAAAAATGCAAATACTTGTTCAAAAGAAATGGGAAACCTAAAAAAGGCCTCACTTAATGATTTTCTTTCAAAAACTTTGATTGGGGATTTTAAAAAATATGGAAGAGAAAGAACTACAATATTGCCTACTAAAAACAGTCTGTCAACAATGATTTAGATTGCAGGGACCTACAAGATCCAGCGGGGCGATATTACATTGTACAATGTAGCTGCTTTACAGTTCCTTCAGGATAATATTGTAGGTTGTGCTATGTATGCGTGAGGCGTATATTTAGGAACCGGAAAGTGTATGATGGCCACACTTGATTCGCCTTCATGTCGAGGCTTACGTCTCGGACGTTTGGTAAACTCTTTATTTATGAATGTTGGTCCGATGTTCAAGGTCGCAAACTATTATAGCTCTAAATTTAATTTAAAGTCGAACGCGTAGCGTGAGGCTTTAAATGGATAATTTAGAGCCTCTGATGAAATAGACGAAGTAAACAGAGCACCGTATAACCAAATTATACGCCCTCTGATTGTTTATGGTAGGCCTTCCATAAATGTGCTCGTTTCTGATTGGCTGCTTTAAAAAATCAGAGGGCTAATAATAATACCGTTATATGCCGCTGATTTTCAATCACAGTATGTTTATCTCCTAAATATACCACACAAAGTAAAATACTTTTAGAAAATTTAATATTGCAGTTTGAATATCACAAGGGACATAACTCACCCGAGGCAGGCGAGGGAAGCGCCAGTAAAAGCATCGAGGCAGGTCACGTTCACCCCGCCACCAAGCACCAGGGAGGTTCCCTGGTTAATAGTCAGGTCAGACATCTGCTGGCTTGCATTTTCTGAAACAGTATACACGAATTTCGAAAATCAACAACCGTGAACCGTAAACATTAATTTGTACAGTACATCTACTTTCTACTTCGTAACGATTAAATTTCAAATGTAGACGTCGCATTTGCAACTTCAATATCTTATCTAACCCAAAGCAAAGTATCAATTTTAAGAGTTGATTGCTTTAAATCCGTGTTGAAAAAGGGTATTTCAACTCCTATATACGTATTGTTGCTTAAATTGCTGAAAATTTATAAATTGCACGACTTTGTGTCCGTTTCAAGTAATCTATTTACGAACATCAAATGTAGACGTCAGTACATATAGACTAACAATTCAGAAAACTGTATGCAGAGTTTCTTCACTTAAGGCTGCAATGCTTCAAATTTGAGTTTAATAGGTGGTTTGTCAATGCACGTAACGTCCCTTATATCAGTGGCCCCTTACCACCTTCGCTGGAGCCTTCATATAGGCACCATCAGCAGTTTCCAGTAAACGTTGTGATTGGAAACGTTATGTTTAAACAAATGTCTTAATGTGTTATGGTAAAAAGGGTCTCCTGTGATTATTTCATTGGCATTGAGAAATTGTTGAAACAAGACATGGTCTTCAACATCCCCCGCTAAAAATGATTTCATTAAAGCTCCCAATATTTTCCTACACAAGTGCCGTTACCCTGTAATATGTAATTGCATAAATCTCATTTTTTAACTCCATCAAGGTAATATAGTTTCGTAAATAGTTTGAGAAAAGTTGTCCTGTTTGACAACCTCGAACCGAGTCCTAAAACATGGAACAAGGACAATAAATCCGTAAAAATATAATTTTGCTGGTCTGATTTTTTAAAAGTTATTGATACCATGAAGACACAGCAAAATTTGTAATCCTATCTTGAATAGTTTGCGAAAAGCTGTCGCCTGACAGTAAAACGGTAACCGAGTTTTGGTGAATTTTGCTAATTGGACGATTTTATTTTTGTATTTCGCACGTGTACAGCATTCTCCAATCACCTCTATGGTCCGGTATATATAATCCATATGTAGAAAACTACATTTCAAGTTACAGACTAAGGTCAAGACGACATACACGTTACAAACACAATATAATACAGCAATTAATTTCATTAATTAATGAGCGACTCGTTTAAAAGAAAAAATAAAGTTGGCGAGTTCCTGTACTATATTCTTACAGTAATCAAAAACAGTAATATTTCACATTCAAGCAATCTTTCATGCCCAATAAGCAAACTTATGCCAAAATGAAAACCGCAATATCGAATATGCAAATTATAGTAACTTGCCCGACAAATGACAACTGCCATCCCAAATATACAAACTAACATGCCAAATGCCATGTGAAAAATGAACTGCCGTGCTAAATACAGATTTTTTTTCTGGACAATACGCACTTGGGGCGTCTTCTTCGTTCAGTTCCAATTTTTACTTACTTTGTATGTGCTTAGATCTAGTAAAGGACTGGACTTTTTTACTTTGGTGATTCTGAAATTTTCATTTCTTCTGGTTTCCACGGACACATTTTGAATTTTTAATGTCATTTTATTCTAAAATATGTCCCTTTTTAATTGTCTACAGGCAAATTGGGCACAGATGAGGTTTTATTAAGAGTCGCCGCGGGGGACGACACAGTGCATCACATGTACATATTTCTACTCAATTTCTAGTATTTCTTGAGGTAGATGTTACTTCAATCTAAATAAATTTAGATCAACAGATTTCATATTTTGTCATACTAACAGTATGACCTGTTGATCTAAATGTATTTAGATTGATGTCACTTGAATCGATTATTTGAATACATCGAGCTGTAGAGAACTGTCTTGTATCAAACGAAACCTTTTAAAAATCATACTTTTCGGAACTCGACCTGAACAAGTACCCAATTTGTAGAATTGCAGAGTATGTACGACCAATATTGCAATATACCTATTTAAATGCTACATTTTCTAAACTAAACTTACCGTCAAAGGCGACTTCCAGAAGCGGATACACGCAGCTTTCCGATAAACTGAGGCCGACCATACAGGCTCCTAACAATAAGACGAGTACAGCTTTCATTGCCACCTGAAATCAAACTCGCTGATTAATCCACTAGATTCAAATTAGTCCGGTGGTTATGTCACTGTGGCGAGGAAAACACTGGTGGATCAAGCACGTACTCCGGTTGAGGCAAAGTAAGGAAATCAAATAAAAATGGTTTATTTTAATCTTTGTCGAGGTGGGACGCATCTAAAGCAATCTTTATTCAAGAGATGGAGGTTAGCATAGAATATCCTGATTAAAATGTGCTTTTTATTCAGGTAATGGATAAAATTAACAAAACCTTCTCTTGTGAATTACTTTCTATTTTTTGTCATATTAAATTCAAAATTGTTCTTGAAATGTACCGTTGAAAAAAACAGCAGTTTGAAGGCTATCTCGTAATGTTAACTGAATGAATTAATTAATTCAATCAAACATTTACTCGTTGACCAGGGGTAATACGTCACTCAGAGCTTTGAGCATGCAATGTGCATGGATATATGCGCTATATGAATGGACTATTATATCTCAATTATAGATGAAATACATTTTGGTGAACTTTTAGCAAAGCCGAAAGTAATCCGGTTGATAATGAAACTGACAAAGCATGAAGTTTTAGCGACAGGTTTTCCATACCGTTGCTTATCTTCCCCCACCGTGAAACGCAAGCTGCAAACTGTCAACTGAAGTCTGATTGCTTCACGGGATGCACGTGGGAATAGGGGCGATAATTGCTGAGTTTAGGAGCTGCGTTATTGGCCGGGAACACTTTTATCAGGATCAATCAAAACTGAATAAAATACACATCTTCTCACGATATCGGAGATTCCGGGAGTATATAGTTGTTTTTGCCCTGTCCGTCTGTCAGTCAAAACATTAACCTTGCTCATTACTTTTGATGTCTTGAAGGTATACACACAGACATTACACACATGACACTAGAACAACATCCTTACATGTTTGCCGAAACCAGAATTACATTTATCCTTTTAGATAAATTCTAAACCGAAGTCCAAAGAAACTCTGCGCACCAACTTGTAATTATAATAAAAGTACCGAGGGTACAGAAGCTCACCTTAAAATGAATGATGTGGTAAAATGTTTTAATTATACATGTAACCATCTTTTATATAATTGATTATGGCTGCCATCATGATTTTTTTATCTTTTAAAATACAAGTCTTCTTTTGGAAACGACTAGAGCTTGAACAAACATTAATACGTGAATGATATAATCATGATAAGTTAACAAGCAGTATGTTTTTGTATAACTTTTTTGTATATCTATGGCTGAATTGGTGACCATCTTGTACTTTTTAATCTTCAAAATGCTACTTTTATGTGGGCATCCGTATTAATTTCATTATGATATCTTGATTGGTTTAGGTGTATCCATTTAAATGTCATTCATTACTTACAGGATGGTGGCCACTTACATTTGTTTTGTAGTGAATCATTAATATGATTTCAAGATTATTTCACTGATGGTTATGCTGCATGGGATATTGAGAATCCCAAAAGTACAGATTTTTCAAGGAAAATGAATGACTGATTGAGAGGAAAGTCATAAACACAGCAATGCATAAGACACGTTTATTTTGTTCACATAATATTTACATGTCAAGTGACCATGAGATGTCTTTCATTAAAGTATCAATTTATTTAACACTCATACAGTACTATAATGGTAAACATGTTTGCATTGTCAAATCAACAGAGAGATATGACAAATCAAATTTCCTTACTTTTCTTACTAAACCCTTTTCGATTTTCATCTGCATATTTATTCCACATCAACTTATCATGTAGATTGCTAAACACAAAGCTTATTGTAGACAAGTTTTGTGTAAGTTGTTATTCTTAGAAAGAACATATCACTGTCATGAGAATACAAGTCCATAACTTTTATTGCATACACATGGGCCATGGCCATATAGCATAATGCTCTACCATATCAATTGGGTCAGGTTGATTATGCAACAGACTAGCAGCTGACACTGTGATGCTAGCAGCCTGCCTTGGGATGTGTATTAGCATAGTGGAATATCTGAACTCTGGTTGACCCCTTATGTGTGGTATTTAAAGGAATATAAGGGAGATACCATTGTTTAAAATTTAACATGTTTAATGTGATTTGGTTTTTGCAGCTAGTTGCCATAAAGATTTTAAACAAATTAATCAATTATGTTTGTCTTTCATCTTAATGTTTTTTAGAAACACTTAAAAATATAGAACAACTTGCACGACAATCTTAAATATTCCATATTTAAGATAATATTATGATTAGTAAGTTCAAATTGGAGAATTTATATGGTGCCAGTGATCACTTGATGAAAGATTAAAATTTAATAAAAATGATGTGTCATCTGCAGCTGAAAAGTCAATATGGCTGCTATCGCGGCCATCTTGGATTCTCAAAACTGAAACGTCTACCTTTCTGTGCGGAATCACTATAGGTATAACATACTACAATATAAAAATGATATCTAGATTGGTTTAGGAGAAATAGTATTTGTCATGAAATCTAATTGAAAATTCAATATGGCTGTCATGGCGGCCATATTGGATTCTCAAAAACTTAAACGTCTACCTTTCTGTGCGGAATCACCATAGGTATAACATACTACAATTTCAGAATGATATCTGTATTCGTTTAGAAGGAGTAGTCTTTTTCGTGAAATCTTATTGAAAATTCAATATGGCTGTCATGGTGGCCATCTTAGATTCTCAAAACTGAAACGTCTACCTTTCTGTGAGGAATCACCATGGGTATAACATACTACAATTTCAGAATGATATCTGAATTCGTTTAGGAGGAGTAGTCTTTTTCGTGAAAGTTTACGGACGGACGGACAGACAGACGGACGACGGACGAAGCGCCATGACATAAGCTCACATTTACTTTGTAAAGGTGAGCTAAAAATGATATCTAGATTGGTTTAGGAGAAATAGTCTTTGTCATGAAATCTAATTGAAAATTCAATATGGCTGCCATGGTGGCCATATTGGATTCTCAAAACTGAAACGTCTACCTTTCTGTGCGGAATCACCATAGGTATAACATACTACAATTTCAGAATGATATCTGTATTCGTTTAGAAGGAGTAGTCTTTTTCATGAAATCTAATTGAAAATTCAATATGGCTGTCATGGCGGCCATCTTGGATTTTCAAAACTGAAACGTCTACCTTTCTGTGAGGAATCACCATGGGTATAACATAATACAATTTCAGAATGATATCTATATTCGTTTAGAAGGAGTAGTCTTTTTCATGAAATCTAATTGAAAATTCAATATGGCTGTCATGGCGGCCATCTTGGATTCTCAAAACTGAAAGGTCTACCTTTCTGTGAGGAATCACCATGGGTATAACATACTACAATTTCAGAATGATATCTGTATTCGTTTAGAAGAAGTAGTCTTTTTCATGAAATCTAATTGAAAATTCAATATGGCTGTCATGGCGGCCATCTTGGATTCTCAAAACTGAAACGTCTACCTTTCTGTGGGGAATCACCATGGGTATAACATTCTACAATTTCAGAATCATATCTGAATTCGTTTAGGAGGAGTAGTCTTTTTCGTGAAAGTTTACGGACAGACGGACAGACAGACGGACGATGGACGAAGCGCCATGACATAAGCTCACATTTACTTTGTAAAGGTGAGCTAAAAAAACATTCAAATCAAAGAACGATAACATAGCGGACCTTAGGTAAATCCACCATTTTCTTGAACAACCTACCAATTAAAATTAAAAGCAGGAGAACCACTTTTGGACTTTGGAAAATGTGAGACAACGTCACTATTCATATACAGTTGGTACTTCTCGTACACCATTCATACAGTAAGGGATATACGACGCTTACAATTCTTGGAGAGTTTTGACAACTTCTTTTGCCTCAACGAAAATACATATCAAAATGATAGCCAATGGCTCAGGCTTTACATTTGATTTTGCTTAAGGGTATGGCCAATGTGTTTCTCCCCTTAGTGGGAAAAATCTGGTATTCATAATCCTCACTAGTCAAGGAGTCTGTATACAAAGTTTCAGCTTTCTAGACCTTATGCTTCTGGAGGAGGAGATGAAAATAGGTTTTAAGGATGTGGCCCCTGTGGCCCTTATTATGGGCCACACATTTTAAGCAACATTTGTAGGTAATATTCATCTCCTTTCGTCTAAAACACCAGTTTCCGAACTGTCAGTTTTATGCCTTGCTGTCGATCCTTGGGTTTTCTGTGCTTGCTCTCTCATTTACTAAACAATTCTTAATTTCAACTCTTGTTAAATCAAGTTTTAACTCTATAATAGTTCTTTTGATATAATTGTTTACCTATAATACGCTTACCCATGAAGATGTCCTTTTATGTATTATCTATTTTCATAATCAACTCATTTACTGTATTTACTATGTGTGCTCTGTGATGATGTAAGCCAAATTCTCATTTAGTGTTATAAAGTTTGTTCTTCTTCTACTATGAGAGAAAGCAATCAGAAAGTAACTGCAGGTTGTTAACAATCGCCTGTAGGGGCGCTGATATCAACACAGAAAACTCAAGGGTCGGCAGCAAGGCATAAAAAGACAGTTCGGAAACTGGTGTTTTAGGCTTTGCGTTGGAAGTAACATTCAGCTGCAGTGTAGTTCCTAAGTGATCAGCTAAGGGGGTCATTTTGGCATATTCTGAGCTATTTGGACCCTTTGCAATGGTAGAAGTATCCTACTTCTTCAAATTTTAGGGGACACCAAGCCAAAAGGGGGGGCAAACTTCCCCAGGACCCCTTCCTTCTAGCCAATATGTGATAAATGAAAACAACGTTGTTGTTTGTTGCCGATTGATGAATCTGATGCTTCTTTTGTGCCATTGTCATTAAAATATAGTCGAACCTTTCATCCCCCTTCGTTTCTTATCTCGCTCGGTACGTTTTAGTATTAAACTTTTTTAATAATTGTACAATTGTAAAATTGTAAGCCTTGCAAGAGAAAAGATACTGGTACACCTGCAAATAAATTATGAAAATGAATTACATGTATATGTAGCCAAGACGATGTTATGTACAGTGTGTAATATTTCTTGCATATAGATGTATTTCTACTGTAACAACTGAGGGAAAATATAAGTATATAGAAAACAGGGTATATTTGAAAATAAAGCTTTTGGCTTTTCAGCTTATCAGTCTTTCTTGTAGAGGACACAACACTTATTTAAAAAGAACTTTATGATATGCAATGAATAAGCATAAAACAATCTTAATCTGCTAGTTTGTGTGCTTACATAAACTAGCATCATTTAAGATATAAGTGTATTGAGGAAAAAGCAACTACATTTTTGGAAGTTAGTTGCACATTTACCCTTATGTTTAGATATTTCCCACAAATATAGTATTCTCAAAATGTGAGGGGAGAACTTTCTGATAAGTAAGCATAAATAGGTTGAAAAGTTGACCTGGTTACCGCTGATACATGTTTGCACAATTTTGGGGATCACCTAATGAAATACAGCTTGAACTTCTAAATAGCATTGATGTAGGTTAGAACTAGATTAGCGTTTGCGGGACACCGCAAAAGCAGAGCAGCCCCGAAACTTGGGGTTTCGCCTTACCCTGTTCCGCCTTCTACAAGCCTCAGCATATTGGGCATTTTCTTGTGATCTTGACTTTTGACACTCAAGGTCACGCAATCAATGAATACATTTCATTGAATATAACATTAATGTAACGAATTAAAGTGTTAAAAGTTAAATTAATCCATTTTCTCAATATATGTTGACCTTGCTGTGACCTTGACCTTTGACCTTGAATGCGAACATGTCATTGTAATTCCCCAGAGGTGTAGACACTTATACATGTTCATGAGTTCTGAAAAGCTTAATGGGATTAAGTTATATCCAAATTAGTTGCACATTGCAATAACACAAATCTCATGACCTTGACCTTTGACCTTCAAGGTTACACAATCAATGAACACTTTTCATTGAGGATAACAATCATCTATTGATTAAAAGTGTTCATTGTTAAATTAAAGCATTTTCGCAAAACCATGCTAAAGTAGTGACCTTGCTGTGACCTTGACCTTGGACAGATTGTAGCGAAAACCTTTTCAAAATTGTTTACTCTTCCAAGGATGATACATACCAAGTTAGAGCTTCAGAGAACAAAAACTTTTCAAGTTATCGCGTTTACAAGGAATTTTTAGTGATTTTATAGCTCATGACCTTGACCTTTGACCTTGAAAGTGAACATGTCAAAATCGATCCCAAAGGTATAAGCAGTAAGTTATGAATACAAGTTCTGGAAAGCTTAGTAGAAAAAAGTTATAGCCATTAGTATGAGCGCGGCGGCGGCGGAAACTGCACAAAAACTGATAGCAGCCCCGCCCTTAGACGGGGCTGCTAAATATGATATTGCATTGGACACTTTCAATGACTTCCCCTTTCTAAGGAAGTAAATCTGTTTCTCTATAAGATGTAAGCTTATGTTTTACATTTGTGTTGGATTTGTGTGATAAAATTATTTTCATGTACTTATGTGAAAAGATATTTTAGGATGTAAAATTGTAGACATTAGAAAATACAATGATGTTTTAAGAAATTACAAGCTGATCAAAATTATATCAAAATTTCTTTATTTTAATTTTGCATTGCAAATATTGATGAACATCGGGCATCACACACAATAATCATTTCCATGCAGTTTGCAATAGTTTTCTGGTTCAGATTCTCTCACAAAGGAATATTCCTGATTAACTTTCACCATGTGGTGTTAATTGTCTTAATTTTTAATGATGATATTTTTCCTGGGCGATTATATCTATTCAAGAGTTGAAATATATATTGATATGCCTGACAAAGCCAAGTCCCGAACATTGTTCAGTGAATCACAGGGGTTTAACTCTGACAAACTCACAATATCAATCTGTTTCTTTCAATATACAACATAAGCAGGATTTGTGTGCTTCAGCAAGGATGATCTTGATACTGTGAATGTCATTGATGAAAGAGGATCAACAAAACATTTCAAAACAAGAATGGCTTTATTCTTTTTGTAATCTCTTCGGACAAAATACATATTTACAGACCAGTTCTCACAACAGTCAAAGCTGTAACCCATATATTCACTTGAACATTGACTCTGATTGCTGTGCAATATAACACCAATATTGCATCGTAGGAGAAAGTTACACTCTATCCGCAGAGGAGAATTGAGGTGATTTTGTGAAGCAAAATTGAGGGAATATTCTTTTAAATCAGGTTGACTTTATATATTCTTGTTTTTCGAAATAAATAATAGAGATTGACAAACATTTGACCTTCAGAGAATAGACATCTGTAACTCAAGCCAGATATCCTTAGAGAAGAATTTATCCATTATCATCAAATGTAAACTGCTGGTTTCCATTTTTGTGTGAACACTCTTCAATCATTGGAAGTAAGGAATTTGATTCATATAGCTTTACTGAACGTGTTTGCTTCAGAAGTGTCCCTTTTAATAAAATCACAATTTCATTGTTTTGCAATAGGTACAATTTACTTTTCTTTTTTCATGATCCCTTTGTTGCTTTAATAAAACGGGCTACTGTCGCTTTTAAACATAGCTGTAAAAGAGACATATCCCTTCAATTTTGCTTACTCAATCTTTGTCTTCTACCCTTGCAACATATTAATATCAAGCTCTCCTCAACAAATCATATATACATAAAATAGAGCCATTAGCTCTGTAGCTCATCAGGCATCATATCAAGTTTGCTTTATACAGGCAAGATGAGCTAAAAATGAAACTGATGTCACCTATTGCAAGAAAACCTATAAAAAAATTACAAAACAAATGTATTATTATTATTCAGCACTTTCTAGATCGCCAATATCAGACAGTGAAAGAAGTCCACACTAACATATCCAAGGAGAAATAAATTTGCCATAGACTGTCATCTAATGGAGAAAAATAGGTTTTTAAGATTGTGACCCCTGTGACCCTATTTGGGGTCATGGGGTCACGAAACCTTCAGTTTAGAATCCCAATTGGCCAAGGAGTCTACATGCAGTCTTTCAGCTCAATGGACCTTTAGGAGCTAAAGATGATGATGAAAATAAGTTTTTAAGGTGTGACCCCTGTTACCCTATTTGGGGTCATGGGGTCACGAAATCTACAATTTAGAATCCCCATTGGCCAAGGAGTCTGCACATATAATTTCAGCTCTCTAGACCTTTTGGAACTTGAGAAGAAGATGAAAATAGCTTTTTAAGGTTGTGACCCCTGTGACCCTATTTGGGGTCACAGGTTCACCAAAGTTACAAATTAGAATCCCCATTGTCCAAGGAGTCTGCACATATCACTTTCAACTCTCTAGTCCTTTTAGAACTGGAGAAGAAGATGAAAATAGGTTTTTAAGGTTGTGACCCCTGTGACCCTATTTGGGGTCACAGGTTCACCAAAGTTACAAATTAGAATCCCCATTGTCCAAGGAGTCTGCACATATCACTTTCAACTCTCTAGTCCTTTTAGAACTGGAGAAGAAGATGAAAATAGGTTTTTAAGGTTGTGACCCCTGTGACCCTATTTGGGGTCACAGGTTCACCAAAGTTACAAATTAGAATCCCTATTGTCCAAGGAGTCTGCACATATCACTTTCAACTCTCTAGTCCTTTTAGAACTGGAGAAGAAGATGAAAATAGGTTTTAAAGGTTGTGACCCCTGTGACCCTATTTGGGGTCACAGGGTCACCAAAGTTACAAATTAGAATCCCCATTGTCCAAGGAGTCTGCACATATCACTTTCAACTCTCTAGTCCTTTTAGAACTGGAGAAGAAGATGAAAATAGGTTTTTAAGGTTGTGACCCCTGTGACCATATTTGGGATCACAGGGTCACCAAAGTTACAAATTAGAATCCCCATTGTCCAAGGAGTCTGCACATATAATTTTTAACTCTCTACTCCTTTTGGAACTGGAGAAGAAGATGAAAATAGGTATTTAAGGTTGTGACCCCTGTGACCCTATTTGGGGTCACAGGTTCACCAAAGTTACAAATTAGAATCCCCATTGTCCAAGGAGTCTGCACATATCAATATTAACTCTCTAGACCTTTTGGAACTGGAGAAGAAGATGAAAATAGGTTTTTAAAGTTGTGACCCCTGTGACCCTATTTGGGGTCACAGGGTCACCAAAGTTACAAATTAGAATCTCCATATGCTAAGGTACTTGTACACAAAATTTCAGCTCTCTAGTGTGTATGGTTCATGAGGAGAAGTCGAAAGTGTCAAAAGTTTACGGACGGACGACGGACGGACGACGGACGACGGACGGACGGACGCCGGACGACGGGCCATGCCATAAGCCCATCTGGACTTTCAGTCCTGATGAGCTAAAAATACAATTCAAAGGGATGGAATGGGTTAACAAACTGTGACAATAAACATAATTTGTGATGATAAATAAATCAATCTTACATAAAACAATAGGGACAAAATATGGCAACATTTTTTAATGAACATAAAGTTCTTTCTTGTTTATGGGTCATTTAACAACATGGTTAATAAATGCCAATTATATTATATATGAAAAACAAAACTTATGAAGTGAAATTGTTTATAGGTGGCACTTAACCCTCATCCACTACCTAGGACCAAATGGCCTGATTCTAGACTCAAAAAAGAATTAAAACAACCATTACCCTGGTCTTGCATTGACCAATTTGTTTGGTCAATCCAGCTCATGATTGCTAGTTCTCAGGGTAAGATGATGAAGGAATAAGTAAGAAAATCTTGTTGTGCTTTTGTATATCATAAACTGAGGGTTAATGTTGATGTATTGTACTTACGACTATCTTAGCACTAAGAGAGCTTCGAAAATCTAGGCCCAGATATTCAATCACTTAACATTAATATAATTTAGAATCTTCACTCAAAAAATCTTTTAATTTCTCAGAGTAATGGTAAGAATCTTTTAGCAAGAAGGTAAGGATGTGATAATCTAATAGTCCACTGTAATTCACCATAAGGATGGCGCTTAAAAATTGGTAAGGAGGTATATTCCAACATTATTTAATCTGAATTCTTTACTATTAATTAATCTTTATCTTGTTCACCTAAGGAAAATAAATATCATAAATTGGAAGAATTGACTGGCAACAAAATATGATATGACTGAAAGAAGTACAAAAATATGATAAATATTACATACCCTTAGCAAAAACTGGCATATTTTAGAGAATCATTATAATGTGCTTTTCTTGTTTGAAATGGAGAATAAGCATTGGGGTAAATAAGTAAAATATATATATTGCAATGGTACAGATGATCAACTTTGAACGTTTGCTGACATCTAATTCCTAGAACTTCACTTTAATAAAGTTTAATCTCTGTAAGCAAACAACATTAATTTGACCATAGGAAGCAACATTCCACAAAGGCAACATGAACTCATTTACTTGTCAACATGAAGATTTGCATGTGAATGACAACAGCCAAATAATTGGCTTTATCTGTTCAGTATACATATATGTTTGCAGTCCTAGTCATTGCTTTGGTCTATTTTGTGATTAATAGTGCAAAAGATATTGTTAGAAACCCATGAAACATTGATATCAATTGCCTATAAATGGCCTTATAAATACATTGCTTGTCCCAATCTTCTTGAAGGGGCAGTAGCACATTTTTTCAAATTTTCTTATTTTAAATTTTTCACTGATAATTGTATCTTGAAAAGAGGGGGGTGGGGAATAGAGCAGGGCTAAATCTTGTCATTGATGCCATATGGAGCTATCGTTCTCAGCTCAAAGATCCAGCGTAATTCTGCCGATCTACGTTTAATAGTGCTATGTTTTGAGTCAGGATTAGAGTGAAGCTGATAAAAGATTTTGTAACTACTCAAAATAAGGGAAATAGTTAAGGTAGCCCCTCCACTATTTTACCTGATAATTGTATGTTAATGCTAAATGTATTATTTTGATAGTGTCAAAAATCTCATTACACAAACCAATCATCCATTTTTCAGAGAACAAATCATAAAAATTCACGAGAAGTCCATTGGCGGCCATTTTTGTGAGAACACCTTAAATTCATTTTGTGCCAGAAAAAGTAATCGTATGGCAGAACTTTAATTATTTATTTGATTTATTACTGCTTCATTTAGTTAAAATACATTGTCTATCAATTGAAACTTTTCATTTTCCTGACATCACCTTATATTCCCCCTAAAAACGTGCTCCTGCCCCTTTAAGAAGTAAGTTGTTCTTTGTTTCTTGTGGCTGTTTGGTGTGAATGCTGACATTGTTGTTGATCTTGTTACTGTTGTAGAGATATCTGAGCTAGGTGGGGAGAGATGAAGGTTTCAAATCTGCAACAAACAAGAAATATGAAGAAAACAATTTTTGAATTCCCCCCTTATTCTAAAAATATATCACAGATCAATCTCTAAACCATTTATACATCTATAAAGATTTCGGCTTAATATTTTTGGGCATTTTGAGATCCATGTGAAGGAGAATAAAGACATGTTTGAAAAATAGAGCCATTGGCTCTGTAGCTCATCAGGCATCATATCAAGTTTGCTTTATACAGGCCAGATGAGCTAAAAATGAAACTGATGTTACCTTTTGCAAGAAAATCTATAACAAAATTACAAAACATATGTAACGATTTCGGAATATATTTCCTTACCCAAATGATTTATTATTATTCAACACTTTCTAGATTACTATATTAGACAGTGAAAGAAGTCCATACTAAAATATCCAAGGAGAAATAAATTTGCCATAGACTGTCATCTAATGGGGAAAAATAGGTTTTTAAGATTGTGACCCCTGTGACCCTATTTGGGGTCATGGGGTCACAAAACCTACAGTTTAGAATCCCAATTGGCCAAGGAGTCTACATGCAGTCTTTAAGCTCAATAGACCTTTTGGAACTGAAGATGATGATGAAAATAAGTTTTTAAGGTTGTGACACAGGTGACCCTAATTGGGTCATGGGGTCACGAAATCTACAATTAAGAATCCCCATTTGCCAAGGAGTCTGCACATATCATTATTAACTCTCTAGACCTTTTGGAACTTGAGAAGAAGATGAAAATAGGTTTTTAAGGTTGTGACCCCTGTGACCCTATTTGGGGTCATGGGGTCACAAAATCTACAATTAAAAATCCCCATTGACCAAAGAGTCTGCACATATCATTTTCAACTCTCTAGTCCTTTTAGAACTGGAGAATAAGATGAAAATAGGTTTTGTAAGGTTGTGACCCCTGTGACCCTATTTGGGGTCATGGGGTCACGAAATCTACAATAAAGAATCCCCATTGGCCAAAGAGTCTGCACATATCATTTTCAACTCTCTAGTCCTTTTAGAACTGAAGAAGAAGATGGAAATAGGTTTTTAAGGTTGTGACCCCTGTGAACCTATTTGGGGTCATGGGGTCACGCAATCTACAATTAAGAATCCCCATTGGCCAAGGAGTCTGCACATATCATTTTCAACTCTATAGTCCTTTTAGAACTGGAGAAGAAGATGAAAATAGGTTTTTAAGGTTGTGACCCCTGTGACCCTATTTTGTGTCACAGGGTCACCAAAGCTACAATTTATAATCCTCACTAGCCAAGGAGTCTGTACACAAAGTTTCAGCTTTCTAGGCCTTATGGTTCTGGAGAAGAAGTCGAAATTCCACAAAGTTTACGGACGGACGGACGGATGGACGGACGGACGGACGGACGGACGGACACCGGACACCATGCCATGCCATAAGCCCATCGGGCCTTACAGGCTAGATGAGCTAAAAATTAAAGTTAAGACAGTAATAAGAAATTCAGTACATCATATTGAACAAAAAGATTGCTTTAAATTGAAAAAGTAAACAAAAATTTACACACACAAAATCTTACTGCCAACTCAGTGAACTACAGTATTTTGATATGCAAATGTCCCCCTTTCCCTTGATTTGCCATATTTACAAAGTCTCTGTCACCGCCAGACATCCCATGTACGTACCGGTCTGATCTTCTAGTGTCACAAGCCCTGATGTCGATCCTTGAGTTCTACAGCTTTAGCTAGCACTGTGTGCACATCTATTGAATCCGGGAAGTTCTGGTGGGAAAAATATTTTATTACCCACGTGGTACTTCGTAAAGGGGTTTCATAACAATTTGTTATGACACATATGGGTCATAACACCTCAAAGTGATTTGATTGGCTTGCGGTGAACTTTGACATTGTCCGGACTACTTTATTCATTCATAAAACGAACGTGTTTTCATTCACAAATTCGAATGGAACTGAGTGAGTCTGAGTCATTCTTCAAACTTTCAGTTTATTTTTGTAATCTTCCTTACCGAATTGTTAAGGAATAAATCGGAGGACAAACGAATTACAATAAAACATCTTACTGATATCTCAAGGCTCATATAAACACAAAAGGGTTTAAATTCAGCACAATTTGATCACCGAATTTCATTATTTTGATCCATGTCGCTCCAAAATGACACAGACAGTCATTGCTTGTTATCTATAGAATATAAAGACAACTGAATATTCTTTAGACAACATCTCTTCAAAACAAAACGCGTTTGAACAATGATAAGCATCTTAAACTTACTTTGAAGGCGGTTGTTTACACATTTTGACGAAAAGATACAGGCAAATGGCGGCCGCCATGACATGCCGTTGATCAAAGAAAGATAACTCTGACTGTTCTCGCGCAGTGAGATTTTATTTTCACGTACGCTTCGTTCATGAGAAAAGTGCTTATTACTTACATTTCACCAGACACTATGAATTAACGTAGGGTAGAATTTAGAAATGTGAATATTTAACGTCGTAATAGTATAATAATTGAGGCTGTGACGTGGTTTGATATTCATCCGCTGTTTCGTCTCTTTATAGGCATAATAAAAAGTTGTTTAAAAAAGCAATAAATCGTCTGAAATGCAAGTTGGTAATAAATAGGATACATAACTCGTTCCCCATTCATATCAAGTTTATGTCCCTCGTGAAATAATTTTGGTTTGTCACTCGCCAAGGCTCGTGACAAAGCAAAATTATTTCACTAGGGACATAAACTTGATATGAAAGGGGAAGCTCGTTAGATATCCTATAATTATCTTTCAGTCTAGCTTTCCATAGAAACCACCAAAGATAAATAGGAAGAAGTTGAATATTTGAAAAGGCTTATCTACACCGTCATATTTATTGATCCTTATATCAAGTTCATCAAGCTATGTCTTACATATAAATAGTTTTAGGTTCTGTTTGGAACAGGATATTTGGAGGGACAAGTTGGTGAGTTATTGTTTAGCGCTGTTTAGGCAGTATGCAGCCATTATCGGCGGAAGGGACGAATGGAGATTCTAGGTACCTGGACCAGCTATTACTTTTTGGTTCTCTTTGAAAAAGGATATTGGGAGGGACAAGTGAGTCAGTTATTGTTAAGCGCTGCTTAGGCAGTATTGCAGTCATTATTTGCGGGAAGGACAAATGCGGATTTGACAAATGAAGATTAGACCTGGACCAGCTATTACGTTTTGGTTCTGTTTGGAAAAGGATGTTCGGAGGGACAAGTGGGTGAGTTATTGTTTAGCACTGCTTAGGCAGTATGCAGCCATTAGCAACAGGAGGGACAAATGAACAAAGGGACGAATGAAGATTCAACGTACCGGGACCAGCTACTACCTTTTGTTTCTGTTTGGAAAAGGATGTTGGGAGGGACAAGTGGGTATGTTATTGTTTAGCACTGCTTAGGCAGTATTGCAGTCATTAGCAACAGGAGGGACAAATGAACAAAGGGACGAATGAAGAATGAACGTACCTGGACGAGCTTCATGTTGTGAGGGAAGTCCCCGTTCAGGAGTTCCTGTCTGAGTAACCTGCAGGGGAGAGGGAGAGCTGAGTGATGGATTTAGACAGGTTGCAGCACTTATCAATGTAGAAGTTTTATCGGTTTATCCAAACACAATCGGAAGAGTTATTCAAATAAGCAGTTTGAAGCTTTTCTGAACATGAAATGAAACAGTTATCCAACATGAGCATTACCCTATAACAAAACACATTACATGAAATGAAACGAGTATCTTAAATGAGAGCAAATAATGCATCACTTTATATGATATATACCACTATATCACTTAAGCATCCAATCAAAATATGTAAAATTAAACCATTGTCTCCATAAATGTTTACCCCGTATCACATTACAATAAATGAAATGAAAACTATTATACACCACAAGATTGACCAAATATCATATTACATGAAATGAAAAAATTATCTTACACAAGCACGGTATCAAAGTATATCCCATTAAATGAAACGAAACCATTATCTCACATAAGCATGACATCAAATTATATCCAATAACATGAAATGAAACCATTATCTCACACAAGCATGACATCACATCATATCCAATAACATGAAATGAAACCATTATCTCACACAAGCATGACATCACATCATATCCAATAACATGAAATGAAACTATTATCTCACATGAGCATTGCACAGCAGGTGTGGATGAGGAAATCAAACCGAGAGGCGTCGGCAAACAGCGAGTCCCAGATTCTCAAAACATCTGAAATATTACCAAGTGGAGTATTAGCTATGTCATTTGGCTATGTATGATTCATTGTAAGTCAAGTCTGCAAATAATTCACTCAAAACCCACTTTAGGATCTCCTGCCTGCCAACTCACCTGCATCTTCCTACGCAGAGCCAAAAAGGCCAGTTTCCAAACTGTCATTTTATGCCTTGCTACATAGCCTTGAGTTTTCTGTGCTTGCTCTCTACTCTGTAGGGGCACTATAGCAGCACAGAAAAGTAAAGTCTCTGCAGCAAGGCATAAAATGACAGTTTGGAAACTGGCCTTTTAGGCTCTGCGTAGGAAGATGACTCACCTGCGAATATTTGTTCAAAAGGTCCAAGTTCAAATGCATGTGGTTGGTTATTTTACTTTCAAACAATCCTTTTGTAGAAAGCCTGTGATAAGAGCCTTAACATCCTCAGAAACAAATCAACAGCAAGGTAGCTATCATCATGAAGGACATTATATTTCAAGCTTAGATTTTTTGGAATTTTTTATACCAAATTGAAACAAATTATCAATTTACTTAGAAGAGAGAATTCTTGAGAGAGGAGCAGGGTGATCCAAACAATCCTTTTGTAGAAACCCGGTGATAAAAGCAATAACAGCCACAGAAACAGATACACAGCAAGGTAGCTATCATCATGAAGGACATTATATTTTAAGCTTAAGGGGTTTGGAAATTGAAAAAAAAAAAAAAAAAAAAAAAAATTATATTTTAAGCTTATGGTAGATTTTTTTAAAGTATTAATTTCACCTGGAAGAGAGAATTCTTGCGAGAGGAGGAGGGTGATCCAGCGGAAGGCGTAATACTGGGGCTTGAGGTCCTGTTCAATCATCAGATGCCACAACACTGGGTCCTTGTCCTTCAGGTACGCGTACAGCCTCGTCATCAGGTTACCTGCAACAGTTATCTCCCCTTGTTAGCAAATGGAGGAAATGGATACATTTATAAACCAACCACTTATACTTGGTCGTTACAGTCGTCAGCTTTAGCACCTGATGACATGAAACTCTTAGGTCACAAAAAGTTTCAGGTAGGTGTACAGCCTCGTCATCAGGTTACCTGCAACACAGTTATCTCCCCTTGTTAACAAATGGAGGAAATGGATACATCTATAAACCAACCACTTATACTTGGTCGTTACAGTCGTCGGCTTTAGCACCTGATGACATGAAACTCTTAGGTCACAAAAAGTTTCAGGTAGGTGTACAGCCTCGTCATAAGGTTACCTGCAACACAGTTATCTCCCCTTGTACCAAATGGAGGGAATGGATACATCTATAAACAAACCACTTTTAAAGTCAATACTTGGTCGCTACAGTCGTCAGCTTTGCCACCTGATAACATGAAACTCTTATGTCACAAAAAGTTTCAAACCAACAATCTTAGATTTCACCACATTGTAATCCAAAGAGAATTTATAAGTTTATGACGTGTCTTAAGTTTCTAAGAATCAATGACGTGTGGGTATCATAAACAAATCATCAAAAGGTTATCTTCTTAATATTATTATTTAGCTCATGATCATTTTCTATATTCTCATCATTGCTCTCAACTCATAAAGCTGTACGCACCTATCCCACATTGAGAGTCATCGAGTGTTTTGATGAAGTTGTCTCGTATTTCCGCCATCAGATTAGTGAAACAGAAGAAAGAATCAGCTTCCGCAGAGTCTGAAAAAGGAAACTTAATATGTACTGCCATACATCATTTATAATAGTCTATAATAAGTCTACAATGTATACATGTGCTTAATAATTAAATGATTGAATTAATTCATAAAAGTAAGGCTCGTTAAAAATGTTTAATGTTATTTAAGTAAATTCTGAAACTTTTAATGGGTAGTCTGGGTTCAATGCCTTAGAGTAGTGAAACATGCCGTTTTGGCAAAAAAACTAAAATTATAAGGCAAACAGCTTTCTCTCTGAATGTTTATAGACTTGATTCAAAACACAAGACATTTTTAAACACTCACATGATTAACTGATCATCATAAAAAACAATAAATATATCAAAATATCAAATATGTTTGTCGAACTTAATCTTACAGATTCTCTTAACTTATATCAAATGTGAGATTAAAAAATAAAATATTTTCACAAAATAGAATTACCTCGCCACTCTACATCTGGGTCGGTTGCGAAGGTGTAATATATCGGCCCTAAGATTTCATTCATACCCTGTAACAAAGAGAATCCTCAAGTCTATATAAAACAGTGGGAACATTTAATTTGTTTGGGGTATGTGATTATGGTGTTACTTGTACATATATCTTATTTACAACTTTGGAGCATAGAATGTTTTTGAAGTTATTTATGAATTAAAGTTCCCTGGGATAAAATTTATTAGATACATTTATCTTTGAGAAGAAACACATCTCTCAACATTAACTTTATTTGGAACCATCTCAGCCCCCCTCCCCTCCCGGATCAGATTGGAGAAGATTCGGAATGAAGATAACACTCGATCAGTCTAGTAAGGTGGAGAATTGCTACTTAGAGATGCAAGCCAACTCAGGGATTTTATGTGCACTTCAGCACATTTACAACTTTCTGTAAGAGTTATTATGCACAATGGATATCATCCTGCTACACTTGCAAAGATCTATCTAGGAATACGTTTTGTCGTGTTTGCAGATTATTATTCATTGCTATAAATAAGGTACTTCACTTCTTCAACATTTTGTCGATGAAATCACATTTTCCTGTCGCCTGAAGCAAAAAATCTCAAACCAGATGTCTGCTTACTTCGTACATTTACAACTTCCTTATAGCCAAGGAACAAGCAAGACCCCGAGATGAGTTTGAATTTTCCTCATGATTTTATGAGCACTTCAATTTTCATGAAAATATATTCAGAGAGGTCAAATTTTGCAGAACGTATGCTCAAATTAAGTCGCATATAAACAAATCAATATTAGCATTGCTTGACGTCTTCAAGAGGCATTTACAGTTGATATACTAAAAGAGAGCAAATTCAAAGGCTACCTGTACGTATTTGACCCCAGGGTTGAGTTTTGCATATATAAAGAGAATCCTCTCGACGACCTCCCAGTGAGCCTCCTGACCTTCTGGCAGTGCCGCGTACTCCTCACTCGCCTTTCGTCGACTAGACATCATCTGCAAGTGAGGCTCCAAAATTAACATACAAACAATGACAAATATTAGCATGAAAAAATGCAGTGAAGTAAATTGTGTGACCCTTTCATTTCACTCATTGTTCCAAGGGGGAACACATTCATACCTTTGTATGTTTTGCTAAAACTATTAATTTGAGTCAAGAAACATTTTCCCGTATGATGCGATATTTAGTCTTTTTTTCCTAAGAGTATCAGAATTTCCATAATGCTTGGTTGTGATGATTTCAAACCATGGGATGACGTTCATCATTAAAAATAACAAAGAGTTGCTGTTGATTTGCTTGACATTAACCCAAAATCATCAGAAACAAACATGGTTTTGAGTCTGATTTCTGGCTTGTAGGGGTAAAATGAGGTAATCAGTTGGAACCACACATGATTCATGACGATGGTTATTCCATAGGAGATCAAGATTTCTCTATGTGATCATGCAAGAAATTTAAGAGAAATTTTTTCCATACATTACAGCTCAAAGAACATGCTTTTCATTAATCTGGTGCACGATTAGAGTAAATAATAATCTCAATTGTCATTCATGTTCATCATAAAGTTATTATCAAGACATGTGGCTTTTCATACGTATTCTATTTCAAACTGTTCTTCAAAGACTAAAGAGTACATGCAGGTCAGTGATATATCTAGTCCTGCATTAAATACTCATAAAATTAGGAGAGGCCCAAAAAGAATTAAGCTGTGAGTATTCTGGAGTTTTTTGGGTACAATTTGCTAACGAGTTTGGTTGAACCTGAAAGAACTCAGCAGGTCATATCTGTAGATTTATCATTCATCATACTACTAACACTTACATTTGTCATCCCCAGTCTATTTCTGGACACGGTCTCTGACTTGAGCACACACTGTTCAACCCGTTTGCGTAGAGTCTCGATCTTACTGGCCGAGTTGATGATATCTTGGTGAGGATGCTCCGTTGCTCGTTGGAAGAAAAACAGGTCTGGGCAGAGACGTCTGCAATGATATGGAGGTATTATCTTAGAGGCGAAGTAGGTGAGTCTTTTAACCTTTTTAGTTTGTTAAGTATTTAAAATTAATATTTAAATTAGAAAGCTTCCCAAGTAGAGGATCTTTAATTATTTATTTTAATATCGTTTCATCATAGCTCATATTCTCAAGATATGTTTTGACTGTACAATGCGAGAGTAACGATAAGATATTTGAATTAAAAAGCTTTCGTAACTGAGGATCGTTAATTATTTCTTTTAATAATAATTCATCATAGCTCATTTTTCTCAAGGTATGTTTTGAGTGTATAATGCGAAAGTAATGATAGTCTAGTTTAACATTATAACTACATTACTTAAAATACCTTTGAAAATATTTAAATGAAAAAGCTTCCTACGGAGAGGATCGTTAATTATTTCTTTTAATAATATTTCATCATAGCTCATATTCTCAAGATATGTTTTGACTGTACAATGCGAGAGTAAAGATAGTCTATTTTAACATGATAACTATGTGACTTAAAATGTCTTTGAAAATTTTTTAATGAAAAAGCTTCCTAGGCAGAGGATCGTTAATTATTTCTTTTAATATAGCTCATAGCTCATATTCTCAAGATATTCCCTGAGTGTACAATGCCAGAGTAATGAAAGTCTAGTTTAACATGATAACTACATTAGTATGATTACTAAAAATTCCTTAAAAGATACATGAATTAAAAACCTAATGTATTGTCATTTCTCATATTCTCAAGATATTCCCCGAGTGAAGAATGCGAGAGTAATGACGGTCTCTCACCTACAGTCCTTGTCAATCTGTACCAGCATATCATTGTCTCGGAAGATCACCTGCCACGAACTGTCCGGGTTCGGATTCAACGGCTGAAACAAAATGTCTTCTTTCTAGCATCATGGTACAGAAATAATATGTGACTGAAGACAACAGTTGGTGAGTCTATGTATACATCTGTCATGAGCTCAAATTCCCTTTGAACCGAGATCCAGTAAAGAAAAGGTCTACATACAGAAATAATTTTTTATTTTTTTTCAAATGAGTGCAGCAAATTTCGGATTTTTAGTGAATACCTAGCCATTATAATATATAATTTACCAATTCACATTTTAGCGTTTCAGAAGCTTGCATGATGACAATTATCATGTATAACAAATGGTAGACCAGAGTTACCTGCCCTTCCTATTTAAAGATTTTGCAAAAGGTCTTGTGATTGGCTAACTAAGTTAACAGAACATGTAAGTAACTGGACTACTTTCAGACTATGTGAAGAGGAAACCCCCACATGGAACAAGTTCATATCCTGGTAGCTTCAATATTTTGAAACATTTAATACCAGAACACATCAATTTCAAACAGACCAATCAACAAGATACGTACATGGTCCTCATGGTCGCCCTGGTTGGCCTTGAGTCCGGGGTCGATGATCATCTCCTGTACAAACTGCTTGTACAGTGCTCTGTCAACAAATCAGATGTCATTTGTAAATATTTGTTTATTTCATTTGTATATATTTATGTATATTTTTTGTATTTATTTATAATATTATGTATATAATTTTGAATTTCATGTACACTTAAATGTAACACAAATTCCTTAACGGAAAATAAAGAATTATCTTATCTTATCTATCTTATCATTAAAAGAATTTCACAAATTTCACACATCAACATGTTCATAATTTAGATTGTTCATAGTTTGAATCTGATTCAAATGAAATAGCTTCTGAAGTAATCAGGAGTCATTGTAAAATGGATTGAAGAAAATGATTGCTTAAAACCTGATAAATCAGAAAATTATTTTGCAAAATCTTAATCTCGATGAAATGAAAAATGAAATAACAAATCTGTAAAACGAATTTTTTAAAGTACATATATTTTTAGATATTTTGACATGACTTTTGAGTTTAATTAACAGCCAGTCAGCCAAACAATTAAAGTACTGAATTATCAATATCAACCCATCCTATCTCAGTGTATAACCTTTCACTGAAGCTCTCTAGATGTAAGTGGAACGTCAATGAATATGTTATTCCCTGACTAGACAGAATGATACCAACCAGTTTGAGTGACAAATTCCCAGGAATCACGAATAATCTATTAACAAAATATTTGAGGGTAAGCCACTCACTACAGAAAGGTTTTCTTGGAAAATGTAGGCAAAGGTTTGCAATGACATACCGGTACTGTAAATCCTTAATTAGACCCTGGTTTCCATTTTTTTCCAAACTGTCTTCATCAAAGATGTTTATTGAAGCAGACTTCTAATGAAAGCAGGCATCTATTTCGTAATACAGTAGAACAAGGATATAACAAGAGTCATCAGAAGATGACATATCCCACCGGTTCCACATGATCGTAAGATGTATAAACCTTTGAAAGATAATTGTAAATTTTTCATGCAAGGTTCATAATAGTATAAGCTAATATATATATGAAACGAAACCTTTCATGAACAGAGTCCAAATAAGAGCTGTTTCCATGGAAATAATAAAAAATAAAATTTTCAGAAATGTGAAAATATCAAAAGGCACCACTTGAATAGGTGGGCAATACACATGTAAAGTTTCAGAAAGATATGTGGACCGGTTTTTGAATTCTGCTCCGGAAACGAAACCTTTCATGAACTGAGTCCAAATAAGAGCCGTTTCCATGGAAATAATAAAAAATTAAATTTTCAGAAATGTGAAAATATCAAAAGGCACCACTTCAGTAGGTGGGCAATACTCATGTAAAGTTTCAGAAAGATATGTGGTCTGGTTTTTGAGTTCTGCTCCGGAAACGAAATGATTACGGACGGACGGACAGACGGACAGGGCGATGACTATATCCCAAGGTATTACATACCGGTGGGATAACAAACTCCAAGGGAACAAAGAATTTAGTTCGCTATATCCGGTATTCACTATTTGGCTGCCATACATAGGGTTTTTGACAGGACTTTAAAAAACTGGTTCACTATATCTGATTGTTTGCTATATCCAAGTTCGCTATATCCCTGTTCTACTGTATCTTTTTTTAAATTGTAAGTTACAAAGGATGGAAGCAGTGAATATTGAATTTCCATTCAATTTACTCAACCCTAAGAAAGGCAGGCATAACTTTATTCAGTCACATCCTTGGAGTGTTGCTTATTCAAGACAGGCTTCTATTCAAGGCAAATGTCTAAGGATTTGCGCATTCATTACTAAAATAGATGATTATAATTTGGTAAGATAATTTATCAACAATACCTCTGTTTCTTGAGGTAGTCTGTCCAGCTGGACCTTTTGAGGGGCAAATAGTTGAGGATGATCTACGAGAGGAACATTGTTACAATTATGTGATGAAAGACAGTATCAATTTGTTGAATAAGATCCCATTCTAAATACAACCTAAATCATGTGGAAAATGTACAGTCTGATTAAAATGGACCCTGCATTCAGACCGTGGTGGAGAGGATATCCCGGCTGGTTGAAACCCAATAGAGACATTATATTTACTATTTCATTCCTCGGAGCATGATTGATTTTAATCGGACTGAAAAAAGTATAACAAGAATGATGTACATAAAACAAGACAAAGAAATTCAAGTCATCTATCATAAGAAACCTCTGAACAGCAGGAATATTGACTTGAAGACATTTGCTTTAATCTTCTCGCAATACCACATTTTATGGGTTGCAAAATTACATGCTTAACAAGAGAGCCATGAATAGCAAGACTACAGAAACACAAGGCAGTGGTAGATAAATTTCTATGAGCTCGGCTGATAAAAATACGCTGATGAAGCAGGACGTTTTCAATATTTTGTTATGATACAATAATAAATACTGTGTCTCCATCCTGCTACATAGGTATCCATTCTCTGATACAAAGATAAAAGCTTTGTATTGCTACAACGGCTTGTTACTCATGATCAATGCCAGTGTTCAAGCCAGGATTTTAAATTGTCGGGCCCAAGGGGCTCCTCCTTATCCAAAAAGAGGGGCCCTTCTGTTTATGTATGGGGCCCTGAATTTTTACTATTTTGGAACCAAAGTCAGTTCTTGTTTTTACAAATAAAAGAATGACTCAGTTTGTAACCATAGTCGAGATAATGTTTCATTAATAAAATATAAAAATATAACTGTCTTTATTTATTTAGCAAACTTGTTTTTTATTTCTTTTATTTGTTCCCATAGTTTATAACAGGTATTTCCTATTTTACATGCAGTACAGAAACAATACAAGGACACAAACCTTTGATACAAAAGTAAAATTGACTAATCATAGAAGAGGATTTTGTGTAAATATTGGAAACAAGTTGGGGAAAAGTTTCTCATAGTGCAAGTATCAATATATCTTTAAGTTAAAAATATGTGAGTAAGCAGTGGGGTTTTCTTTATAATTTTTTTTTAATGGTGACACAGGTCACTTGTAAATTTAAATATGGGGCTAGTAGTGGCATTATGTCTTCGAACCACGTGTAAAGTTATCAAGTTACTACTGTCACTGTTATATTCACCAAGAGTATTTCTCGCACCAATGAAATTGACTGTATCACAAAATGTGGATTGTCATACTTCGACGAAATCGACGGTTATTGATAACTTAGTTATTGGGCGACTTTGAAATCGTTTCGATGTTCTCGTGAAACGATATTTATTCTTAATGAATGAGTTATTTACCAAGTCTTAAACACGCACAAAACTGATTTAAGAATTTAATAAATTCAATGCGGCCCAGGTGCGCATACAGGTGAGTATTTTAGCGTGAATTTCAAAAACAATGTGTGAATGCCGCAATCCGGGAGCCTGGCTTGAACACTGCAATGCTATTAATGAATGCATGTCAAGTTGACAGAACAAAACATTTCTAAATCCAATCAAGATTATCTTCTTCTCATGAGAATAGTGTACAACATATACCAAATGTTTTAAAGAATCCTCTTAAATATTCACATACCTTCCAACATAATGACCGGATGCCTGTTTTAGATTCAAATGGACACCCTTTGAAATAAAGAATAATAATTGAACAATAAGTTTAAGTCAGCTGCCATTATCATAAGCAGGGAAGTATAATACAGTAGTGTTCTAACATCCCTGCCATAAGTCAAGAAAAAGAAAAATATTATTTACTTTAAACATTATTTCTTCTCTTATAGGAAACTAGACAACTGCCATGGCCCTGTAATGTTATAAGGCTTTGATTGATTTATCTTTGTTTATTACCGAACTCAACGTATTGCCAAATATTGTTGAACATGTCGTGATCATCAATTTCAATCAATACTATATATAATTATCTCTCTACAGAGGGGTGTCCTAGAGAGAAGTACATGTATTAAACAGGTGTGTCGGCCTTTGCAATATGTTCAATATCAAAACAGTCAAGTCGAATCATTTGTTTGGATTGTCAATGCCAAGGTTCATTATTATTTCTAGAAATCTGTTTAAGTTTCCAAACAGTGATTTATTATATACATGAATTTGACAAGTTGTTCAAATCTAAATCATGCAAATTGGTCGAATGACAATCAAATCACTTTCCATAAATTTTCATCATTAATTTATTAACCATAACCATAATTTCTTCAGATTACAAATCTAAATTAACTAAATCCTAATGTGTCTCCATGAATTATGCATACATCGATGTTACAACAGCGTATCTGTCATGTCATGTGATGTAAATAAACCTTACCAGCAAAACACAACTTCCGCAACTTCTTAAAATCAATTTCATCCGACTGTAAAAGTTCTTCGAACTCTCTTATCCTGAAACAAAGTAAACAACATGTCATCAAATGCAAACAATATCTTGCAGGCCCTATCATGTGGTAAATATTGCCGAAAATTAAAGGGGGCGGGACTGCCGAAATACTCCACCTTGCTTTGAAGGCCATATTTTCATGTTTACAAGATCGAGCGCTTGCGTGCTAAGCGTTTCCGGTTTTGCAGAGTTACGCCCCCATAACGTCAAGCAAACTCCATGCACAGCATTTCGTCATGCGACCCCTATCATATTTCATAGCTTGAGGATGTACGCATACATTTTTTATAATAATTACTTGGTGGAATATCTCATTCTAGCATACCCATTTTCATATCACATTTAATGCACAAGTGTAATATGTTATACAAAATTTAATGTTGTGCAATGAATACTTTGATAATGAATTCAAAATGAAATAAATGAGAAAAGTTTGTACATCCAAACGATCACATATATCCATCATTTTATTCACAGGTGTAATTGAATTGAAACAATCAAGCTATTGAATTTAAACAATTAAATTAAAACATATACGAAAAGTACACGATCCTTTGTCAATTGTGTATTCTCAGCATAAAAAAAAAAGATGAAATTTCTCATAACCAATTATATATATGTCACTCCAAAAATAAAATTTGTGATACACTCTAATGGAATGAATGCATTTTCCTTTTGTAGCTAATTTAGCTTCTAGTGAACTATCTTGGTTTGTATTCACACGTACTACTCCAACAGGGAGTAAGAATTTGTATATATAATAACAATGATTTTATCTTATGACCTTTATTTAAAGCCTTTCAATTTGAGAGAACGACGACATAATAAATTATTAAGGCTTATTTTGGAAAATCTGTTCTTAATTTTCAATTGAAAACAGGAATAAAAAGGAAAATTGTAGTGTCATATAATTTACTGTTAGCAATCATTTTCGCAGAAATATTCCTCAATTTTTAATTGTTTTAGTTATGGAGGAGTTTATTTGTTATCATCGATCTAACATAAAAATCAAGGCAGCAAAATGCCTCTGTCATAAATTATTATTAAAGGGACAGTAGCACGTTTTTAATGGGAATAAAAGATAATGTCAGGAAAATGAAAAGAAAATGAAAAGAAATGGTTCCTATTGATTGAGAATGTATTTGAACTAAATGAAGCAGTAATGACTATGTATAATTGGTTTGTTCAATATTGAAAATACATGATTATCAAAAAAACGTGCTACTTAATATGTTTGACCATTCCATATGTTCGAATATATGAAAGAAATACTTACTGGGGAAAAATAAGAGAATTCGTCACTTTTTTTGGTGACATTGGCAGTGAAATGGTTTTTTTTGTTTGTGGCATAATTAAGGTACATGTTTTCGCAATTTCATGTTTTGCTTTTGGATTTCGCTTCACTTTAAAGAAACTGATTACCAGTTAGAAAACGTTAGAAAAAGCGTTTTAATAGCACCTTTGTGCTATAAATGGGGAAATTGTTTTTTTATTTAAAACATCTTGCTTTGAAGTTTATCACCTTATTTTCACAGCAGACCCATTCAATATACTTTGCATTTTAAATAATTTACAATGTTTTGCTGATATATTCAATTGTTCCATCATGCATATAATTATTCAAATTATTGCATGTGTGATCAGACATGTTCTACAGTACCTGCTCTTTTGTTGCGTTGTGTTGCAGCAGTGACCGATGCGGTTAAGGCAATTTTTAAGTGAGCGTATGTTTCAGAACATCTGACATGGCTTTGATTTATAGTAAAATATCATATTGGCTGATTTGAATTCAAATCAACTCCGTCGTTTTGTATAGCTATCGGCAAATGACAATTATACACAAATAAATGTTTTCCGAATTCTAAAAAAATGCCTTTTCGAATCTATTTACACTTTACAATTCATATTAATTAACAGATATCTATTTGCCAAACAACGTTATCTATCTAGCCTGTCGTGAGTTTCATAAATTCCAAAACTTTGAAAAAATGCAGTGTTGTAAAAATTTTTGTTCGTAATTGCCACTTTTAAAACGGGTGATTACTATAATGTGTTCTCTTTCGGACATGTCGACAGTGATGGAACACGTTTAAATTGAGATAAGATAAGTAAAATATACACATGTTGTGTCATTTGTGGGGGATATAGCTTGACCATGTCAGCTGCTTGTTTCTACAGCACTCGTGCCAGTAAAATTATATCACATCATATATTAAATTATAGTCACTCGTGTTGTAGGATCAATATGACTTCCTTGTGGGCAATGGCATCTATTTAGCTTTGATGATGCTGATTAAGAGAAATTACTATTATCAGTATATAAAAAATTAACCAAGACTTCAGAGAAAACTTGTCGCGTCTGCTAGCGCTTTACAACTGCCAGAAGCATCCATTGAAAATAATTACAGTTGTCAGTAAGAAGCTGATGATAGGTTTTGGTTGTGCATCATGCCATTATCTTCTTGGTCACTAATGCACAACACCTAGGGTGAAAAATAAAGGACTTTATATTCTGATTTGAAATTTTTATTCATCAATCCGTTTTTTACATCTGAACATGGTTTGCATAATAGCAATGATGTTGAAACTTTTTCAAGCGAGTATAATATTACAGTTCATTCATAAATCTAGATTTATCTAATTATGTTTATTTCATTGGTTGATAAACGGCTTGAGGAGTGCAAGTTAAGCTTTTGAATGAATATCATAGACAAGCTATGGTATCCATACGAGCTTAACTTTCAAACCGTTTAAAAACCAATGAACAAACATACTACCATTGTTCATATAAAATCAATATCAACTATTTACAAAGAGAGTGACAGAGAGAGAGAGAGAAAAGGGAGGAAGAGGGATAGAGAGACACAGAAAGTGAGAGAAAAAGGGAAAGCAGAAGAGATAACCAAACCTTAGACCAAGTACATAACACACTATATAAATACAATCACTAATGAACACTATATATGAATGAACTGTATTACATATAATAGTAATCGTAGACAAAAGAAAGTGAGGCTTTAGTACATCAAGTGACGACAATGGATGAAGGTTTCAACACCATTCTATTGATTTCTTTCACAGTGAAATACTTTTTCACTACAAAGGGGCGACATTTTAACTGAATTTAATAAAGTGATGAAATGATATAAGCAAATTTTTCACAATTCTTCTCCATGAAAAATACAATTTGTAAACATACCATTAAAACTATCTCATTTGATATCTATTGATATGTGATTTGCATAGTTGTTAACTCAATGCTACATAATTTACCATAAATTTAACCACAATTCCTTATTTGTAACTGCAGATCAATTGTTATGAAGACATTGTACTAGTTAAACAACCGTGAACGTTGTTTGCTTGTTGGCCTGTAATATTAGATACACATCACCGCCATAGGGACATTAGATAGATGAGTTGCATATTAAAGAAGTAATCAATATTCAATGTGTATTTTTACAAAATGATTTATCCACAAAAGAAACTGACTGAATACATTTTTAGATATAAAATAAACGATAAAATTACCAGGAAAAACACATTCCAAATATACAATGGGCGATAACTGGTAATTTCATTCCATGTGAGATTCTGAGCTATACCCCGCACTATGCTTCACATAATTATACATTACAAAGCAATATCATATTCCATGCATATGATAACATGTTCACAATCATTCACTTGCTAATATACACATCTACATACACTGTTTATAACAAAGAACAAATCAAATTTAAAATCATTCAATGACTTCTCCATTCCTCAAAAGATGGAATTGTATGTCAATGAAAAATTATATTGTATAGTCCATTCCTTTTGAGTATAGCTTAAGCAGAGATCATAGAGGAACAAGGATTACTTCAAGCTAAGTATTCAAAAGAAGACTGAAGCACTTGGGTGGTCATCTTTGTGTCTTAAATAAGACGTGAACATTTGTCCATAAAACCGAGAATGTTCTCCTGGGAAGGGTTTACGATATCCGAAGTGGCCACAATTTGTACAAGTCCGTCGAAATATAGTGTGATCCTTTCCTCCTCACATTTTAATAAATTTAGTACTAAATCATATTCCTACTCTATCTAAATCACTTCTAGAAAAACTACACAACCATAGTATACGTTTCTACTACCCAATAGAATAACCTAGTTAATCATGGACATCTCGTGACATAAATGCCAGAATGATAACTGAGAAAAGCTGTATTTGACATCATTCACACATATTTATATGGAGAACAGTCGATAAATAATGCATTGTTAATGCTTCATAACATGTTTTGCATATTGTATAATGCAATCTTTGTAATAAAAATGTCCACAATTGACTTTATGGTTGACTATAATTTGGGAGACACACTTTGAATCCAATTGAAGCATATTGACTGTTATGAAGTTAAGTAATTACATATTGTGCAAAGCAAAATGAGATGGAAATAACCCCGGTAAAATTTTGCATTGTTTTGATAAACTTTCAATCTTCGTAAGTAATATATTGTAGAATGGTATAGACAAATTCGAGAACATGTTCAGTTACATTAATTAATAGGTTTCGAATTCTAAAATTATGACATCTCCATACATGCAATAATTGAATCAAGTTGAAATTGTGTGTTAGATACAAGGCACACAACATATGAACAAAAGTCTCAGAATATGGCACGGTTTCCTTAAATTGCGACAGCGTTTTTAGGACAATCTTAAAATTAAGTACATATACATATATTCTAAACAAGTACATTATTCAAAATACATGAATGCAAACCTTTCTTAAACTTCATGCCTTGTCATTGCCTTTTTAAAAATTTTGAAACCCTGATATTGACGTTAAAAATGTTACACATATAAAACGTAGATAACGAGACACTTGAATTTTATAAACTGTTCAAAAATATCTTAATTTAATAAGATACCAAATTTGGATATTCAATCTAATACAGTTGTTACGTTTCAGTCATTTTTTTCTTAAAGTGTTTTTGCTGTCGGAGTGTATTTATTGCATTGCTGCAATAATTCACATAAGCAAAACAATTTAAATGATGATTAAAATATAGACGCATATTACAAATAACGTCCTTTAAAAATATTTTCGTTATGACTTAGCCTGTATTGCGCTAATAGATACTTAAGAAAAGATGGTGAGGGATAGTTCTATATTTTGATAAGTAAAAACAAATTGATCAGGTGAGATGTGTGCAACTGTGCATTTAACTAAAAAACTCTAAGAGCACCAAACATTTCGACACCATTAACAAATCTTTTAAATGGAGAAATTTTATATGAATGATTATCAAGATAATGATATAATATCCTACTGAAAATTGATTTTAAAAAATAGTTATTTTCATTAAAATGGACTGATTCGTCTGATGGATGATCATCAAAGGGAAGACGAACCAAACAAATAATTCAAATAGTTATTTTTATCAAAATGGACAGATGGAAGATTTTAGAAACGAGAAAATTGGTCTTATAAATAAGCTCCACTGAAAATTGGATTGAAAACATTTCTGAAGAAGAGACATAAAAATTAGGCATTCAATAGAATTTAGACCTATTCAAACAACAATTCATGAACAAAATGATTCCAAAAATCAGATTGTTTTTGTTTCGGTTTTAAAATTATCTTTTCTAAACTTTTCGGCAAAATCATTTGAATGTGCCAAGTTTAGTGGAGATAATTTTGAAGACGAACCAAAAAAAGGAATTTGAAAAGTAATTTTCATTGACTGGACTGATTTCGTCTGACGGATGATTAATAAAATGAAACGATGGATGATATTTAAAAGCCCCAATGAAAATTAGACTTCAAATTATATTAATGAAATGACATAAACATGGTGCATTTAACAAGACCTTTTTTTTAACAATTTGGAAAAGGAATAATTTTAATTTAGGCCTATTCAAACAACAAATAATTAACAAATGATTAATTAACAATTAATTAATGAAATGACCTAAACATGGGGCATTTAGGAAGCCCTTTTTAGCAATTTGGAAAAGAAATAATTTCAATTTAGGCCTATTCAAACGACAATTAATGAACAAAATGATTCCAAAATTAAGATTATTTTTGTTTCGGTTTTAAAATTATCTTTTCTAAACTTATCGGCAAAATCATTTGAATGTGCCAAGTTTAGTGAAGATCATTTTGAAGACGAACCGAAAAAAGGAATTTGAACAGTTATTTTCATTGAAATGGACTGATTTCGTCTGGTGGATGATTAATAAAATGAAAAGTGTGATGTTATTTAAAAGCCCCAAAGAAAATTGGATTTCAAAGCAATTTAAAGAAATGACCTAAACATGGGGCATTTAACAAGACATTATTTTAACAATTTGGAAAAGAAATAATTTTAATTTAGGCCTATTCAAACAACACATAATTAACAAATGATTAATTAACAATTAATTAATGAAATGACCTAAACATGGGGCATTTAGGAAGGCCTTTTTTTAGCAATTTGGAAAAGAAATAATACAATTAAGGCCTATTCAAACGACAATTAATGAACAAAATGATTCCAAAATTAAGATTATTTTTGTTTCGGTTTCAAAATTATCTTTTCTAAACTTATCGGTACAATTATTTGAATGTGCCAAGTTTAGTGAAGATCATTTTGAAGACGAACCAAAAAAGGAATTTGAACAGTTATTTTTCATTGAAATGGACTGATTTCGTCTGGTGGATGATTAATAAAATGAAAAGTGTGATGTTATTTAAAAGCCCCAAAGAAAATTGGATTTCAAAGCAATTTAAAGAAATGACCTAAACATGGGGCATTTAACAAGACATTATTTTAACAATTTGGAAAAGGAATAATTTTAATTAAGGCCTATTCAAACAACAAATAATTAACAAATGATTAATTAACAATTTATTAATGAAATGACCTAAACATGGGGCATTTAGGAAGCCCTTTTTTAGCAATTTGGAAAAGAAAAAATACAATTAAGGCCTATTCAAACGACAATTAATGAACAAAATGATTCAGAAATTAAGATTATTTTTGTTTCGGTTTCAAAATTATCTTTTCTAAACTTATCGGCACAATTATTTGAATGTGCCAAGTTTAGTGAAGATCATTTTGAAGACGAACCAAAAAAGGAATTTGAACAGTTATTTTTCATTGAAATGGACTGATTTCGTCTGGTGGATGATTAATAAAATAAAAAGATTGATGTTATTTAAAAGCCCCAAAGAAAATTGGATTTCAAAGCAATTTAAAGAAATGAACTAAACATGGGGCATTTAACAAGACCTTATTTTAACAATTTGGAAAAGAAATAATTTTAATTTAGGCCATCAAACAACACATAATTAACAAATGATTAATTAACAATTAATTAATGAAATGACCTAAACATGGGGCATTTAGGAAGGCCTTTTTTAGCAATTTGGAAAAGAAATAATTTCAATTTAGGCCTATTCAAACGACAATTAATAAACAAAATGATTCCAAAATTAAGATTATTTTTGTTTCGGTTTTCAAATTATCTTTTCTAAACTTATCGGCACAATCATTTGAATGTGCCAAGTTTAGTGAAGACTTTTTTGAAGACGAACCAAAAAAGGAATTTGAACAGTTATTTTCATTGAAATGGACTGATTTGTCTGGGGGATGATTAATAAAATGAAAAGATTGATGTTATTTAAAATCCCCAATAAAAATTAGATTTCAAATTATCTTAAAGAAATGACCTAAACATGGGGCATTTAGAAAGTCCTTTTTTAGCAATTTGGAAAAGAAACAATACAATTAAGGCCTATTCAAACGACAATTAATGAACAAAATGATTCCAAAATTAAGATTATTTTTGTTTCGGTTTCAAAATGATCTCTAAACTTATCGGCAAAATCATTTGAATGTGCCAAGTTTAGTGAAGATCATTTTGAAGACGAACCAAAAAAGGAATTTGAACAGTTATTTTCATTGAAATGGACTGATTTCGTCTGGTGGATGATTAATAAAATGAAAAGTTTGATGTTATTTAAAAGCCCCAAAGAAAATTGGATTTCAAAGCAATTTAAAGAAATTATCTAAACATGGGGCATTTAACAAGACCTTATTTTAACAATTTGGAAAAGAAATAATTTTAATTTAGGCCTATTCAAACAACACATAATTAACAAATGATTAATTAACAATTAATTAATGAAATGACCTAAACATGGGGCATTTAGGAAGCCCTTTTTCAGCAATTTGGAAAAGAAATAATTTCAATTTAGGCCTATTCAAACGACAATTAATGAACAAAATGATTCCAAAATTAAGATTATTTTTGTTTCGGTTTCAAAATTATCTTTTCTAAACTTATCGGCACAATTACTTGAATGTGCCAAGTTTAGTGAAGATCATTTTGAAGACGAACCAAAAAAGGAATTTGAACAGTTATTTTTCATTGAAATGGACTGATTTCGTCTGGTGGATGATTAATAAAATAAAAAGATTGATGTTATTTAAAAGCCCCAAAGAAAATTGGATTTCAAAGCAATTTAAAGAAATGAACTAAACATGGGGCATTTAACAAGACCTTATTTTAACAATTTGGAAAAGAAATAATTTTAATTTAGGCCATCAAACAACACATAATTAACAAATGATTAATTAACAATTAATTAATGAAATGACCTAAACATGGGGCATTTAGGAAGGCCTTTTTTAGCAATTTGGAAAAGAAATCATTTCAATTTAGGCCTATTCAAACGACAATTAATAAACAAAATGATTCCAAAATTGAGATTATTTTTGTTTCGGTTTTCAAATTATCTTTTCTAAACTTATCGGCACAATCATTTGAATGTGCCAAGTTTAGTGAAGACTTTTTTGAAGACGAACCAAAAAAGGAATTTGAACAGTTATTTTCATTGAAATGGACTGATTTGTCTGGGGGATGATTAATAAAATGAAAAGATTGATGTTATTTAAAATCCCCAATAAAAATTAGATTTCAAATTATCTTAAAGAAATGACCTAAACATGGGGCATTTAGAAAGTCCTTTTTTAGCAATTTGGAAAAGAAACAATACAATTAAGGCCTATTCAAACGACAATTAATGAACAAAATGATTCCAAAATTAAGATTATTTTTGTTTCGGTTTCAAAATGATCTCTAAACTTATCGGCAAAATCATTTGAATGTGCCAAGTTTAGTGAAGATCATTTTGAAGACGAACCAAAAAAAAGGAATCTGAACAGTTATTTTCATTGAAATGGACTGATTTCGTCTGGTGGATGATTAATAAAATGAAAAGTGCGATGTTATTTAAAAGCCCCAAAGAAAATTGGATTTCAAAGCAATTTAAAGAAATGACCTAAACATGGGGCATTTAACAAGACATTATTTTAACAATTTGGAAAAGGAATAATTTTAATTAAGGCCTATTCAAACAACAAATAATTAACAAATGATTAATTAACAATTAATTAATGAAATGACCTAAACATGGGGCATTTAGGAAGCCCTTTTTTAGCAATTTGGAAAAGAAAAAATACAATTAAGGCCTATTCAAACGACAATTAATGAACAAAATGATTCCAAAATTAAGATTATTTTTGTTTCGGTTTCAAAATTATCTTTTCTAAACTTATCGGCACAATTACTTGAATGTGCCAAGTTTAGTGAAGATCATTTTGAAGACGAACCAAAAAAGGAATTTGAACAGTTATTTTTCATTGAAATGGACTGAATTCGTCTGGTGGATGATTAATAAAATAAAAAGATTGATGTTATTTAAAAGCCCCAAAGAAAATTGGATTTCAAAGCAATTTAAAGAAATGACCTAAACATGGGGCATTTAACAAGACCTTATTTTAACAATTTGGAAAAGAAATAATTTCTATTTAGGCCTATTCAAACAACAAATAATTAACAAATGATTAATTAACAATTAATTAATGAAATGACCTAAACATGGGGCATTTAGGAAGGCCTTTTTTAGCAATTTGGAAAAGAAATAATTTCAATTTAGGCCTATTCAAACGACAATTAATAAACAAAATGATTCCAAAATTAAGATTATTTTTGTTTCGGTTTTCAAATTATCTTTTCTAAACTTATCGGCACAATCATTTGAATGTGCCAAGTTTAGTGAAGACTTTTTTGAAGACGAACCAAAAAAGGAATTTGAACAGTTATTTTCATTGAAATGGACTGATTTGTCTGGGGGATGATTAATAAAATGAAAAGATTGATGTTATTTAAAATCCCCAATAAAAATTAGATTTCAAATTATCTTAAAGAAATGACCTAAACATGGGGCATTTAGAAAGTCCTTTTTTAGCAATTTGGAAAAGAAACAATACAATTAAGGCCTATTCAAACGACAATTAATGAACAAAATGATTCCAAAATTAAGATTATTTTTGTTTCGGTTTCAAAATGATCTCTAAACTTATCGGCAAAATCATTTGAATGTGCCAAGTTTAGTGAAGATCATTTTGAAGACGAACCAAAAAAGGAATTTGAACAGTTATTTTCATTGAAATGGACTGATTTCGTCTGGTGGATGATTAATAAAATGAAAAGTTTGATGTTATTTAAAAGCCCCAAAGAAAATTGGATTTCAAAGCAATTTAAAGAAATTATCTAAACATGGGGCATTTAACAAGACCTTATTTTAACAATTTGGAAAAGAAATAATTTTAATTTAGGCCTATTCAAACAACACATAATTAACAAATGATTAATTAACAATTAATTAATGAAATGACCTAAACATGGGGCATTTAGGAAGCCCTTTTTCAGCAATTTGGAAAAGAAATAATTTCAATTTAGGCCTATTCAAACGACAATTAATGAACAAAATGATTCCAAAATTAAGATTATTTTTGTTTCGGTTTCAAAATTATCTTTTCTAAACTTATCGGCACAATTACTTGAATGTGCCAAGTTTAGTGAAGATCATTTTGAAGACGAACCAAAAAAGGAATTTGAACAGTTATTTTTCATTGAAATGGACTGATTTCGTCTGGTGGATGATTAATAAAATAAAAAGATTGATGTTATTTAAAAGCCCCAAAGAAAATTGGATTTCAAAGCAATTTAAAGAAATGAACTAAACATGGGGCATTTAACAAGACCTTATTTTAACAATTTGGAAAAGAAATAATTTTAATTTAGGCCATCAAACAACACATAATTAACAAATGATTAATTAACAATTAATTAATGAAATGACCTAAACATGGGGCATTTAGGAAGGCCTTTTTTAGCAATTTGGAAAAGAAATCATTTCAATTTAGGCCTATTCAAACGACAATTAATAAACAAAATGATTCCAAAATTGAGATTATTTTTGTTTCGGTTTTCAAATTATCTTTTCTAAACTTATCGGCACAATCATTTGAATGTGCCAAGTTTAGTGAAGACTTTTTTGAAGACGAACCAAAAAAGGAATTTGAACAGTTATTTTCATTGAAATGGACTGATTTGTCTGGGGGATGATTAATAAAATGAAAAGATTGATGTTATTTAAAATCCCCAATAAAAATTAGATTTCAAATTATCTTAAAGAAATGACCTAAACATGGGGCATTTAGAAAGTCCTTTTTTAGCAATTTGGAAAAGAAACAATACAATTAAGGCCTATTCAAACGACAATTAATGAACAAAATGATTCCAAAATTAAGATTATTTTTGTTTCGGTTTCAAAATGATCTCTAAACTTATCGGCAAAATCATTTGAATGTGCCAAGTTTAGTGAAGATCATTTTGAAGACGAACCAAAAAAAAGGAATCTGAACAGTTATTTTCATTGAAATGGACTGATTTCGTCTGGTGGATGATTAATAAAATGAAAAGTGCGATGTTATTTAAAAGCCCCAAAGAAAATTGGATTTCAAAGCAATTTAAAGAAATGACCTAAACATGGGGCATTTAACAAGACATTATTTTAACAATTTGGAAAAGGAATAATTTTAATTAAGGCCTATTCAAACAACAAATAATTAACAAATGATTAATTAACAATTAATTAATGAAATGACCTAAACATGGGGCATTTAGGAAGCCCTTTTTTAGCAATTTGGAAAAGAAAAAATACAATTAAGGCCTATTCAAACGACAATTAATGAACAAAATGATTCCAAAATTAAGATTATTTTTGTTTCGGTTTCAAAATTATCTTTTCTAAACTTATCGGCACAATTACTTGAATGTGCCAAGTTTAGTGAAGATCATTTTGAAGACGAACCAAAAAAGGAATTTGAACAGTTATTTTTCATTGAAATGGACTGAATTCGTCTGGTGGATGATTAATAAAATAAAAAGATTGATGTTATTTAAAAGCCCCAAAGAAAATTGGATTTCAAAGCAATTTAAAGAAATGACCTAAACATGGGGCATTTAACAAGACCTTATTTTAACAATTTGGAAAAGAAATAATTTCTATTTAGGCCTATTCAAACAACAAATAATTAACAAATGATTAATTAACAATTAATTAATGAAATGACCTAAACATGGGGCATTTAGGAAGGCCTTTTTTAGCAATTTGGAAAAGAAATAATTTCAATTTAGGCCTATTCAAACGACAATTAATGAACAAAATGATTCCAAAATTAAGATTATTTTTGTTTCGGTTTTAAAATTATCTTTTCTAAACTTATCGGCACAATCATTTGAATGTGCCAAGTTTAGTGAAGACTTTTTTGAAGACGAACCAAAAAAGGAATTTGAACAGTTATTTTCATTGAAATGGACTGATTTGTCTGGGGGATGATTAATAAAATGAAAAGATTGATGTTATTTAAAATCCCCAATAAAAATTAGATTTCAAATTATCTTAAAGAAATGACCTAAACATGGGGCATTTAGAAAGTCCTTTTTTAGCAATTTGGAAAAGAAACAATACAATTAAGGCCTATTCAAACGACAATTAATGAACAAAATGATTCCAAAATTAAGATTATTTTTGTTTCGGTTTCAAAATGATCTCTAAACTTATCGGCAAAATCATTTGAATGTGCCAAGTTTAGTGAAGATCATATTGAAGACGAACCAAAAAAGGAATTTGAACAGTTATTTTCATTGAAATGGACTGATTTCGTCTGGTGGATGATTAATAAAATGAAAAGTTTGATGTTATTTAAAAGCCCCAAAGAAAATTGGATTTCAAAGCAATTTAAAGAAATTATCTAAACATGGGGCATTTAACAAGACCTTATTTTAACAATTTGGAAAAGAAATAATTTTAATTTAGGCCTATTCAAACAACACATAATTAACAAATGATTAATTAACAATTAATTAATGAAATGACCTAAACATGGGGCATTTAGGAAGCCCTTTTTTAGCAATTTGGAAAAGAAATAATTTCAATTTAGGCCTATTCAAACGACAATTAATGAACAAAATGATTCCAAAATTAAGATTATTTTTGTTTCAGTTTTAAAATTATCTTTTCTAAACTTATCGGCAAAATCATTTGAATGTGCCAAGTTTAGTGAAGATCATTTTGAAGAGGAACCAAAAAAAGGAATCTGAACAGTTATTTTCATTGAAATGGACTGATTTCGTCTGGTGGATGATTAATAAAATGAAAAGTGTGATGTTATTTAAAAGCCCCAAAGAAAATTGGATTTCAAAACAATTTAAAGAAATAACCTAAACATGGGGCATTTAACAAGACCTTATTTTAACAATTTGGAAAAGAAATAATTTTAATTTAGGCCTTTTCAAACAACAAATAATTAACAAATGATTAATTAACAATTAATTAATGAAATGACCTAAACATGGGGCATTTAGGAAGCCCTTTTTAGCAATTTGGAAAAGAAATAATTTCAATTTAGGCCTATTCAAACGACAATTAATGAACAAAATGATTCCAAAATTAAGATTATTTTTGTTTCGGTTTCAAAATTATCTTTTCTAAACTTATCGGCACAATTATTTGAATGTGCCAAGTTTAGTGAAGACTATTTTGAAGACGAACCAAAAAAGGAATTTGAACAGTTATTTTCATTGAAATGGACTGATTTGTCTGATGGATGATTAATAAAATGAAAAGATTGATGTTATTTAAAATCCCCAATAAAAATTAGATTTTAAATTATTTAAAAAAAATGACATATACATGAGGCATTTCAAAACATTTTTAACAGAAGTGAGGGACATGGGACCTTTTCTTAGTAATTTGAAAGAAAAATAATTTTTATTTTCTTGGAAATGGGATGAATTTGTCTGATGGGTGATAATCAAATATTTTTATAGTAATGATTTGTAAAAGGCCCCAATGAAAATTGGATTAAAAACATTTTAAAAATATGATATAAACATGGGGGCATTTAAAATGTATTTTAATGATGAGTTAACGATGAGTTTTATAGTCACGCTGAACAAGAGCTTTGAAAAGAATTGAGAAAAAAGAACAAATGCTATAAACTCCGCAAAAAAATTGATATGTAATACATTTCCCTTTCCAAATTAACTTGATTTTTGTTCACGATTATTACAAGTAAAAATAAAGGAATGCAGCCGAAACGAAATTAAAATGAAGAAATTTCAAAATGATAACTTTGATAAAAGGAATTATCTGAAAGCTATTCTGCAAAGGGAGTTATGAATTTTGAGTGAATCACAACTTATCATCTTATCTTATCTTTTTTAATTCAACACACTGGTTTCTTCTTTGGTTGTCCTTATCTGGAAAATAAATGTTCGATCGATGATTCACAATCTAACACTACTTTATGTTCAGCTACTAAAACTGCTGATGTTAATGTCCATGAACAATTAGCAATACTTCACTGTTTATCAGATTATGTTGAAGAGAAGGTTACAATGTACAAAATATCAACACAATATTCATCTCATCGTTATCATTCACTAAATAACTTTCGCATATTTAGTTCATAGCTCTTCAAGTGTGATGATTGTTTCAAGTAATCTGTTATGTTGAGATACCTTTATAACTCCTACTTTTTCAGTTATTCCTTGGAATAACACCGCCTTTGGTAGTCCTCTGACAAGGCACACTCTATGATCTCCCTCTGGCATGGCACCCTCTACGATCTTCCTCTGACATGGCACCCTCTACGATCTTCCTATGACATGGCACCCTCTATGATCGTCCTTTGACATGGTACCCTGTGATCGACTACTGACACTCATTGGTAGTCCTCTGGCATGGCACCCTCATTGCTCGTCCTCTGAGATGGCACCCTCTATGATCGTCCTCTGGCATAGCACCCGCTTTGCTTGTTCCCTGGTATGACACCCGCTTTGGTACTGCTCTGACGCGGCACCATATTTTATCATCCTCTGCTATGGCACCCTCCACGATCGTCCTCTGGCATAGCACCCGCTTTGCTCGTTCCCTGGTATGACACCCGCTTTGGTAGTGCTCTGACACGGCACCATATTTGATCATCCTCTGCCATGGTACCCTCCACGATCGTCCTCTGGCATAGCACCCGCTTTGCTCGTTCCCTGGCATGGCACTGGATGGATAGTGCCCTGGCTTGACACCATCTTCGGTCGTCCTCTGTCTGACCTTTGTTCTCTTCTGGCACTGACCGCCATGTCCAGTTGTATGTTGTGAAGTTAGCAACCAGGTATCGGAAAATGTCTGAGGGGAGGGGGAACCTTTCCCTAAATTAAACCTACTGAGGTGTGTCCTACATTCTAAACTGGCGCATCCACACTGGGAACTGTGTGGTCCCTATCCACCATGAAAAGCATGGTCCCTGGATCTAAACAAGGATGGATAGCCTTGTTACACCAATCCTGGCAAAGCAGTTCTGCAAAAGAGAATGCCTAGGATGCAATTCTCGAGAACAGTTGCCTGCAGCTATTCACCCCTAAACTAGTTGTGGGGAAAGCTGACTTAGGATTGGACACCTCAAACAGACATATCTCCAACGCTGAAGTTAACGTCCCTTCACAACAACAACTGGCATGGGATCATCAGAGGTCTTCATCTGGTCCTGTAAAATATCATAGGTTAGATTCTTTCTTTGGACACAAACATGACGAACGATTTTATGTAGACATGAGTTCTCAACAAAAATAGCTAAATAGATTACTTTGATCTTGATCATAGTATGACTCTGAATAAAAAAATCAGTGTTTCAGGTCCATTTCTAGGGTCCATTATGCATTTAATAAAACCATAACTTTTAACTTATAAGTACATCAAAAAATATTCACAAGTAACAAAATCTTCTTAATGAATTTCTTTATAATTAGACTATTATGACTTTGAATAAGAAAATCAGTGTTTCAGATGCATTTCTAGGTTCCATTATGCAATTTAAAAAACCATAACTATTGTTTAATGGGAAGAAAAATAAAGATGTTTCATACCTCCCTCAGACGCCGCATCTTACATCGCCCACATGGGTCTTTCTCTGGCCCGCCATCTCCCTGGGTCTTCCTCTGGCCCAGCATCCCTCTGGGTCTTCTTCCGCCCCAGCATCCCCCTGGGTCTTCTTCCGGTCCTGCAGAAAACATTTGTATAATTAGAATGATTTAACAAATGCATTTAAGATATACATGTACAACAAATAATAGTTACCAATCAACAAAATCTTATAAATGAATTCCTTTCAAATTAGACTATTATAACTTTGAATAAGAAAATCAGTGTTTTAGATGCATTTCTTGGTTCCATTGTGCATTTTACAAAACCATAACGTTTGTTTAATGGGAAGAAAAATAAAGATGTTTCATACCTCCCTCAGACGCCGCATCTTACATCGCCCAAATGGGTCTTTCTCTGGCCTGCCATCTCCCTGGGTCTTCCTCTGGCCCAGCATCCCTCTGGGTCTTCTTCCGCCCCAGCATCCCCCTGGGTCTTCTTCCGGTCCTGCAGAATACATTTTTATGTTTAGATTGATTCAACAAATGCATTTCAGATGTACAACAAACAAAAGATATCCATTGACAAAATCATCTGAATGTATTCCTTTTATATTTGAATATTATGACTTTGAATAAATAAATCAGTGTTTCAGATGCATTTCTAGGTTCCATTATGCATTTTATAAAACCATAACTTTTGTTTAATGGGAAGAAAAATAAAGATTTCATACCTCCCTCAGTCGCCGCATCTTACATCGCCCACATGGGTCTTTCTCTGGCCCAGCATCCCTCTGGGTCTTCTTCCGTCCCAGCATCCCTCTGGGTCTTCTTCCGGTCCTGCAGCATACATTTGTATAATTAGAATGATTAAACAAATGCATTTAAGAAATACAACAAATAATAGTTACCAATCAACAAAATCTTATAAATGAATTCCTTTCAAATTAGACTATCATGACTTTGAATAAAAACAAATCAGTGTTTGAGATGCATTTCTAGATTCCATTATGCAATTTACAAAACCATAACTTTTGTTTAATGGGAAGAAAAATAAAGATGTTTCCAGAATATTATGACTTTGAATAAATAAATCAGTGTTTCAGATGCATTTCTAGGTTCCATTATGCATTTTATAAAACCATAACTTTTGTTTAATGGGAAGAAAAATAAAGATGTTTCATACCTCCCTCAGTCGCCGCATCTTACATCGCCCACATGGGTCTTTCTCTGGCCCGCCATCTCCCTGGGTCTTCCTCTGGCCCAGCATCCCTCTGGGTCTTCTTCCGCCCCAGCATCCCCCTGGGTCTTCTTCCGATCCTGCAGAAAACATTTGTATAATTAGAATGATTTAACAAATGCATTTAAGAAATACAACAAATAATAGTTACCAATCAACAAAATCTTATAAATGAATTCCTTTCAAATTAGACTATCATGACTTTGAATAAAAACAAATCAGTGTTTGAGATGCATTTCTAGATTCCATTATGCAATTTACAAAACCATAACTTTTGTTTAATGGGAAGAAAAATAAAGATGTTTCATACCTCCCTGGGTCGCCGCATCTTACATCGCCCACATGGGTCTTTCTCTGGCCTGCCATCTCCCTGGGTCTTCCTCTGGCCCAGCATCCCTCTGGGTCTTCTTCCGCCCCAGCATCCCCCTGGGTCTTCTTCCAGTCCTGCAGAATAAATTTTTATGTTTAGATTGATTCAACAAATGCATTTCAGATGTACAACAAACAAAAGTTATCCATTGACAAAATCATCTGAATGTATTCCTTTAATATTTGAATATTATGACTTTGAATAAATAAATCAGTGTTTCAGATGCATTTCTAGGTTCCATTGTGCATTTTATAAAACCATAACTTTTGTTTAATGGGAAGAAAAATAAAGATTTCATACCTCCCTCAGTCGCCGCAACTTACATCGCCCACATGGGTCTTTCTCTGGCCCGCCATCCCTCTGGGTCTTCTTCCGCCCAGCATCCCCCTGGGTCTTCTTCCGGTCCTGCAGAATACATTTGTATAATTAAATTGATTTAACAAATGCATTTAAGATATACAACAAATAATAGTTACCAATCAACAAAATCTTATAAATGAATTCCTTTCAAATTAGACTATCATGACTTTGAATAAAAACAAATCAGTGTTTGAGATGCATTTCTAGATTCCATTATGCAATTTACAAAACCATAACTTTTGTTTAATGGGAAGAAAAATAAAGATGTTTCATACCTCCCTCGGTCGCCGCATCTTACATCGCCCACATGGGTCTAACTCTGGCCTGCCATCTCCCTGGGTCTTCCTCTGGCCCAGCATCCCTCTTGGTCTTCTTCCGCCCCAGCATCCCCCTGGGTCTTCTTCCGGTCCTGCAGAATACATTTTTATGTTTAGATTGATTCAACAAATGCATTTCAGATGTACAACAAACAAAAGATATCCATTGACAAAATCATCTGAATGTATTCCTTTAATATTTGAATATTATGACTTTGAATAAATAAATCAGTGTTTCAGATGCATTTCTAGGTTCCATTGTGCATGTTATAAAACCATAACTTTTGTTTATTGGTAAGAAAAATAAAGATGTTTCATACCTCCCTCAGTCGCCGCATCTTACATCGCCCACATTGGTCTTTCTCTGGCCCGCCATCTCCCTGGGTCTTCCTCTGGCCCAGCATCCCTCTGGGTCTTCTTCCGCCCAGCATCCCCCTGGGTCTTCTTCCGGTCCTGCAGAATACATTCATATAATTAGAATGATTTAACAAATGCATTTAAGATATACAACAAATAATAGTTACCCATCAACAAAACCTTAAATGAATTCCTTTCAAATTAGACTATCATGACTTTGAATAAAAACAAATCAGTGTTTGAGATGCATTTCTAGGTTCCATTTTGCAATTTACAAAACCATAACTTTTGTTTAATGGGAAGCAAAATAAAGATGTTTCATACCTCTCTCAGTCGCCGCATCTTACATCGCCCACATGGGTCTTTCTCTGGCCCGCCATTTTCTTGGGTCTTTCTCTGGCCAAGCATCCCCCTGGGTCTTCTTCCATCCCAGCATCCCTCTGGGTCTTCTTCCATCCCAGCATCCCTCTGTGTCTTCTTCCATCCCAGAATCCCTCTGGGTCTTCTTCCGGTCCTGCAGAATACATTTATATAATTAGAATGATTTAACAAATGCATTTAAGATATACAACAAATAATTGTTACCCATCAACAAAATCTTATAAATGAATTCCTTTAAAATTAGACTATTATGACTTTGAATAAGAAAATCAGTGTTTGAGATACATTTCTAGGTTCCATTGTGCATTTTAGAAAACCATAAATTTTGTTTAATGGAGAGAAAAATAAATATGTTTCATACCTCCCTCAGTCGCCGCATCTTACATCGCCCACATAGGTCTTTCTCTGGCCCGCCATCTCCCTGGGTCTTCCTCTGGCCCAGCATCCCTCTGGGTCTTCTTCCGCCTCAGCATCCCCCTGGGTTTTCATCCGGTCCTGCAGAAAACATTTATATAATTTGAATGATTTAACAAATGCATTGAAGATATACAACAAATAATAGTTACTCATCAACTAAATCTTATAAATGAATTCCTTTCAAATTAGACTATTATGACTTTGAATTAAAAAAATCAGTGTTTGAGATGCATTTCTAGGTTCCATTGTGCATGTTATAAAACCATAACTTTTGTTTAATGGGAAGAAAAATAAAGATGTTTCATACCTCCCTCAGTCGCCGCATCTCACATCGCCCACATTGGTCTTTCTCTGGCCCGCCATCTCCCTGGGTCTTCCTCTGGCCCAGCATCCCTCTGGGTCTTCTTCCGCCCAGCATCCCCCTGGGTCTTCTTCCGGTCCTGCAGAATACATTCATATAATTAGAATGATTTAACAAATGCATTTAAGATATACAACAAATAATAGTTACCCATCAACAAAATCTTATAAATTAGTTCCTTTCAAATTAGGCTATTATGACTTAATGTAAGAAAATCAGTGTTTGAGATGCATTTCTAGGTTCCATTGTGCATTTTATAAAACCATAACTTTTGTTTAATGGGAAGAAAAATAAAGATGTTTCATACCTCCCTCAGTCGCCGCATCTTACATCGCCCACATAGGTCTTTCACTGGCCCAGCATCCCTCTGGGTCTCCTTCCGCCCCAGCATCCCCCTGGGTCTTCTTCCGGTCCTGCAGAAAACATTTGTATAATTAGAATGATTTAACAAATGCATTTAAGATAAACAACAAATAATAGTTATCCATCAACAAAATCTTATAAATGAATTCCTTTCAAATTAGACTATTATGACTTTGAATTAAAAAAATCAGTGTTTGAGATGCATTTCTAGATTCCATTATGCAATTTACAAAACCATAACTTTTGTTTAATGGGAAGAAAAATAAAGATGTTTCATACCTCCCTCAGTTGTCGCATCTTACATCGCCCACATAGGTCTTTCACTGGCCCAGCATCCCTCTGGGTCTCCTTCCGCCCCAGCATCCCCCTGGGTCTTCTTCCGGTCCTGCAGAAAACATTTGTATAATTAGAATGATTTAACAAATGCATTTAAGATAAACAACAAATAATAGTTATCCATCAACAAAATCTTATAAATGAATTCCTTTCAAATTAGACTATTATGACTTTGAATTAAAAAAATCAGTGTTTGAGATGCATTTCTAGGTTCCATTGTGCAATTTATAAAACCATAACTTTTGTTTAATGGGAAGAAAAATGAAGATGTTTCATACCTCCCTCAGTCGCCGCATCTTACATCGCCCACATGGGTCTTTCTCTGGCCCGCCATCTCCCTGGGTCTTCCTCTGGCCCAGCATCCCTCTGGGTTTTCTTCCGCCCCAGCATCCCCCTGGGTCTTGTCCGGTCCTGCAGAAAACATTTATGTAATTAGAATGATTCAACAAATGCATTGAAGATATACAACAAATAGTAGTTACTCATCAACAAAATCTTATAAATGAATTCCTTTCAAATTAGACTATTATGACATTAAATAAAAAACATCAGTGTTTGAGATGCATTTCTAGATTCCATTATGCAATTTACAAAACCATAACTTTTGTTTAATGGGAAGAAAAATAAAGATGTTTCATACCTCCCTCAGTCGCCGCATCTTACATCGCCCACATGGGTCTTTCTCTGGCCCGCCATCTCCCTGGGTCTTCCTCTGGCCCAGCATCCCTCTGGGTCTTCTTCCGCCTCAGCATCCCCCTGGGTCTTCTTCCGGTCCTGCAGAAAACATTTGTATAATTAGAATGATTCAACAAATGCATTGAAGATATACAACAAATAATAGTTACTCATCAACAAAATCTTATAAATGAATTCCTTTCAAATTAGACTATTATGACTTTGAATTTAAAAAATCAGTGTTTGAGATGCATTTCTAGGTTCCATTGTGCATGTTATAAAACCATAACTTTTGTTTAATGGGAAGAAAAATAAAGATGTTTCATACCTCCCTCAGTCGCCGCATCTTACAACGCCCACATTGGTCTTTCTCTGGCCCGCCATCTCCCTGGGTCTTCCTCTGGCCCGACATCTCTCTGGGTCTTCTTTGGCCCGGCATCCCTCTGGGTCTTCTTCCGGTCCTGCAGAAGATTAAATTGTTGAAATTGAGTAAACAAATGCATTTACAAAAGATGAAAACAATAGTCACTTATTTACAAAAAAGCTTTGATCAGTGTTTCGTCAATCAATCTTTATTTCTTTGCAATGTTAGCCATAGGCCTAGTTTACATTTCAGATTCGCAGAGCGTTACATGAATCTGATTACAAGATAATCAATATAAGTTTATTCAAATAATAAAAAACAACTGACAATGTATGATTTGCGTAAAAATATCTCTAAGAGTGATTGCTTTGTATAAAACAATTGATAAGTTCTGGAAATGTTGATTTTTAATTGACATGAACATATTGAAGTTAGTGATAGTTTTGTTTGAATGGAAATAATATGGTAAGTATAAGCGTCTTAGATGTTAGTAACATTTACATACAAGCAGAAAGTAAAATGTATTTTCAAAAAAGTTATCTTCGCATAAAATACAGTATCTATTTTGTCTTGATTGATTACTATAACAACCAGTGTCAATTTGAAGGCAATGTATCATCTGAATGAGACGCAAGGGATGGTCGAAATTGTTATAATGATAAATTTGTAACATAAGATTGAAGGCCTTTAAAACTTGAACATCATCAGCATACATATGGTGGGGAAGCTTGTGTTTCTGAGTGATACCACTGATGGGCCTTGTATAGAAAGTAAACAGCCACTTTGCATTTAAAACAGGAATGAAATGAATATTTTGAACTATTTACAATTAATGTGTACCATTCCGGTTCATAATTTACTCGTAGTCTAAACACAAATTTGATTAAATCTTATCACCATTATTCAAAGTTTGCTGTTCACTCAAATCCGAAAATGTATAGAATATTTAGTTTTGATGTCCAGTTTTGACACAATCTAAAAAAACATGTTATAACATTTTTTTTTCAAATCTAGTTCCTGACATTTTGTTTATTTCACACATATGTACAATTGTGTTTTGATGATATCATCTGGGTGGAGCTGTACGCCGGGACAACATTTTGATTCAATTTCTAAAGTTAATTCATTAATGAAAAAAGAGAACAATATAGGGCTTAAAACACACCCTGGTCTTAAACCTTGTGGGTAAGATGTAAAATAAATACTAAATGTTCTAGGCGGAGATATCCCCATATAATTGTTTAGAACGTTGAGATCACCCTTAATAAGAAAAGGTATAATGATAGTCGTGCTCCAAAGGTTGATGACTCAAACATAATACATGTTATTTGGGCCTTGAGGCATTAAATTCACTTCACTATATCCGTTTATTTCATATACCCGAGTTTGCTATACGCATATGATTTCAATGATTATATATAGGGCTTTTGACGGAACTTTTGTTCAAACAAATTTTTACGCTTTATCCGAGTTCACTTTATCCGTGTTTAACTGTATTAAACAATGGTTCCATAAGATAACAAAATATCCATTGAAAATAATTCAGGGAGTAGATTATCTTCACCAGGTGACTTAGCTTGTTTAAGTTAAGAATAGCAAATTACCAAGTTATATTTACTATCGGTCATCTGCTGGTCCTTTGAAAAGTAATAATGACTTAGAATAAAGAAACTTTTACTTAAAAACAATTTAGCTATATACATTCACATTGCTCAGGGGTTTGGTTAATTCAACAAAAGCATTAATGACGTACAGCCCAAGAGTTTGAATATACAAAGACAGATTTTTTTGTTTTTAATATTTTTAAAAATGGTTAATACTTTATGATGAAGATATAGACTAAAAAAATAATTCGAGATGAATCAAATTTTGGAACTCACCTTTGACTTCTTTGACGTCCAAGGTGCTTGTATGTGAAGCTAGCAACCAGGTGTCGGAAATGTCTGAGGGGAGTGGGAATCTATCCCTAAACTAAACCTACTGAGGTGTATCCTACATTTTAACTGGTGCATCCACACTGGGGACTGTGTGGTCCCTATCTACCATGAAAAGCATGGTCCCTGAATCTAAACAAGGATGGAAAGCCTTGTTACACCAATCCTGGCAGAGCAGTTCTGGAGAGGTCCAAGAACAGATACCTGCAGCTGTTCACCCATAAGCTAATGGCGGGGAAAGCTGACATGGGATTGGACACCTCGAACAGACGTATTTCCAACACAAGGTTACGTCCCCCCACAACAGCAGCCCTTGGACAACCGAGTCAGATGCCAACCTATAGAAAAAAGTGAAAAAAGGATTAAAGTAATTTCAACATTTTTCGTGTTTGTCAACAGTTACCCTATCACTTACTTGAGATAAAAAAAATCCCAATTACAAGGAGGCAGGTACTCCGTGTAAATCTTTACCCACTATAATGATATAAGCGTTGCCCTTGTATCCTTATTTATCATCTTCTCAATTTAAATTTGATAAATGTTTTGCAATTGTATTTTTAAGATGGATGAATGCTGAATAAATCTTCAAACGCAATTCAAAACTGCTTTCGTTTCCTTCATAGAAACTAAGTTCTCAATTATACAACATGAGATGGTTCTTTTATCTGAATTATTAAGTCGGTGATTTAACCTGGAAATGAATAAGTTTCCCTTACTAAACTTTAGTAGTGAGCGAATTAATGCTTAACGCCGCTTTGGTAATGTTTCAGCCATTTGTGGCGGTAAACTTAAATAAAAGTCATTAATGGAATAGAATGTTAATTTGAAATGGAACGAATGAAGAAAAATAATCACAACTATACTTCATCATATGAACATTAAAGTGTCTAGCTAAAATAATCTTAGTTATTATGAAGACAAATTTATCACGTCTTACCTGCATTCTGACCCAGCTATGACTGATTTAAATCTCTCCTCCAACGTTCAGCAAGCCCAACCAATCAACAGAACAGCTACCCAGCTTGGGAGTTCAGTAGACTTTCCTCATGTTCCCTTAATAATTATTGTCCAAAACCAACTGTCACGGTTAACAATCTGGACACATGCCAAAGCAAGTCTATATGTCCAGTAGATTCAAGTTCTGTAACCTTTTATAAATCGATTTTATACACAATACCAAAAAAGAAAACATTGCATGTTAACTATATTCGTATTTGTTTTTATGCTTTGTTATCTTTTGGAGAAGAAAATTAAATTCCGGTTAGGTCCTGTACTTGATATGTTGTTGACTATCAAATTGGATGAGATTCTGTATAGTTTCGCATGTTTTCCCCTGTACGATAACATAGTTTTATATTTCTACGTAATTTCCCGAAAATTCATATCGAACTTTTTTTCTGAAATGGCAATATTTTAAAGTTCGAGACCTAGAATAGGTAATACAAATTGAACATATAAAATGAATTAGGTTGATAAACGTATAAGTTGATAATTTATCTTGCATTGTTATATGATTTAACATACCTTCGCCTAACTGAATGAGTGAATGGTTTCATTATGGGAGCATGTAGACATGTTTTTACATAATTGAATAATTTCAACGGAAGTGGTTTGTGCTTACATGATATCAGTGATAAAAACTTATCTAATGATGAGAAATGACAATAATAGTTTGGCAGAAAGGAATATCGTACGTTGCTAAAGTATGGACAAAACATAATAATAATAATAAGAGTACTTATAAAGCGCAGACCTCCATAAACAAGGTTTATGCTCAATGCGCAATTACAAAGATAAAATATATACATATATATACATATAGAACTTGAGGTTGAATTGAAATGAGAAGTAGCGTTTGAACAGATGAGTTTTGAGATGGGATTTGAATACAGAGAGAGAGGGAGCACATTTGAGTTCATGAGGTAATGAATTCCAGAACAGAGCAGCATTGTATCTGAAGGATCGGGCACCAAAGGACTTTAGATTGTAACGTGGGACTTGAAGAAGAAGCAGAGTGGAAGAGCGGAGCGATCGAGGTGGAGCATATGGAGTGACTAGGTCCTGAAGATACTGGGGAGAGAGCTTGTAGATTGATTGATATGTCAGAGATAGAACCTAATTAGGTGATCCTCGTCTCAGATTGAAGTTTTACAGAGTGAGCAAACTTCTTCTTTACTAACAATATACCATCTACCTGTTTATATTGGGAGTCTATGGTTGAAAATTCTTATTTTAGAAGTTACTTTTTACTAGTAGATTGATTAGTATTGCGATGACAATGATATAACTTGACATGCCCACATGACAAGGTTTCTCAACCACCGCCAATGCGATTATAGTTCATAATCAGATATACCGATTGAAGAAAAACAAAAAGAAACTGTTTTGTGCATTTATAGATTTTTCTAAAGCATTTGATAAAGTTTGGAGAATTTGATAATGGAACAAATTAAGACAAAGTGGTATCAACGGGAAAATACTGACTTTGGTACAAAATATGTATGCCGATATAACGTCCTGTGTAACGGTGGAGTCAGAAATTTAAGATTTCTTTGTTTGTCACTCAGTAGTTAGACAAGGAGAAAAGGAATTTGTCTCTTCTTTTATTTTCGTTATTCCGTAATGACCTCGAATCTCACCTAGCAAGTCAAGAATATTTTGGTATCGAAATAGAAACAAATAATGATGGTCTTTTCAATTATTTCAAACTACTAGTTCTTCTTTATGCAGACGATGCTGTTCTCCTCTCTGAAAACATTTTGATTTACATTTAATTCGTTTGTTGAATATTGTGACAAATGGAAATTTCAAATAAATACTAGCATGACAAATATAATCTTATTTGGTTCCGAACCTGCAGTTGATTATAAAAAGTCGTTCTCACTATATGATAAGAAAAATTAAGTTGTAAACACTGATAAATACCAAGGAACGGTGCTGCATAGAAATGGTATGAAGGCATCCATTGCACTATTAAGACGTGCAAGAACTATATAATTGTCCCATGACCTACTTCTTGCTGCATAGACTAGTTTTACCTATATTATTGTCATGTTACACTATTGCATGGATGCGAAGTATGTGGACATGAGAACAAAGAAATAATAGGAAATGTACACATCGAATTTCTTAAGTTAGCTACTGGTTTGAGGTTCAATACACCAAATTTTATGTTATACGGAGAACTAGGTAGAGAACCTATTCAGCTTCAAATTTCGAAACGATGTATTACATACTTGTGTCAATTTATATTTTCACATTCAAACTTATATAGCAGCTTTTATCCTTCAATATATAACAATGAAAACAAAATGTTCATTGATTACACCTGGCTAAACCATATCAAACACATCCTTTGTACAATCCTCATCTCTGCTCAAAATCATGAATCTTTTCTAATGCTGATAAGGTTTTATAGACCAATTTCTAATATCATGGAATGCGATATTGACAATTCTTCAAAAGGTGTTTATTATACAATTTTGAAACGCTGACCCAAATTTGAACAAACCTACTCCTATCGGGATAAATTTCTAGACCTAGTTTGAAGTTCAGTTATTAACCTCCAATAGAAACTGGCAGATGGTAAAATATCCCGAGAGAGCAGAGACTCTGCAATTTATGCGATTCACATGTGATTGGAGATGAATTTCATTATATTTTAAATGTCAATACTTAACAGATCTTCGTAAGTCACGTTTTCAAAAATACTATGATTCGGGCAAAGTATGTTAACGTTTCGTCAAAATTTCACAAGTAGAATTTCTGCTCTAAAAAAACAATCAAAGTTCGTATTGTTTGTTGCAACCTTTGATCATTATACCTAATGAATGCAGTCGCCTTGCTGTTAAAGCTTGTTGTAATATTTGTTTACTCATGTACCACCGAAGGTGGATCAATTTTGAGTAATAAACGAGTGATAAAGTAATCGTCAAGAACCATAAACTACCAATCAGCTGTTAATTTACCAAGTGAACATTTCTGCATCTGTAGGGCCAATTGTAAAAACACTAATTCATCTATTATTAACCCTCCCCCTTTTATCCCATTTATTGATTGTATATATGCATTACATTGTCATCAAATATGTTTGTACATGTACATAAGTAATTGAATCACTATTTTGTACAAGTTAATAGATCTGTATCTACCTCTAGTCTCAATACCCACCTGAAAAGGGGGAAAGAACAAGCTCAGAAACCTTCGTGTGAAATAAATAAATAAGATATTTAGATATTGTATGAATCAGTCCCGTGAAAACTATGATGATAAAAAAACCTATGATTGCAGAACTTTTATTTTGTTCATTAATTGCTCTATTTAAGAAAACAAACACTATTTCTAATTCTGTTTCGCGTCTCAGCACGGTTTGTAGTTTAACACAGTTACTAAATATAGTTTTGATCAAGCCTCCGTTCAGTCACATTTAGCAATTAACGACTTTCCGGGGGTGTCCTATAGTTACTGTTATGACACCGAAGGTTTTGATTTAGTAGCAGAACATGTGAATAGCTGAGCTGCTTTCAGACCGTGTAGAGGTGAAACTCCTGGATTGAACAAGTTCGTATTGTAGTGACACTAATATATTTAAACTTTTTGATACACGGTGGATTTTAAATCCCAACCGACTAAACGTTTAACTTTCCCCCGGTTTACTTCTCAAGCACTAAAAACAACAAATTCATGATATTAGACTAATTGCTCCCAAAATAGTTCTACTTTTATTTAAATAAATCAATATTTTTACCTTAGAAAGTGAAGTTAGTAATAAAAACTCAAATTAGATTATTATACAGTACGTACGTCAACCCCAACATAGAATCGCCTCTCTAAATGCATATACCATGTACCAGCTAGGTGAGGATACGTACCGGTATAAAATCACCGGAGCCAGATTATACACGGGCGAATTTTTACCGAGACACCGTCATTGCTTTATCAACTAAAAGAAAAGTGGTGACAACCAGGAAAAAATATGTTTATTTAAAATTTCAAAAAACACAATTCAAATACAATTTTTATTAAAAAATGGTATACCAGTTTTCTAAGTGGTACTTACGAGAAAAAATGGTAATTACCAATTATAAAAGATAAAATTCCAAACACCACTTTCTTTCAAAAATGGTTATTACGAGAAAAAACTGGTAATTACTCTTTGAAAAGTGGTTGTTACCACTTTTAAAAGATAAATTTCAAAGATCGGAGGCCTGTAACCCTTTCGTACACACGCACCTGCTAAAGACCCTGTTGGGAGCTTTGAGACGTTTGAGGCTATTTTTAGAACCAAAACAAGCTCCCAGAATGCAGCACGTCAAAATGGTAGAAGTAAATAACGACAAAGTTACTGTTATAGCGGTGTAAACAAGGCATCCTACTGTTATTTATTTGTCGAATTCGGATATCTTACGGTAAATAGTCCATTCTTTAGAAACATGAGTCGTATAGCTGATTTCACGTTTAGTTGCTGATGAAATATTATTATTTCTTGTCTAGTTACTCAGCTGTTCAGATGGAATCGATTCCACAGCTGACCGTATATATAAACTAAACGTACCTGATTACATGTTTACTTGGAAATATAATTAAACTCTTTTCATTTGTAATTGACCAAGTACAATAATCATACAAATCATCATTTTCTTCAATTGCATTTACATAACGAAATTTAGAGAATGTGTCATGTTTTTTTATAACAATAATAAAGAAAATAGGGAAAACCAACTTCCTTATTTGGTCAATGTCTATTCATTAGAGGGAAATGAATTCTCTCTTCTTAGTTAATAATATCATGTCAAAAATAGCTTTCTGTCGATGTTTTGCAAACATGGTTTGTATGATCTACCATATTGAATCTTGATCATATTCAGGGAGCATTTATTCTATGGTTAGATTAAGCTTAAAGGATATACCAGTGTATGAAATAAGGTGTCCGACAGCCCGAAACGGGTAACTTCTGGTCTGGGCTGGTAACTTTTTAATGTTTTTGTTGAATTTGACCATGAAATTAAGTAAAATCATTCTTTCGGGCTGGTAACTTCTCAGGCTTATTTCATACACTGGATATACACAATCTCATTAGGCTTAGCTTCAAGGTATAAGCTTAGACTTAAAGTAATCATCTTGATTTTTCCAGTGCAATACACATTGCATTTGACTTTTTGCAAATCTAAATGAGATGAATGATTTATTGACCTAAATTACAACATATGGCCAGTTATTTACTTAACCTTCCACAAGATAGAGTAGTACGTAATGCCGTATGTGGTCAATAAAAAGCTTGTGATTCAAATTAAAGGGCCTATAATATTATAAGTTGTTTGCTTCTCACGAGGGTAATACGGTCTGATGTACCATCTTTGTAGAAATGTTGCCCAAGCCGCAAGGCGAGGGCTGACATTTCTGCAAAGATGGTACATCAGACCGTATTACCCGAGGGAGAAGCATGCAACGTATTTATCTTACCGTCATGACAGAAAAAATACATCAATTTTAGTTTGACTGCCGTTAACGGATGAGCCATCACCGTATTGACGGCCTTGACCCTTAATGTAAACAAAATGGCGTCAGTCAACCCGACTGAAATGTTATGAATCGTGTTACGTAAAACTACTCTACTAAACATGCTTAAAAACCTTTTGCTTTTAGTTCTATAGCATGTGTAAGTAATTTAATGCGGAATTTGTTTCGAAATAAAACATAAAATGACGAGAAAACAAATTTATAGTTAATAATCACGAAAACAGCTAATCGAACTAATGTGAACTCTGCACATTGCGTGCGTCATTTGGTAACGTCATCATAACATTATGCGACACCTCTTCTCGGAGAGGAGCTGTTGCTATGGCAGCGGGGTACATTGAATTTGTACACCGTGAGAAGTGAGACTCGAGGGGTACATAAGATAAAACGAGTCGATGATCAGCCAATCAAAAACGAGTATTTTACTGTAAGGTAAGATAAATATATATATATATATAGGGCCATATTTTGGTGTTTATGTGTGATATTTATTCTAAATGTAGAGCGGGGAGATGGGGGTGGATATTTGATGCATATATATATGTTCACAAATCAGTTTTGTTACGAGTTGTGCATCAAAGAATCATGAAATTTTGTAAGTACCAATTGAAAATTTAAGCTTAGTGGGTCTTCAGGAAGCAATTTTTTGTCATGATATGCTTACTTATTGAGGGACTATCTTATATCTCTTATGATTGCAAGTATTATTTTTCAGTTCCAGAAACCTCATCCAATGGGGAAGGAGACGTCGACGTACCTGAATGGTTTCCAGCAGATCCCGGACGATATCCTGCTCTATATCTTCTCCTTCCTCAAACACTCGGATCTAGCTCACGCCTCCAGAACATGTCACAGGTGGTTCCAGGCAAGTCTTTTTTTCCATCAGGGCCTAGAGATTCAAAGTTCTAGTGCGAAGGGTATTGTTACAGGGTCTTACATATTTAATCAACGCTGAGAGCAGTCTAATAAAACCTAGCCTCAATTATATTCGTTAAACTCTGATAGTGAGTCTAGCAAGATGTAGTAGCAGGTCGCCTCTGCTGACCCTTCGCCGACCTATGACCCTCCAACGTTATATCTGCGAATGCTGAATATTGAGACTTGGTAAGATAATCCCTGATTGGTTAATTCGATAGATCAGCTGATGCGACCTGCTGCTACATCTTGCTAATTTGTTTCTATTTTATTTCAACTTATTATATGATAGGACTAAACCTATTCGACCAAAGGTATCACTAGGCAATCTGTTATGGAAGGAACTGTTCTTCTGGCAACAAGAGAATTTCATATTTTACCTCGTATATTTGTGTATCACTATATTACTTGTACTAATATTACAAGCTGTTCTACTGGCAACTGGGGATTGACAAGAGAATTTCATATTTTACTTCGTATATTAGCCTTCTACTAATATCACTATTACTATGTTACTTATAGTAATATTACAAGACCTATTTAACCACAGGTATCGCTAGACGATCTGCTATGGAAGGAACTGTTCTACAGACAGTGGGGGATAGACAAGAGTGTACCCATGATGCCCGGCAAGACATCATGGCGTGAAGAGTTCAAACGACTCCTGTACTTCACGCCGGCGGTGGAGAGTGAAGTCATCAAGAGACACAGGGACCAGGTGCTTCATGTCAGCTTCTCCCACCAGGGGGACATGTTCGCTACCTGCTCCAAGGATGGCACTGTTAAGGTGATCTTTAATGACCCTGAGTATGTTTTCTAAGGGAAATAAAGAAAAACAACAGAAATTGTCTAGGGGTAATAAAGGGAAATGCATGCATGGCAAAAATAGTCATTGGAGCTAGGATAATATCAGCTTCTCTTACATGCATGTAATACTAGAGTTGTTGTCAAATTTTCTACCTGTTCAAAGGCATCTTCCTGCGCAGAGCTTCTGTGCTTGCTGTCTGGCCTGTAGGGGCATTATAGCAGCACAGAAAAGTAAAGGGTCTGCAGCAAGGCCTAAGATGACATTTTGGAAAGTGGCGTTTTAGGCTTTGAGTTGAAAGATGGTTCAAAAGATTGGATGTTAAGGTGAACTTAACTCCATGATGCAACAATTCTAAAAAGATACCAACCAAGAATTTGATAAAGAATTTAGATATAAATGATATAAAATTTACAGCAACATTTTACAACCTCTCACCTTTGACCCTTGACCTCCATTCAGGTATGGTGGGCCAGCTGTCCGGCGACCTTGAGGTTTGAGCATGACATGAAGGACTTCACGTGGAAGTACACGCAGTTCTCACACTTCAATGAGACCGACTCGCTTCTACTCGTCTCAGGCGTCCACTTCGGCAACATGAGCACGTCTGGCGAGATTGCTGTGTTCAGTCTTAAAGGTGAGATTGTTTAGATTCATTTCAGTATGAAATGTTAGATTGTTTGATTAGCATGAATCTCTTATCAGTGTTTGAAATATAACCCGTCCCCCAGTCCTTGAACTGGCTACTTTTTGCCAGGACTGGCTACTTTTTGGTCAGGACTGCTAACATTTCAAATTTTTCTTTATTTTCCCTAAGGAATTGACCAATTAATTTTCAGGACAGGCAAGTTTTTCAATCTATTTTATACACTGCTATTATTACTTCTCCAGTGGTTGGTTGTACAGGGTGGATTGTTTGAGAAGCAACTCAACTCTCCTCTGCAATAAGTTACAAATCAAATGATGGGCTGTTTTGGATAGATTGTTTGATAGAAGCATGAATATCTGATCACTTCTCACAGCCAAGTCTTGTGGCAAAAATCCTGTGGTAGGTTGTTCTGGATGGTTTGAGTGATAAGCATGGAAACTGCTCTCTTCTTTCTTCTGCATCGGTGGGAAATCCAGAGGTGGGTTGTTCGAGTTGGGATTTTTGATCATTATCAATAAATTGATGCTTTAATCTCTTGTACACCAAATTGAAAATCCATAGCGGGTTGTTGGGCTGTTTCATGAGCATGAATCTAACTTCTACTTTCTTCTGCTCTCAGTGGCAAATCCCATCATTGTTCCATCTTATTCTCTACTCTCTTCTACTCCAAATATTAAACCAATGGAGAGGATTCTTGGGGTTGAATGAATTCCACGACAACACGATGAAGCTGATACCTGAAACCTGATACTTTGTGACATGACAGAAGCTGAATACAAAGGTTTAGCAAAATTCCACAACAAAGGAGGAAAAATAGATTAACTTTTTTACAATAAAATCAGTTATAGTGGGTCTAACTTATTAGCAACAGTTGTCTCCCTTCCTGTTTCAGTAAAAAGTAAAGTGCAAACGACAAGACGGAAGGTTGAGAATAACAAACTATTTAAAACATATACAGCAAGAAAGATTGATCTAACTTTGAAGTGTTGTTGCAGATGAATTTGAGCTGCAGTGTCGTGTAATCAACAAACCGTACGATGTGTTCGGGACGTGGTACGACGACGCCCACCTCCTCTCAGGGAACCTGCACTGGACCGGTCACCTCAACTCCTGCTCGGCCCTCTGGCTCAACAAGGTTCTCCTCTTTTAATGATAATAATGATAATTGAACCACAATAAAGCTTGACATCAACAGGCTCACATCTGGATCCTTTATAAATTCTATGTGTGCTTTATTCTTGACTCGGAGGTAAATATATCTCTGGTAACACATGAGTATTACAAATGTTAATTAGAAATATGGTTTATTAATAGCATAGAGAAACGACTCTACACTTAGAATTACTTTAAGATGTCCTACCCTTGTATAGACAACCCTTCTCTTCTTGATGATTTTTAATCATTGATGACTTGTTTCTTTCAGGCTTCCCAAGCTACAGAATCAGAACGTGAATCAGTTGTGATGAGACTCTTCCGCTTTAACAATGTGAATGCAAGTTCCATACGAACAATAATGATCGCAAACATTTACTCAGAGACTGCAGAAGACATGAATAATCCTGAAACAGGGAAATGTATCACAACAGCTTCAACGGGTGTAGAGGTGAAAGGTCATCTCACAAACTCAACAGAGGTGAAAGGTCATCTTACAAGTTCAAGTTCAAGGCAAGATATTGGAGACAAATTGAACGGAACGATTCGTTATAAAAAAGATTACCACAAAGCGGAAGAAGAACGGAAGACGATTGTTGAGAGTTCTGTTGATCCGGTAGATGAACTACCATGTGCGTGTTGTAGTGATGAAGAAGTTGACGTCGCTGGCGACGCCACAAATAATTCGTCACCATCTTTCAATAGGGTATCACCTTCAACGAAGACGTTTAACACTAAGAAAATGACAGCAGGACTTGCGGACAAACTCTTGATATTTACGATGGGTTCGTTAACGTACACACCACATCAGATTGGGATAAAGAGAATAAAGGTGCCCGATATTCAGGCTCACTCCCAGGTTTCTACTCAAGGAGGGAATGGAGTGCGGATTCTGCTCCCCGATGTGGACATGAATAATGGACATGAATATAGAGGTGATCGTCCATATGATAATGTAGACGAGACGTTCGATATGGACGGGCATATAATCGGAATGAGTCTTTCACCAGATCAGAGGTAAGAGGTCATGTATTAATGAAAACAATATCTGTCTTCATTATCCTCAGAATTGGTATATTATTGGATTTAAACACTTAAAAATCCAGTAACAAATACTTATATAGGCTTTTATGGTCATGTTGTGTTATATACAAATGATTAGTATGTCAATAATCATTATGATTTCATAATAGGATGAATAAAGGAAGGTAACCCACCATCCATTAATAAAAATGTTCTTTACACGCTAATGATTAAGTACATACTAGCAACAGTTTTATTCTTATCATTTGTATGCTAAATAACAATAGCATGTAATGGTAGAGTGTTTAGTATTTTGTTTAATACTGGTCAACATTAATTAATCATTATCGCCAACAACTTGTTAAAGTCAGTTCTTTGAGCCTCCTACCAGGGGCAGTAGCACGTTTTTAGGGGGAGTATAAGGTGATGTCAGGAAAATGAAAATGAATGGTTCCAATTGAAAGACAATGTAATTACTATAAAAGAAACAGTAATAAATCAAATATATGATGTGAATTTCAGCCATGCGATTCCTTTTTCTTACACAAATGAATTAAAGGTGTTAACAAAAAAATGGCAGCCAATGGACTTTATGTGAAACCTCATAATTTGTTCTCTGACTATGGATAATTGGTTTGTGTAATGAGATTTTTGACACTATAAAAATAATAGAATTAGCATTAACATACAATTATCATTTAAAAATAGAAAATAGAAAATTGTCAAAAAACGTGCTACTGCCCCTTTAAGGCAGAGTTTAAATTGTGACGTCAATACTACACACTCCTGTAATCAATACTAAACTCCACTCTGCCAAGCATTAATATAACACAAATTCAATACATATAAATATATCATTTCTATTCTGTCCAGATATCTCTACGTCAACAGTCGCCCGTGGCCTCAGGGATTCAGTATCGAGGACCCGTTGATGCCGCCGCCAATAGCGCAGGAGATTGACGTCCACGTGATTGACCTTCACAAGATGAAGGAGGTCGGAACCATGCTGCGGTCCCACAAGGCCTACACACCCAATGACGAATGCTTCTTTATCTTCCTAGACGTGTGTGATGAATATGTCGCAAGGTTTGTTTAAATTCAAATTTTTTATATGGTTGAAATGTATTTAATTACATAAAAAGCATGCGTTATAATGTAACATGGACTGATTAAAATCGACTGAGTTCCGAGAAGTAAAAGTTAAAAAAAACAAAACTCTATCGAGAATTGGACTCGTTATTTCGAAAGTTTCCTCTCCACTGAGTCCAACCGCAGCCCTGTAGGTTGCATGTTCTGACACATACTCACCTAAACAATCACAAGCTGCAGCAAAAATATTCCATATCAGTAGCTAAAAGCAAGTAATTCCTGTCAACCACGCTTTGAACATTATCGCCGCTAGCAGTCTTATAAGCAAAATGATGCCATTGGTCCGCAAACAACTTGGTTTCGGCTGCACTAAACTGGTAAAAAAACATGCCAGGTACGGGTGCATTAAGACCTAGTGCAGAGGATTTCATATCCCTGAAGAGTTAATATTTTGAATTTATTATTCCTCGGAATTAGGCCAATTTTAATTTAGACTCATTGTTAATGCCTCCCCATACACATGAATGGCAATAGTTTTCTTGAAACAGTGATTCTTTATATATTACAATAATCAGAGTATTTAAATGTAAAACGTTTTTCAAAGACTGAATATCCAGGAACAAAGAGAGTAAATAATATTCAGAGTAAATTCAGCAGAACGGTAGTCTAAAAAGTCTTTGTTTAGAAGGTATTTGAAAGAAAACAGCAATTAGCATATGATAATCAAGAAGATACTTTAAATACCGAAAATTTGACAATTATCATCATATGGAAAGACTTACAATGAAATTAGTTAAGCTAAGCATTTCAAAGAATGTATGAAGTAAAACAAGCCTCTTGAAATATTCTTCATTTACATTATCATCCATCAAATAGTTGTTTTCGTAAAATGAGCAATCTTTGAGATATGACTCAAAATGAAAAAAGATTCTTGTGAGTTTGGTCAAAAATATTTCGGCTGGGCTAACATTTCTAATTTCTTTCATAGGCTTTATTAATTCTATTTGTAACTTCTAGCGGGGCTGAGGACAAGCATGGTTACATCTGGGATCGTCACTACGGAACATGCCTTCACCGCTTTCCTCACAGCGATGTCGTCAATTGTGTTGCTTTTAACCCCGTCGACCCCGAGGTACTTGTTACGGTCAGTGACGACAACTCTATAAAGATCTGGAGATCAAAGCACAAGGAACATTCACTGAAGTCAAAAGAAATTTAATAACATTTGTTGTGTTAGCTTTGTTGGTGGTTTATTGGTTTCAGATACAAAAAAAGATTGCTTGAATGAAACTAAAATCACAATTTGAGTTTGTGGTTGGCTAGTGCTAAATCAAGATGGTGAAGAAATGATTTCAATGAAGCTGAATAACATTTTGTTGTGTTATACAACAGCAGTTATTGATGGTGTCAGATATCTGAATGGTGAACAAATTCTTTGAATGAACCTTAACAACACATATTACAATGAAAATGTTATGTTTAGTTAGCCTGTGTGAATGATTGCCTTCTAGTGTAAGGATGGTTCAGTGATGCCTTGAATAGGGTTTAGTGACTTCAATAGTAGGTTTGGTGAACTTTTACTTTAAGAGATAGAAAGAGTGCAAAATGTAAAACTTTGTAAGAGGTGTAATATAATTAATCCTGGGCTTAGATTTTTTAAGCTCTCTTAGTGCTAAAATTGTTTTAACTACTTTACATTAACATTGACTTATAGCAAGATGATTTTAATAAATGAGGAGTATTTTCCTACCAGTATCAGAGGCTATCTTATATCAAAGGATGCTGATGATGATTTCCTTCCTCATCACAAATTTGGCTGAAGGTCAAAGGTCACCTGTCATTACTAGTACTCCTCACCTGTGGAGGAAATCTATTGTTAAGAATTACAGTGAAGTAGGAATGATACACTTTGAACTACTTGTTGAAAATCTTAACTATGAAAAGTCTAGTTCCTCAAGAATTTCTCTGTTTTTTTCATATGACCACATACCAGCTGGGAGCTGTTGTTGAACCCTTACTGTTGCGAAGCGTTCGGTTTCAATTAAAAATTTCGCTATCAATCCAGTATAACATGTCTCTGATTTTCAAACACACAAGTTTATCTCCCAAACCTTCTAAACAAGTTGAATATAAATAGTTGCGTATAACATCTCTTTCTTCATTTTCAGAGTAGTGTTTTTCCCAAATGAGAATCAGATTTGCTTGGAATATTTAACCATTGCTTTATTGTCAGTATTGCTGAACTGTGAAAAACTTTTTTGAATGTTATGTCTTCACTATCAAGAGTATACCTTAGGCCCCCCAAAAATATATAAATGTTTCTGGTCTTTACATTCATGCAAAATTGATGTGATAACGCGGATTTTTTTATTTCCCAATTTTTTTATTATTGACAATAAAAGAAATTAATATAACCTTTGAATAACTTTTTTGCATCGTCTTTGAAGGCACTCATGGACAGCAATGTTATTTTCTAGGCCATGGGACTAAATTTCCATTTTTCCCTTGTCGACATCTGGAAAAAAGGCTTGTTGTGAGGGTTTGAAACTGACGTTGTGAGGGTTTGAAACAAATATCTTTTTTTCTAGGCCTTTGGACTAGGGCTGGGACGGGTCTAAATTTCCTACCCGGGTACCCGAGCCCCTATTACCCTACCCTACCCGGGTACACTTCATAACACTGTTTAAATTAGTTATTTAGTCAGAACATAATATATTGTGTTTCCAACTCGTCTCAGCCACAAAGGAGGGGGCAAATCATCAATATAAAATCATTTGAATAAAAAATACCCCTTTCACAACACATCAAAATTAGTTTAATGTGTCTTTCTAATGTAATCTTAACCTGTTTGAGATGTTTGCAGATTATATAATGATCTGTTCAAATTGTAAATTAGGGAAATATGGTAATAAAATATGAATAACCTTCATGCCTTTGAAGTTTGATACAATAAGATTAACATAAGATTTTATTTTGCTTTACACCATTAAGAAATTTGGTATGAAACATCAAACACATCAATACTGATAATTTGTTTTCACCAACAAGTCAACTACTTATGATAGATTTTCAACGGGTGGGATCAGAACAAAAGTTTACACAATATAAATGCTTCTTAAGTTGCAAGAACTACTACAATTTGTTGTAATTAAAAACTATAACAAACACTGACACACTTTTAATTAATTCTTCACTTATTTCAATGTTTGTCACATGATCAAAAAGGGTCTGGGTAATGTTACGGGTACCCGGGTCCAACTCATTACCCACCCGTCCCGGGTACCCGGGTTACCCGTCCCAGCCCTACTTTGGACATTCCATCACTATAGTCATGGATCCAATGAAGTCGCAACCCAGTCATTTATTACCTCCCTTTGCTAGCACGGTCTTCTCCCTGTGACTGATCAATCATCGCTTGAGAAATATGACTTGGATTTAAAACATTTTTATTAATACTATGATATACACTTCCCCAGGCTGCACTTGATATTTCTCCACTTATACTCTTTACCCAATGCTGATATTGCCTTCTGTCATTTCAGTCAATGTTTACGGCAGAATATGATAGAAGGATATCAGGGGAGCATAACGCGGAGACAAATGCACTGACGTAGCATGATGGTACAGTGTAGTGAATATAGTGTTAATAAATTTAGTTAGAGCATTAAACAATGTTAACCCAAAGGTTTTTGCTCAACAATCTCATTAATAGACAATCAAGTAGACATATACTGTGGGTAATTTTTAGATAGAATTACTTTCCAAATGATTTCTCAATAATTAAGGAAAAAGAAGAAAAAGTTAGAAGAGTAGACAAACAGTTAAAAACAGTATGTTGCATGTTTGCTTTTATAACAATTACTATGTTTTAATAATATTTCATATCCACCTAAATAGTAGAACTTAAAGTTAATGTTTTTCAAAAAATGGGAACCCAGCAATTGTTATTTTAGATAGAGGTGTTAAATATTTTGTTTATATGAAAGTGAAGGAGCTCTACATTGTTTGTGAGAGGAGAGTAATGTTTGCAACTCTGTGAAAAACAAGGTAAAATATTAATAGTTTCTTGACTTTGTGAGAGCTGTAGTATATATGATATTGTTGATTTACTTTATAGGATACCTGAAAATGAATACATTACAGTAGAACACGGATATAGCGAACAATCAGATATAGCGAACAAATTTTCAAGTCCCGTCCCGTCCCTTTATAATATCATTAAAATTATATGCGTATAGCAAACACCGGATATAGTGAACTAAATTCTTTGGTCCCTTGGAGTTCGTTATATCCGTGTTCTACTGTATTTTGAAAGAATTAAGTAGCAATGAATATGTGCTTATTGAATAAGTGGTTGTTTTTCAGGGAATCAATAACTTGTTATTCAAGAAAGAGTTGTAATATACGAGGGTATCAACAACTTGTTATTATAGAAAGAGTTGTAATATACAGTACCCAGACAAAAGTTAGTCATCACTTATGAAATTCCCATTGACTTTACATGACCACTAATTATTTCAAGAATAAATTCCACTAATTAGGTTTTTGCTGAATCTAGAAAACCTCGGCTATTTAAGCCAGTTACGGCAAAGTTTTCAGTTTAACTATGGCTGTCTATAGGACATTTGCTATTTTTGTTTGTATATGTCCTTTAATCAGTTGTCATTCAAAAAGTAGTGACCAGGTAGATAAAATGTAATGATGTACTTGTAGCAAATGTGATTTCATAGTTTTGTGTAAATATTAAGAATAAAACGATTTTATCTCAAACAATCAAAATTATTCTTGCACCTTACTAGTGATGACTAAATTTGGGCCAGGTACTGTATATATACAGGTTGGGCTTGTTTGCATGCTATTGTGTAGAAATAGGATCGTGTGTGAGAGGAAAAATTAATTGTTTTCTTATTTATAAATGGTAATCTATACCAAAACGTTGCAACTCTGTGAATAAGTTGAATTTGGTTATCTACAACTTTTATTTTCTGAGAGGAGTTGGGAAAGAAAGTGTTGTTGATTTATTTTATCTTATCAGGTGTATGATAATGCATTATATTGTGGCTTTGTGGCTTAGTAGTATTGATTTGAATAATATATCAATGTTTGTTATGATAATTTCTGTTAGTGATAATAAGTGTCATTTGCTATCATCTAATCAGGCTTCTATCATATTCCCGGTGTGAAAACTTAAGGATTAAGGATCTTAATTTGATGTCTACAGAAACTGAAACTAAAATGTAATAAATTAATAAATTAAATCTTCTACTTTACAAGTTTATTGCACCTTTAAGACCATCCTCCGATACGAGTCATACTTAACGGAAATTAAATCAATTAAATTGCGTCGCACTCTTTCCAAATTTCGCTGCTCAGCTTCTGAACTAAAGATTGTATCTTATAGCTGCCCATTTCGACAACTATCACTGACGCTATGTGCCCGTGTTGTGGGGATGACCTTGAAGATGAATACCATACTCTATTAGTTTGCTCATTATACATTACCATACAAAATAAATATATACCAATGTATTTTCACAAGTATCCATCAAACCAAAAGTTTATTCAATTGCTGTCCAGTCAAAATTCTATTATCATAAATAATTTAGCACTTTATATATCAAAAATGTTTAATATGCGATGTGAACATCTCGCTCTCTCGTAACAAACCAATGATCAGTCTGTATTTATGCAAATGTACTATAGGCCTCACAGGCCATCATTTACGAAATAAAGAGTCTGAGTCTAAATTAATCCAAGGAGGACCCTCTTAAAGGAATCTCTGCAGGTTTGTTTGAATATTTTTTGCTAGATGTTTGTTCTGGAGGCTAAGAAATGTTTGTATGTAGAATGAGGTAAGTAAATTTATATGTGACTTGAGCTGCCTCTGTGGGGAGAGAATTGTGAATGTGTTAAATAAACTATGTAGCTTTAGTAGACCTTCCACTGATATCCCTTAATAAATGTGTTATATAAAACTGACTTGGTCTTTCTCTACGTTGTTTTGTTAACCTGCTGAAATGTTATTATCACCTATTACTATAGGTCGATCCGTAATTCTAGAGAATAAGTTTTCTCCAAAATCAACCATCATATTAAAATGCTTAGTTCTTTCAAAAGTAAGTCAATGCTAAACTACCCCTATTTTTTTGCATATTGTTGTTCTCAATGTTTTCTTGTTAATTGAATAAATATATTTGATTATAACACCACCATAAGATATGTTGTCAGTTGAAATAGATAGCTTATGGCATGGCATGGCATGGTGTCGGGCGTCCGTCCGTCCATTCTTCTCCTGAAGCATAAGGCCTAGAAAGCTGAAACTTTGTGGACAGACTCCTTGGCTAGTGAGGATTATAATTGTAGCTTTGGTGGCCCTGTGGCCCCTAATAAGGGCCAAAGGGGTCACACCCTTAAAACCTATTTTCATCTGCTTCTCCAGAACCATGAGGCCTAGAAACTGAAAATTGGTGTACAGACACCCTTGCCAAGTTAGGGTTATAAACTGTAGCTTTGGTGGCCCTGTGACCCCTAATAAGGGCCACAGGGGCCACCCCCTTAAAATCTGTTTTCATCTGCTTCTCCAGAACCATAAGGCCTAGAAAGCTGAAACTTTGTTTACAGACCCCTTGACTAGAAAGGATTATAAATTGTAGCTTTTGTGGCCCTGTGGCCCCTAATAAGGGCCACAGAGGCCTACCCCTTACATCCTATTTTCATTTCTTCTCCAGAAGGCCTAGAAAGCTGTAACTTTGTGAACAGTCTCCTTGACTAGTGAGTATTAATAATTGTAGATTATATAATCCTGTGGCCACACCCTAAAGCAAAATTTAATGTAAAGCCTGATGAGCTACAGAGCCAATGGCTCTATCTTTTTATAGATAAACGTTAGATAATTATTCCAAGTCAACTTGATCAGAAGCCAAAATGCTGATAATTTGTGTCTTTGGTTGGGCCAATCTGAGCTTTAGCTTGTTTCTTAGTATGTCAATCAAACTTCAACAGGCCTCAACAGCAAGAAGGAGGTGATATAGAAAAGTAATTCCTAGAAATATTAACAGACATGTGGAAAATAATTCTAAACCTAGGTAAGATTCTGTCGGTCGCTTTTTAGGTTGCTCTTGTCTAGGAATAACCTCTTGTACTTCTGAGAATAACCCTGTATGGATATTTGTCCCCCAATGCGGAACGGGGGACATTGTATGCAGCAGCGTACGTCCGGATCCTTGTCTGAAGAACCGTTTCACCCAAAGTCTTCAAATTTGGTCACAGCCTCACTTGAGGGATTACGCAGACACTAATCACTTTTGGTGACCTTGACCTTATTTTCAAGGTCATAACGGCACTTTGACCACTCTTGAAACTCTTGTTAACGCGATATCTCAAGAACCTTTGCACCCAAAGTCTTCAAATTTGGTCACAGCCTCACTTGGGGAATTATGCAGACACCAGTCACTTCGGGTGACCTTGACATTATTTTCAAGGTCACAACGGCACTTTGGCCACTGTTGTTAGTCTTGTTTACGCGTTATCTTATGAACTGCTGAACCTAATGTCTTCAAATTTCGTCACAGCCTACATTGGAGGATTATGAAGACACCAGTCACTTCAAGTGACCTTGACATTATTTTCAAGGTCACTACGGCACTTTGGCCACTTTTGAAACTCTTGTTAACACAATATCTCCTGAACCGTTTTACAAAATGTCTTCAAATTTAGTCACAGCCTGCATTGAGGTATTATGTAGACACCAGTCACTTTGGGTGACCTTGACCTTAACTACTAGGTCACCATTTTCGCCATTTTTGAAATTCTTGTTTACTTGATATCTCATAAACCACTGCACCAAATGTCTTCAAATTTGGTTAGAAACTACATCGAGGGATAGCGCAGACACCTGTAACTTTGGATGACCTTGACCTTATTTTCAAGGTCACAATGGCACTTTGACCACTTTTGAAACTCTTGTTAACGCCATATCTCTTGAACCATTGCACTTATTGTCAATGGGAATATAGAATTTGCTTATTGTGACAATTCTATCGCAATATCCAAGCGACGGGGGACATTGCCACATTAGTGTCAAACACTTGTTTTTACTTTAAAGGGGCAGTAGCACTTTTTTAGGGGGAATATAAGGTGATGTCAGGAAAATGAAAATAAATGGTTCCAATCTTTAGACAATGTATAAAAACTAAATGGAGCAGTAATAAATCAAATATACAATGTAAAGTTAGGCCATGCGATTCCTTTTCTTACACAAAATGAATTAAAGGTGTTCACACAAAAATGGCTGCCAATGGATTTTGTGTGAATCCTCATACTTTGTCCTCTGACTACGGATGATTGGTTTGTGTTTTGAGATTTATGATACTATCAAAGTAATACATTTAGCATTAACTTATAGTTATTAGTGAAAAATTGAAAATATAAAATTTTCAAAAAACGTGCTACTGCCCCTTTAATTGGTCTTAGAATAATTTGTCATACCTATATACAAATTTCTATCACACAACAAGTATCGCCGAAAACTAAACAAAGTTGAAATGTTCATAGTAGGAATTGCTGGATTCGAACCTAGACGTCTCCGCTCTTTTAACCAAACGCTATACCACCAGGCTTGAATTATTCTCTTAATAATCTGCCTCGATATAACGCCAAGAAGGGAGAAAATACTCTCTATATTACCGGCTTTGGAATCATAAATTACAAAATGTAGATTTCTACATTTGACGGTTTATAAATTGGAGGAAACATGCCCCTGAGGTGTAAACTAACGCCCTTGTTATTTAACTCCTCTCTTCAGGGTTTTTTGAGAGCAGAAAACCTCAGCGCCATATTTTCTCCTTCACATACCACTTCAGCTCGTTTAAAACAGATTGGGTAATCAGTGAGTTTGTGCTGGGATCCAACACGTTAAAGTAGGGTAAAGCAGAATGGGGGTATATTGTTCCAAAGGAATAAAGCAAACGAGACTCACCAGAAGGAACTCCATAACAGCAATAAGCAACCGGAATCAAGAAGATTACCACTTTCGACCGGTTGCCTCGGGTGAAGCCTGGATCTATCACTACGATACTGGGAGCAATCACGAATTAGTTGAATGAAACATGTCAATACTCCAAGAGCCACACCGTAAGAACGTGTACGCCTGGAATTTGTTACACAAAGGAAGTGAACAAGTTACTCTCCGAGAGATGTCATTGTGTGCCCTCGGGCGGCTGCTACATCACAATATAGGAGGCAAATTTCGCATCTGAAACTTACATGTGTGCGATATTATCTTATTCTGAAAACATACATAAAACAATCCAATATTTTGGTACCATATTGTATATCATCCATATTAATCGACAAATATGTCAAGTATAAAGACATATTGCCAAGTAACAAAATAAGAACCCTTGAACTAGACGTGGTGTCAAATTAGAGTTAACGAAATACTAACGGGGGTGGTGAACGAATTCCAGTCACTTGGTGTTGCAGTTAGTGAATGACTTCCACAACAGTCAATATGAATTATATTTATCAATTTGTGTTTATTAATGCTTTCATTAAGTGCAGTATTGACAGATGTAATGTTTAACCTTTATCATTATTTATATCAGTAAGCTATGGTCGATGTGTGCACATCTGATGAAAGGGTAAATATTATACAACCCTTGGCCAAAAGTGAGACATACTTTGCGAAACTGCATGCTAATTACTTTTTAGCTCATCTGGCCTGTAAGGCCCGATGGGCTTATGGCATGGCATGGTGTCCGGCGTCCGTCCGTCCGTCCGTCCGTCCGTCCATCCGTCCATCCGTCCGTAAACTTTGTGGAATTTCGACTTCTTCTCCAGAACCATAAGGCCTAGAAAGCTGAAACTTTGTGTATAGACTCCTTAGCTAGTGAGGATTATAAATTGTAGCTTTGGTGGCCATGTGACCCCTAATAAGGGCCACAGGGGCCACACCCTAAAAACCTATTTTCATCTTCTTCTCCAGAACCATAAGGCCTAGAAAGCTGAAACCTTGTGTACAGACTCCTTGGCTAGTGAGGATTATAAATTGTAGCTTTGGTAGCCCTGTGACCCCTAATAAGGGCCACAGGGGCCACACCCTAAAAACCTATTTTCATCTTCTTCTCCAGAACCATAAGGCCTAGAAAGCTGAAACTTTGTGTACAGACTCCTTAGCTAGTGAGGATTATAAATTGTAGCTTTGGTTGCCCTGTGACCCCTAATAAGGGCCACAGGGGCCACACCCTAAAAACCTATTTTCATCTTCTTCTCCAGAACCACAAGGCCTAGAAAGCTGAAACCTTGTGTACAGACCCCTTGGCTAGTGAGGATTATAAATTGTAGCTTTGGTAGCCCTGTGACCCCTAATAAGGGCCACAGGGGCCACACCCTAAAAACCTATTTTCATCTTCTTCTCCAGAACCATAAGGCCTAGATGGCTGAAACTTTTTGTACAGACTCCTTGGCTAGTGAAGATTATAAATTGTAGCTTTGGTGGCCCTGTGACCCCTAATAAGGGCCACAGCGGCCACGCCCTAAAATCCTATTTTCATCGTCTTCTCCAGAACCATAAGGCCTAGAAAGCTGAAACTTGTCGCCTATATATACTTAATTTTATGATTGGTGCCCCGGTGGCCTCTACAAAGGGGGTATCATTGGCCACACTCTACAGCATAATTGATGATGAAGCCTGATGAGCTACAGAGCCAATGGCTCTATTTTTACTGGAATGATTTAGGAATTGTAAAAAAGTCATTATGATAATGTTTCATACCATTACTCTGTCGTTTTCAATGCTAAGGTTAAAACAATTTCTCATCAGATTTAAAAGGGCTTGCACATGCTAATGAATCTAACAATGGTGTTACTTATCAATGGCAAGTACGTGATGGTGTTAAAGGGCAGTATCACGTTTTAGGAGGAATATAAGGTGATGCCAGATAAGAGATTTTTGACACTATCAAAATAATACATTGAGCATTAACGTTCAATTATCAGTAAAACATTTAAAATATAAATTATTTAAAAAAATGCTACTGCCCCTTTAAAATGACAGAGAACACGTCATAGTACTATTCATCAGTCAGATGATGAAATAACAAGGAAAGGGTGTGTGTAATGTACCGTGCCGACATTTTGGTAACTGAAAATTGGTTGGTAGATTTTGATCGGTCATAAGATAACATCCAAGTGAATTGGATGTAGAATTCAAATATTGCCATTTTGTCGATTATCGTTTAAATAAGCTAAGATATAATGGTAGACAGACCTACAAGTTCAAGTTTCTATACTGTATTTTTGCCATTCAAGCCATTGTGAACGAATGTTTGTTTATATTCTTTGTCTAAAACTTATTGATGAAATTGATACTTTTATAATGTCCATGCATCCCTTACTATTATTCTAATAAATAAAACGCTCAATAGGAATAACAAAATATAAAACATTATCTCTATATACTTTCTTTTATGAGTCTTTATGAGTGAGTTTATTTGATCGTTTATCCAAGAACGATTGATCAAGAATTGACCCAGAAACGTCTTGAGAAACAATAAAGAAGTTGTTATCCATAATATTGGTCTTATATTATCAAAACAAGCTTCTAAATTCCTTTGAAGAATTCTTCAGATTTATCAATTGTTTCAAGAAAGACGCCACTGACCTTTATAAGAATGCTACCATTAAGTCTGATCTTAATATCTATATTCAGAATATGTTCGAATGAATTACAGAGCCTTTTTTGGTAATCAACAATCACCTTGAAGAAGTTGGAAACGGTCGGAGGGGCTGGAGGTAAAATGTGACCTCCGGTCAACGACCTGAGCTGTTCCAAACGTTTTGCTCTACCTCCTGACCACGAATACTCGCGGCGTAAAGCGCCACCTAGAGTAGCTGGACTTTTATCAGAAAGAACGGAATTGTCACTTATGAGCATGATATATAAATACAAGTGTCCACATCTAGAGTACCAGCCCTTGACCAAATGCTGGGATCATGTTGTTTTTCATAACCTTAGGTGAGTATAGAATTTTTCCTTATAACAATAACACTTCATTATTCTCAGTACATGTACATATTGGAAATTCGATTTGTGACAATGGCACCCGTGCAGCGCCAGTTAATGCGTTGTTCTGACTTTACAATTCAATGTCAAGCAAGACAGCAACAACTTCCACCGTATAACGTATTTTGGTATGACGCGTCCGGGAATCGAACCCCGATCTTCCGGGTGACGAGCGGACACTTTACCGAGCTACGCCCCCGATAATTATTTTCAAGACTATAATGCACTATTTATTTGTTTCAAACCATTAACCAATGAAATTAGTCTATGCAAATACTTTTAAAAGGTTGACTATCTTATAGAGCACCAAAAGAATAAGGTGACGCTCTAATTATGGCACAGTCACTTTATTGTGAATTTCTTGTAAATTAAGTTTTGTGGTAGGGAAACGTTTTCGCTACGCTTTACAGAACTTAGTACGTTCGTTTAATAAAATACGCTTTTTGTTGCTTATAAACTTTTTATAAAAAACTCTTTTATAAGCAATGAAAGAAGTCCTATAACGAACGTACTAAGTTCCGGAGCGATATTAATATAAGCATTTGCTTGTTTACAAATCCGGTTCCTTCATTCTGGGAAATAAATATGTTTAAACCAAGTTCTGTTTAGCTTGGCGAAAACGTTTTAATATTGAATCATTTTACTCGACATTTTCAGTCTGAAGTAATTGAAACGTGTGTAGTGGTGTAGGCCTATTTCCCGTTTCACGGATTTAAAGAAATGTAGAAGAAAATTATGGAGAGATTCTTAGCACTTTGGTACTACGGTTTACTTAATGTTAGTATAGCATGATTAAAATCGATCGTGCTCCGATGATTGAAATTTTAAAATAATTGATTCTATCGGGTTTCGAACATAATACAAATGAATTTACTGTCCTATCCAGACCCTGTCTGAATTAAACTATCATTAAAATTTGAATTATTATTTTTTATTTTTTTGAAAGAGGATAACGATGACTGAAAATTAAGAATATAGACATGAGATTAAAATGTAACTTTCAATGTGAGTTTAAACAGGTTACGCTGTTTGTCGCGATTTGTAAAGATAAATGTTAAATTCGAAATTCGAACCGATGCTCAGCTCATCACAGTCAATAAACTATGCTATGAAACCAGAAGGGCCGTTGTACGTTGTAAGTTGTAGCCCATTACAACAAATGTCTCTCATTTTAAACTTTTTTCTCAGAACGTCTTGTTTATGGGTCGAACGTTGCACATATAAGATTGTGGTATACAAACGTTAATTTGATCTTCGTTCTTAAAGGGACCATTCGAGCGGGAACTTTTTTGTGGAAAGGAAATTCAGGAGGACTTTCCTGTTTACAATTATATGTGATTTTTACGTGATAGCTTTAACACTTAATTTCAAATATGTTTGTGAGGTTAGCATTTCAGTTGGTCAAGATTTAACAATTTGACAAAGAATAAAGTGCGCTCAAAAAATAAAAACATCGTGAAATGAAGCCAATCATCGAAGCTACGATCGTGGAATGCATTACTACGACAAAATGCTGTCGTTACTGATAACTTTCAATACGAATTATTTGTAAATATGCTCCTCTCCTATCAATCAAGTAATTATTTCTTAATGTTGTTAATGTATAAGAATAATTCAGCACATTTGTTTTCTCGCAATGCTAACATTTTAAGATGGCGGATGGATGCCAATCGAGTGGTGCCTTTAAGAGGGTCACAATTTCATTTACTGAACCCGACAACCGTCAACGTAGAAGAAAGTATCAAATATAAACAAACCTGATGACGATCATTCAAGTGTGAACATCTTTTAATCATTTAATAATCGCTACCTATGATTAAAAGTATTGTTTTAATTGGTATTTTTTTCTTTTAGCGAGAACGTGCTACTGTCACTATAATGTTATAAAGCAAGTTTTTTCGTATTGACCCAGTTTCAGGGCCTCGGTCTGTTGTATTGGCCCTTGGTTCGAGGTCAAGGCCAATACTGCAGACCGAGGACCTGGAACTGGGTCAATACGGAAAAAAACATGATAAAAGGCATTTTTATTTTTTAACTTCTTTGCGATTTACTTTGACAACATAAGAAAGTTGATTTACATCGATATCAAAATCATAAATAAGATTGGTAAACCGACATTTTTGTTGAAAATTTTTAAGCGATAATTTCGGACTTTCGCCTTTTTGGTGTATGCGCATGTTTAGAGTCGTTTTTGCCCAGTCTGTCACGTCTGGCCTTGTTTTGCCTGTATTGTTCAGAAAATCATTTAGTTCTAAATGTTAAAAAGACGAAGGAACTTGTGATTGATTTCCGTACTAATTCTCCATCATTTCCATCTCTGTTCCAACCAATCGAGACCGTAACCGAGTACAAATACAGTAGAACTCGGATATAACGAACTCCAAGGGACCAAAGAATTTAGTTCGCTATATCTGGTGTTCACTAAACGCATATAATTTTAATGATATTGTAACGGAATTCAGTTGGCCAATTCATAATTTTAAGTGCAATCAATGTGACTTCTGGGTTAAACTCATGTAACCTTGACCTTATCGGCGATAAATTAATGCAAGATTATTTCTCCTCTTTAACATAGGTTTTCACAATTGTCATTCGTAAAGTTGCTCATATTTTGATACTTTAGAATTATTAACATCGAATTATGTAGTTTTCCTACCTCTGTTACTTTGTTAATTCATAATGTCAATCTATGATTACATTATCCACTTGCCGTAGTTTTGCCTTCCGCCATTTTGGGTCAACCAAATGACGTCAAACTTGCGTGTCACGTGACTTTGTAATACTATAAATAGCGCCGCGCATGTCTCTTCTAGGGGGAGTTCAAAATCTGTAGAGCACGTAGGATCTTAAGGAAAGCATTTGTAAGGTAGGGATCCTTGATCACGTCATTGACTTAGAATTAATTCCGATTTATTCCATTATCCTTAATAACTATTACTATTTGCTTCGAGGTCTGTTTTGTCTATTCTTGTAGGGATTTTATTGCATTTAGAGTAACTTATCTATTTTTCTTTCCTGAATCCGGCAAATCCGATTCCGACGGAATGATCCGTCATTGCTTAATTATGCCAGTGTCTCAATATTAGGATTAGTGTGTATGACCAAGTTACAATTGCAAGTACAAGTCACAGTATCAAGAACAGATTCAAGTCACAGATAATTACTTATCGTTTCTGTGGACACTTTGATCTTTTAGACTTGTGTGTTGATTCCATGTGATTCCGACGGACTTGATTCCGTCACTGCCGATAGCATAGTTGTTCGTTAGGAAGTAGATGACAGCGTAGGAAGCTTTATTTATTAATTGTTTATTCCGTTAGGTGATAAAGTGAATTCTGTATTTATAATTCCATTCCATTGTCTCTGATTCCTGCAATTCCAATTCCTTCGATTCCGATTCCGGCAATTCCGATTCCGGCGGATCTGATTCCTTTGGATCCAGATCCGACGGATCATATAGATTTAACTTAGGTGATTGGGTAATTCAAGATACAGATCAAGTCCAAGTTCAAGTGTTTATAGTACAGTATTTTTACAGAACAAGTGTTACCCTTCATTCCCACATCCACTGGTAAGTGCGAGTGTGTAGTGACCTTGACTTGAATTGGTCTTATCCATTCCGATATATTGAAGTTAGGATTGTATCCTCCCAGGACGGACTTAGGTCATATGTTTCTTCGGTTCCTTTGTGATAAGAAGAATCCCCATATATACCCAAGCTTTATTATTTCCATTCAGTACTGAAACATTTATTCATGTTGTGTCCACGTGTTGTGATGGGGCCACGCCCCCTTGTAGAAATCAGCTGAGAGGTCGACCTCGGAATCACTTCCGGGTCAGGGGTCACTACTTCCGGGTCCAAGTTGAGATGTTTTCATTCTTCACTCCCGGGTTTTGGGTTGGATATTTGGGTAACTTAATAGTCGACTAAGTGGGTTTAATTTAAGATTTCTATTCAATCATTATTAGCGTTAGGTGTTTGTTAATTCTTCTTATATTGGTATCGTTATCTGAGTGTAGAACTTTATTCAACTTTCATGGTAAGTATATGGATCCAAAGCAAGCATCGCAAGTCAAGCACAATGTAATCAAGATCAAGTACACATAAGTTCCAGCACCAGATCGTTCAACCTTGTTATTTGCCTGAATAAACTATATATAATTAAATTATCTTTGTTGTGTCATATATCTGCATGTTTGTTTATTGTTTGCATGGTTTGACTCGAGTGTTACTGAGCCTTGTGATATACTTTCACTGAACTTCGCCTTCCGAACCTGGTATTTATTCTTTGTCACAGTGTTGTGACTGGTGGCAGCATTAACGTTACTAAATTTACATCACCTTTACTAGTCCTTGACCGCCTCCCGTTACATTATTATATAGGGACAGGACTTAAAAATTTGTTCGCTATATCCGAGTGTTCGCTATATCCGTGTTCTACTGTACCTTGGCATTTTTATTGACACTAAGCTTACGTGGAACGCTTAACACGGATGCTCTGTACAGCAAGTGTCAACACCACCTTCGTTTAATGCGTAAATTGCGTTCCTTTGATGTTTCTTTATTTTACACTGCATTTATTCAGAGTATACTCACATTTTCTTGTCAGTGCTTGTTCGATTTTCTTTCAGTCAAAAACAAAGCAAAACTTAACAAAATTGTAAGTTCAGCTGGTAAATTCTCTGGGGTCAGCTTCGAAAATCTTTCACTTTCCACTTTATCAACAGTACGTTACCAGCCCTTACACCGGACAAACTAACCCTAAAAATAAGTCGATACGGATCCAAGGGTTAAATTCTAATCCTTATTTTTAGTGGCGAACATATGTACCATATTTTGTTAGTGCCATAACGTCGATAGTAAATTATGTCTCGACTATTTATAAAGTCAACTGATATTTCCTGTTCTAGCTTGCCTACTGGTGTACAGTACTGTGGCATCTCCGGTTGGCCTCGGCAACAAAGATGGCGCTATGGAAAGCGATGACGGCTCACCAGATCTACTTTCAGTCCTCGGGTCCTTTAAAGGGAAAAATCCTATAGAAACCCTCTCTAACTTCATGAAGGAGTACAAGATATTCATCAATAGTATCAATAAGTTGATGACCATGAGTCCTTTCCTGAAGAATATGTTAGAAGAAACTGCAAAAAATGATGTTGAAGCAAGATTGGTATTGAAGCTTGCGAAGGGTCAAGTCCCGGACGTTCACGACTTGTATAACCTACTCACACACAAGAAGGAAGGAATCGCTTCAGGCCTTTCCGCTTCTTATAGGAAATCTTCGAGATACCACACGATTATGAACGTACTTCACAAGACGTCCGTAGATTCACCCCAGGACGTTCAAGCATTTTTTCATGCTTATAGTGGAGCCGATGTGACCATCGACCCACACGTCGTTGCTGACATTCGTAAGAAAACCTTCAAAGCTAACCCTGCAAACTTTGCGGAGTCCAATTTGGTTGTCCTTATGTCCTTTCTCCAAGGTAATTTCCGCAAATTTGTATCAATAACGTCTGCTGTACTTGATGGGTCGACATCTTACACCAGCTTGCTGAAAGGCCTATTGAGTGTAGATTACTCTGCCCTATCCCACGTGAAGGCGCTCCAACCACAGATAGACAACAACAAGTACAGCGTCTCTAGTCCTCAGTCTCTTGTCGCTGATCCTGATGCTGCTGTCATTCAACAGGACCTCCGTGAGGCTCAACAACTCATGGGGACGTCAGAGGACCAATCAAAAGGTAGGAATTACGTCATGTCCCTAAATATGGATATTCGCATACATAGGTTTCCATTCTATATGAACAAGGTCCTACAGGGTTAAGTCTGGTCTATGGTCTTAAAGAGACACAGAGTATGTTGATAGGATCACATATGTCAAATTTTGAAATCGATGTTATAACATCGGGAACCACTAACTGTTACTGAAAATAACAAGTTAAAGGTCAATCAGTACATAAGAGCGAAAATACAGCCATTCAAAGTCTGGATTTTGATCGAAAACCGGACAATGTGGCTCGAGTGGCGCGCGCAAATTCGCCAAACGTAATTTTGAAACCTTGTCATAAGCTGACAGGAAGATATATTCGATTCGATAGTGTTTATTAGGTATTGTAACTAATAGGTAGATTAATTGGATGCATAATTTCGAATATTAAACATATTTGAGATATTTTTTTGACTTTTCCATAAAATCAAGCATTTTAGAGATATTATGCATAAATGTATATATTTGCAAGTCCAGTGATGAGATATGAACTTCAATCAGCATATTAGTTATTTTGAAGCTTATCAAAACCAAATAAAATTTTAAGAAAGATACTCTGTGTCACTTTAAATGATTCAGATGTTGCTTTTGCCTGAATGGTTATCCATCAAACCGAACCAAGTCATCCTAGTTTCTATGAAAATGATGGATATGTATTATCCACGGTCATTGACTATGAATCACTGACTTGATTGTTTTACGATAACGTGAATTTATTTGGTAAGTAGTATAAGCAACAAAAGATGTATTTGTCTCTTTCACTTTAGACTACTTCCAGAAACAATGACACTTTGGGTTTTATCAGTTCCAATTCAGTGTCGTATTTGGTGTCTTTCACCTTTTTGAGTGGACAATTTCAAGAATTGTTTTAGAAGTTTAATGATCATATTTCTATTGATGAACAAACAAAAAAGGCTTCTTTCTCAAAAATATTTGAAACTGCCTAAAATATATCAATGAAAGCAATGGCAATCAAGAGGCTTTAGAAAGCCAACTATAGAACAGGGCAAGTTTGAACACATCCCAAAAACATGCAACAGTACTTTAAAGATCTGTGATCCTATTTGGAATCATTGTCTCGTGTAGTTACATCAGACTCGCAATGACGACACATCGCTGCGACAACAAGGATTTATATGGTCGAAAACATAAGTCTAGAAATCGACAAGCATTTGTTAAAACACAATTAGTAAATTGAAAAAAAGCATTATATAAACTTTTGAAGAAGTAGGTGCTGTTTTCTAGAATAATGCCAAGAAACATGTATCTGTTTCCGATATCTATTCTCGTCAGTTTTAAGCCCAAGCAGTCAGCCTTTTTCGGGTCATATTTTGGCTTTTGTTTGTTTATTTCAAGTCATCTGCTCTTTTTCCAGCGGAAATGCTCATCTCCGACATATTCAGCCGGTTTGTCAACATGTTCTATCGGGTCACCGAGACCCTTAAAGCAAGCAGAGGTCAGAGTTCAACTTCGAACAAGGACAGTCCGTCTTTGGGGTGAAGAGGTGGCCACCTGCCTTGAAACTAAGGAGAGCTTCGGGTAATTGAAATGGAAATAAATATTAATTAGTCTGCATCCTGCTATATCAGTCCTTGTTGTTATTTATCCGCATACCTCCTACACCTACTCTGATATCCTTCAGGAAAAATCTTTGTATCACTTTGTATAACCAGCCAATAAAATAATGCATTGGGCAAGAGTGTTATTACCGTATAAGAGTTCATACATGGTCATCTAAATCAACCAATCACACAATCCCTCCATAGGATTCCCACGATAGACCACAACACTGTGTATTTGGGTTTAGTTTGTTCCATCATGCTATTTCATTGTCAGTCTGATTAAAGGGGTTTTAAAATATTAAGTCTATTTAGAATCAAACTACTTATATGATAGGCTTCTCTCCACCGAGTCCGACTGCAGCCTCGTAGGTCGCATGTTCTGACGTTTACTCAGCTAACCAATCACAAGCTGGCGACAGAAGCCTTTGGTATCATTTATAGGAGCAAGAAACTCCTATTAACCATGCTTTGAACATGATCAACGCTAGCGATCTTATAAGCGTGACGATGTGATTGGTCTTCTTACGACTTGGTTTAGGCTGCTCTAAACTGGTAAAAAACATGCGATGGACAGGGATGCGGTCAGAAACAGTTTAGAGGATCTCATATCTCAATAAAGTTATTTTCATTATTTCTATAGGTCGATTAGTAAAGTAAATTTCCTCTTAAAACAAATAATTATTTTACAATTATAAAATAGTGCTATCTTTATTTTTTTTAAATCTATTAAATTAATCAAATATATTTCATCAAACTGTAAATGAAAAATAACATATTATGGCATGATATTTCAAAGTCTCACTAGGGCCGTTATGGATGCTCAACAAAAAGATATCCAAGACGTGTATTGATTGGCTCCAAATAAGGGAGATTCCTTAAACAGTAACTTAACAACAAATGGACATCGGGTAAAGAGAATATTGATTGGTTTTACTGTAATCTAGAATAATTATTTTATACTCGTAACAGCAATGGCAGGTGGCAAAGTTTTATTTTGTTGAGGTTTATTTGGTGAACTTATATCTACACACAAAAGTCAATTATGAGTATATGTCTTTTAACGCTGTTTAAAACGATACTGTGTTACGACGTAAGATGTAATAAACGCGGTAAGATGTAATAACTGCGGTAAATTGTAATAAAAACGCGGTAAGATGTAATACTGCGGTAAATTGTAATAAAATATGCGGTAAAATGTAATAACCTTTCCACCATCTTTGATAAAAAAAATTTCAACCATATTTTTCAGTTTAGGTCTATACTTTTACCTGCGATGATATATTTAATTGTTTTATGATTGAGGATGACACAACGAAATATGTTTAAATTTGAATTACACTTGAATATTATTTCACTTTCATTAATGAGCATGATTGTATTGTATTATCATTAATTTTATAAAGATATATCACGTGAACATTGTTCTATTTTCAAGGATGCTTTTGTGTGAAAATCAAACTGTTTTAATTTGGATAACTAAATAACGAGGCATATATAATTGTAACATTTGGATGACATTTTCAATAATGATTTAATACTAACTTATGTATATCTTGATATAAACAGTTTAATATTTTATAGATTTGGACGACTCATATCTCATGTTTTATATTTATGAATGGTTAGATTGGATGGCTATTAGTTTTATTTAGTTTGCTTAAGAACAACGTTCGCGTTTCGAAACGGGGGCGCCCCATTTGTCAGACACCTCACTTGTCAGACACTTAATTCAGCAGATTAAACTGAGGCTGTTACCCATCAAGAAAATGGAACCTTCCAACGAATACCCCACTTGTTAGACAGCAAGGCCAAAAATGACAGAAATGGATCCTTCCTTAAGTTGAACATTTGGTAAGAAAGATTGTTCAATGACAAAAAAAGAAGATATGTTTTACAAATTTAATAGATAATAATGTTTATAATACTAATGTTAATTCTAGTATTGTATATATACTAGCAATACTTAAAACAATATACAACCAACATTGGAATGAACTTATCATTTTTCAAGAAGTATATGCTACAAGAGAAGCGTTAATGAACAAATATGGACTATTTAAATATTTTCGTGGATGTAACTTATAGAACAGATACTGTACTCTACTGTCAATATATCATTATATCAATAATAAATTATTGCAGATCAAAATGGAACGATTGCTTCTTTTAAAAATTGTTTTTAGCATATATAGACGTAATGATTTTCAACATAAACATTCAAGGAAATGTATGGATTGGAATAATACTTGTTGGCCAATCCATTCATGTATTTGTACATATCATGAATAAAATATGTTTAAATCAATCAATTCATATCAATAAAAAATGGTTTTTTTTAACTCACTTTCATGATTGATGATTGATTGAGTTTTAATTTGTGCATAAATTTTGTAATGAGAATCAGAAAACCATAATTATATATATTTTCTTATAGTTTTTTTGAATGATTATAGAAATATTAAAATTATTGTGTCTACGATTTAGCAAAATAACATTAAGAGTATATAATCATTAAAAATCATACCAAATGAACCATTGCACAGAAAGAATGGTATAGCAAAGATAAAGTTTATCGAGAATAGTCTTGAAAATTAATAACAAAAACAAGATAATGCTTTTAAACGTAAAACAATATCTCCTATATATAGCTTTATTTCAACTCCTAACAATTCCCGGTATCTCAGGATTAATACGGACTGGTCCATTGTAACAGTAGGTGAGCGCTTGGTCTACTCCAACTCCTTTGTCTGACAACTGAGGCGTCTGACTATTGGGGTATCGTTTCATAAATGATTTTATGTTTTGGAAAATCAAAATTTGTTGTTTTATTCATGAATAATTATAATGGGTAACCGTTAATTGTTATTTTGAGAAAACAAATGACCAATCTATAATTTTGAAGAATGGTTATATCTATTATGTTTACCAAGAAGGTTTGTGATAAATTTCAAAATGCATACTAATAATAATCCATAATATAATTAATAAATGATAATTAGAAATAACTGATAATGATTGATCTATGTCCGTGTAAAGATATGCTTCTAAAGCTGAGTTACTTGGCATTATTTTCTACACCTTAAGTGAAAAGGATGAATTTAAAAGTTTTATATGAAAAAAATATACATTTTCGCTATACTATAGTAGGTTTGATCATCAATTTTCATTTTTCTGTAACATTTATTGGTTTACAAAGATGGTTGTAGGTCGATAAAGATGTTTATAGGAAGTATGACATCGTCTTAATGCAAGCTGCATGTTCTTTGTTATACAAATTGTATTATATTTGTTATATTGATACGGAAAATACCCTTACTGTGACGCTATCGGATATAGTATATTTCCTTTAATTTTTTCTATAACAACCCACTGCCTTATAGTCAGGAACAAATTACTCAACTGGCTGTAAAAAACCTTATCCATCAATCAACTGAGACTTCGACAAAATCGAGTTCCAATAAGGTAGTAAGCTGTTTGCTACCAGGAACGCCTCTTTGTGACAACCCAAGATAGTTGTTTGATTCAAATTGGTTCTTTGATCGAGTTTTCTAACGAATTTGTTCAATTTTATCATTTGTACTAGTACATATACCATAACCCCAAACAAATCTATGTCTCATTTTTTATCATGTTCTTTATAAGAAATAAGATACACTGTGGAAACATAAAATGGAAGATATCATTAAACAAGCAAAATGTTAACTTATAAAACACAGACGTTTTAATTTTTAAGTGTTTTAAACAGTAAAGCTTATTTTTCCCAAGCTTGCTGATAAATAGAGAATCTCACCCAAGTGTCTTCTGATATCAAATATATCAACACGAGTTGATTAAAGTTACAAATATCCGAGGCTTGCCGAGGATATTTTTACTTTAATCAACGAGTGTTGATATATTTGATATCAGAAGACACGAGGGTGAGATTTTATTTATCATCCAAATCAATTTTCAACAGTTATTAGCAAAAGAATGAAATATCTGAACACAAAACTGTCATTAGACTTCTTGAGCAGTGAGGTCATTGCATTGTGACGTCAGCATTATGACGTCTTAGAATTGTTACGCCATGAACTTTGTGACGTCATAATATTGTCATCTGTGTTCTAAGTGATGCCAAAGCCTTGTGATGTCATTTAACTGATGATGTAATAGGATTATGACGATATGATTGTAGCGATATCTACAATGTAGATATCGCTTGTAGATATCGCTTTATCTCAGAAAAGCGATATCTACTGTGGTAGCCACTTTTGGATGATAATTCTTTTTAGTCGTTTTTTGAGATTCTGATTAAGTTATTGTTGTCCAACCCGATGTTTTCTTTACAATAAGGCTAAATAATAAAAGTAAAACAATCATCATTTGCGATTTTTCATAACGTTCATGCAATTAATTATTTCATAAATACAGTTGCGCAAACCATCATGAACTTTGCATTATATTATTTACCTACACTATAATAGTTATAGCTCGAAATCGAAGACCAGGGCCCTTTCAAGTGACGTCATAGTATAGTTTTATATTGACGTCATGGACCACTACTTCATGACGTCACTAAAAATTAGCAGAATAATATGTAGCAGTGACTTTGGTCTTTATACAGCACTACTAAATATGGTTAAAATGTGTGTTGGTTCCATGCATGTTAACCTATCTAGAAAAAACATGCCTTAACTTTAAATCTTTACTGCCTATAAGTATTGAAATAGAATCATTGGCTCTGCAGCTTTTCAGGCTATATATTTAACTTTGCTTTAGGGTGCGGAAAATGTTGTTCTCCAATTCGTTGTGGCCAAAGGGTTACCGAATGTGCAATTTCCTTAATTTCAAATTATATAGTCTATAGACAACATTGTATCATTGTATACCTTGTGCTGTTGGAGAAGAAGATGACAAAAAGGTTTTAGTAGGGGCCAAAAGATCACAAATGCTAAGGTTTAGTATGTAGGTGACGTGATTTCTGATACTGGTAATCAATTCAGAAATAGAATTCGTTCAAACATTAAAGGAATCGTTCACACATTAAAGGAAATATAAAAAAGGTAAACAGAGTAACTCTCAATTGAGTTAGACTTAAAAGGCTTACAAATAATTTAGGGTTTAAGTTTCAAAGATCCACCGACGCCTATTACAGGCCACAGAGTCTTAAATAGAGATAAATTAGTCCCCATTGCACAAAGAGTGTGTCTACAAGGTTTCAGCTTTCTGGACCTTATGTTTTTTAAGAAAAAGACGAAAATAGGTTTTAAAGGGACAGTAGCACGTTTTTTGATAATTTTATATTTTAAAATTTTCACTGATAAGTGTAAGTTGATGCTAAATGTATTATTTTGACAGTGTCAAAAAATTCATAACACAACCCAATCATCCGTAGTCAGATGTCAATTTTTGTCAATTTTTGAGATTTAAATATATATATCGAAAATACCCACTTCGTCTCTTCATCAGAAGTTTTAGTTTATCCATTGGACTGTCCGAGTAACTTAATACTTTTGCAGTAAACCCACAGACACGTCGAGATAAATCATAAAACAATTGCTTTGTTCGTCTTAAAGATACTTTATTTGTAAAATATACCTTATTCGAGCTTAACATGGCTTATTGCAAGGGTTTTGTTGATTGTTTTGTTTTGTCAAACAAGTACAACGTTTTTCGTACAAAGCGGTATTCATTTATCGCTATGAAGAATGTTGAGTTTCAATAATATGTATACGTTTGCAGGAGAAATATCAAACTGATTGAAATGCAAACGTAGTTTATTTTAATATATTGAATAATAAGAAGTGCCGTATTTTAATATCAACACAGTTGCACAAATCACGTTTGTCGAGCAGTAATTGTTGTAAAAATGCAATAGATTCGGTAATAAAGCAGATTATTGAACTCCTTTCCTTCTGTGTCATGTGATACTCTTTTCTCAGGTGATAATCTATATATATAAATATGAAAAATATGTGAAAATAGGATTACTATATGATAGAGAATAGTTGTGTACTTTACATGTATGAACAAGACGTAAAGGGTTAGTTAATAGATTCTTAGGCACCAATTTGCAGTGACAACAGACGTGTATGCAATAGTTTACGAACTAATCTGCATTCAAAGGTATTTATATCAAATAGGTACATACCAATGGATGTGTTTGTGAAAAGGTCATGAATAAAGTTGGAATCCAAACCAAGGCAATATGTAATTACGTTTCAGGATAAAAAAGCATATTCGTGCGAAGCAAGAGGAGTATTTGCAGTCAAAAGTAGCTTGTAGTAGGAGAACTATATGGAATTAGAAGATATTAAAGATAATGCTCTTGTATATATGCATGAGAAATTACGATAACAAAATGAAAACACATAAGCATTGCTTGATCGTACAGTGATATGCAAAATAAACTCATCTTAGATTGTTCATTAGTAAAGAAACAATTCGGGTAGTTTCGATTTATGTTTATGCATCAAACGTCAACCAAGAGACATTTCAAGCATGCAAGATGTTTAAAGTTAAAAGATGGGCACGCGTGTGCAAGAAGCAAACAAATGCTGCTGAACATTAAAAGGTTGAGAATATATACATATAGAGACCAGGGCAAAGCGTGCAGTCGGGGCAAAGTAACTAAGCATTATTTCTTCTTAATGTTTGACAAATGGCGTAATTTGTTGTGACCAACCAATGAAAGTATGAAGCACTGTGACGCATGCTTGAATCGTGTGCGGGGGTTGGGGACGTATGATATCAACTATTCTAAAAAAACATGATTTTGCTATATGGAATGGATATGACTAAATTCAAATAAACCATAACAACACAAAACGGAACTTTGAATCTAATGCACCTGGGCCGCTTAGCCCCGAGTGATATAAAATATATCCTTGTTGCTAACTAATCGGTGTCATTTTGTATTTCTAACGCATAATATTATGACGTTAAAGAGTACTCCTATTTGTTTTATGTCCTTGGCAAGGCACTTTATCCACATTGCACTCAGTCAACCCTGAAATAACGGGTGTATGTTAATTCCTTGCGCCTGAGGCATAGTACAATTACCGTCAGTGTTTTAATATGTAACGCTTCGTGCAACTGCGAAGCAGATGATAAATGCGCATTATAAGCGGCCTATCATTATCATCATTATTTTATATAGACCTTAGCATAATGATTCTAACATGTTTGGCGAATCATACTACCCATCATTTTCTATGGTTTATATGAACCAATGTTATTACAATTTACCCCACATCGTATTACAATTTACCGCACACTAAGTACGAACATTTTACCGCACCCCCTATTACAATTTACCGCACCTGTGTTTATTACATTTTACCGCATTTTTATTACAATTTACCGCAGTATTACATCTTACCGCGTTTTTATTACAATTTACCGCAGTTATTACATCTTACCGCGTTTATTACATCTTACGTCGTAACATACGTGTCCCTGTGAATTCTATGGAGGCGGCATCAACGACAGGCCGGAAATGGGTTTTGTCTCACATGAGACCTATGACACTAAACACTTTTGACACTATCAAAATCATACAGTCAGCATTTGCGTCCAATTATCAGTGAAAATTTATAAATATAAAATTATCAAAAAACGTGCTACTGCCCCTTTAACGTTTAATTATCAGTGAAAAATTGAAAATATCAATTTGTCAACAACAAAAAACGTGCTTGTGTCCCTTTAAACTGACAGATAACATGTCATAGTACTATTCACCAGTCAGAAGATGAAATAAAAAGGAAAGGAGGTGTGTAATGTACCGTGCCGACATTTTGGCAACTTAAGATTGGTTGGTAGATTTTGAATTGGATGTAGAATGCAAATATTGCCATTTTGTCGATTATCGTTTTAATGAGATAGGATATAATAGTAAACAGACCTACATGTTATACATGCTGTTTACGTACAGTATTTTTGCTTTAATTCAAACCATTGTGAACGAATGTTTGTTATATATTATTTGTCTACAACTTATTGATCAAATTTATACTTTTATAATGTCCATGCATCCCTTACTATTATTCCAATAGATAAAACGCTCAATATGAGCAATATATAATAACAAAATATAAAACATCATCTCTATATACTTCCTTTTATGAGTCTTTATGAGTGAGTTTATTTGATCGTTTATCCAAGCACAATTGGTCAAGAATTGGCCCAGAAACGTCTTGAGCAATCAATAAAGAAGTTGTTATACATAATATTGGTCTTGTAATGTCACACCGATTTCTCATTGCCTTTGAAGAATTTTGTCAGATTTATCCATTGTTTCAAGAAAGACATTACTGACCTTTTTAATGATGCTATCATAAACTCCTATCTTTATATTAAATTTATATTCAGAAATATTTTTGAAAGAAATACAGAGTCTTTTTGATTATGAACAATCACCTTGAAGAAGTTGGAAATTGTTTGAGGGGCTGGAGGTAAAATCTAACCTCTTGTCAGCGACCTCAGCTGTTCCAAACCTTTTGCTCCACCTCTTGACCACGAATACTCGCGGTGTAAAGCGACACGTAGAGTCTCTGGACTTTTATCAGAAAATTCGAATTGTCACTAATGGGCATGGTATATAAATACAAGAGTACACATCTCTTGCTCAAAAGCTGGCATCATGTTGTTCTTCCTAACCTTAGGTGAGTATAGATTTTTCCTTCCGAAATATGATGCTGTATTCATTTGTTTCAAACCATTAACCAATTTGTCTTTGAAATACATTCGATATTTTTAATTTGTCACTTCTTGATAACGTAAAACTTGATCATTATAATTATTTCACCACGAGAAAGGCTATTTATTGGTGATTCAAAAAATATAAACTTTGTCAACATTTACGGAACTTCGTCACACACGTTTGTCGTTTGTATGTCAAAGGGTCAAATTTCAATGACGTGTCAATTAGTAATTAAAGTCTGGGCCGCAGGTGCGGCCTGCAGTCAGGAGAGGGTTAAAAGGTTGACTATCTTATAGAGCACCAAAAGAATCAGGTGACACTTTATCTATGGTACAGTCACTTTATTGTGAATTTCTTGTAAACCTATTCACATATGTGGTAGGGAAACGTTTTCGCTTAGCTTAACAGAGCTTAGTACGTTCGTTTGATTAATGACTAACCAAAGTTGCTTACAAAATCTTTATAAAAGACTCTTTTCTGGGTAATAAAAGGAGTCCTATAACGAAGGCACTAAGTTCCGGTAAGCTTGACGAAATCGTTTCAATACTATATTATAACCATCGGAATTTTGAAGTATACTAAAAATTGGTGGATCTAATTTGAAACGTGTGCAGTAATGTCCGTAAAGCAGTAGGGGAGACCAGGGCAAAGCGCGCCCCCTAACATATAAGTGCGTCTAGTGGGCACCCAGACATGTACAGAATGTAACTTGCACATTATCTCTTATGCTTATCAGATAGACTGTAACATGGCACATGTTTTTTTAATCTACCATTTCGGCTTTAGGATATATTTACGTAAATATATTTTGACTAAGGGGGCGCGCTTTGCCCTGTAGTTTGGGGCAAAGTGCCCAATCCCCTGGGCGCTTTGCCCCATTCGAAAAACAACAAAGAATGTAATAGATATTACACACCAATAATCAGCCATTACAATTCAAAAGCTATCATCTTGATAATGCAAGGCAACTATCGAACCCATATGAAGGATAGAATTAACATAAAAGTTGGCAATATATGCAAGGATGCGCAAAATATTCCTTAACATGTCATGGACCTACATGATCAACCTTCTTAATGACCAAATGTCGTTATGGTTTGTACATGTACATTTCTTTGAACTACGAAAGTCTTAATAATGTAGGTTAGTGATTATCAAAACCAGTAAAATATAGAATAAAAGATGAATTGAATTGGTTATATGGACCAATTAAAGAATTCATACAACTATTTTGTGTCGGACTTGGCAGAACGGCATAAATCGCTTATCGTTTAGGGTTGAACAATAATATACAATGAATGATATATTCATGATATAAAAAACAACAGTAAAATATGTTTTGGAACAAAACAAACCCCTTTAAGTAAAATTGTATATATTACTTTTAATATAAAAAAAGCAGAATGCTGATATGAAAATGATAGTTTACCGTTACATTATTTGCTTACGAAATGTAAAATAATAACTTTAACACCAATATGTTAACCAAAAATATTTTATTTTATAACACACGGGGCAAAGCGCTCCCCCGGCGCTCCCCCGGCGCTCCCCCGGCGCGTTTTGCCCCATCAAGGGTAGCATTTGTTATGTACATCACAGAAAGTAATTAAAGCAAGAAATTACAAATTTCATTATTCAATGCATTAATGATACCAATTCATGTTACATGTGCACGAGAGTTCAATGTTTCGTTTTGTATTTTTATGAAATATTTGAATTTGAGACATATCCGTTCCTTATAGTGAAATCGCGTTTTTTCGAATATTTGAAATTCTGCGTCCACTGCTCAGGCAAAAGATTCCAGCGTTGGTCACAACGCTTCATTACTGTTACCTTCATTCGTTGGTAATGACAAATTACTCCAGTTGTCGATAGTTTTGGAGAAATGACGCGTGGTCACTTTGCCCCGGGGGCGCGCTTTGCCCTGGTCTCCCCTAGTGTCCATTTCAATTACAATTGTGGAGGGAAAGATTTAATAATGGAGATATTCCTATCATTTTGGTACTATGGTTTTTACATAAGTCTGTATTGTATGATTAAAATTGATCGTACTCCAAGGATTACAATTTTAAAATCATTGACTCTATCAGGTTTCGAAAACAAAAACCACCTGGATTTACTCTCTGTTCCGGACCCGGTGGAGGGGAAACTCTGATAGAGTAACTTCGATTCCCAGTAGTGTCAAGGATTTGAAAATTTAATTCCATGAAAGACGGTCATATTTAATCAGCCTTCCAAACTAGTGTCTAAAAGAAACGCTGCCAAGTTAACGTCGTCAAAAAAATTCTATTACCTGACGTTGGCTTTGGATTTATTTGACAGCCATATATCCTGTGAAGAAGTATGCGCACTTTCATTCTTCAAGAAAAGATAGTTTGAATTGTTTGTTTCTTCAAACACAAAATGGGGTGTATAAACAACGATGTCAAATTGTTTTTAAACAGGATTTAAATGTGAAATAGATGAAATATGGAATTTAGGAAAATAAACAATGTTGTTGATATAGTGCCCTTTAACTGACATGAATTCGAAACGCGCCATTGCCCTAGAACGTTTTAAAACAAGGAAAAGTGGTCCATTTCTCTGCTAGCTCACCTAGTTTAGGAGATTTCAAATCGATGATATTTTTAATAACCCCTTTCTCGCAAACATGAGAAGATAATTTTTCAAAACTTTAAATAGAAGTAAGCTGACTTCTTGAGAAATGATACAATTTTGTTTTAGTCATATCAATCTACAATGGATTGAGTTATTTGCAATTTGTATGGTAGCGTTTCTTTTGGACTCATGTTGATGTAAGCGAAAAGATTTGGAATTATCATTATTCTTTATTTCGAAAGAGGATATCATGATGGCTGAAAATTAAGAATATAAACATGAAATTTAAACAGGTAACGCATTTTTTTGCGTTTTCTAAAGACAAATGTTAAATTCCAAAATCCGAAAAAGATGCTTAGATCAACACAGTCAATAACTATTCTATGAAATCAGAAGGGCCGATGTCCGTGGTGCCCTATTGCCCTTTACGCCTCTTATTTTAAACTTATTCACATTTTTTTCTCAGGTAGCAAACGTCTTGTTTATGCGTTCAACTTAGCACACATAAAGTGTGTATCGTAGTAAACATATAAACCGTTTAAAGAGGTTCACACTTTTGCTGGCTGGACACGACAACCGTCGACGTAGAAGAAATTTTCAAATATCAAAAGTAAAATGCTGGCGGTCATTTAAGTCTCAATACCTTTTCATCTTTTGAGAACAGTATATGGATTCTCAGTGATGATTGTTTTAAATCTAATTAAGAACCGTTACCTAAAATTTATATTGTTGAAATTTGTATTTTTTTTCTTAAGCGAGAAACGTGCTACTGCCAATTATTTTTGTTGTTGTATTGACCCAATTCTGTTACAGGTCCTCGGTCCGCTGTATTGACCCAGTTCAGCTACAGGGCCTCGGTCTGCTGTTTTGACCCAGTTCTGTTACAGGTCCTCGGTCTGCTGTATTGACCCAGTTCTGTTACAGGTCCTCGGTCTGCTGTATTGACCCAATTCAGTTACAGCTCCTCAATCTGCTGTTTTGACCCAGTTTAGTTACAGGTCCTTAATCTGCTGTATTGACCCAGTTCAGCTACAGGTCCTCGGTCTGCTGTATTGGCCCAGTTCAGTTACAGGTTCTCGGTCTGCTGTTTAGTCCAGTTTAGTTACAGGTCCTTGGTCTGCTGTATTGACCCAGTTCTGTTACAGGTCCTCGATCTGCTGTTTTGGCCTAGTTCAGTTACAGGTCCTCGGTCTACTGTATTGACCAAGTTCAGTTACAGGTCCTCGGTCTGCTGTATTGACCCAGTTCTGTTACAAGTCCTCGATCTGCTGTTTTGGCCTAGTTCAGTTACAGGTCCTCGGTCTGCTGTATTGACCAAGTTCAGTTACAGGTCCTCGGTCTGCTGTATTGACCAAGTTCAGTTACAGGTCCTCGGTCTGCTGTTTAGCCCACTTTAGTTCCAGGTCCTCGGTCTGCTGTATTTACCCAGTTCTGTTACAGGTCCTCGGTCTGCTGCTTGGCCTAGTTCAGTTACAGGTCCTCGGTCTACTGTATTGACCCAGTTCAGCTACAGGTCCTCGGTCTGCTGTATTGACCCAGTTCTGTTACAGGTCCTCGATCTGCTGTTTTGGCCTAGTTCTGTTACAGGTCCTCGGTCTGCTGTATTGACCAAGTTCAGTTACAGGTCCTCGGTCTGCTGTATTGACCAAGTTCAGTTACAGGTCCTCGGTCTGCTGTTTAGCCCACTTTAGTTCCAGGTCCTCGGTCTGCTGTATTGACCCAGTTCTGTTACAGGTCCTCGGTCTGCTGTTTTGGCCCAGTTCTGTTACAGGTCCTCGGTCTGCTGTTATTATTTTTCAGTAATGGAGCGTTGTATTTCACATAACTTTTTTCACTTGAATTTTCTTTCTTTTTTGTGTGTGTATATATTTTAAGTTATGGTTTTGAATAGGCATTCAGTTGAGTGCAATTTAAGTCGGTTAATATCCCAACTCTCCATTCCTAAAAAAATAATGATCCTCGGACCTTGGGCCCTCTGCTCAATAATTTTTTAGGAATGGAGAGTTACTTGGACATTAACCTATACGTATTGGCTAAGTTCAGTTACAGGTCCTCGGTCTGCTGTATTGACCCAGTTTATTTACAGGTCCTCGGTCTGCTGTATTGACCCAGTTCAGCTACAGGTCCTCGGTCTGCTGTATTGGCCCAGTTCAGTTACAGGTCCTCGGTCTACTGTATTGACCCAGTTCAGCTACAGGTCCTCGGTCTGCTGTATTGACCCAGTTCAGTTACAGGTCCTCGGTCTGCTGTATTGGTTCAGTTCAGTGACAGGTCCTCGGTCTGCTGTATTGACCCAGTTCAGTTACAGGTCCTCGGTCTGCTGTATTGGCCCAGTTCAGCTACAGGTCCTCGGTCTGCTGTATTGACCCAGTTCAGTTACAGGTCCTCGGTCTGCTGTATTGGTTCAGTTCAGTGACAGGTCCTCGGTCTGCTGTATTGACCCAGTTCAGTTACAGGTCCTTGGTCTGCTGTATTGACCCAATTCAGTTACAGGTCCTAGATCTGCTGTATTGACCCAGTTCTGTTACAGGTTCTCGGTCTGCTGTTTAGCCCAGTTTAGTTACAGGTCCTCGTTCTGCTGTATTGGCCCTTGATATTGATACGAGGACAAGGGCCAGTACTGCAGACAGAGGACCTGTAACTGAACCAATACGGAAAAACATGATTAGATACATCTGTGTAATTTACTTGGACAACTTTAGAGAGTTCATTTATATCGAAATCAAACTTATAGATAAGATTGATGAGCCGTCATTTATGTTGATTTTGAAGCGATTTTTCGGACTCCCCATTTCTGTGTAACTGTAAGTAAGTTTATTTCAGTAGGAAGGCCATTGGCCCATGTACAATCAATACAAACGCAATATAACATTCAGACAATATGTTTTGAATAATTACAAAAATTATGAATGGATTAATCTGCATATCTTGCTCACATAAAACAGAAATCCTTTTAGATAGTTCATGTTTGATAGATACAGCTGATTTCATTAGTACATTCTAACCGTTACATATCAATACCTTTTTATAACTGATGAAGGCTGATTGGCAATTTAAATCTAACAGGTATACATTCCTTAATTTTTTATATGCATCGCAAACAAATAAAAAATAAAGTTCATGTTCAAAATCATAACGGCTGCAAATTTTAGATATTTTGGTTGTTTCAGAATTATCATTACTTCTAACATTACATGAAAGAGGTAACAGCTGGATATGTAAAATACCTAAATAGCGTCGATGCTCCTTTACATGTATGTTTGAAATATAGTTCTCAACATCCAATAATGACTTAATTATCTTGTAATAATACAAATGCGTTGAACTATTAATTCTGCTGAACATATTTTGCTTTATACAATCTTGGAGTCTTATTTTGAAACTATGAACAAACGTATCAATATTACCAATTTCATGACTAAAGTATACAAAACCAAATCCATACATATTCACAAATATTCTAACATATGATGCTCATGTAATTCTATTACTATTATCTAAATCTTTCGCATGCATATAACATTGTTTTGGATATCTATCAGTAGACATATACAAGAACTTACACCAATATCAGATACATTTAACGTGGTTATCTACGTTTATACAATATCTACAACATTCCGCCGACACTGCATTACTAGAAACATGCTTCCCTACACCTAGTACAAATTTACAAAATAATTTATGGAATTTGTTAGTTACTTGTCTATCTTTAAATCCCCAAACATCTGCACAGTAAAGTCATATTGTGTATGCGCATTTTCTGAGTCGTCTTTTGCCCAGTCCGTCTCGTATGGCCCAGTTTTGCCTGTATTGGTCAAGCTTAACTGTATTGGCCCAGTTACCGCGTCGGATAATTTAGTCTAGATTTGATTGATTGTTAAATAATGCTGTCAAAGACATGTCTCGGCTATTCATGATGTCAACTTACATTTCTTGTTCTAGCTTGCATACTGGTGTCAAGTACTGTTGTTGGGAACAAAGATGGCGCAAATGAAAGCGACGACGCCTCACCAGATCTGCTTTCAGTCCTCAGGTCCTTTAAAGGGGCAAATCCTATAGAAACCCTCTCTAACTTCATGAAGGAGTACAAGATATTCATCAATAGTATCAACAAGATAATGACCATGAGTCCTTACATGAAGAATATGTTAGAAGAAACTGCGAGAAATAACGTTGAAGCAAGATTGGTATTGAAGCTTGCAAAGCATAAAGTCCCTGATGTTCAAGACTTGTATGACCTACTAAACCACAAGAAGGAAGGAATCGCTTCAGGCCTTCACGCTACTTACAAGAAATCTTCGAGACACAACACGATGATGAACATACTTCAAAAGTCCACGGACACACCACAGGACATTCAAACTTTTTTTGATACTTTTACTGGAACCGATGTTACCATTGACCCAAACGTCGTTGCTGACATTCGTAAGAAAACCTTCAAAGCGAACCCTGCAAACTTTGCAGAGGCAAATGTGGTGCTCCTGTTGTCTTTTATCAAAGTCAATTACCGCAAATTTGTTTCAATAACGCACGCTGTGTTCGATGGGTCGACATCTTACACCAGCTTGCTGAAAGGCCTATTGAGTGTAGATTACTCTGCCCTATCCCACATGAAGGCGCTCCAACCACAGATGGACAACAACAAGTACAGCGTCTCTAGTCCTCAGTCCCTTGTCACTGATCCTGATGCTGCTGTCATTCAACGGGAACTCCGGAAGGCTCAACAACTCGTGGGGACGTCAGAGGGCCAATCAAAAGGTAGGAATTACGTCATGTCTCTTAATATGGATATTGGTATAGATAGGCTGTCATTTAATAAGAAAAATGTGTTACGTCTGGTCTATGGTCTTAAATGATTCAGATGTTGCTTTTGCCTGAATGGTTATCAATCAAACCCGAACCAAGTCATCCTAGTTCTATGAAAATGATGAATATGTATTATCCACGGTCATTGACTTTGAATCACTGACATGATTATTTTTCGACAAGGTGAATTTATTTGACGATGTGTTATGTACTTGGAAAGTGGCATAAGCAACAAAAGGTGTATTAGTGTCTTTCACTTTAGACTATTTCCAGAAACAATGACAGTTTGGATTTTATCGGTTTTAATTCAATGTCGTATTTTGTGTCTCACTATTTTGAATGGACTATTTAAAGAATTGTTATACAAGTTTGATGATCATATTTCTATTGACAAACAAACAAAAAAGGCTTCTTTTTCAAAAATATGTGAAACTGCCTAAAATATATCAATAAAAGCAATGGCTTCTGCAATCAAGAACCTTTAGTAAGCCGATTATAGAACAGGGGAAGTTTGAACACATATAAAATCCCAAAAACGTGCAACAGTAGTTTTAAAGGGACTTGCTGTCGCCAAGACAAATGGCCTTCGGTCCGTGCTGAGAAGCCTGCTCATTAATGAGTTGAGCTACGCTTTACCGCTGAGATGGGGAGAAGAGAGCGGTTTAGGGTCGTAACTGTAATCTTATTTAGAATCCTTGTCTCGTGTAGTTTCATCAGACTCGCAATGACGACACATCCACAGGAACCCGATATCGTAAATAAAATGTAGGTAAAACGTGGGTAAGAAAGATCCGTTCCTATATGTATATAGAGTAAAAAAAATATACATATAGGAACGGATCTTTCTTACCCACGTTTTACCTACATTTTATTTACGATATCGGGTTCCTGTGGACACATCGCTACGTCAACAAGGATTTGTATGGTCGAAAACATCAGTCTAGGAATCTACAAGCACCTGTTAGAACACAAATAGTAGATTGAAAATATCATTTATGAACTAATGAAGAAGTAGGTGCTGTTTTCTGTAATCAAGCCAAGAATTTTTTTTCCGATTTCCACTCTCGTCCGTTTCAAACCCAATCATTCAGTCTCTTTTTCAGGAGATGACAAGGGACAAAAAGAATGGACATTTGTTCTCGTAGCCTATAAATTGAAACGCGAACTATTAAAATGTAACTCGTTCTGTTCATCTAGGAAAGATAATTTATAGCTCCAAATTTGATTAAATTCATTTCAAAGTTGGAAGAATTTTTTAAATCTGCTCGCACCACATGCTTATTTGTGAAGGCCAAAAACGTGTTTTTTTAATTGTTGGGTCTTATGTTTTCAATATATAACTCTCTGTGGCTCCATTACATAAAAGAAGTCGAAATCGAAGTCAGTCAGTTCAACATTACTGACCGTAAACTATGGTGACATTCATAAAGCTCACATAATGTACATGTGTCCAAAACGTTTGTTGCCGCCATATGTTATTTTATGTTTATCTCAAGTCATCTATTCTTTTTCCAGCGGAAATGCTCGTCTCTGACATATTCAACCGGTTTGTCAACATGTTCTATCGGGTCACCGAAACCCTTAAAGCAAGCAGAGGTCAGAGTTCAACTTCAAACAAGGACAGTCCGTCCTTGGGGTGAAAAGGGGGCCACCCTCCTTGAAACTAGGGAGAGCTTCGGATATTTGAAATGGAAAAAATATAAATTAGTCTGTTGATTAAAACATCAGTCACTGTTGTTATTTTTCCGCATACCTCCTAACCTACTCTGATATCCATCAGGAAAAGGCTTTGTATCACTTTGTATAACAAGCCAAAAAAAAGAACGCATTCAGCAAGAGTGTTCTAGAGATAACCGGATAAAAGTTCACACGTGATCTAAATCAACCAATCACACAAGCACTCCACACAATTCCCACGAGAGGCACTTCCATAAAACTGTGTATTTGGACTTAGTTTGTTCATCATGTCACTTCATTATCAGTCAGCTATTTTTGAGGAATAAAAGTTTTAAAATATTAAGTCTATTTGGAATCAAACTAGTTATTTGATAGACTTCTCGTCTCCACTGAGTCCAAATGCAGCCTCATAGGTCGCATGTTCTTACGTTTACTCAACTAACAATCACAAAAGCCTTTGATATCAGTTATAAGCAACTCCGGTTAACCATGCTTTGAACCATCTTCCTACGCAGAGCCTGCAAGGCCAGTTTCCAAACTGTCATTTTATGCCTTGCTGCATAACCTTGAATTTTCTGTGCTTGCTCTCTAGTCTGTAGGGGCACTATAGCAGCACAGAAAAGTAAAGTCTCTGCAGCAAGGCATAAAATGACAGTTTGGAAACTGGCCTTTTAGGCTCTGCGTAGGAAGATGGCTTTGAACATGATCACTTTACCGGTCCTAATAGCGAGACGATTCGATTCGTCCACAAACGACTGGGTTTTGGCTGTATTTTTTAAACTGGTAAAAAACAAGGGAGGTACGAGAATGCGGTCAGACATAGTGTAGTCATGGACTTTTCATCAAGCAAATTCAAAAACAACCAACAAAGATGCACTTTCATCATTGTTTACCACAACAACACAATTGAGCACAACACAACAATGATGAACATTTCTTCATTATAGGACATTATACATTGACAAGTCTTGAGAAAAAAATATCACATGATACAATTGACTTTTGACAGTGCTTGTTGACACACCGTCACCCTCCTCAGCATTTTTCTTACTGACCTAAGTGATGAAGACAATCAAGAGGAATATACGACGAACAACTTCTTTAATCATCGATGACAATCGTGCATGAATAAAGAAGTTGTTATCCATATATTTGTCATTACAACTTCAAAAATGCCTCTCAAAGTGATGATGTTTGCTTCAAACAACCCTTTGTGACGAACTACTAAAATTTCTAAACAAATGTTGACACAAAATCAAGAGCAGATTCCATTATCCACTGATGGTTATCTGTCATCAGTTCCCTATGTAAAAAAACAGTCTATGTAAACCTAGCCTCAATAATACTCGCTATACTCCCATACTGAGTCTAGTGAGATACAGTAAGAGGTCCATCCAACATTATATGTGCGAAAGCAGACTTTTGCGGCATGGTAAGTCTAGCCCTGATTGGTCAATTCGATAAGTCGGCTGACGCAAGCCCTTACTAGACCTAGCTAGACTCAGTATGGGACTATTGCAAGTGTTATTGAGGATAGGTTTACTAAGACTGGTAAAAAAAAAGGACATTTATTCATGTTGAATGATTTAAAGGAGACTTTTTGAAACAGATTCTTGTATGATATTTTTCCTATTAATATGCATGAAATACATACTAAGATATGTATTGAAATTTTTTCCCCTTGGAAAAAAGAAGTCCTCACTCTTTATCAATCAAAAACTGTATATCTTAATCATATGAAACCATTATCAATTCGTGTGATAGAGAATACTAAATGACGTCCCGTTTCATAACATTTTTATGAAACGAGTGAATGGGTTGGTATCTAACTCGCTTTCGCTCGTTAGACACCTATACCATTCACAAGTTTCATAAAAATGTTATGAAATGTGACCGAGTTTAGTGTTATATTTATCATTGGCTTAATTGCATCATCAAAAATAAATAGAAACTCACCAACATGACTATCGCGGCCGGCTCGCCAGCATTGTGACGTCATACTTAACTATTGTTACTTCATCATGACGTCACGTCATTCGGTCAGTGCGTGACGTTATGACACATATGTGTATCAACATGGTAGATTTATTAAACAGCAATATATTCAACGGTAGAGTAATATTTAGGTGTAATACAGTTTTGTTTTTAAGACATATATATATACACATATTTATCAAATATTTTCCGTACCAAAGACACAGAATATTTAACAGAAAGAACTCTTCCCTAGTTTTATGTCTCAAATAACAAATACCAGTAACCATGGTACCATTGGCACTTTACCCAAACTCTATATCAGTGTCAAGATTTTCACAAAACAGTTTACATGAATACTTTAAGATATACTCCTCACGAAATATTAAGCAACATGTGAAATGATACATGTGAACACATGCATGTTATCAAATTTGCATATTTTTTTGGTGGTTATATTCCATTATGATGTGATCAAAGATCCAATAAGAGGTCATGTGTTGTAGATATCTCTACCATCAATATTCTAAATGCTTTTCTCTTCTTAGAATGATAAAAATATTTTATTGAAAATTATCTTTGTTGCTTAATTTTTTGTAAGGAGCATAATTCTACACTTTTTCATATACAGTAGAACTCGGATATAGCGAACAATCGGATAAAGTGAACACTTTTTACAGTCCCGTCAAAAGCCTTATGCATGGCGGCCTACCGTGTGTTGCAACGTGAGTAACAAACATCGGATATAGCGAACTAAATTCTGTGGTCTCTTGGAGTTTGCTATATCCGTGTTCTACTGTAGATAAAAAAGAAATTGTTTTCTCTTGAATGACTCGAACCTGTAACCTCTTGGCAACGGAGACTAGGTACATATAACTATAACTAACTCCTTTTTTGTAATGACTCATTCCATTGATTGTAATACCAGTTAGTTTGGTTAATAAAAGGATATACACAGAAAAAAAGCTGCTTAATTTGTTAAGATATTGCTAACCAATCATTGGAGCCATATCCTTCATGATTGTCCAGCATTTTGTTTACTGTACACTTTCTAGAAGAACCACTTATGCATTAAGCTTTATCTAATAATCAACCAAAGTTTCAGAATCTAGTATGCATGCAGGTCCTTCTCACAACATCTACATCGTAGTTAGTTTGGTGTTTTGACAAAGAACAAAACAAACTTTTCAAATGTAAGGATAATATTTTGATTTCAGAATAAACATACCGGTAGTCATATTAAATTCACTTGCCCATTCTTGAACAATGAAAATATTGTTTGATAAACTTGACAATTGACAAGACAAACTTTACAAATATACAATATCTATGCAATATTTACAACAGGGTACCCAACAGACGAAGGGCATTAAAATCTGTGAGTTCACGAGGGGGTCGCACCTTGTCCTTGTCCTTCTCCGCTGGGACCTGTCAACAAAGATACATCAACTCAGGGTGTCAGTTCAACATTACTTAAAAGGTGCAGTAGGATTTATTCAAAGTTAGCAATAGGATCTCCCAAAAATAAAATAAATGTCCTCAAAAGTTTCCTAGGTTAGCAAGGGAGCTCTCAAAAATGAAATAAATGTCTTTAAATTCTTTTTAGTTAAAAAGAAGAATCTTGCAAAAATGAAATAAATGTGAGTCAATGTTTTAAACCAAAAGTGGCAGTTCTCAGCTCTTTCTGCTACATCAGCATAAATGTGTCTCCGCTATATGCTCCAACCTATCCCCTGACGGGTGGTTGATTTTATATTTGATTGGTCGATTATAAAAATAAAGGTGTATGCTGTCAACCAATCTGTGTTGGATGTCATAAAGGACTAAGGCCGGCATTCCTTGTGTCCGTAGTGAGCAATGCGTAATGCGAAATCAACACTTTACACTTAAATAGTAGAAGTTCATTCAATGTGTAATGCCCAGTGTGTGTTCGCCGGAATGCTCACGAGAGTGTCCGAATATGCACTTACCCAGACCTAATAAGGGCATCACTTTACGCATTACACATAACTCCTCAAGCATACATGTAATCAACTTTTACTATTTTAGTGCAAAGTTTAAAATACTCATTACGCATGGATTGTCAAATTGGTGACTCACGCCACACTGTAACGGATACATTGAATCGGACATTACGTGTCACGGAACACGCATGAATACGTACGCATTGAATGCCAGCTTAACAGTCCAAATTAATGGTTTAGCTACTACATTACTACCAATCATGGATCTGTATTGCTTAAAAATTACATCCTAAGTGAAACTTATGATAAATTTTCTGCAATTTGAATACTTTTTATTACCAAAATTGTTGATTTAGGATGTATAATATTGTTTTCAGTGTCCCTGAGGATGTAGGTAGAAGAATAATTACATGGGGGTGTAGTTCAGTTGGTAGAGAGTTCCCTCGTTACGAGGGGATGTGGGTTCAATTACTGTCTTACAAGAAGATTGTTTATAAGATTGAAAAAAAAAATTAGAAAGAAAATTTCAAGTTACATATTAATATTACCCATAAGGGAGGACGGACACAGGGTAGTATTTTTTCTGTAAGTCCCTAGGGAGTTACACCTTTAGCTGTAATTTGATTGGTTGTTGTGAACCAATCAAATTAAAAGTTTTGCCGGGACTATTTCATTCATCTTTCAAATTTGTAATCGACTGACCAGTTGTTTTCCCCGATTCTAAATCTAGACAAGTTCAATTTATTCCATGTTGATATAATCTGCTAATTTTCACATGTGACGATGCATATCATGATTGGTGAGGCAGTCAAATTGTCCGTAAGTATAGAAATTATCGATCATCAAATACCTTTATCGTCGCGAAAAGCTTTCGGTCGCGTAGAATGCGACGGGTTTCGTTCGATTGTAATGACGTCATAGACACGAGCGGCTATGACGTCACCGGTGACGTCATAGGAATTTGGAGTTTGCGCCGGTTTGTATTTTGTTACCTTAGGACGTCGTCAGTCACTTCAAATTATTACCTAACTTAAAATGACGGCTAGAAAAAAAAGAAAATCGAAACTTGCACCACCAATAACGTATAAAATTAATTTTGTATAACACTTCGCAAGGGATATTTAGCCGTGCGTAGGTATATCGATAGTAAAGCGACGGCAAACGCGTATGAATTTGAGGTTGACTCCTTGTGAAATCCTTTATAGACAAAACTTTTCTTTTAAAAATCGTAGTTTTCATCTTATAAAATTAGATGGGTAATATAAACAATAACCAACTCGTGACGGGGATGACAGATTATCTTTCCCTCGTTATATTAATTGTGTAATTCTCTCGCCAAGGCTCGAGAATTACGAAATTAATATAACTCAGGAAAGATAATCTGTAATTCCCCGTCACTCGTAAGTTATTGTCTAAACCTCTTATGTATAAGTATTGTGATAAAAGAAAATAATGAAAATATACGTTCTTTTATTGGAAACTAAAATAATGTGAGCAAGTAATTAATAAATCAGGGCAAGCTAAAACATGGTTGTTCAGAGTTGGTATATTAATGTGATAAAAGAAAATAATGAAAATATACATTCTTTTATTGGAAACTAAACCAATGTGGGCAAATACTTGCCCTGTTTGATTGTTCAGAGTTGGTATTCTTTTCCATTACATTTGTGTTGTTGTGGGTCATTTGCAATCATTTGATCTGAGTAAGAGTATAATTCATTGCGGAAGACAATACAAGCGGCTTAGCGCTACTACTCACCCGACTCATCGTGGTCGTGGTCATGGTCATGGTCGTGGTCGTGGTGATGGTCGGGGTCGTGTTGGTAGCACTTCTTCTTGTGACCCCGACAGTTCTTGGAGCAAGCGTCGTCATCTTCATCCTCTGACGATGACTCTCCAAACAGCTTCGGTTTCTCGTAGATACAACAACCTGGAGAATAGAAGTTGATTTAGTGACTGATTTATCATTGTTATGTTTTGGATCACCCTATCTGCAATACTACTGAAATGGCCACCTTCTAAGAAATGTTAAACATAGTTTGAATTCATCAATAAGAATTCCAACTGGTTTTGGTACTGTAAATTGTTCCGGTCTTCCACAGCTTACTAGATTGTAGGACTATGTCTAGTTATCAATTTAAGTATGTCTATTTCTTCAGGTTGTGTCAAAGTATCGCTGTTCATCGAACCTTCCTTTTTCAGCACATGGCAACCACAAATTTTCAATAAATTCATTCAAATCAGAGCCTACTGTGGCATTTTGCTCCGCCAGCATGAAGCTAGACACACCCGCAAACAAATTATTGTCCATGACCGTGCTGAATATAATGATATTCAAAGACATTTCAGATTTAGTTTTAATTTGACGGTCACGTCAGCCATGCTGTGCTTTTAATTAAAAGAATGAGAAATATAGTATAGGGGAAGTAACTTTTACCGAAATAAAGTAACTTAAAGAAAGGTACAAGGCTGATAGGGAGACAACTCAATTTTTTTATAATATTATTATTGAGTTGGTTCGTGCATCAGCTAGTTTTCCCTCTGGCACGTATCATCTTTTCCCTCTCTCTGAAAAGGTCCACAATATTTTGCCAATGGTTTTAAATATAATTCACTTATATATTTATATATATTTATAATATGAATACACTTTTGGCAATGACAAGATGCTTGTGGTTTGAAATATGAACATACTTTTCTACTTATTTGACAAGTCCTACAATTTGGAGACATCTTCAGTATCAAAGCATCTCTTAAATCAAACAAGCTTCTTCTCTTCAACAAATTAGACAGCAATTAGTATGGACAGCTATACAAATTTACGAAAACTGCTTTATATGTGATACAAGCCAAATTTCAAAGATTTTGAGATGACAAAATCAAACACTATGACAACATGCAAACTTGGAGCAAAAGTAACCACAACAATAGTCACTATTGCCCTCTATATCAACTTTTACTTAATAATTTCAATATCTTTATCATTGAATGTATCAACAAATCTAAGCATAATACAAAAGAGAAATAAAAAGCTCCTCACATTTTGACTTCTTTTTGCCCATATCTTCATTGTCAACTGTTCCTGATGTCCATTTCACTTTTTTGTCATTTTTGGGGTTTTGTAACTTGAGACACAATGTCGGACTACCCTGGAAACAATTATAAACAATTATAAACAAGAGGTATATGACCAAACAACATAACTGATCAACAAGTGACACTGTTCTGAACAAATATTTGTATAATTTCTTACCTAGAAGTCTAGATGATGGACATTCGCGACTTTCACAATAATTTTTCGACTTGCATTTGGGTACGCTTCCGGTTTGTTCGCTGTGTAGAATTCCACACAGCGAACAAACCGGAAGTGTACCCAAATGCAAGTCGAAAAATTATTGTGAAAGTCGCGAATGATGATGGCATTTCATTCCTACAACTATGACTCAGAAGGGGTATTATCAGGTAAGAATACTTCCAAAGAATATGGCGAAACAAAAGACAAAAATTGTCTGAATGGAATGTACATCCAAGATCTTGATTAATGTGCTGTTGCGCAATATAATGTGTTTTTTTTAAAAGTTATTTTCCTTTCAAACTGAGATGCTTTTCATTAACTCACACAATCATCCCCCCCCCCCCCCCCCCCCCCCCAAATTTTTATATGTACATTCATAGTACTAAATATAGATACACCCACAGTAATCTTGAAACCCAAGTGTTTTAAGAGAGGCTTATTTGAAAGGAAAAAATAGGTGTCATGTCGTGACAAAAAACTCACGATTCGACTCTTTTAGTATTAGGTACCATGACATTCGTTTGATACACATCTTATTTTGTATTGATACAAAGGGTTTTCGTATGAAAAGCTTAAATTGTTTCCTTTATTCCAAAAACAAAAAGTGACTCATGCCACAGTCGTTGTCAGTGTCGGTGTTGAAATATTTACAAAATTTACGCGAATTGAACACAGGCACCTCATTATAACGACACCGAAACACTTACTGGCTTCTCTTCTTCTATGGTTTCCGTGACAGTGACGTCCGTGACACTTGAATTCCCACGCTCGGCCATGTCAAATAATGACAAATAACTGATTTATTAAAACTTTATCGCTTTACAGCGACTGTCATCCACATTATCTCTGCTTTTGAATAACTTCCGGTAGATTTATTTTAGAGTTACTTGCCCCTGAAAGGTGCGTTCGCGCAAATCGAACAACGTATTACAGGAACACGTTCCTGGAAACCAGAACGCAGATTGTCTTTATAGATATATACAACAAATCCGTTGTCAAAACTTATGTAAAATGATTTTGTTATGTTTTGTAAGAGCCAAGATAAAAAAATCTAAAATTTTACTTGAGGGATTGAAGAGAATTTTTAAAAAGCAACACCAGACAAAATCAGATAAAGATTTTCGACGTGGAATGAAACGTTTTTGTTTTGTGTTTTTGATATTCACATAAATAATTTTTAAAATAGGACGTGTTTGAAATTGGCTTATCGTTGATTGCTTATTGATTGTTATCTTCTAGTAAATATTTCTTAGGAATGCTGCGCTAATTTTCATAAAATATCTATCAATTGATTGAACAAACAACACGTATTTACAACCGATTATCTTTATTTCTTCAATAAATGGCCAAGCAAATCTTAGCACTAGTTATGTCATCATGACTTTGCTTACATAATGCCTATTCTGGTTTCCATGAACAAAATTTGTACTTGATATTTGGAGGGGGTCCTTTTTCTCAAAATCTATTTAGTATAATTTTATGAGACTTCGAATGTCTTGACCCCTTAATGAAGTGATGTCTTTTGCTACTTAGCTTATTTCCTATTATCTCTAGTTTATTTTCAAGATAAATCCTTTTGGATTGTGTTATCATAACTGGCAAATGAAGCTAAGATGATTTTAATGAAAGGTTTTTATGAAAAGTTCAGCGAGAGACGCCACAGCGCAACACATGCACATATCTAACCGTGTCTGGTCTGTTAAGAACAATGAATGATTGAGAGAACTCATTTCTTAAATGCGAGAACTTGACCAATTTGCGCGTAAGAAGAAATCGGATAAAAACAATAGGTCTTCACGACTTTGTCTTGAAGACCTAATAATGTGCATACTTATATTGCGCCTTTTCCACGTCCTAAGACATGCTCAAAGCGCTACATTATTACCCCGAAGGAGTGTACTTTCACAGCTGCTACTAAGCGCTAATCACGACCATGTAGGTCAGTACATCCAATTTTCAGGTACCCATTTAAACAGCTGGGTGGACTGAGTGCAATGTGGATGAAGTGCCTTGCCCAGGGACACAACACAGGATGAGACCCAAGTCACAAAGTTTTGGTGTCTCCACCGGGATTCGAACCCGGGGCGTGAGAGGCCAGCATGCTAACCACTACACCACTGTGCTCCACAGATGGGGTTTGTCGAAGAACAAATCAGCAACCCGACTTGCTTGTGTGTTTTTAGAGGTAATTGGTCCCTTCGAATTGCGTCAAATTTGTAGGAGGGCTTGTTGACACTTCAAACCAAACTAGCACAATCTGATTAAATTGTAAAAATATTTTCTCTATGAGGTTTCAACTTAATCCAACAGGGATAACCTCTCTGCTTTGTGTTTGAACATTAACACCATATTGTTTCACCTTTTGATCATCATTATGGCTTGTTTAACAATTAAGTTAACGTATTGAACCAGCGGCCTCAAAGACGTAAAGAGAGACGCAAAAATGTATATAAGAAACAATTAACTTAGTTTATTTAAGTACCACACTTTGCTTTTGTACATAATAATGGCGAACACTTATCACAGAATAGTTTACTGAGTCTAGTCTACAGCTGCATACCATAAGTTTGTTCACCTGCTTGTGATCTTAGTGCAAATATCATGTAATTTGGGTTTCGTTTTGACGTTCATCAAATAACTCCAGGACCACTTACAGAAGATCATCAATTGTCCATGTGTAAAATAACCATTACCAAATATTATTTTGGGATAGTCTTGTCACTGGTTCTGAATGTCGATATTTGGCATTGTTAAATAGACAGATGGGGTCATATTTGTGAAATTCCGGATTTTCTTAAATTTCGATTAAAATCATCCATGTAAACTTTGTAGGAAAAAATCAGCTCAGTATCGTTGCATTAGCACAAAGGAACACCTATGAATAAGATTTAAAGCTGTTGATCACTTATAAAGGATTTTGTAGAGCAAAATAGAAATCAGTGTTTTCGAAATTTTGACCCTTATGAAAAAATATTTGAATAGCATAAAAACTCGAAATTGAATGTTTACGTCTTCTTTATAACAGCTTTTAAAGTAGTGGGCTGATAATAGGTTGGTAAATCCCATTGATAGAATGAAATAAACGTTTCCCTTTGCGAAACCTTAGTGCTTCATGCAACGCAAAGCCTAAAACGCCAGTTTCCAAACTGTCAGTTTTATGCCTTGCTGAATACCCTTGAATTTTCTGTGCTTGCTCTCTAGCTTACTATGAAAATTCAAGGGTCTGCAGCCAGGCAAAAAAACTGACAATTCGGAAACTGGCGTTTTAGGCTTTGCGTAGGAAGGTGCAACTTTCATAGCTCGAAGTTACATCAGCTGTTACGTATCGAGGAAGTTTGTAACTCACTTTAACATCACCGAAACATGACACAAACGATGATATTTCCTGAAAGTTGAAATCTCCCTCTATACACCTTAACCTACTTTACAACAGGGGTGTTGAGAGGAAGCAGAACGGACCATACTGAAACAAGAATCACATTTAAAATTTGATTTCTATTCGACAAAAATATCACTTCCCTTCATTATGTAAACCTACTTCCAGGGGGGTGGAGAAGAAGAGGAACGGACTGTGCAAGGTCAACAAGTGGGACAACTGGTCCGACAGGATCAAAGGTCAAGGCCGAGAGCGAGTGCTGAATCTTGAGGAGATGGAAACATATTATAACATAAAAACATTTTGTTAATTGAGAAATATGGATTCTATGAAAAAACCCATTCATATCTATCGGTACAGCGAGTGGCCCTATTATTATGTGCATGTGATATCATATATGTTATCCCCATTTTTCTAACTACCTAGGTGTATCGGAAGTAACGATTACAAATAAAGTAAAGGTCGCTTTTACATAATTCAGAAAATAATACGAAATAAACTATTTGACGCCATTTGTACTTTCTACTATATTGATTAACCCATACATCCGCAATTCTCCTACAAACCCCTGATTTCTGTCTCAGGATTAGCCTTTTTGGCTCTCAAACAGCCAGCTAATGAAATGGGTCAAAATCTAGCAATATTGTCAGCGCCAATAGCCAATGAACGTATAAACACTAAACATAGGAAAAAGGAAATAACAACCAGTCGGGTCTTACATTTTGTACATATAGTTGTAGTTTTTGTCTTGACAGCGAATGACGTCAAAAATAGTTAGGAATAAGTGATAGATAAATCAAGCAGATGACTATAGAAAGAAAGAAATTGTGAGTTTGAATGTTCTGATTCAGTGCATACATTATGCCTATCTCTAAGTACTGTAATGCGTTAAAAGCCATTTTATCACTCGCCTTTCTTAACTGTTGGCCAAGGCGAGGAATATCCAAACAATATCCACAGTATGCCAATCTAAATAAATTTAGATCAACAGGTTTTATATTTGGTCATACTGCAACAGTATGACCAAACAAAAAATCTGTTGATCTAAATTTATTTAGATTGACAGTATGCAAACCTTGCTTTGAAAGAGAGAGCTCTTTTGTTGTCTTTATTCATCAACTTGATATGTCTTTGTTATAAACCTTTTCTGTTTGTTTTCAGTCTCTTTACTAGGAAGACGTTAGAGAATCGTCACTTGAGCAACCTGCAAAGGAGGCGACTGACAACAGTGATCAATCCGGCTAGTTAAGATGACAATAATTAGATCAAACACCATGTTCGATGAATAGGTTTTATACCTTCCTAATTGTTTTTCTCAAAATTGAGCCTTGTCTGGTAAAAATTATGCAGGTCAATAAAAAAATTTCTTTTCAACTATTTATTTCTTTTTCATTGGATAGAGTCGCATTAGAACATAATGACAAACTGTTACAATTCGATACACGTTCCTCATAATGACACTACAAAAGTACTTGGAAGTCCTGGAAAACTACACCGAGATCTCTTGAAACCCTTAACTCATATTCTAAAATCTAAGTCTTTTAAAATGTTGATAGTTTTTCAGTATTGGAAAAAGATGTCTGCGGCACATGTAGACTGTGTACAAGTTCTTAAGCGTACCTTCTCACGCAGAAGATACAAATAAGTATTGATAAAGTGAAGAAAATGAAGATGTGTCACTTTACTAAGAAAAAATGAATAAAATATACCATGTAAGAAATATATGAAATAAGACACGATAACACGTTATATCACATTTGCATTAAGAAGTAAAGAAATGAAATTACGATTTGAGACGTATGAAATGAGGATATAACCCATTAGAAATAAGAAGTGAAGTTATACAGACATTACACACAAGATGTGACTTTATGTCATATAAGATATGAAATGCACATAAGAAATGAATGTATTCCACAAAAGAATTATGCAATGGTGATATGTGTACATTTGAAATAAGAAATACAGATATGTGATGTAAAAAAATGAAAATGAAGATGTACGTACATCTGATACATGATTCGGACGTTTGCCACATATGAAGTAAGAAATAAAATTGTTGATTAGGAAATGAAGATGTATCCCAAAAGAAATAAAGAAGTAAGAATATGATAAAAGAATTGCCTACGATGTGTATGCTTGAAGTGAATGAAGCAAACAAACATGAATCAGAGGGAGGTATAGTATGTTGTTGGAGTCAGCGTTGCAATTGGTATTGTTCTACCAAATAGTACTTACAGATACTAATTTTTTGTAAAAGTTGAAATTTAGCTATTTTTCTCATAAAATATTCATTGAAATGAGAAAATTTACAGATTTTAGATCAGAAAGTCCTTCTTTTGTCATTATTACATTAAAAGTATTTTGTTTGAACATTAATTAAAATGCGGTTGAAATGGTTTAAAATGAATTTTTAAGAGATTTGGCGGCCATTTTGGATTTTTTGGTCACGTGCCCGGGTTCACGCGGTCGAAAAATTTCGATCCTAGGCAAAATGAATACATACATGTCAAATGATCATTGATGCCAAGTTTCATACTTTAAGCCAGATTTTTACAATTTGGCCAAAATTTGACGCTAAGCTACTACACTATAAAGACCACTTGAGTAATAATAATTAACGTCTTTCATTGACATTTAAGATGATAAAGAGATACTAATGGCGTTTTCACCAGTAACTTTAAAACGACATAAATATCTATGCCGAAACGTCACCAAAAGCGGAATAATGAAATTATATATTCATAATTTTGCATTCATCATTCTTAAGTAGTAAAATATAGTTAAGAATGATGAAGGCAAAATAACAACATGTTACTTAATAGTGTAAGTAGTAAAAGACAGTTACACTATTAAGTAACTTAGCAGCGTCGAGCAATATCTTTATTTTTGAAACAGTCTCAAAGATGGTAGGGATGGTCATGTTAAGTTTGAAATTGGAATGTGATTTGGAATATTAGTCTTAGAAGAATGTTACTGTAAGAAAATCCTTAAGAACGTGCAAATGTCAAATAACTAATAATCATAATTCACTTTAAAAAAATAATTAAAAAACGCTTTCCGATAGGTTGCATTTCTGAACATGAATTGGCATTCTCAAATAGAGAACCTCTTAAAATAATCAAGCTTCTAAATCAACCACTCTGTTTAGAATAATCTGCTTCTACAGCGGATAGAAATTGACGATTGTAAATTCGAACTTGTTGACTGACTGTTTCACTGAGTCATACAGTTTACCAAGAAGTGCTGGTTTATGATTATATTTATTACTTCTTTCCAATGAGTATTCATTTTGTGTATTTTGCATGTATCCACTCGAAATGTAAAGCTATGAAATAACATCGAGAATGGGCGTTTATCAATTTATAGTGTCAGTTGAAAAGCATTAAAGTTGAAGTTTGTTATTTTGTATCTATCCTCCTAACATGTTTTTAAAAATCATTATTCTGAGTAAATAGATAAACCTGTGTACTAATAAAAATCACTACAATAATATAATTACATTTCCTCAATATGAACAACAGCAGTCTCCGTGTACATCCAAAAATATATCACCCGAAACCCAACAAATTAAACAGCACCATCAAGTATAATGATCATCAAGTCCGACATTTTCCGCTACTACAATGTACATTATCACAACAGTGTCAGCCCCAAACTTAAAACTTTGATGACTAAATCAGCAATAAAACCAAAACCATAGTAACATACACCATAGAATAACTTTTAAAGTTGCTCTTAAAACACCAACAGACCAGCAACTTCGAAAAACGTACCCTCCTATTTAGTAGCAACAAGAAACATTTAAGGTGCAGTTTCGTTTTTCTGAAATTGTTTTTTCTCCAATCGTTTCTAATAAACCATAGCTTATGGAACTGTTAATCAGAGTGTCGAACATCTCACAACTCAACCGGATGATCCGTACAGCGGGAGAAGAAAATATCAAATATTCAGCAAAACCTTTTTAGCCCCATTGATTTTTATAAACTTTTTATTCATTTGAGGTTTGGGAATTAATTATGTTAAAAAAACCAACAATGACAGGCTTGTTCAGTCAATTCTACATTTGATAAAAATTCGAAACATATATTTTCGTTTTTGAGAGATCAACCTCTCAACATAACAAGGATACCATATTCAAGAAAAAAAATACTACCCAAGAACGGCAATCACACCACCAAACATAACTGCCATTCAACACAAACCACAAACTTTGTAACAGTTGACGACAACAAACCAGAAAACTAAAAAAAAATTCAAAATGGCCATTGTACATATTTTGACAACAGTATAAAACACACCATCATTTACGTTCTATTTGATTTTCACTTCAAATCTTTAATATACGCAGCGTTTCCATATCCTCTTTTATACTTAAGACACTTTATTTCTCTTCGACCAAACTCTTATATCGTATTAAATTTGTTATGGAGTAAACATAGTTAATGAGCAAATAAATTGTTCAAATACAGATAAGGACACAAGGAGAAACCTCATATAGAATAATGATATAAATACAGGAGTTTTACAAAGCCCTGTCATTCGTCTCCTTTCAAACAATCATGTTGGGTGTTCTGGCCGTTGTGTCTCTCGTCTGTACATTGGGTAAGATATTTGATTTCTAGTTTTCTAGTGTAGATAGTTTCTGGCATTGTGCTCTAAACGATTAGGTCCAAGAGATAATATACATGAATTATTGGGAATCTCTTTTCCTTTCAGATAATTTCTAAAATTCTAAATTCTAAATATTCGTTTACTTTATCTCCGGTTTCTGGACATGAAAAATTTTCAGTTTGAAATGAAGTTCAAGAAATGCCAAAACTACCTTTAAAGTTTTAACGAATGTCAACGTGTTGACTCCAATCATGGCTCAATACCATGTTACCATGGGCGTGTCAGTTTATTTGAAATGTTCTCTGATGTTAAAATCATAATTTTTCGAAACCGAGGTGGAGGGAACAGATAACATTAAAAAACCTTAATTGTCATCTACGTTGCATGAGTCCCCGTAATTGAAAGTGAAAACGGTACTATGTCTGTCCTAATGCTAAAGTAATAGTGTATGTGCGTTTTGACCATTCCGTTGGGTTTTTTCCACGATATATGTTCTTTGTTTACCAATGTTACCCGACAGAAATGTAGGACAGGTTTTGAAGTACTTGCAACAACATTTATTGGATCTATCGTGTTGACATGCAAAAACTATAAACCTGGATCAGGAGGCTTTGGTTAATAATAAACGGAATTTCAAGAGATAATAATACAGTCTTCTTCTTTAATATCTTGTTTGTGTGCTTCGTGAATATTAAAAGTGTTGTTATCAAACATACATAAAACCTCGAATCTGTATTGATATAAGATGAACAGTGGGAATTGAAGGGTTTTACAGTGTTAAAGGAGTGGAAGCAAAAACTACACTATCATGAGACCATTTTATTAGACTTGCGTGCATGTTACTTATGTTCACACTTACTGTTCAATTAATCTATTTCAAAGAAATGAAAGTGACAAAAACATCGTAATATTTGGCAATGGAATGAACAGTTTAATACGATTTTCAGCCAATTCAAAGTTTCAAAGCGTTGTATAATGTGAAATTTTAATTTTGAACTATCTCTGAAGAAGAAATTGAGTTGTGGTAGTGTTTTGGTAGTAATTGAGGAATTGTTTCGTAATATTGGACAGTGGTTTAATTAGATGATATATCTTTAAAATGAATCGTCCTTTGTCAGGATATGAAACTTTTAGAATTCTTTATGAAAATGTGATTAATTGATCACATAAGTTCTCCATGATTGAACTGTGAGGTTCTATTAAAGTGTTAACTGATTATCACGTACATTTGATGTAACAGGTAACATGGCTGACAACACTGACCATTTTGATATTGGAAAAAATCCGTCTCTCTTGATGTCCTATCCTCGACATCAGCGTTCCCATATCCTGTTTTATACTTAAGACACTTTTTTTCTCTTCGACCAAACTCTTATATCGTATTAAATTCGTTATGGAGTAAACACATAGTTAATGAGCAAATAAATTGTTCAAATACAGGTACGGTTTCATTGCACAAGGAGAAACCTCATATATAATAATGAGATACATACAGAAGTTTCACAAAGCCCTGTCATTTGCCACCTTATATATATATATTGAGTTTCGCTATTCCATATTCAAACGGGAATCTTCTTCGCAAAGCACATTGAATTCTCTATTTGATAAATTCGTTATTATGCGCTACTGCATAGTCTCTTTGATTACTATCGTGATAATCGAAAGATAGCAGATAAAAGACAATAGTTTCACTGATAGGATACATAGGTATTAGCAGCGACAGTCTTTCATTCTCAATCTCTCGATCTCTCGATCTGAAATATGACAAAATTGTGCTATTGCAATGTACTAAGATAGATAAGAATATCATGAAGCAATTAGAACAACGATACCCTAATACTCTTTTGTCATGCCTTTTTAAAAACATATTTAAAACCATTTTCACGATTTTCAAGATTAAGAGTGCGAATTTGAAAATTAATTACGTTTTTTTAAGGTTCGGCGATCGACCCAGATTGCCCATGTCCGCTGATAGACCTTCCGGTCTGCGGAAGTGATGGACAACGATATGATAATGAATGCCAGAGAAACTGCGTCAAGTAATATATATTTTTTGGCTCAAAATATGAAATCATAAAATTTATTCTTTTAAAAGACAGGCTGAAAGAACAACTATTCTTATGTCATATTATCCGCTTAAATTTTCCTGTTTCCTGTGATTGGTCCATTGTTTAGATAAAAAGACAACTTATTAGATGTATAATAATATTCAAAAGTATGGAACCATAAAAATCATTTTCCTATGTTATCGGATGCTTTTTTGCGCATTTGTTCCAGCTCATGCCAATACTTACTTCACAAAGTAACATTCAAATAATAGAAATCCTTCACGTAAATGTTTTAATATTTTTATTATTAATTTTAATTATTTTATTATGATTAATTATCTAGCGTCTCTGAGGGCCTGTGTGCATGTCCCTGTCCAATGATTCTGGATCTTGTCTGTGGAACTGATGGTAGAATATACGACAACTTGTGTCAACTCAACTGTCAACCGTGAGTATCATTACTCATTCTACAAATTGTTCACCCAGTGTATCTGAAGGTCAATGTGAGTGTGCATGTCCTCAACTTCTCAACCCTGTCTGTGGAACTAATGGTATACGACAACGAGTGTCAACTCAACTGCCAAGCGTTAGCTAATATTTGTACCTGCTTTGCATCACGATATCTGCATGCCAAGTTGTTATAAAGCTGTCTTTCTTTCTAATAAAATAATTTTTGTTACATAATTATTAAAATGAACCCATCGATAAGCACGGATTCCGGTTAAAAGTATATTTGTTCAAAAAATAAATGTTACCTTGTCAAGGCAAAGGAAGTCGTTCTATACATTCGTGGAAAAATCTTGAGATCTTTTATAACTGAACAATAAACGTTAGGATTTTAGACTGCCATGACTCGGTGACATTAGAACCATGTTATCGTCTACCAATAACAAAGAATTTCTTTCTATTTTTCACATGTGTCACTAAACTAGCAAATTTTGGAAAACAAAGTAAAAAGTTTGAGAACCTTACCTAATGATCAAGATTTTGTTTTCCAGACGAGTGTCCGCCTGCCCAACAGAAAGAGCTCCAGTGTGTGGCAGTGATGGGGAGACTTATGACAACGAGTGTCAGCTTGGATGTCAAGAGTAAGAATTTGTCTCTCTAAATCTGTGATGATATAGAGAGCAATATCTGAAAATTACCAAATGAATCTTAATAGAAATACATTATTTCATTGAGCTAATTCAATTCACGAAAGAGAAACATGTTCACATCATGTGCATTTCAACTAATCGCATTACGACAAAACTATTCATCACATTATATTTCTTGCGTTTTCTTCTAACTGCATTAATAAACATTTTGTAAACTTGCAAGACTGCAAGATATGCTGAGTTAAAGCTACAAAAGATGTTAGTATTTTAAATCATTGTGAGATCAAAATGTTTTGACTACATTTGAAGTGGAGTAACCAAAGCTTCTGATGGTGCTTGTCCCTGCGCATGTCCAAGAATCCTTTGGGAAGTCTGTGGCAGTGATGGCAAAAGATATGACAACGAATGTACCAGGGATTGTGCCGGGTAACAGTTTACAATATAGTGAATATTAAAATGATTTATGTAATGAGGTTATACATACTGAACCCCAATCAAACAAGTGAAATAGAGCGTTTTAGTGTAAAAGTTAATTCTGTATTCTTAGCAAGCATATAACTTAATCAATCTGTAATTTTGGCTTTTCAATACATATGGTTTCAAGCATTTCTCATTTAAGAAATATTCAAATAAATACAGCTAAGTAATTGTTGTTCCTTTGGTTACCAGTGTTTGTCTGAAATGTTTTAAAAACCTGTCAAAATGACCAGTGATTGAGAACTTAACAAACAAAACAAAACGATTTAAAAGTTACAAAAGGCATTATTCAGAAGATATATTTAAAAAGTAATGTTTCAGTGTCACAGAGGGTGAATGTGAGTGTGTATGTCCTCAAATTCTCAACCCTGTCTGTGGAACTGATGGTAGAATGTACGACAACGAGTGTCAACTCAAATGTCGACCGTGAGTATCATACCCAAGTGGAAGTGACTTTTGAAATTTGAATATGGTATGATGAAACAATATCAAACCACCAATATTTATGTGTCTGAGATATAAGTTATCAACGCCCTTGAGAATAAAGCATCAGCCATTATTTCAATAGTGTTTCCGCTGTAGAAATTTCTACTTAACTCGATAAGATGATATACATGGTATTCGGCGAGAAATGTCAAATCTCTATCTATATTGATTATGTAAACATTGATCCGAAAAGAAATCCGACAATCATTGAGTTAAGGCAGTTTAGTTTCCTTTCCTCTTCATGCATACATGTAAATATTATAAGCATTAATACAATTTATCAGTAATGTATCAACGTATACAAATCATACATAACTATAATACTATGTATAACTACAAATTTTCCAGACGAGTGTCCGCCTGCCCAACAGAAAGAGCTCCAGTGTGTGGCAGTGATGGGGAGACTTATGACAACGAGTGTCAGCTTGGATGTCAAGAGTAAGAATTTGTCTCTCTAAATCTGTGATGATATAGAGAGCAATATCTGAAAATTACCAAATGAATCTTAATAGAAATACATTATTTCATTGAGCTAATTCAATTCATGAAAGAGAAACATGTTCACATCATGTGCATTTCAACTAATCGCATTACGACAAAACTATTCAAATGGCTATTCATCACATTATATTTCTTGCGTTTCTCTTCTAACTGCATTAATAAACATTTTGTAAACTTGCAAGACTGCAAGATATACTGAGTTAAAACTACAAAAGATGTTTGTATTTTAAATCATTGTGAGATCAAAATGTTTTGACTACATTTGAAGTGGAGTAACCAAAGCTTCTGATGGTGCTTGTCCCTGCGCATGTCCAAGAATCCTTTGGGAAGTCTGTGGCAGTGATGGCAAAAGATATGACAACGAATGTACCAGGGATTGTGCCGGGTAACAGTTTACAATATAGTGAATATTAAAATGATTTATGTAATGAGGTTATACATAGTGAACCCCAATCAAACAAGTGAAATAGAGCGTTTTAGTGTAAAAGTTAATTCTGTATTCTTAGCAAGCATATAACTTAATCAATCTGTAATTTTGGCTTTTCAATACATATGGTTTCAAGCATATCTCATTTAAGAAATATTCAAATAAATACAGCTAAGTAATTGTTGTTCCTTTGGTTACCAGTGTTTGTCTGAAATGTTTTAAAAACCTGTCAAAATGACCAGTGATTGAGAACTTAACAAACAAAACAAAACGATTTAAAAGTTACAAAAGGCATTATTCAGAAGATATATTTAAAAAGTAATGTTTCAGTGTCACAGAGGGTGAATGTGAGTGTGTATGTCCTCAAATTCTCAACCCTGTCTGTGGAACTGATGGTAGAATGTACGACAACGAGTGTCAACTCAAATGTCGACCGTGAGTATCATACCCAAGTGGAAGTGACTTTTGAAATTTGAATATGGTATGATGAAACAATATCAAACCACCAATATTTATGTGTCTGAGATATAAGTTATCAACGCCCTTGAGAATAAAGCATCAGCCATTATTTCAATAGTGTTTCCGCTGTAGAAATTTCTACTTAACTCGATAAGATGATATACATGGTATTCGGCGAGAAATGTCAAATCTCTATCTATATTGATTATGTAAACATTGATCCGAAAAGAAATCCGACAATCATTGAGTTAAGGCAGTTTAGTTTCCTTTCCTCTTCATGCATACATGTAAATATTATAAGCATTAATACAATTTATCAGTAATGTATCAACGTATACAAATCATACATAACTATAATACTATGTATAACTACAAATTTTCCAGACGAGTGTCCGCCTGCCCAACAGAAAGAGCTCCAGTGTGTGGCAGTGATGGGGAGACTTATGACAACGAGTGTCAGCTTGGATGTCAAGAGTAAGAATTTGTCTCTCTAAATCTGTGATGATATAGAGAGCAATATCTGAAAATTACCAAATGAATCTTAATAGAAATACATTATTTCATTGAGCTAATTCAATTCACGAAAGAGAAACATGTTCACATCATGTGCATTTCAACTAATCGCATTACGACAAAACTATTCATCACATTATATTTCTTGCGTTTTCTTCTAACTGCATTAATAAACATTTTGTAAACTAGCAAGACTGCAAGATATGCTGAGTTAAAGCTACAAAAGATGTTAGTATTTTAAATCATTGTGAGATCAAAATGTTTTGACTACATTTGAAGTGGAGTAACCAAAGCTTCTGATGGTGCTTGTCCCTGCGCATGTCCAAGAATCCTTTGGGAAGTCTGTGGCAGTGATGGCAAAAGATATGACAACGAATGTACCAGGGATTGTGCCGGGTAACAGTTTACAATATAGTGAATATTAAAATGATTTATGTAATGAGGTTATACATACTGAACCCCAATCAAACAAGTGAAATAGAGCGTTTTAGTGTAAAAGTTAATTCTGTATTCTTAGCAAGCATATAACTTAATCAATCTGTAATTTTGGCTTTTCAATACATATGGTTTCAAGCATTTCTCATTTAAGAAATATTCAAATAAATACAGCTAAGTAATTGTTGTTCCTTTGGTTACCAGTGTTTGTCTGAAATGTTTTAAAAACCTGTCAAAATGACCAGTGATTGAGAACTTAACAAACAAAACAAAACGATTTAAAAGTTACAAAAGGCATTATTCAGAAGATATATTTAAAAAGTAATGTTTCAGTGTCACAGAGGGTGAATGTGAGTGTGTATGTCCTCAAATTCTCAACCCTGTCTGTGGAACTGATGGTAGAATGTACGACAACGAGTGTCAACTCAAATGTCGACCGTGAGTAGCATACCCAAGTGGAAGTGACTTTTGAAATTTGAATATGGTATGATGAAACAATATCAAACCACCAATATTTATGTGTCTGAGATATAAGTTATCAACGCCCTTGAGAATAAAGCATCAGCCATTATTTCAATAGTGTTTCCGCTGTAGAAATTTCTACTTAACTCGATAAGATGATATACATGGTATTCGGCGAGAAATGTCAAATCTCTATCTATATTGATTATGTAAACATTGATCCGAAAAGAAATCCGACAATCATTGAGTTAAGGCAGTTTAGTTTCCTTTCCTCTTCATGCATACATGTAAATATTATAAGCATTAATACAATTTATCAGTAATGTATCAACGTATACAAATCATACATAACTATAATACTATGTATAACTACAAATTTTCCAGACGAGTGTCCGCCTGCCCAACAGAAAGAGCTCCAGTGTGTGGCAGTGATGGGGAGACTTATGACAACGAGTGTCAGCTTGGATGTCAAGAGTAAGAATTTGTCTCTCTAAATCTGTGATGATATAGAGAGCAATATCTGAAAATTATCAAATGAATCTTAATAGAAATACATTATTTCATTGAGCTAATTCAATTCATGAAAGAGAAACATGTTCACATCATGTGCATTTCAACTAATCGCATTACGACAAAACTATTCAAATGGCTATTCATCACATTATATTTCTTGCGTTTCTCTTCTAACTGCATTAATAAACATTTTGTAAACTTGCAAGACTGCAAGATATACTGAGTTAAAACTACAAAAGATGTTTGTATTATAAATCATAGTGAGATCAAAATGTTTTGACTACATTTGAAGTGGAGTAACCAAAGCTTCTGATGGTGCTTGTCCTTGCGCATGTCCAAGAATCCTTTGGGAAGTCTGTGGCAGTGATGGCAAAAGATATGACAACGAATGTACCAGGGATTGTGCCGGGTAACAGTTTACAATATAGTGAATATTAAAATGATTTATGAAATGAGGTTATACATACTGAACCCCAATCAAACAAGTGAAATAGAGCGTTTTAGTGTAAAAGTTAATTCTGTATTCTTAGCAAGCATATAACTTAATCAATCTGTAATTTTGGCTTTTCAATACATATGGTTTCAAGCATTTCTCATTTAAGAAATATTCAAATAAATACAGCTAAGTAATTGTTGTTCCTTTGGTTACCAGTGTTTGTCTGAAATGTTTTAAAAACCTGTCAAAATGACCAGTGATTTAGAACTTAACAAACAAAACAAAACGATTTAAATGTTCCAAAAGGCATTATTTAGAAGATATATTTAAAAAGTAATGTTTCAGTGTCACAGAGGGTGAATGTGAGTGTGTATGTCCTCAAATTCTCGTCCCTGTCTGTGGAACTGATGGTAGAATGTACGACAACGAGTGTCAACTCAAATGTCGACCGTGAGTATCATACCCAAGAGGAAGTGACTTTTGAAATTTGAATATGGTATGATGAAACAATATCAAACCACCAATATTTATGTGTCTGAGATATAAGTTATCAACGCCCTTGAGAATAAAGCATCAGCCATTATTTCAATAGTGTTTCCGCTGTAGAAATTTCTACTTAACTCGATAAGATGATATACATGGTATTCGGCGAGAAATGTCAAATCTCTATCTATATTGATTATGTAAACATTGATCCGAAAAGAAATCCGACAATCATTGAGTTAAGGCAGTTTAGTTTCCTTTCCTCGTCATGCATACATGTAAAAATTATAAGCATTAATAAAATTTATCAGTAATGTATCAGCGTATACAAATCATACATAACTATATATACTATGTATAACTACAAATTTTCCAGACGAGTGTCCGTCTGCCCAACAGAAAGAGCTCCAGTGTGTGGCAGTGATGGGGAGACTTATGACAACGAGTGTCAGGTTGGATGTCAAGAGTAAGGTCTTTTATCTAAAACTGTATATCTATAAATGAAACAACTGAATAATTCGAAAACAGTAGCGACTGTTTTGATGTTGGTCCATTTTTAATTGACAAGTGTTTAAATGAAAAACTATTGTCAGATAGAAAGCCCACAATTTAAATCATTTAAATCATCAACACCATTGTACCATTCCTCTAGGTTAGGTACGAAAAATCAATACGCTTGATTTTGATATTGATATTGAAAGCATTCGACTTCGGAGGGAGTGCAAGAGTAACGTAAGTTAAAGTGAAATTTAAAACCTACTTAACTGACTAACAGAGTAAAACTCTCTTCTATTCCAGTGATGTGACTAAATCTCTGCAGGGGAGCGGAAGAGAGTCGAATTTTTTATCTAAAGTTAAAAACCTGACACACTATCTGAGAGTAAAACACTCTTATATTTCAGGACTGTGACCAAATCTATGCGTAAGAGAGACGTATTTTTAATATATTGTTAAAAACCTGATTCACTAACTTAATTGCATGGAGTGTACACCACTCTTCTATTACAGGGGTGTGACCAATACATACGAAGGGGAGTGCAAGCCAGACGTATGATTTAATATAGGCCTACCAGCTAAAACCTGTTACACCGACTTCGAATGTAAAACTATTTCTATTCCAGGGGTGTAACCAAATCCTACGAGGGGCAGTGTAAGGCAGACTGTCTTGCGTTGTGTCCTCTGGGCCTCAAGCCGGTGTGTGGGGAGGACGGCAACTCATACATCAATGAATGCAGAATGCGATGCTGGCAAGAATTATCTATAGTAATCAGATTGGCCTAAGGTTAAGCAACTTCCCCACAATACATAACCTGCGCCCTGACACTGGAAGCGATACTAGAAAAGCTATCAATAGTTTGGGTCTAGATTTTAGCAATTCCTCCTCAAAGCATAAATCGCGATAGTCCCAAAACATAAGCTATCTAACGCTTTCAAGCATCCCTTATTTTTTCTGAATCTGCTTTACAGGATTAGAAGTTGATTGCTAGAAAAAAAGCAATTTAGTGATAAAGTTTCAAAATAGGCCGTTAAATACTAATATCTGAATGTATCAGAAAGAAAAACATTAAACGTTTTGCTTTCATTTTTAAACGGACTAGTGTTTTGGAAGAACAATGTTCATCATATAATTGTTCGTGAGTAAATGAAAATGCCATCAGAGGGTGGATGGTCTATACAACATATTACATGAATTTGTCAGAAATTGATTAAATAATTAAACCTGTTATTAAACCGAAATTGCGCGAATCTGTTTAGATGATGACGGAAGCATCATTTACCATTTACCACTGTGTATAATTTCTTATCGCTTACTTGTGTTCACTTTCAAATGTAAAAAGAATTCCCCTCGGGGTAATAAGGTATTGTCATTGTCATCGCAAACAACGTTGCTTTAAACCCTTTGGGAATCAAATCTTGGTACTATGACTGCAGGGGAGTCGAGAAAGAGCAGAACGGGTTCTGTAGAGGTAGCGGAGGCAACAGGCACAACACAGGACGAGACAACAACCCAGGGAGGGGCATACCCCGCCAGGAGGAACATGACATGAACCATCCTCGCTTTGGATTCAAGGGACAGGTGCGTGTTTGACAGGATCACAACACGGATGTATTTTTATAATAACACTGTTGCAACGTATAGTAAATTGATACAATTGTTTAATTTTTAGGAAAACTTGTTATGTTTCAACAGAGTACAACCGTTCATCAGTGTCAACTATCTATAAACTTTATGAAAATAACCAATGTTTATATACTAAGAAGAGGTTGTACGGAAAAGGATAACGAGTTAATTCCTTACTTATGTTCTAACCTATCCGACCTAGCCTTTTTACCATATTTAACAAGGAGGAAAGGGTAAATTTATTATATAACTATGTTATTTGACATAAATGAAACTACCTTAAATCATGTATCTCTGTTTGTTTCAGGGTCCATTCTGAAGATCCGATTGATCGAGACAAAGGAAGCTGATCGAAATGCCTTTCTTCTTCTGTAGTTATATCACCATAATACAAGAATGTCTGAAAAGTAATCTAAATACAAATAGCTGTCCCTTGTTTCATCTTGCACGCTTTGATTCTGTATGTTGATTGATTTGATCAAATCATATAATAAAAATTATGTTTCTTGAGTTAAAGTTGAGTTCAATTGACTTTTTGCCAAATATCAATCTAGTTAAAACATGATTTTTCTTATACTACACAAGCATAATACTCATCAAGGAATGATTGTGTGACGAGATTGGGCCATTTGAAATGCTTCTGCAAAATATGAGTGATTCCTTTGGAAAGCAACATTTGCTTTTTTGGGAGTTTTTTTATTTTGAAGTAACGTTTCGGCTTCAATAGAATCCATCAGCAAATGCGTTGAAAATGTCATTAAAGAGAAGAAGTTAATCCTAACCGTTTCAAAAAACACTGCAGTTATTAAATTGCTTGTAACCTGCTTAAAACGGTTTGTTGAAATCAAACACAATATATTTCCAAAGACACGATAGAAACGTTGCAAAGAGAAAGTGGTCTCCGTGTTCACCGACCATCTCTGTACAAAGACATCCCCTAATAAAACGCACAAGCGACTTTACAGCTGCGTATCTTAAGTTTGTTCACTTACCTTCGTATTCTAGTGCAAATATCATGTAATTTGTAACGTCTTTGAGACATCATATCATTGTGAAAACGAAACCGATAATGATGAAATTTCACTCCGTAAGTTAAGATTCAGTTTGCGTTGACATATTCGTATGTCATACCTAGCAGATAGCTGTAACAAATTTGAGTGACCAGGGGTCAAAATTTCGAAAACACTAATTTCTATTTTGCTCTACAAAATCCTTCATAAATGATCAACAGCTTTAGATCTTATTCATACGTGTTCCTCTGCGCTAAGGCAACGTAACTGTGCTGATCTTTTCCCTAAAAAAATTACATGGATGATTTTAATCGAAATTTAAGAAAATCCGAATTTCACAAATATGACCCCATCTGTCTATATAACAATGCCAAATATCGACATTCAGCACAAGTGACAAGCTGTTCCCGAAATATGGTTTGGGAATGGTTATTTTACACATGGACTATTATTAATTAATATAATTGATTAGCTTCGGTCATGGAGTCATTTTATGAACGTCAAAACGAAACCCATGATATTTGCACTAAGATCACAAGCAGGTGAACAAACTTTTGGTATGCAGCTGTAAAGGGGAACTAGCAAGTTTTAGGGGAATATAATGTAAAGCCATGCGATTCCTTCTTCTTACACAAATTGAATTAAAGGTGTTAACACAAAAATGGCCGCCAATGATCTTTGAAACTTTTCTGACTATGGATGATTGGTTTGTGCAATAAGATTTCTTGACACTATCAGAATAATACATTTAGCATTAGCGTACGATTATCAGTGACAAAATATAAAATATAAAAAAATGTGCTTCTGCCACCTTTTAACTCCAACTCAATTATTCACTCCCTAATCGGACAGATTGATAAGAATTGATAACTATTTAATCAGCGTGAAAATGACAGATAACCATAACTTGTTTGACAGTGTGCAACATTGCATCAACGGCACAATGAGTAAGAGTGTGTTAATCTACATCAAAGTGTATATTGCCTTTGTCGGACACTGCATACACAACAGTTCCCATAGAAATGCCATATAGATGGGAAGTGAATGTCCCTGCACACATTCAAGCTGACAGCAAGCCCCAATCACTTCCTGCATTATCTGCCCAAACGACCTGTCAATTACAGCAGCTAAAGGTCAACCACTATGGTAAGCAATTGTACTTGGGTTTTCCTAAAGCAGGCCCTTTCGTATTGAAGCACTAGGATATCTATTTAGAATATGTTAAGTGTGTCCAACGAGAGTATCATCCCTAGTTACAACATACAATTTTGAAAAAAAACCCCGAACATTCCCTATTCTTTCAATGCTCAAATAATAGTTCAGTAATCAAGAGTTATAACATTTCTCATGCGTTTTGTTTTCTCAAGTCCTTGCAACAGATCTACTATTAAAACAATATATTCCTCAACTAACCATTTAACGGTCGTAGTTCTATATGACTGTCATTGAAAAAATTGTCAAATACACGGCCATGTCTCAAAATTAAAGCCCGGCTTTTAGTCGTCAAAATTCATTTGCCATAACAAGATTTTTGTGATAGAAAAACTCGGCTTGCTTTCTTACCTGACAATGCTTTTTGAAAAGCAACTTTCCCAAGTCCTTGCACCGCAAGACAAGCCTGAATCATGAGGCTAACTTTAACCCTTTCCAGTTCACTGTTTTGTCTGTTGGCCAATGCAAGAGAGTCATATAATCTTGAAATGAAGATAGCAACGTTTTACTGGTTAAAACTTGCCAATGATCTGATAGATGAATAATAATGCTTGCTTTGTCTTGCAGATGCTCGAAATGAAAAAAAGCACAGGATTTGAAAAAGTGCATGAACTCTTGGAGAGGGGGGGGGGGTGAGATAGAGTTTGGCAGGGCATAACAATACCGTAAACCGTTAGATTTTCTAGCCTTTTGCCATGAATATTGCTATTTGTCAAGCAAGTCCAGTATTGCTGTAGTACATTTGAAGGTGTCAGGAGTGTTATGCACTAAATTTCACCAATTTGCACCAGCTACAAATGCTCTATCCAATCTTGGATCCTGTATAGTGTCCTTGTCTCAGCTTTCACTACCAAAAACACGACTCAAAAAGAAAGGTACAAATGACATTTACCTTGTAGGCGATACAGTAAACTGACCAGTCCTGTACTATACGTTCTCTTCCTGACCCCCATTGCACATGTCGACACCATCTCGCCTTCCCTTTAAGGCACAGATTACCCAAATTTCCTTTCATCACTGGCTAAGTAACACCTTGGTGCTTTTCGAAAAATGTCTGCATTTGAGCTCTTTAAAGCTGAACTTGATTGTTCTATCAGAGATGTCTGGGAGGTTGCTAGTTACCCCTGGCTGGTGAAGGCACTACACTCAAATGATAAATTTGGTTAAATGCTGCAATAACGTTTTAGTCAGCTATAGATATCCTGTTTCATCAGTGTAGGTCTGAGCTCTGAGTAAATTTCTTGTATCGCATACTTCTAGATATGTTGAACTTTATACACTGTATTATCATGGAAATCTCATGAAGAACCGTTTTGGAGCTTAGTTAGATATACATAAAACATGCTCATTGGTTAACTAGAATCGAACTGTCAAGAATTCTTATCCAAATGGTGCGGCTATTGCTGAATGCACAGCAATACAAAGCTTATTGCCGGAGGGATATCAAGGCATGTGTTAGAGTTCAACACCTAGACATTATTCAAGTAAAGACTGATGAGGTCAATACCTGTTTTTATAGACCCGAGGAAAACAATATTGACCGAGGACGTAGTCCGAGGTCAATATTGTCTTCCCTGGATCTATAAAAACAGGTATTGACCGAATTCACCAGTCTATAATTGTTTTATTAGTCTCGGTTAAAAAACGGAAAGGAAATAGAAAACTACAAGTTTGGGCGGCATTTTGGCTCGATTGTTGGCAAGGACGGGTCATTGACGTCATGAAAACAATAGCATGACGTCATGAAACAACGGTTTGACGTCGTCGGCTCTATTTTTAGTAAGTCAATATCACTTTTGGTCGGACTTGAGGTCACGGGGGTCAAGTCAATATCACTTTCTGTCGACTGTCATGTGACCGGTTCTCGACCAATTGGATTGCCGGAAAATTACACTCGCATAATAAACACTGATGTAGCAGAAGGCCGATACAAAACGAGTGCTGGACATAGCTTACAAAGCTTGCGGAGTAGATGGCAGCACCGTTCAAAGACGAAATACAAACTTTTATCAACAGTATATGATGCCTTTATTAAAGCAAATCATTTCAGCAGCCTTTGGTATTGTACATTCATTCTAGTGGATCAACACAAATCAGTTCTCATATCTTATACATCTCACATGAGCAAACCATTTTCAACTCAATGCTTAACATCACAAACTAATCAGATAATCACAAACAAGTAATCGGATAATCAAAGTGATGCTAGCACCATGTGTCTGGTTGGATTTATCATTACTCGTGGACAGCCCATTTTAGTTGTCCAAGGATCTGAGAAAGGTCTTATCCAAAGTTGCATTTATCGTTTGCAAAGCTCCAAATCTTAATTAATCATTACTTGATAGATTATTTTGATTAAAAGCTTTTCCCTGATTACTTTTAGATTCACAACCATGTATTTGACACATTAAAGTTAGCAAAATATCTATATAAAACAAAGTATTGTGTGACTGAAGCTCCGCTGTAAACCACTCCCTTTACTGCAGCATAAACCCGGCAATCCATGTGTCCATAGTGCGTAGTGCGTAATCAACACTTTATACTATAATAGTAGAAGTTCATTCCATGTGCCCGTAGTGCGTAATGCGTAATCAACACTTTTACACTAAAATAGTAGAAGTTCATTTCATGTACATGTAGAGTGCAATACGTAATGCGTGTTCGCAAGAATGCTCATGAGAGTGTTCGAATACGCAATAACGCAGACCAAATAAGGGCATCACTTTACGCATCGTGCGTACATCATGGAATCAACGTCTATTAAGTGCAAAGTGTAAAATAATCATTACGCATTGAGTGTCAAACTGGTTTCTCACGACACACTATTACGGATACATAGAAACGGACATTACGAGTCACACAACACGCATTACGCAACAAGCATCATGCATGAATACGTTCACATGGAATGCCAGCTTAAATCTATAATATAAGTCCAAGAACTCCCTTCCATACTCCATGAGTCCAAAAAAGGTTCGAGGGACTTCCTGAGTTATTAAGAAAATAAGTACCGAAAGACCTCTTAAAAATTGTTTGATCATCTAAAACAGGAATCTTGGATAAATTTATCTGTCGCTTTAGATTCATACATTTAAGTAATTGACTCAAAAGTGAAGTTTAGAATTTGTATTGTATCCCTACAATTTCACAGACACATGGCACTAAGCTAAACAAGGACCAAGATCTGACCCAGAGTGAACACATATGAACACATTGTAGATTAACAGACTAAACAAATGAAAATGGTGGACGATGCTAACTGGATTATCTCCCTTTGTGACAATTTCAACCAATCAGTAGTATATGTGGTCAGGTCAATGGAAGGTGAATATATTGGTCAATATAGAAGAGTAAGACACACATAGAAGGCATGACGTCCGTCATCCAAGTATCACAAACAAACACTTAATTACAATAAAGCATAATACTTTCAAAAAGATTTGAGAATTCAGCTAATGCTGTTGATACAAATGTCCATACTAGAAGTGCCGCTTTGTGTTTGTCAATAACTACTCCCTGATTACCAAACTAATTTGAGAATAGTACAAGCAATTGTTGCATTCAAATCTAATTTTGCGGATTAATATATTTGATATAATTAAGTGAATTATTACTGCAGCAACTGTTTTGCTATAAAGCAGGGCTTTGAAGAATATAGTTCAAACAATGTGTCAATCAAAGTATCTTGAACATTACAACCATCAATCAAACAAACTTAAAAATTTAACCATAATGCGCTTCATTACAAATAAGAAAATTACTCTTTTTAAAGATGCAAAAAAACTAGATTGAGAACAAATGATTCAATAAATCAAAATATTTTCTTTAAGCTTAAACAAAGTGCCTCGACTGACAAAGCCGAAAAGACAACAGTTGACGTAACCGTTAACTTTTGATTTGAAGAACTGCAATGCCCTAGACAGAAATAAACACATTGAACATAAACATGATTATTTGGATTTAAGGCTTTAAATCTTGCAATTTACATGATAAAGCTATACGAGAACAATTTCATAAATGCATAAAATGATACTTAAGTAACATGGTGACGCCTTTTGTCTGGTAAATGACTCAATATCTTTCCTTTGGCTTGGAGAATCTTTGACAGTTTCACATTATCTGAAGATAATATTGAATGAAATTTATAAAGTAAGCCAAATCTTTGCTTCAGTTGGAAGCTTTTCTTACAAATCATGATTTGTCCAATAGTTAAACTTAATCATTTCCATCCTTCATAAAGATTGCTAAATCGAAATGATCTGAAAAATCAAAATAAGATTTCCAAAAGTTGTAATACCAGTTAGGTAGTTAAATATTCCAACAGCATGCTCTTCACTAATTACACTTTGAAGAAACTGAAGCTGATTAAATTGGCTTAATTCGCCAAGTACCAATTAGGGCAATAATAAACAGTTATGTAACCTCACGTTTCTCTGCCATTAAAGCAGTAAGTCATCTACCAAACAAACGACACATTGTAAAGCTGTAGGACCTTTTGAGAGAAAGATTTCCTTATTTCTTGAAGGAAACCTGGAGCTGACGCCCCTGGTGCCAGTAGCCATTGTAGCACTCTATGGCATATTCAGCCTCCTCGTAGTTGCTCATTGTGACGAACCCATAACCCTTGCAACAGCCTTTAGAAGAGTCCATTATAATGTTAACTTTCTGCACGGTGCCACACGGGGCGAACCATTGCCACAAGAGTTTCTCATCGGCATCGGTTCCGATGTTGTACACGAAGAGGATGTGCCCTGGACTCTGGCTGTAGGGACCCTGACCTGGAGGAGCCTGGTTCTGGGCCATGGGGTTGAAGTGGAACCGGTTTCGCTGGTTCCTCATTGGGCCTGGGGATTGGAACTGGTTGTAACCATGGTAGCTCGGTGCTGGAGCTGGTTGGTGGTGATGGTAGCCGCCAGGTGCCCGAAGCTTCTTGGTGTTGTCGTCGGCAAATTTGATAAGGATGGTTTCAGAGTATCCTGGAGGTGACTTTCCGCCGAGAGCACTTGCCGCATTGCTTGCCTCGTTCTTCTGGTCGAACAAAACAAAGCCGACTCCTTTCGAGTTTCCAGTGTGATTATCAAAGAGGATTCGAGATTGGATTATTGTTCCAAAAGTGCCAAAGTAGTTTCCCAAATCATCATCTGACCAGTCCTTGGGAATGTTACGCACATAGAGATTTGCACCCTTGATTTGATCGCCTCCTTGACGTGCAAGCGCGACCTTGATTCTCTTATTCTGCATCTGAAGACCATTCAATGTATCCATGGCACGCTGAGCATCATTTTCGTCCTCATAGTCTACGAAGCCGAATCCGTAGCTATATCCAGAGGACTTGTCACGGACAATTTTACAGGATCGGATAGGACCGATACTGAGGAACATGGATTGAAATTCTTCATCAGCCAATGTTTGGGGCAGGTAGTTTATGATAAGGTTGGTCTTGGAGTTGTCCACCATTTTGATTTAATTGGACAGATGAATGTTGTTGGAAAACCAGGCTTCTTCCAAAATCCATGATGAGGGGGAAAAATGAAAAAAAAAGTTTGAAAAAATTCAGTGTAGCAACCTGGCAAAACAAAAAGTTAACATTAAAATCAAAACTGATGGATTTATTTTTTATCTCAGATAACCAGAACATATTAGATATAATTTACTTTAAATGTTCCTTATCTAAAAAACAAATGTTTGAAATTTTAATGATGAAAGAAACGTAACAAAAACTTTTCCCCTCACGTTCTGCAAGTTTTGATTATGAATATACATGGATAAGATCAGTGACGACTGACAAGCCAGATTTTTTTTATAGTCACATATGTCAAATGTCTTCAATAATATCATTTGAGTGAGGTACCAACTGTTGCAAAAAACTATCATTTGAAAGGTAATTGGTTTTGTACGGTGACAAATCAAAAGGCCAAAATTTGCGATTTACAGATTATGATCAAAAACCAAACTTTTGGGTATCAATTTTTCAAACCAAATTTTGGAAACCCTATCTTAAGCAGCCAGAAGGACAACTAAGGGTTAATGGGTTTTGAAGGCAAAACAATAAGCGCCAATGGTAATTGAACTTCAGTGCATATAAAAGGCGGATTTTAAATTTTAATGAAAAACCAGTATTTTTCATATGTTATTTTATGATGAAAATATAGGAGCTGGTGTAAGATCATCGAGCAAGAATTTAAAATTAACAATTGTTGTCTAATTTCTTAATTCACATGTTTCAAGAGTACTGTTACTCATTTAATGCATACTTTTACAAGTTCAATAAGTTTTTGACACATATCAGACATCTCGAACATCTTGACATACAAAACAGATAAGATACGGATTGTAAAATTATAGAAAGTTTGAAGAAAAAATGCACAAGTCAATGGTGCAGACAATGATGTTGAAAAAAAACAATGTAATAATCTGTTCACTTATTCAAGAATGTATTAAACAAAGTGCCTTAAATGACTAGACTTTATATCAGGCAGCTAGGGCTGTAACGATTCATCGATACCTACGATACAATCATAGCTTGGGAAATCGTGATTATTGTATTGTGAGCTTCCTGTATCATAATACACTAAAAATAGATTTCACTTACTTAAAATTGAATAGAAAAACTAAGTGAACACTATAAGACCGGCTAGTGTTGTGCAGTAACTGTAACTACAGTAAGCATGAAGCAATTTGATTTATAAATAACTGTTTTTGAAAAAAAAAAAATTAATCTTTGATTTTGATCATCTCATAACATAAAATTTCCACTATCTTGATTATTTAAAAAAATATGCACGAAATTATACTTTAAACAATGGATCGTGATACATTCTGTATTGCCTGTCTGTATTGTGATACATATCAAAACGTGAGATTTCCCATGATACTCAGCCCTACAAGCAGCCATATCAATGCATTTGTTTTATAATTTAAATTTGACTCAACTTGTATAAAGATTGAATGTAAGCAGGGAGTATCAATCAACAAAGCATATTTCTGTGATTTTGTGGTCAGTAACCTATAATTATGATGATATTTTATAATGTTGATTCATGGAAAATCACAAAGTACAGAGATTGATTATTTTATTAAACATGTTGGAGATATTTTCTTTTCATTACCAAAATCTAGTTATCTATATTATAATGCAATCTGATTGTTAAAAAGAGGCCAAAATGATTACCATAAAAAAATCCTTAATAATTTGTAGCGTAACTAAGTTGTTTACATGTATCTTCACAATTAGGTTATGTTGAAAACACAAAGTGATAAAGTTTTATAAAATATATTACAATGATGTTTGATTTATATATATATATAAGTGAATTTGTTGTTGACAGCCAAACCCTAAACAACCCAATGCCAATGCTGCCTGCTTGGTAAAGTCTTAAATGAACATACAACACATCTGTCGATTGGCTTAGAAGATTAGAAGCAAGATATGAAGCTCATATTACAGGAGAAATGTTAAGTTTTAACAAACTAACAGCTCTCATTTAATTCAAGTAAATAAATTTAATATAAACAAGTGTTTGTCACTAATGTGGCAATGTCCCCCGTGTGACTGGTGTCTGCGTAATCCCCCAAGTGAGGCTGTGACCAAATTTGAAGATATTGGGTGCAAAGGTTCTTGAGATATTGCGTTAACAAGGTTCCGGACGTACGGACAGACGTCGCTGAATACAATGTCCCCCGTTCCGTGTTGCGGCGGGGGACAGTAGATTATTACAAGTGGGAAGATAATTACTTTATTTGCATAAAATTACCTTTCTTTTAGTCAGCAATTATACTGAGTTAAGATCAAGAGAAGTATGGCTGCAAAGGACTTATCTAATGGATAAAAAAAACATGAAATTAAAAACAAGATTTAAAATAAAGGAATTGCAACAAAGTTTGGAATTTGAAAAACTAATCAAATGAAAATGATTCAAAACATGTTTAATATAATTGAACATCAAATATCATTACAGATTTCAAAACAAAAATATTTTATCTTATCAAATGATTTAGACATCTGTCTTCTACTTTTTAACTAGAATGACATTTTAATTTCCAAAATAGATAAATTGACTTCCTAATGTCAACCACGTTTGGTAGTTTAACATTTAATTAACTTCAACCAATGGTACTAAATCGGATTTTAAAATTAATGATAAATGAATGAATGAAAAATTATATTGACTAGTTAAAGTTGAAATGTCTAAATTCCATAAACCCAAAAATAAAAGAACAGCCTACGAGACCTAAATTAAACAAAACACGTGGGAGGGAAAACGAATATTTTACCGACAGGAACCGGTGTTTTGTTTTCATTGCTCCGTTCTATATTACAAACTGTCTCTCTTAAAACATGATGAAATCCGATTGCTAAACCATTTATTGTTACAATAATTAAGTGTGCATAACTATCTGTACCTATTAAAGTCTGATTTGAGCGCTGAACATAACAACGAGCTCGATTCACACACCAGCAGAAATGGCGATCATGGACTGCGCATGTCCGATGCTTATCTTTCAAAGGGAGGTAAGTGTCCCAGTCACTAAAAGCTTCCCATTAAAAAAAAACTTGTAAAAGCGCTGCATAAAATAACTGTGCGATTTATCTAGAGGTTATATCACCTTGGAGATCTTCTTTTCCGTGGCATGCTTTATTAAGAGGCAGTAAATCGTTTTGCAGATGGTTATAATTTTCAAAACATAATTTTGCTTGTTGATTGATGTAGTACCCTGCTCAAGTTTCATTTGCTTTTTCTATATGATTATTTTTAAAAGTCGAAGCTAATGATATAGCTTTTGCATTAGAGACATTTTGATATTATATAGCCAAATAGCATTATTGTGATTTTATTAAGTTTAATAGACTTACCAATAGTTATTTAATAAACGCTTTATTGTATTTTCAACGGTGAAACTAGACATTTATGCGTTTTTCACTGAATAAAAACAGCATTTGCTGAGCGGTGAGAATCTCAGTTTGCGAAACGTATTTTGGCAAAATACCGGCCTATATACGAAATTACTCATTTAAACACATTTCCCATACTTTGGTTTATGACACTTTTTGACGTTGCGGAAGGCGGCAATATTCCGTCAATATTTCAGCGAAATTGTTCCATGAATTATAATATGTATGTCAATGAGCTGTAATACGGCCAAGGATAATGTTTGCCCTATGTAAAGTTATATTACTCCTCTCTGCTAAGTCCTTCACTAAAACACCTGTCCTTTACTAAAAAAGTCAATAGGGCCGAAGTAAATAGTCATAAGGGCCGAACAAATATATATATATTCATTGTATTCAACCTACATATGATAGTTGTAATATGTTTAGGCCTACTTAGCCAAGTAATTCCAATCAATTCCAAAATTAATCCTTGGCTTTTGCTATGTTTTTTTTAAGTGATCATGACATAGAGTCATCAAATAATATATTGAAGTAATACATATGAATTAATTAAGCAAACGCAAGTCATATTTGATATACACTCTAACATAACATGAAGTTCCTCCTGGATCATCTTACACTTACATTTACATGATGTACTTACCGTTATCTATGTTCTTTGGCAATTTTATACCATCTAGTACGCATCTACCAGTTCCAATTGAAGTATATGGTTACATCTAACTAAGATGTTATAGATCTAAATTTTGTGATATAAATACGGAAGCCTGTACCCATATATGGACCATTTGATATGTAAATGTGAACCAGAAAGATGTTGTCTAAACCTACTGTCTAAAACTGTAAACACCTGAAAATGCGAATAGTGCTGAACAATAATGGTGCGACAATAAAAATATTGTTGAAATGTTGTTACGATGTCAATAAAAGATGGAATCTAAATTTTTCTATGTTATTTGTTGGTATTTTGTTTTGGTTCGGCCCTTATGACTTTGAACACGGTCCATTTGACTAAATGGCTCGGCCCTTTTGACTTTCATCTTGGTCCTTTTGACTTTTCCTTCGGCCTTTTTGACTATGCAGTTCTCGGTCCTTTTGACATTCGGCCCTCTTGCCTACAACCCATTACCATCCATTACCCACCCGAAGAAGGGGCAAGAACTAGCCCAGAAAGGTCGTGTGAATTTTGAAAACTGAAGTTCTGAATGTTCTCTTTCTCACAAAGCACTGATCTTGTTACTAAATGTGAATTGATATGCTATTTTGAAATAATTTGTGTCTGTATTTGCAAGACAAAATACCATATGTATCATATGCTTTCAAGAGGCCTAGTTCCTGCAAAACAAGTTCAACATCCTTCAAAAATATTTATTTGAATTGAATAATAAAAAGAATATCATAAGCTATTTTACATTTTACTTCTATTTCAGTGAATGCTACATTAGTCTTTCGATAAGTAAAACCAGTAAGGAATATCTGCTGAAACCCTCTAATGAACAATGAAACTTGTTTTTATTCCAGTCTGATTAAAATCGACCGTACTCCGAGGAATAAAATATAAAAAATATTGTCTTTTGGGGCTCGAACCAGCCAGAACACCCTCTCCGTGAGAGGAAAGCCGGGCTGGTTGAAGTTCAAATCCCACTAGAGACAATATTTTTATACTTTTCTTCCTCGAATCACAGTCGATTTTAATCAGACTGGTTTTTATTCTAGATAATATAAGTTGAGTTCTAGGGGCGACTTTAGCGGTCTTCGAGTACTGAGTTACCTCCCTTACGTAAGTCTTTTCGTTACTCGGTAGAAAAGGATGGACAAGTTTGGACCAATGAAATTGCCAGGATTTGCATCCGCTAGAAACAACAACATTGAGTTTGACACATTCTGCAATAATTTTATCAATTTTGCAGAAATTTAATCATATTTTTGCATGGTTTAATTACATTCTAATGCGCAAAGGTAAGATGCAACTATTCTAACATATTAATAGTATACATTCTTCAATATATGAGGGAAATCTTGCTTCTTTTAACATTCGTTTGTAGGTCAACATGTTTTCGCATGCATTTTTTGTTTATTTTCCTTAAAATTGACAATATTTACCAAATTGCAGTTTAAAACCTGTTGTTACATACTCTTTATTTGAAACCTTCGTAGAGGTTCTCCTAAGTTGCTTTTCATCCGGCTTTACTAGCCTGTAAGTCGTCAAGTTTTTGTTTAAATTTCGTTGATAAACCTGTGCAGACAGGTACAAAATCTAGCGCCGTTTTCAAAATTATAAATCCTAAATGTAATTTTCTTTTTTAAGTGTTATTTAAGCAATTGTACAAACTGAATTATAAATGTTATTCATTGAAGGTAGTTATCCTTTATGATTTTGACCTCATTTGAACTATATTTTTCTTCATGTCTAAAACAAATATCCTTTGATTTTCTGCTTTAATTTTTTCATCTAACTACCATCTTTTTAAAACAAATCCCTGTAAATTGACTCAATTGAGTAGGCCTAAACCAAAGATAGTGGTTTAACAACCTATTTGGTATTACTTATGACTTGCTGAGTTCAGAGATTCTCTTAGAGAGTTGCTATTTAGATATATCAAAAGTTTTAACAGGTTAAAGTGATTCAGTAAGTCAGTAAATAGTACCACCACAATAACTTTGCATTACATTACTTAATCTTCATTGGGCCCTTTCCAATTAAGGCTCCACTAAGGTTAACTTTTTCAGTGAAAAGAGTATTCAGTAATGACTAATCATTATTTCATTCCACTTGAATATACTAAATAATATGTCAGGGCATAGTAATGAATAAATAAAGTCTTAGTAAGTCTTTTGATACCAATAGAAACTTACTGCTGAATGCTGATGATATTGAGTAGATGATCATTTAGTTGTTTACATTTTTATTGACGAAGACATTAGCACTACATTATGTATTTCCCTTTGAAACTGAAAAATATTACAAATGAAATTTGCTGTTAATCACATCATATCAGGAAATCTAGCAAGCTCTCAAAATGAAGTATGGAAACCATGCATTAAATTTCCATTTTTTTGAAATTTTAGGTGTGATGGGTGTAGATAAGGGCTTGCGTCCCACATCCCCTGTACATGTGCATGTTGAAGATGACACCCCGGTGCATGTGCATGTCAAGAAAGGGACCAAGAAAGGGAAAGGGTCAAAGGTGAATATACAAAATTCTCTGTGAAGCAGCTTACTGTTGAAATAATGCTAAAGTTATTTAATGTACATTTACATTGGTTATGGAATTTAAAAAAACCATTACGTTTTCCATGTGAACTCAATTCTATGTATATGTTTTATAATTAAACAGGCAATATTTCTTTTAGTACATTCTTGTAAAGTTGACAGAAAATATTTGTAAAGATTAAAAAACAATTGTTATTATATAATTATCATTGTTATTATCTCCTCTAAGTTGATTGAAATCATTTCCATTTTCACCTCCTCTTTCCATGTCGTTAGGGTACTCGAGGCTCTGACAACATAAGAATCAGACCTATGAAGCCATCGTCAGTAACAGCACGAGCAAGAAGTCGGAGTCCAGGGGGAGGTCCCTGGGTCCCCCCGCCTGGTAGAACAACAAAAGGATCGAAAATATCCTGGCAGGTGGGTTGCTATCTGATTCTTCCTTACACAATATTCATGTCAGGTTTTGCTCTGAATGTTTTCGTCGTGTTTTTTATTTAAATTTTGTTGATAAACATGTTCAGACAGGTACAAAATCACATTATTTTTCTTTTTCATGAAATAAAACACCAATGTTGTTGACAATTTAGGTAAAATAAACAATTTCAAAGTCAATGCTATGTATCACAATACAGTTATCATACAATGGCTATGTTGTCAGATTAAGTATCGCGATTCTTGACACTATAATAGTCACCATCTAGAAACCCCAACTGTTCCAGGGCCCGACACACCGTCTAGAGGTGAGCACTCCTGTCCAGCAGAATGAGATTCACATCGAGGATCTTTCCACAGACGAGGAAGACACTGTCCACGGTCAGATGCGTGGCTACGAGAAGAAGATCGGCCACCTGATGACCGAGGTTGGAACTCTCAAGAATGAGGTAAAGACAAAATTTTCATTTTTCGATCTTTTGTTAATAATATAATAATATACAAAATTTATATAGCGCCTTATTTGAGACAGAAATGAATCACTCTAAGGCAATGAATCACTCATGTTACATGTCATATTGCTCTTCTGTCTTTAAGCAACAGTGGCAGCCCATGAGTGACCTTGGCAATCATACTGTCACTGTTTTTCAAGTTATCTTTGTTATAAAAGTATTTGCTGTTCTTAAAACTTGAGATTATGGCACCTTGTTGCCTATTTTGCAATACAGTTGTCTCTTATCTGCCACCATAAACATGTTTTTTAGAGGTCCATGGTCAACCTTTAGAGTTCCACATGTGATTGACAACTGAATTGAGTTTATTATTTTGTTAAGTAGGTACTAAAGGCATAGGTTTCTTTGGAGTGAATATTTTGAGTCATTCCAAAAATACATCTGACAGTCTTAATCTTTATTTCTCGGTTTCATGAACACTGAATTTCAAAGTTTTTCAGTCAAGGCCTCCTCTACAGGGAATATTGAAAGTGAAATAACAAGATTAAGCCCACATGGCAAACTCTTTCCCCTTGTAAGCGGTTATTCAAACCTTTCCTCCATTTCAGGCCGCACTGCAGTCTGCTATCGATGAGATCGACCACAAGGACGACCTGCTGGAGACTTCCCAGAGAATCATCCACAAGCAGGAGCAGGAGCTGCAGGGCTTTGTGGACGAGCTGAGCGTCACCGAGAAGGAGAACAGGCTGCTCCGCAAGTCCATGGATCTCATGGCCGAGGAGGTCGACATCAGCAAGTATGTGGAACAGTTGTTGTTTGCTTACGATAATTGTTCATAAGTCTAGCTTTGATACAGGAATGACAGTACAGGCAACAAAGCATTAGTAGGGAAAAAATGTTTCTATTTGGTTCTTTGAACATAAAATTGATTGTAAATGTTTTTTTTGACACGAACGCTGATCTCATGGAGTAGGGCTAAGAGGTATGAAAGTAAGTTTAAATTAGTTGAGGAAATACGTCCTCGTTGTATGTTTGTATGTTCATGTCTAGCTATGATGTTGGTCTTGCTAGTAGAGCTCTCCTCAATTGAAAGTGATTAGTTTTAACTTTAAAGTGAGAAATGATAAGCTTAGATACCATGTCACAATAAGCAAAAGTGAATGTGGGGTTGGTTACAATAATTTCTGATCATGTTTATTCTGCAAAGGGACTACTTCGACCTTGAGAGGGAGAACCTCATGAAGAAGCTGATCGAGGTGGAAATGGACGGCCAGGCCGCTGCAAAACAAGTGCGAGAGTTACGGGACGCTATCCGTAGACTACGAGAACATACGAGAATGAGCAGTTCCGATTCTTCAAAACTAGCAAAACAGAAAGAGTTGATGTTGGAGAAGCTTTCTGACTTTGAAGCGACCAATCGGACACTGAGACGTCTGCTGCGGGACCACCACAGTCAGGAGTCGTCTGCCCTTAGGCTGGCTGAACAGAGGGATCTGCTGATAAAGAAGATGGCAGAAACAGATAGACTCAATGAGGTCAGTGAAGTTTCTTCTTTTTTGAGTTCCCCAAGTTATATCTGTGGGATCCAGGAATTTTTTTTAGGGGTTTGCAGTGAAAATATGAGTAGATGTATTAGTTATATCTGTGGGATCCTGGACTTTTTTAAGGAAATTTTCTATGAATACAGTGTACTTTGTGGTTTTGTTAACAAATTCTGCAATGTGACATTTCAATATTTGGTCTACATTTGATATAGTAATCTTAAATAAAACCAAATCTTTAAAAAAAACAACCCCCACTAATATTAGCTTAATGTATCCATGTATTAAGATGAAGCAAGTTAAGTGTTTTGGGCTTTGTTTTGTTACATTAAAGGCTTACATGACACAAAATCTTACAATGAGTTTACGCTATAACTTCTAATCATTCAAGACATGCCTTTCTGTTTAATCTTTTCCAGAGATTGAGATCCGAGTTACTAGAAAAGGATAGATTCATTGTCGACCTCAAACACCAGACAGCATCTCAACGGGTAGGTGTTGCTCTCTGGAAAGATTTATTTTAATTTGAAAATTTAAAATGCAATATTGTATAATTTGCCATTACCCGTGAACCTTCGTGTTTTTATTCCTGCATGCCGCAATCTCAGGATGATGATAAAGTTGGTTATTCTTATGTTTATGTTTACATTGAATTGTCTTTGTGCAGTGTTCCTCTATGTGTGATTTATTTCTTAGATTCTTCTGATCTATTTGCTCAATTCTATGATAAATGTTTATTAGGTTCTCTTTAAATCAATGCATTTAAATGTGTTAAGTTTTTTAATCAATGGTTGAAATGGTCTAAGCCCATATTTGCGAGCAGAAACTGTGGTTTGAATTTAACCAGGAAAATTTGACAGGTCCAGTAGTAGTTTATTGAAAATCAAACGCAGGCTTGTTAGTGTCTCTTATAAGCATTAAACAAGCAACTAGATGATGGTCAGGCAGATATTTAAAAGGCTTTATATTCATATGATGTTAAGAAAATTAAGAGAAATATTTTTTAAAAATGTGTTTTTTTTTAGAATAAGAAGTGCAATTTCAATCCTTTTAGAATATTCCCTGTATAAAAGTGTCATCCTTAACATCAGCTATGCATTGATTAGAATGTCTTCTTTGTCCTTTTCTGACTGTCAGTTTTCATTATCTAGTTTTCCTTAAATAAGTGAAATTGCTAATTCAAAAAGGGTCATGTATGAATTGTCTAATGATAAGTAGTATATTTATAATATTTCTTAGCCAAAACTGAATTTTATGGAACATAATTTCAAATGAAGTTCAGCCTCCATGTTAATAAATAGAATACTTTATTTTACAACATTTATCTTGCATATTTAAAATACATTTTGAGTTCAAATATAAGATGTGTTGTTGTATATTTAAATCATCTGTCTATCATTGATGATCAAAATAACTTAAAGAGGAAGCTAATTTTCTATAACATTGTCCCTTGTAAGAAGATGCACATGTATCTATCTATTGCCTCCTGTCGCTAGTGGTGTGTTGTGCTGTGTCTAACCGAGTTATCTCCCCTGACAGGAGGAGAACATGGCACTGTCCGGGCTGCAGGGAACATTAGAGAGCACACGGGCACACCTCCAGAAGCAGCTCAAACTGAAGGAAGCCGACTGCAACAGGATGGCTGTCCAGATCCGGGTAAATGGGTGATTCGTGATTTGTGTATGCTTTGGTGGTGGTTGGCAAGAATGTATTAGTGATGATTAGAGTTGTGACGATGAGTAAGGCATAACATTGTACCCTTAGTTATGTCATACTAAATCCGAAATGATGGAAATGATAATAAGGAAAGTGGCTTGAAACAGGATGGCCGTCCAGATGTGGGTTAATGGATGATTTTTCATTCACAGTGCTTTTTGGGAATGAGTATAAATTAGAAGATGAAGAGTTGTGTTTGAAAAAATATCCGGGATTCATTGTTATTATAATTCATAACCTGCAAATTTAGTTCAGATTTTGACTTTCAGGGTGATGTTTTTTTAGAAGCCTCAGTTATGTATCACAATACAGACAGCTTATTTGTAAAAACATATCATATCTTGAATGTTAATTCTGCTACCGCACAACTCTGCTGAATATACTGTTGTGGTTATTTGGTGTTCTGAACAATACTCAATAGTCAGTGAGTTTACCCTACAGGTACAGTGACCAGTGGTGAGTATTCGGTCAGTGAGTTTGTCCTCAGAGTATACTGGACACTGGTCAATGCCTGTGGTCAGTGTGAATCTTTCCCCTGTTACAGAGTCTGGAGAGCCAGGTGAACCAGGACAAGATCGAGCTGGACCACATGCAGGACCTTCTCAACAATGCCAAGGGCAAGAGTGACCGCGACAAGGACGCTCTCAAGAAGGCAACACGGTAGGTCACTTTCATCTTCTCAACTTCTTCTCCCTTTTCTCTTCTTTCTTTTCAACTAGGTGATGGGAGAGTAGTATTGAATCTATTTATGAGTCTGTATTGCAAAGGCAAAAGCTTGCGCTGCATAGATGCTCTGAAGAAGGGTACACTGTCAGTGTTCTTTTGTCTTCTCTACTAAGTGACGTGAGAGTAGCATTGAAAGGTACCCAAGGTATTCAAATTGTAGATCTAGTGCTTGCTTCTCTGCTCGGCCATCTGGTGTTGTCTGGTCAACAAGTGATGTTGATATAACCTTGAAAGGAAAAACAATGTGATGAGGACATTGATCTAGTGCTTGGTACTTTCGACGTTCAAATCTGCCGAAACCACAAGCAGTCTTGAATTGAGCAAGCACGTATTTCTGGAGACTAGTAAAGATATGTCAGCATATGCATTTGTATCCTCTCAAAAGGAGCGCTTCTCATGCAAGTGGCCTATCACCAATTACTCCCTTTTGTGTTGTGATTCATGGAAAATCGGCACTAGAATTTTATGTCAATTTATTCAGCAGCTTATGGTTTTACAACCTGCATTGTTTGTAACTTGCTTGCCACCTGCTTGACCTTAGAGAAATGAATATTTGCCTTGAAAGTTTGCTTTTAGTCATTTGCAGCGTAGAGAGCTTACCTTTTTCAATACCTTTTACACAGTTAGACCTAGGTGCAATGTGAAAATTCAAAATTAATCACTGCCAATTATTTTTGAGGTTTCAACAATAAGAAAGTCTCCCCAACTTCTCTTGGCCCAATACATGATACTGGAATGGAGGTAGAATACTGATGTACTCTAACACGCAGACCAACTCTTTACATCTACTGAACACTTTGCTCAAGATTACGAGATGTACCTCTTTGTTAATACTGAATGAATGCTGTCAGTATTTGAACTTTTTTTTATGATCATCTATTTTATTATATATTGCATAATGTATATATTATTTTATGAAAAGTATTATATTAGTCAAAGTCATTGAAAGTGCCACTAAGTTTTTTTTTTAAATTGAAAAAGATGCAGTATTTTTCAATACAGTCAGTACTTTCCCACACAATACAATACAATGTGTGATAAGGTGCTTCATGTTTTTCATATTGGATGATAAAATAATGTTGTGTTAATACATGAAATAAATACTTTCTTTCACTTTAATATATATGCTTAGTCTTGTATTCATTTCATGTAGATATCCCTCAACCCTTTCAACCCCGAGGGCCTTGTAAACAATTTGTTTCTGGTTTCATAAGGGATGAAAGGGTGGCTTTTCCATTCTTTTCTCTCTGCAGTGAAATAGTAAATAATAAATTTTATCTACCATATTTAATGTGGGTTGTCAGTGTTTGAGTATCTCAACTGCTATAAATAAGTTATTCTTCATGGGTTCCAGAGGGAATATCTGTTAACATTTATTCTTTTCTTAGTCTTCAATTAATCATAATTTTGCCTTCAATTATCAAGAAATTTGAGTAGTTCATTTCATTTACAAGGTACTTATACAGCTTCTAATGAATTAGGGATTTACAAATGATTCATTGATATTGAGATTGTTGATTCTAAAAAGAAAAGAAACACCTGAATTATTTGTAAATATTTTGCATCGTTAGATCACCTCACAAATTTATTACATGTACAAGTAAAATATTTATGGCAATCACAGTTCCCAATGCATGATATCCAAATTCAAAATTGGGTTTAAAAAGTTTCTCACATTTTTTATTCAAAACTTTGCATGTGTGATTGATAATCCAATTTCAAATTCATGATTTCTTTCGATTTCAATTTTGGAGCACAATAAGATTTTGCATGACACACAATACTTATTTACACAGAGCACAGAAGCAGCGAGCGGAACGAAGCGAGGACGCGCTTGACCGACTCAACGCTCAACTCGCAGAGCGGGAAAACCATGTAGCTGATTTAAAATACGAGTTTGAACGTGTTGCGTCACAGGGTGAAAAAATAACAAAGGAAAGGGCACAAGCCCAAGCTGAAAACACAGCCCTCAAAACGTAAGTCAGGATGATGTTTAGATTGAAAATTATTGGTTTGAAGTGATGTGATTGTTAAGATATAAGTGTTCAGTTTCTAATTCTTACCGGTAGTACTGTTTGCAGTGACAATTACACTTAGAAGTTTGTACCACTATCAAATTCAAAAGAAACTCAACTAGTTTCAACCTCATGTTCTATTGGCCATTTTCAAATCATAGGTGACCTTTATCAATCTAAATATACATATATATATAAGTTCGTATAAAGGACATCAAATTTGGATTAGGGTAATATTAAGAAGAAAACTTTGCTTAATGGCTTTGTGTCTATCTCTTATTTTACCCTCTTTCTCTTTCCTGTATTGTAGCTTGTGGTGTGTATCCTTTCATTTACTGTGTGCTGTGATATTAACCTCCTTTTCTTTTACTGTTTGATTTATATGAAAGCACAGACAAAACAATTCTCACTTTAATTTGAAAAATGCTTTTTTGCCGGCAGGAATTTGGTAGTGAATCCATTCATCAGCCAATTCCTGTTAGCTTTAATAATACTGAAACTGTTGAAATATGTTGTTGTTCCCTTGTTTGGCACTTTGCATTGTAACAGCAGAATAAGGCTTTGAAATAAGAAGATATTTATAAATTTTATATCGCCTTTAAATGTTGAAATTTAATGGTCCATATCTGTTATAATTTGAATATGAAAAATCTAATATCAACACAAATATAACTTTTCATAAGTGCATCTTTGCAAATGAAGTGAGAATTGTTGTTCAAGTTTACCAGCACTGTTACAATAAAAAAAACAGTTTGATTAAATAAAAATATTATGAAACAACATGACATGATTTTGTCTTTCATTATGACAAAGTGCTATTTGGCTCTAAGTCTTCATATGGAAAATATGCCCCCTAATAATTTTGCTCTTGTGAAATGTGAAATATGAAGATGTGACCTAATGGCAAGATAGAGCAGAGTGCTTGAAAAATGAAATAAGATTATTACATGTGATTGACGCCATCCATGTAAAACTTTATTTTAACAGATAAGTAAAAATATATATCTTACATTTCTGCCTTTGAATTTAAAAGTCATGATTTATTATATTTAACAAATTATTTGTAAAATATCGAAAACTTTGAATCATAGAAATACATCAAACATTTCTCAGAGCAAACTTCAAGTCACACTGTAAGGATGATGAATGGTTGTTTTGTTACAGTCGTATCAGCGAGCTGGAGTATTTGGTGGACAAAGTTGAAGAAAATGCCCGGTCAAGTTCGGACACAGTGTCTGCTCGCCTCCAAGAGAAGTCCAGCGAGGTGTCGGCTCTCCGACTGGAGAACGAGAGACTGAAGGTGAGACTAGTGGCAGTCTGAAACTCTCCCTGCAGGGAACATAACCTGTCTCAGACTCTAACACTCATGCATAGAGAAAACTATTTGATGATTTGGTATTAAACGAGAAAAAGCAAGTTTGAAACCAAATCATTCACAAGTTAAATAAAACTTGTATTAAATGTAAGGTAATTTAGTATTCTGGTGTTTACTTGTCATGAAAATTAACAAAATTGTTGACAATTTCCACGACTCGGCAGCCATTGTGACAGCGTGCTTATATTGTGACGGCACAATTACACATTACTGTGATGTCATATTTGCATTGTATTATTAAACTAGTTTAATATTGCCGTATAAATTTTTATCTTGTAGGTCTTGTATCTCATACAAGTTATTGGTTACACAGTGTTCTGAAAGGGTGTATTGGACTGTAAGACTCGTGTACAGTGATGCATAGTCAAAGGAAATGAAACTACACAAGGGACCTACAGCCATGTTCACCCTTTTAAAACGCTGTGTAACAAATACATTACCCTGAATATATTTTAATTCTTCGATTGTTATTCATTTATATATGATATATTTATTGTACAAATTCAGCCCAGTGTGAAATGTAAAAAACACTGTTAAAAGTTTACCGTCAGAAATATCCAAATTTAAGTTGTTGGTTGGTCAAGCAATTATCGTTGTGAAATCTTCTTCTTGAACTTGTTTATAAGCTAGTATAGCAGAGATAGAAAGGCTGGTTTGAGCTTGTGGTTGATACTGGTGCTCCAAATCTATATACCCATCCGCCATCTGACTTCTATCAAGCCTTGTTTATGAATCTTACAGACTTCCATCGCAAACATCGAGAGTAAGTTCACGCTAGCCGAAGATGAAATGTCTCAACTCAGGAACAATCTGCGTCACTGTGAGAAGATCTCAGATGATTACAAAGACCAGGTATGTACAATAAAAAAGCCAAATTTAAATACCTTTATGCCCCAACATATTTTCATATTATTTTTATCCCTGACCCCTTTTAGTATTAGGAACTTATAGGAAGACAAGGTCCAAGATTTGAAACCTTTTGATAGAATATAAACCAATTCATCGTTATTTGGATAATTGAATAAGATTCCTTTTTCTCCCATTCAACTTTTTTAAAACGCTTGGTGAAGTAATCATTCTTTCATCCTTATCTTCAATTAAGTCAAGAAATGCGTTATGGTTTTTTAGTCTTTTCTTTTTGTCTTATTCTTCCATTTTACTATATTTCTGGGACCATTATCAAATGATAAAATTTTAATTCTTTTAACATTGTTGAGGCCTCTGTGAATGGCCCTCTCAGTCTTCTTGCCATTGGCTGAAATATTGCCAAAGCGGCTTAAACAATAACTACTTTTCACATCGATTGTGCTTTAGTGGTCAATGAGTGTCAAGGATAAAGTTATCCTCTTGTGTAAAGTCAGTATTTTTGATGCATCAGATACATTGCTTCCTACAAAGAACGTGGCTTCTAAAGTCATTGGTGGTACGTAGCCAAAAACATTCTTGGCATGGTGGTTGGCATGGCAACCAGAATTTTGGAACATCTGATTGTTTTGTTATCACCCTGGTAATGGATAGACTGCAGTGTAAAACAAATATTTTTCAATTGTATCATCACATCATTGCATGGTTATTTTGTGGTCTTTGTTGACCCATTTTCTATACTATATCATTACATGCATGGATACATATCAGTATTGTCATGGTTGAGGTAATAGCGTTTTGTACAGTTTGTAAAAGTAATGACTTGTTATATACTCTATTCATGTGGCTAAGAATCATATTATCTTTTAATTTACTCGAAAAGCTAAATGGGTATAAGAAAAAGGTATGTATATAATTATTTGACTTGAAATATTAATTCTGCAAAAGGGGGTTAGTCATTGATACAGCAAATCAAATATGAAATTTTAGGAATAATTGATGCTTGAAATATTTGAAACCTATTTATCAATTTAAATCTGGAGAAACATTTGTTGCAGTTTATGAAGCATATCTGCAAAAGTCTTAGGTTATTTCCTATCCATGGTCACTTTGGAATTTCTATTACCTAATTAATTCAACATTTGACAAACAGTTTTTCAGGTTAGCTCCATGATAGCATGACCTGCACATTGCTGGTTGGAAAGTCATATGTTTATTTTCATCTTCCTGCAAGCATGAATATTGTTTTTCGTTGAATAGGTTTTTTTTATTCTTTGTTTACAAAATATTTTACAAACCTTACTAGCATGACCCATTCTTATTTTCTGTAAAGCCCTACCAAGCATGATTTTATTTAATCCAACATTATTATTTTCTTCCTCCCAAGCCAATTAAAAGCAGTTTCACATCGAGGGTAAGTTTTCCACACATCATGATAAGCAGATGGTGTATGTTACAGTGTGACATTGTGCGGTGAAAACATGCACTTGTCAATTTCCAATTTCTAGTCCTTCTTGACTGTCATTGATTTTTTTAAAATTTGATTGATTGTAAATTTTTTTCTCAAAATAATTCTCTATAATCTGTAACTATGTGATCATAAATTCCTAACTTTTATCTGACTTTGTCAAATTCTTTGTCATCAGTGTTTATTGTTCTTCTAGAAAGTAGGCCAGTATTGTTGCTTTTGGCTCTCATGTTTTGAATATGTATTGCAATGTCAAGTAGTGATTTGTTCTCAGTGTATAGATAGTATTGTTATGTTTGAAAAATAAATCGTTACAAAATAAGTAACATCAATTTATTACAGTAATGATTATAAAAAAATTGCTTATCAAATATTTTATTTTTATGGCTTATTCTAATGCTTATTGAAAATAAGAAACAATTTTGCATGGCATCACTTAGTTTGAATTTCACACGTTGAAACTTAAAACACCATTGCACAGTCACAATATTGCATGTTTGCATGATTTAGGCTCATGGATTCTTCATTTTCATTGCTTTTAGTCTTTTAGTGAACATGGGACACAGAGAAAACAGATTAGGATAAAGCATGGCATGTTGCTGACAACTTATGTTTAATGTTTGTTCTTCCAAACATTGGCACTTATAAATGTCATCCTCGTGTCTGCTGATAGTAAATGTATCAACATTTCAGTGTAGTTGATATCAAAAGGTAGGGTTAGATTTCATCCGTCATCCAAATATTTCAACTTTTATCATAATTTTGGAACATATTGACATCATATGGTAAATGGTGGCATGGCATAAAAATAGCATCAGGTTGGTCATTTTCATACTGCATAATAATCTACATTGCAATGCAGTGTTGATCCTAGAGGGGGTCCTGGGGACATTTGCCTACCTTTTATGCTTGGTGTCCCTTAAATTTGGAGAAGTAGGATACTTTTACCATTGCAAGGGGTCCCATCCACTCAGAAAAGACCAAAATGACCCCATTAACTGACCACCTAGGAACAACACTGGCAATGTCAATGTTTTGCCCAAAATTTTCGTCTGAATCAGTGAAACAATATCTGGTTAGAGAATGGAGATACTGCTTCATGTAATTGAAGACATCTGCTGTTGAACATATATTTTATGTTGATTTGCAGATGGAGCCAAACCAGACCTAACAATATAATGCTCATTTAATCCTTCTCTTGTTATGTTTAGTTAGGTTAGAGTACTTAAGGATATTTCAATTCAGTGTTTTACAAGTTGCAAAGAAAACTTGAATACTTTACAAAAATACAAGGCCACTAGTGTGACACATTAAGTCAAGTAATATATCACCAAATTTGTTTCAAAACAATGCCGCAGACACAGGGAGTTATTCATTGATCATGAAGTGCTGAAAGGAATTCATTTCTAACTATCAAATATTTGAGAAAGGTTGTTTTTGACATTGTCATTGACATAATCTCATCTTTGAAACCTTTTGTGGTATTGGCTCATTTTTTACTGTCATCAAAGATTCATGTAACAGAATTTTACTAATGTTTGTGGGTGGAAAGGTTAATGGCTTTGTGGAGTTTTAAACTAGATAGTGGCATAAAGTTTTTAATTAAGACGAAAGCATGTGAAAATAGGTCAGCATTTCTGTGGAAATTTCTTGAGCCAGCAGAAATGATTTCTTACTGTTAAAATTCAAGATGTCATATTGTATCCCCAACAACCATCTTTCTACACATGAAATCAACTTGAAATCATGTAAATCGAAGGAAATTTTATAGAGAAACAATGGTAAAGTAATATCAATTGTCTAAATAAATTTACTCTTTCAATGGACTTTTGCACTTGTTTTTGATAGCACAACAGCACATGCTTGTAAAAACAATCGTTTGGAAGAAAATTGAAGCTAGGAGATAAATTTCCTTGAATGTTGCTATGTGTAGCAAAATTACTACAAAAATTATCATTCATTGGGCGTGTGAGTTTATCAATGCAAGTGTCCTTGACTTCTGATTGTTTGAAATGATTTTGTTACTAATAGTAAAGGCTTTGCATGTTAATTTAAGTAGTACTTTCTATATATTTTTTGTATCAGGTAGCTGATGTATCATGCATGTTAGATATGTATCAGTAGTTTTTATAAGATATATTCTTTTCTTTGTAAGCCCATTTATTGGTTACATGCTATTAGGCATGAATTGACAATATCTAGAAATGATTTGTGTACCTACTTCATAGAAAATATTTTTGAACAGTTCACTTGTTGTACCTCTTACCCAGGTATGACATCACAATTTATCCAGATGATACTACACTTTTATTTATTTGATGAATGAAGAAAAAGGTCTTTTTAGCAGTTGGTAAGCTTATGATTGATTGCCTGGTCACGATTTGAGTTTTTACCTCTAATGTGTCATGAAATGTGACAAACTTGCACATTGCCCTAACTATGGATCAAGCCTCCGTCTGATTAAAATCGACTGTGATTCGAGGAAAAAAGTGTAAAAATATTGTCTCTAGTGGGGTTTGAACTTCAACCAGCCCGGCTTTCCTCTCATTCACAGTCTGAAGGCACCCCTATTACCTGCATGTACTGACGCAAGCTCATCTAGCCAATCGCAAGGGGCACATTAAAAGCTTCGATATCATGCAGGGGCAGGTAACTCTAGTGTACCATTCGTTATACATAATCGCCTCTAAATGCTATTTAAAAACGAGGATGTGATTGGATAGCTTATGACTTGGTTTGTCTGCGCTAAACTGGTAATAGGAACATGCGATAGAGGTGGGTGCATTCAGACCGAGACGGAGAGGATGTTCTGGCTGGTTCGAGCCCCGATAGAGACAATATTTTTGACATTTTATTTCTCGGAGTACGGCCAATCAAACTGGATCAAGCCTTTATAGGATACTTTTTCTTGCTTGCATTTCTAATTCCGAACAAACATGAACCTTAGCAGGAGTATGTTTTGAGATCTCTTTATGGCATCTTTTAATTGTCTAGAAAATAATTTTCCAGTGATACGGGAAAATTTGCATTAGAGATCTTTTATTTCCAGCTGAACAGGTCTCGTCGTGACGTTGATGAAACAACATTCCTGCTTGATGAGAGAGAGAAAGAAAATGGTCGATTGCAAAAGGATGGAGAGATCGAATTAGAAAAAGTGAGAACAGTTTTTCATAAAAATTTCATTTAAAAATGATTTTTAAGGAACTGAGTGTAAGTTTATTGGAAACAACATTCCCACATTATACCTGTTATCTCAATATGACTAGTATTCAAATAAAACACAAAATCTACTTAATAAATACACAGTTTATTTTTGATGAATCAGAAAATAGAGCCTGAAAGAATCCAACGGGTAATGATATTTATAACATTGATAGGTAATCGCGAAGTCAATCATTAGAGGCAGGATAGTCTAGTGTTCTTAAATTGGGCATTTTGTGGGTTTAAAAATTTGCTTTTAGAAATTACTAGCACATACTCAAAGCAGAAGGGGTCATTGTATTCAAGACACAGATGAAACAGTAAAGCTTCAACTGGTTTACATATCAATCAAGAGTTTGTGAAATCCATAAAACAATACACCAACGTTACACAATGTTTAACGAACGAGTTGCTACATATTTTGTCCCTCAGGTAAAGCTGAGACTGCATCAGCGCCTACAAGAACTGGAACCCCTGCCTGAGATGCTTCGAACCACAGAACTCAAGCTGCAGGAGGCAAACGAACTACTGCTGTCCTATGAGCGCAAAAACACAGACAACACTAAACTTATCGCAGAGCTCACGGCAAAGGTAACACTGCTTTGAATCAAACCCTTTCCATCGTAGAGAGTAAGGAGAAAGTTTACATTATTGCTTCAGCAAGGTTGACATCATTGCATCATTACCTCCTCAAGGTTTATAATGGTTCATGGTACGATGGCTAAACCCCCCCTCAAGTCACTAATTTCTCCTGTCTGAATCACTGCAAAATGCATTTTGGCACCTTTTCTAAGCCAGCTTTTCAAAATACTTCACCCCAATTTGAGATCAGAAATCTTTTTGATTAAACATGGTGCTTTCAATTTGGAACTGATATTTTTGCTTTAGCATCATTTATTTGCACTTTGGAACGTTCATTAATTGTCATTTAAAAAATCATGCTTGTGCCCCTATAAAATATTGCTTTATCTCACAAGCAATATCTCATATGGATCACTGTTTATGACCATAACCACTGACAACCTTGCACCTGTACCTTGACTTGTTTTCTAGTTTGCGACTATTTTTCATGTGTTTTCCTTTCTGCCACCAGGTGGAGCAGATGACAGAGACTATGGACCAGATGAGAGGCAAGGTGCATAATGGGCAGGACGAGAACCGCGGTCTCAACAGTAAGGTGGACATTCTCGATAGGTGAGTAGAGAGGTTTGCTTGAGTAAAAAACTTCCCCAGAAGAGATGGATTTAGATTCAGTGTTCAGTGTTCACTGTAAGAGGCAGTTGAATTTCAGTGATTTGTAGTTTATTGCTTGAAAAATGTTGGACATTTTTATTCATAAAAAGTTCTCAAATTTCATGGCCTTTTTTAAAAAAAAATTCATGAAGGGTTTTCTTCAGATCTTCTCATCTAGTATATTACAACTGGATTCTAATCATAACTGAGTTGAATAAAATTGAGTGTTTTGTTTGTTGCTCTCCCAAATCATTCAAGTGCTGAAACTAAGATTTCTGCAAGTAGTCTACCATTGTAACTATAGTACTTAAATTGTGCTTCACAATTATGCAAGGTGATGTATGTGCAGGATTATTACCTCAGTTTGGAAATGAAACATTACAGTGCAGTATCTCCAAAGAAAGAGTAATGATATGTTGTGTTTATTTGCAGGAAAATGCGGGAGATTGAGGAGCAGAACCGAGAGTTGCTGACTAGCGTAGCCAAGAGAGAGGAGTCCATTCACCAGAGTAACGTGAGTTCGAGATCATTCTCTCATCTCTTATGTTCTCTCCGTAACAGGATCTCAAACTCTCATAGGCAGGCATAATGCTTATCCCTTTAGCTGCTTTAGTTAGGTAAATATTTCAGTCTGATTAAACTCAACCATGTTCTGAGGAATAAGAGATTCAAGATATTGACTCATCCTGGATACAAACTTGTTTAATTACGGGTTTTCTATCCACAGCAGCTAGTTGTGAGTTTTGTGCATACAAAATCTTTTTATCAGCAGACCAATCACACCATTGCATTTGAATGAACAATGGTGGCTATCATGTGTTCAATACGGTCACGAGAGTTACTTGCCCCTAACTACTTGGGGCCTTGAACCTGGCTGACCTTATGTCATTAGATGCCAATAACAAAGGATGAAATGAGTTATTATCCAAGAAGAGTCAATGTTAAAGAAAATTTATTCCTTGGAAAATGGCAAATTCAGTTATTAGACTGTAAGTATTTCAATACGTCATCTGCACATGTTACTTAAACTTTTCATTGTCAAACAATTCAGAGGCTTTAAATTGCAGGAATTACTCTTAAAAAAGAGAGAATCTTTGATTAGCCAGTAGCTAAATATGGGCTTAGCTCTTCTCATTAATCTGCTTGTAACTGGTCCATGTAATAAGGAAGAGGATTATATGGATGACAACTTCTTTATTCATGTTAGGCAATTTCTTTGAGAGGCATTTTAGAAGTTGGAAATACAATAAGGAAGAGGATTATATGGATGACAACTTCTTTATTCATGTTAGGCAATTTCTTTGAAAGGCATTTTAGAAGTTGGAAATACAATAAGGAAGAGGATTATATGGATGACAACTTCTTTATTCATGTTAGGCAATTTCTTTGAAAGGCATTTTAGAAGTTGGAAATACAATAAGGAAGAGCATTATATGGATGACAACTTCTTTATTCATGTAAGGCCTAACATGAATAAAGAAGTTGTCATCCATATAATCCTCTTCCTTATTGTATTTCCAACTTCTAAAATGCCTCTCAAAGAAGTGGTCCATGTACTTACATGTACTTTATTCATTCGAACTAAAGAATATGAATATTGTTACTTTAAGACTGAGTCTTTGTCATGCAAAGTTAGACATACAATTTGATCATGAGAATGAACAACAGTTGCACTACTGTCTTTCAGTTACGTCTAGAAGATAAAGCCAGAGAAAATGCAAGTCTTACTCGGCAACTAGAAAATGCTTTGACCGATATTCGGCGTCTACAGGACCAGGCCAGGGATCGCATGTCTTCCAAGGTAAGACAGCTTCGGAACTAGAAAGTCATGATTGCTAATGTCTGCTTGAATCTCTCAAGCAGACATTAGCAGAGACAAGAAGTTTAGAGACAATTATTGAAGAAAACTTTGCTTGTATGGACTCTGAAGCTTTATTTTGTTATTCTATTTCTCCAAAACAGGAGCGGACGTACCAGAGCCGTATAGCAGACCTGGAGTCCCAGTTGAGTCAGCTCAGAGCGGAGATTGCTCGCGTGAAGCGAGAGAAAGAAGAGGTATGGTGGGATTACAATCTTCTAAAGACAAATGTGATGCAGATGTGCAATTCTGATGTAAAAGAGAATTCTATAGTCATTATAAGAAAATCACTTTATTTCTTTGATTGACTGGAAGTTGATGTGATGTGATGAAGAACTTTTGATCTTTTTCATTAGTGATTGTCTTGACAACTTCATTAGAACTTTGTTTTAAACATTTCTATTTCATAAAATTAATTTGTTAATCCATAATGTTTTCATTGAGGGATGAACTTTGCTACAGAAAAACAGAATTTGATTGTACTTTTACCAAGCATATCAGCACATAGGGAATTTAACCAGTATTAACAAACATTTATAGTAAAAACAATTTCAAACTTCAATCCGAAAGTAAGACTTAAGCTTGGCTACATGCTTTCATTGAGTTGGGAATGAAAAAGAACAAATGTTTCCATACACCAGGTGAAAATGTGTTTAACACTTTGAGCATGCCACTTGGTATGGATTCAACACATTACGTGTATAAGTATCTTCACCATTATTCTTGTTGCAGAATGAGCGCAAGTTCAACTCGCGGATGTACGACCTGAAGGACCGGCTAGAACAGAGCCACAGCACCAACCGCAGCATGCAGAACTATGTACAGTTCCTCAAGAACTCCTACGCTAACGTCTTCGGGGACAGCGGCGTTGCCATGCCAACCTCACCCATTCGATCTGCCATGCCTTAATTCAAGACTGTCTATTTAGGCAACAATTCAATCAACATCATTGTCGCACTTCATACTATCATTCTCTTAATGAAATTTTTAAAGATGTATTTTAAAGGTTTAACAGCCTGAAGTTTTGCTTTGATTTATCATTTTAATCATAAGGTACTAACTGAAATCAAATATGTTATTAGAATTTAATGTGAGGTTGATACAAAGTTTCAACAGTATATTAGAAATAGGATGTTTTTGTTTCAAGATTTGAACTTAATTTTGTTAATATTGTGTTCCAAATAATCATTAAGAATATCGTTTGAAATCAAGTTTGAACAGGTGAATTCTGATGTCCCTGTAAACACGGCTAGATATTCTTAACAAAATAAACATGAAATAGCAACTAATCATGCTCCTGACCATAAAGATCTAAGCATCAACTTAGCAGCAACTTAAGATGAGTAACCATACCATTAATGTGTTTGATAACATATATATTTTTATATTTTCATGTATAATCTAACGGATGATTTTAGAAGTAAATAAGCATATAAGAAGTCTAGATAATGTGCACAAGATATTTATATACACTAGAATAGAAAAATATAAAGATGGTAAATATATGGGTTTTGGCATTTACACACACAAGCAATGCAGATATTATGCAACAAGTGCTTCTTATATCTCATAATTATCTGCCTTTCATCATCAATTTGTTTTTTATCTGGTCAGAAGACTTTGTTTAAAAGAGGATTTTGAATGTAAAGGCTGATACACTTAAACCTTTCACCCCTAAAAAACAGTAACAATTATGTTTTTTACCCCGATTCCTGGCTTGAAAGGGTGAAAGCAGTGTTGTTGCTGGAAAGGTTCTGGGGATATTTGCCAACCTAGGTGTTTATTAACAAAATTGAGGGATAATTTTACCATTGCAAATCGTCACATAAGTTCATGATATGCCAAAATAACCCCCTCAGCTGATCACCTAGAAACAACACTTTGTAAAGGTTAACATGAGAGGCATGTATCAGTCATTGTATCAAACTTCGAAGTAGCCTATTTGTGGTGTTTCATCTCTCTGTGTCCTCAAGTTTTCGTTTGAGAGCCAAAATAATCAACATTTATGATGATGCCAGTTAACCTCTTTATCCTCTCAAAAGTCTTCCCTCTTTCGCTGTTCTTGAATCTTTCGCTAAGATGTCACGTTCACCAGTCTTGATTAGTCTTGCCAGCACAAAAGGTCTCATTTGCCATTCACATAAAAACATCTTCAATTGATCTATGTATTTCTTGAATAATGTAAATTTCAAATTTTGAAATTTTTCATGAAGAAAACTAAATTTTTTGCTGAGGTTCTTTTGATACTCAGATTTTTAACTGCATATCTTGTCTTCAAACCCTTTGGGCACTATCAGTATATTGTATTGACGCATTCATATATTTGATCATTGACCATAAAATTGCACAATCCTGAAAGTATCCTACTAATATTTACTATACAAGGTTGAAATCTAGCCTGTCATGAGGGTCAATTTGGTTAATCTGACTGTTCATACTGATTTGGTATCTTAATGAACTATTTTGTTGAGCCTTGTTTTAATATTCAGCTATATGATTTATTCCGGTTGTGACTGACAATGTACACTATTTATTTGTATTTTATCCTTGTTTATACATCATAGGTGTGTATGTTATGTGTTATTTTAGTCTTTTGTCCTGAATCTGTGATAAACATTTGTGCTGTTTTGGCAAATCAAATGTTGTGTTAGTTACGTTTAATAGTTTTTTTTAAGCATGAAACATGTGAAGTCGTTAAAGTAACATTTTCTGTCTCAATGAAAAAGCAGAATCAATATCAATTATCATTTAGACATATCTATCTTTAAGTAATAAGTTTTGTGATTGTTTCAAAGGTGAAGAAGTGTTCATCTTTTCTTAATTTTTTTTTAAGAATCTGTTGACACGCATTACTTCAAAGTTTAATAATGTGGGTTTACAAGGAAAACCTTTCTTATATGAATCACTAAAGGGTTTGTGAAAACAGAAATTCCTCCGTGCCTTTGTCATTTAATATTTAAAAAGGAAGTCAGCAATTGAAGTCAGGTTTCAATCTGTTTCTTCTCACAGAGGTATCTTAGTCATTCCTTTCCATGTAGCCTCTAATAATAATTTATGGGCTGGGAATACAGTAACCTTGTGAGTTGTGGAAGCTTAAGAACAACAACATTCCACACTGCATTCAGGTAGTTGGATCTTTCACATGTCCATTTTTTCTCACAAGACAATGACAGGTCAGAAATGAAAGACTTGTGTAATTGTAAAAAAAAGAAAAGATTGGTAATTATTTTTCAGTTTTTTTTTATGACAGATGAAAGATGGAAATCAGGGGATATCTAATTTGAAATTTTAGCAATATCACTGCTCACCTTATGCAAAGTGTAAATGATAATTGGAAGAATTGCGATTCTTGAACTTAAGATCTCATGAAAAGCTATTTATTTATTCAACATTGTCATTAAACTATCAACTGCACCGTCCATTTTTGGTAGAAAATTTAACCTTGTAATGTAAATAAATATATACAGTAGTTTACAAAGGCCTTTATTTGTAATATATTCAACTTTACTCTGTATATATTAAAAAAAAAAATCAATATTCAACTGTTCTTTTGTTGTTTCTTCTGAGAGACTTTGTTGTGGTTGAGTTGCATACGCTAATTGTCAATAAAGGTGATCCCCTTTTACCTATTTTCAAGAATGACATAAATAGAGATTATTACACGAGGAAGTGTGTCATAGGAATTTTACGAAACAAGTGAATTTTTTTATTACCCGAGTGAGGGTTATACACAAATTTGCACGATTTTCGTATGACACACTTCCGAGTGTAATAATTTTATTACTGATTCTATTCCCTCTATCCCTTTTTACCATCTTAGAAATATCCAAGAAACGGGCTGCTTCCCTTGCAACGAATGGCGACAATGACGTCACCAACAATGGTGTTATGATGTCACAGGCGAAAATATACAGGAACTCATTCTACAACAATTGTTGCTAGGCAAAAGTCATATGAGCACTAGTGCTCATATTGAAAATATGTCACCACTTATTTTCAACCATATGGGTAATAATAATCTTGATGTCATTTCTCTGAATGAATGAGCATATATCCAGAAAAAACAAACCTTAACTAGGCAAGTAGTCGACAGGCGTCACTACACAAAGTTTTGAAGATTCATTGGAGCGAGACGGGCTCTGTCCGAGCATCACTTGTCAGGGTCGTACTACTTTTCTCTGTCATCTGATAGTTATGTTAAGGAAGGAATTTGTCCACACAATTTTAACTTTTAGTTTCTAACTCGAAAGGTAAACTTGTATAACTGGCATTGATGACGCAGCCAGTTTTACAAACGTTAAAATTAGATCTTCAAACAGGCTATAACTATAAGGACAAACACCATACAAAGCTCAATATGAAAATAATGGAACACAAATCAATCATTTCTTCAACATTCGCAAACTTAAATCAAGAAAACGAGGTATCATCATCCAACGAGAGGAGGTTTGAGTGAAAATAATGGAACACAAATCAATTATTTATTCAACATTCGCAAACTTAAATCGAGAACACAAGGTATCATCATCCAACGAGAGGAGGTTTGAGAGAAAATGGAACACAAATCAATCATTTATTCAACATTCGCAAAACTTAATCAAGAACACGAGGTATCATCATCCAACGAGAGGAGGTTTGAGGGAAAATAATGGAACACAAATCAATCATTTATTCAACATTCGCCAAACTTAAATCAAGAACACGAGGTATCATCACCCAACGAGAGGAGGTTTGAGGGAAAATAATGGAACACAAATCAATCATTTATTCAACATTTGCAAACTTAAATCAAGAACACGAGGTATCATCATCCAACGAGAGGAGGTTTGAGTGAAAATAATGGAACACAAATCAATCATTTATTCAACATTCGCAAACTTAAATCAAGAAAACGAGGTTTCATCATCCAACGAGAGGAGGTTTGAGGAAAAATAATGGAACACAAATCAATTATTTATTCAACATTCGCAAACAAATCGAGAACACGAGGTTTCATCATCCAACGAGAGGAGGTTTGAGGGAAAATAATGGAACACAAATCAATCATTTATTCAACATTTGCAAACTTAATCAAGAACATGAGCTATCATCATCCAACGAGAGGAGGTTTGAGGGAGGTGATGCCCTGGTGAGGTAAGGAGCTGTTCCTCAACATCTCCGGCAGCAGCTGAGTCCACAGCTCGAACCTCCTCCTGTACGGGTGGGAGCGGATCTCGGGGACGGGCTTCAGGTCCAGGTACTGTTGGTCACGTGATGTGAACTGGGGCCACGTCAGTCCTGTGAAGTGACTCACTGCTGGTTGGGGGTTGCTGGGAAATGAAAGAGGTATTTGAATCCACTTGTGATACACGACTCAAACAGAGTAATATTATATCTCAAGAAGCCATAAAAAAGTTAGGAATTAAACGCCAATAACTTTTCATGTTTTTGATGGGAAATCGCCGTTTTCTAAATTCCTTTTACTAGACTAGATAGGTGAGTCAAAAATGTTATAGTAAAAATTCTAACGAACTGACAACATCTTTCATTAATCAAATTAATCATTCTATGATTAAACCATAGGATCAAGATTCTGCACAAAGTCACTATACATGATATGCCAAAATACATTCAAATGATGGAGTCATATACTTTCACTCATATATACGTACATATAGATCACAGTTCATAGGTGTTAAATAACCAAGTTACAAGGTTCGATAAAGTTGTAAGGGTAAATTTCCACTTTTTGCAATATTTTATTATATTCCAATGTTTTTTTAAAGGGACAGCCTGAACTGTAAAAGGCCTAAGTTAGAAAATGTGTATTGAAAATAAATCATTGGGAAACTACAGACTACATTAAGAATAACTTTTGAAAATCAAATAAATCTCCATTAACCTACATACACATTTTGAGGTATATTCGGAAACGAGTCTTACCCAGTCTTAGCATAATCTGTCAAGAAGGCAATGAGGAGGTCTGAAAGCCTTTGCTCTTCAGGACTGACATCAGTGATGTTGTAATAAAACTGGAGCAGATCCCCGAATCCAAACACATACAGCTGGTCTCCGCCATGTTTCATCCCATCCACCAGACGCGCCGATGCTGGCTCGAAAGAAGGTGTGTGGTCAAATAGGTACATGAAGTTATTCTTTGTAGACTGGAGTTGAGACAGAGTATCTGCATAAGAGACTGTGGGAACATCGATAGCCGGATCGGCATACGTATCAAGTACATCCTTAAGGTTCACTATACTGGAGCTTGTGTTGGGATAGGTTAGTTCGTATTCCACTACCGCAGCCATGTGTGGAGTTGAGCGACCGAAATACATATCCAGTATTCGTGGGATGAGACGCTCCCTGTAGAAGGTTCTATTAAGTATATCTGTAGAGATTGTAGAACCAAGTAGCGCATCTACACCACTCCCTCCTTGCAAGAGGGATCCCTCATTGCTGTTGATAGATATGAGACTATCTCGATCAAGGAAGCCAATATCCTTCAGATACTTCGGTGACTCCATCATTTCCATGGGTTCCTTCTTGACGAATTCGCCATCGACCGTTGGGACGAAATAAAAGTCTGTTAATGCTGTGAGGGGGTTATTATCGACAGGCCAAGAGGCTTTCTGAAGGGAACTGGCAGGGGCAGCCCTCAAACAGTTCACCACTCCAACATGGTCAGCCCCTGAGGCAACACAACCGATCTTCTTGGCAAATTCATAGGTTGTCTTGACGGGGTTCCTGTTCAGTGCCCAGGTCGATGTGGCAGCTCCACTCTGCATGAGAGTCCGCTGGAACAGTCCCTTGGAACCATCGTACAGAGCCTGATAGGCCACACTAGCTGACCCTGCCGACTCTCCCATCAACGTCACTCTGTTTGGATCTCCACCGAATGCGTGGATGTTCTTCTGCACCCATTGTAAAGCCATATGCTGATCCCAGAGACCATAGTTGCCTTTGGCAGTATCATCATCGGTGCTCAAGAATCCAAATGGTCCCAGTCGGTAACGGATCATCACCAGGACTATGTCCTTTGCTACAAGATTACCTTCTGGGAACGAAGATGGACTTCCAGTGATGAATCCTCCCCCGTGGATGTACACCATAACTGCATGATTAGACGACTCTGCAACAACTGGAGTGAACACATCTAACGTCAGACAATCTTCAGACGTTGCAACCCCGAATGATAAATCAAAGTTGGTGGGTTGTAGACAGGAAGGTCCTTGGATTGTTGCGTTGAAGACCTTGTCATGGATCCCTGGATGTTCCACGGGTTTCTGGAAGCGTCTGTTGCCGACTGGAGGTAGAGCGTAGGGGATGGAGTAGTACACATGGTAGGGGGACCAGCTGTCTGTCACTTCACTGCTTCCCTCGATCTGACCCCAGGGAGAATGGACAACTGGACTACCGTGAGTCACAGAGAAGAACAAGGTCAGTCCCAGGAGTATTCTGTTCAAACTGGCCATGCTGTGACATTAATGCCAAATGTACTTATCTTAAGTTAAGCATTATCAGTGACCTCCCAACGCTGAACTGTCTTATCTTTACTACCTTGGGCATTTGTACAGTTTTATTTACTTGGAAGCACTTTGACAGTCTATAAAATAAATTTTATGATGTTTCTGTTCATTTGGTCAAAGCAATTTTTAATCAAAACTTGTATCAATAAACAACAAGGAATAGACGACTTCAGTTATTAAACTTTTATTTTAACTTTTACTTTCAGCTATTGAACAAAGAGTTCCAACAAGTATTCAGAGTTATTTCTAATATATCACCTAACTTCCAACAGAGCTATCACAATGATTACAATTTCAAAATGATAAACACATAAATGGCAGTCAAGATAAATTTATAACCACGAAATTATCAAGCAAGATATTTTAAATTGGACAGATACGAGAACAGTATCATTATTTGCAAATCTATTCGCTCGCTTATTTCGCTAGAAGCTATAATGTAGCTCACTGGTAACAGAGGTAACGGGAAAGACATGTCTTAAGTATCCGCCAGAGGCAGAAGTAACGGAGAAAACATGTCTCAAGTACCCTCTTGATGGAGAGCTAAGTAATTTCTTGAGGGAGAGGTAACAGATAACTTAAATAATGCCTTAAATAACCACTTGAGGGAGAGGCAACGGGAATAACTTTAAGAAACCTCTTAAGGGAAAGGTAACGGGAAAAACTTTAAGTGACCACTTTAGGGAAACGTAACGGGGAATCATTTGAGGGAGACGTAACGGGAAAGACATGTCTTTAACTAACCACTTAAGTGAGAGATAACGAGACAGATATGTCTTAGGTAACCGCTTGAGGGAGAGGTAACGGGAAAGACATGTCCTTATTTGACCGCTTAAGGGAGAGGTAACGGGAAAGACATGTCCTTATTTGACCGTTTGATGGAGAGGTAACGGGAAAAACATGTCCTTATTTGACCGTTTGATGGAGAGGTAACGGGAAAAACATGTCTAAAGTAACCACTTGACGGAGAGAAAGCAAAGATTATGTAATTCATAAACAAATCCTGGATATTTCTCTCTTTTGCATTGCTCCCATATACCAATGACAAAATAAAGAAATTGTTAATTGTATTTTTTACTTTCACAGCTTTGCTAATTCATTCGCAACTGCACGTTAAATTGAAATATGAAATCGAAATGTTGTGATTCCATCAAATGAAAAAACTGAAACGGGCCCAGAAACAAATTTATTCAATAATTTCATCCCAAGTACATAGAAGCGACAGGAGGCATGCTCATCTCGTTACAGACGTCGTCCTTGCAGCAGTAGTGGCAGGAGAAGCTGAAGTTGTAGCTGATGGATGGATGGAAGCCGACACACTCGGGCTTCAGGGCTGATTGATGAAGCCATTGGCTGTTGCACTGGGTCTCAGAGGCGCAGCTGTGAAGTGGAGAAAATAGGTACTCATTCATAAAGTTCGTTTGTGACAGTCATCTTGAACAATTTGTACATCTTCACTTACGGAAGGGGGATAAATGAAAGGGGTGGATCTCCTGAACCCCAATTGGATGAACCACTGTCTGATATGAATGAGAATATAAATGGCGCCAAAAATGTTCAAAGGGCAAAAGCTGTTGTTTATAAGGATAATTGAAGAGATATACCATAAGAAAGATCACGTGGTGATCAACTGAATTCGTTAGATAAGCAAACGGTACCATTCGATCTTGAAGATGGTAAGAATGATTATTTATTTCCAATGAAAATTTCACCTGTTTTACCCGAATAAATACATGTTTTGTCGCCTCTCCAATACCAACTATTACATAACATATATACCCTCGAAGGTCGCGTTATGCCTGGCATTACCTTTTCGAATAAGACTTTCCCCCAGTTGGATGGTTGTCGATGGTTGTCATACAGAGTGGACTACTTTTAGGGCAACTGGAAATCTTTATGTGCTTCACCAGACAATCGTCGCCTTGACATTCGTGACATTGAGTCCCTTTGAACAGAAAATTGCCTAAACTTGACCACAGCTGCAGGCTTATTTCTTGGATATTTTACAGAACTGTAATGTACTGTTATCAGTGAACTACTTCCGGTTTTGAGGTTGAATCAATGGATATAGATGTCATGTCATGATATAATCTAAGTCAAACTCTTTTTACAAGCTTCATAACAAATCCATAGGATTGTAGGATATATCCAAATGATACTGCATTTAATGTTAAGGTATCGTATTTTCATTTATCTTTTAGCTGTCATATGTAAAGATTAGCAGGAGCTACCATCAGATCAAACCTGACAGTAAATGAAATTGATATTTCTGGCCCCCATCTATTCAAGGAGCACCAAACAGGCACGCGTGTTCATTTCAGAGTCTAATATTAAGGATTTAATAGCAATGGGGCGGCAATTTTGATGAATTTGCCATTTATCTGAGAATGAGTTATTTGATCTTTAAGATTATGATGCAATAGCTACGCACCTATAAAGTTTTTCATGATGTCCCCATTACAGTTTTCCTTGGAGCAGCAGGCTCCTTCCAGTACATTGGTCATCCCGTAGTCGCCCAACACACTCTGCTTGGAAACCGTGGCGCACTTCTGAATTTCAAAATTAATGGTTAATTTTATTTCATCATAAAGTTCCTTAATTTTTGAAAATGAATGTCATTCTCTAAACCTTGGTTGCAAAGAGAACAATAAATATATTCTTTCTTGATAGCAGCCCATGCGTTGATCATTAAACTGAGCATAACCTAGCGATAGTTTACATTCTTCTTAAATGATTAAAAGTTATCATTGATAAATACATTTCTACCTTGAGTAAAGGTTTTAAAGGTCCCGTATTATTCATATCGTGACCTTGAATCTAAAGTTGTATTCCAATCTTGACTGAACATATATTTTGCCCGAAGATGAAACTCATCAATATATCTATTTCCGTCTCCCTTTGTTTAGCACATCCATATGAAACCAAACCCATGACAAAATAATAAATTCCTAATATCGCTTGGCCATGTATTTTTCCAAAATTATTATTATTATTAAATATCACATTTGAGAGTTAATGCACAATGGAAACCTGCTACATTAACCATACACCATGCAATGTGTCTTTGAGTTTACCCAGAGGAACCTTTTGCAGGCCGATAGATGCACTCTCCCTATACAAACGAGACGTTGAAGACCCCGTATTTCAGAACCATATAATAAAAGGGGTTGTATCTTAAAAATACATTTGGGGACATGGTTCCAACTTCGTTAAAACTGATACAACTTATAATAAAGCCTTTCACGACTTAAAACTTAATTCAATGCGCATGTATCTATATTTAGTCTGTGTGAAAAAAAAATCCTAAATAAGAATGATTGGATATTTTTTATCAATTCTCTAGCAACCACAGGGCCGCCCTTCTAAATATTACAATTTCTGTTTTACCTAGGTTAACTGACAATATCTATTCTTGTGTGTACTTCTCCAAGATATCTAATTGTTTATGTAAACCGAGTATACAGTGTCAGAGACTAAAATTACATCGTCAGCAAAGAAAAGCACGAGCATTTCTTAGAAAATGTGATACAGCTCAGCAGAGGTGTTATACTGTGGCCAAGATACGACTTAAAAGACTTACTGACTGTTTGATGCACCCAGCGTGGAAGTATATATCCTTATTCAGAATCTGCAGCATCAGCTTCTGACCGTAGCAAACCTTGACAGAATAGAAAATGTGGACCGTATTATTATCCTGCTTATAAATCAAGAGATAGTTTTTTCGGTAAATCTTTTTTATCTATGATAAAAATATCTTATTTCCAAGCTTTTGGAAAACTGTCTTCTAAGGAAATGATCTTTAAGAAGGTACCTGTAAAGTAAATATACACGGCAAACGGTACATGTATTTGAATGGGGCGAGCAACTGGTGTTTCATTGGAAGGGAACGTCAAAGAGAGTATGTAAGATAAATAAACTACTCTTCAGAATTTACTGCTGTTCAGATATCATCCTTTGCCTTATTTCCTGTAGCTGGTACCCTTTTGTGAGGATAATATCATTTGTCAGAATAAAATTTACCGTTGAATAAGTTTCAGATTTAACATGTATTTAAAATCTTTAAAAGGGTTCCTGTCCACGACGATCTGACTGAATCCCTTTAGTCGCATGTTATGACGTATCCTCAGCTTAAAGACCACAAGGCCTTCGGCGAGAGAAGCTAGGAGCAGGTACCTCCCGTGAATTATGCGTACAGCTTGATCGCTTGTAGCTGTCTCTTAAGTTATTATGGCTAGAATTCACCAAGGCTGATAACAGGACATGCAATTATCGGGGTTGTAGTCAGACCGTGTTGCAGACTCATTACTTGCCTCTCCGCCCCCACAGACCATAACACTTCGACAGTCCCATCTCCCATCTTGGAGAGAGCAGGTGTGACATTGGTTAACCAGTCGGGGAGCGTAGGTTGTAGTTGTCGCCCCTGATTTAAAACGGATAGAGATTATTTGAGCAAGTTGGCCAGGGTTCGAATCTAGGAAAATACACCCAATTTGTGACCTTGGCAAGGCACTGCATCCACCTTGCACTCCACATCATTTTACTGTTAAACCATTTAATTCAAGTGAGATTAATCGACCAATGTAAATTAATGGATTCTAGTAGCTTAAAGGGGCAGTAGCACGTTTTTAGGGGGAATATAAGGTGATGTCAGAAAAATGAAAATAAATGGTTCCAATCTAATGACAATGTATTAAAACTAAATGAAGCAGTAATAAATCAAATATATAATGTAAAGTTAAGCCATGGGATTCCTTTTCCTGAACAAAATGAATTAAAGGTGTTCACACAAAAATGGCTGCCAATGGATTTTATGTGTGTCTTTATAATTTGTTCTCTGACTATGGATGATCGGTTTGTGTAATGAGATTTTTGACACTATCAAAGTAATACATTTAGCATTAACTAACAATTATCAGTGAAAAATTGAAAATATAAAATTCTCAAAAAACGTGCTACTGCCCCTTTAATTGATAAGTCGGTTAAAGGAACCTGATATTACCTTAAGCGCATTATCCTGCAATTGTAAATAATTATTTCCTGTTTTACAAATTGACTCTCACAGGAGGTTAACGACACAAAAATGAACACAAGGAATTTTTTTTAGATAATTTGATTTAATATTCGTCCAGTTATTAGCAATACCCAAGACGGATCATTTTTACTTAGATTGGTTCGGTAGTTCGTAAAGACTTTACTTTGATGAAAATCCTTTAAGTAATAACATTATCATACCCCAACATGCATGTCCATAACGTCGTTCTGCTGAATAAGCTTCAAGAGCATAGCATTGCAGCCAAACTTTACTGAGTGTAGAACAGTTCTCTACTGCAGGCAAACTTGCTGAGCCCCTGGCGGGATGCGATCCCGGGACCTCTAAATCTGAAGCCAAACGCGCTAACCACTGCGCTATCCTGCCAATTAGGCTATGCGAATTCATTCGTTATAGCGAATGTTGAAAGGTGTTCCCCGCCGCAAGGTGTTTAGACTCAATTCTAGTGATTTTCTTTCTACAAGATACATATGGTATATTTGAATATTAATTGAGTAAAATGGGAAGAAAAAGCGTTTAAAACATGCTACTCTCCTTTTAATAGGGCACTTCTTAAATTATGTTGTTGGAACTTACTAGTGAAGATTGCCGGATCATTACAGTTGGGAGTGTAGCAGCAGGTGGCGTCAGCTACCTTGATTCGATGATTATGTTGCTTAGCAATGTCGGCACACGTCTGTAAAGTGATAAATGATGAGACTGTCAGTTTTTGCCTTTGTTGCAGACCCTTTACTTTTCTGTGCTACTATAGGCCTAGTGCCCCTACAAGCACAGAAAACTCAAAGGTCAGCAGCAAGGCATCAAACTGACAGTTCGGAAAACTTTCGTTTTAGACTTTGAAGATGATAGTGAACAGAATTGGTATTACTTTAATAAAAAAAACTTAAACAACTTTTCTGCAAGACATAAAAAGCGAAACTCACAACCACTGGTTAAATCAAACCTTGAAACATTCCCTTAACTTCTACATGAGCTAAGGTTGATGCTTGTTGAAAACACCAGGGAGTCTCTATGATTATTATGAGGTAACAACTTATCGCCAAAGATGCTGCACTCAAAGCACGGATATTAGCTGCCTCTAGTTTATTTTTCAGGAGTTGAATACTGTTTATCGAAAAACATGTTCAATAATCGTACTCCACAATACTTACATGGTAGTCTGTGCAGCCTCCAGCATAACGTTCATGGTTTCCGCGCTCGTCAGTAAGCTTCTGTATGTAACACACCTTTAATAAAAAATGTAAATATCAAACCAATATTTGAGGAAGACTATTTTAATACTATCGTTATTAGTTTTACTCCCTCTATATATATACTCTATATATCTACTTATCTGCTAAGGCACAAAGTTGAAATATTGGGCATTCCAGCTATAGATAGTTGCTATCAATTTATCTTTATTTTTTTCTTTACAGGGAATTTCAAATGAAGATATTTGGAAGGAGAGAAATAGTTGTTATGGATTGATCTAAATCTGTACGTCTTTGGAACGGCATATCTTACGGATATATATTTGCCATCAATCTTTCTAAATATTGCAGAGGAATATATGGATGGCAACTTCTTTATTCACTGTATGCGACGTTTCGACACATACATATGTTACTACTTCATTACTCTTCCTCTGCTTGAGAATGACACAAAAATGTGTGTCTAAACGTCGTATACAAAGAACAAAGAATTTGTCATCCATATACTCCTCTGCGTTATTGTCATGCCAACTTCTAAAATGCCTCTCAAAGACGTTGTTTCTAATGCTACGTTGTTAGGAGGATATAACATATTGGGATAGTTGCTATTTGTTTATCTAAACTTTATGCAATGAGGGATAGTTGCCATCAATATACCTACATCTACGTTGTTAGTATGGAATACCCTATGGGGATAGTTGCCATCAATATACCTACATCTACGTTGTTAGCATGGAATACCCTATGGGGATAGTTGCCATCAATATACCTACATCTACGTTGTTAGCATGGAATACCCTATGGGGATAGTTGCCATCAATATACCTACATCTACGTTGTCCATATTGTAGTATTTGTAATCATATTTTTAGACTGCTCATAAAAAATGAGAAAAAACAACAAATATCTAGGATTTATGTTTGGCCGTTTTGTTTAAACATTTATTATTGGATTACATTACTTTATTCTGTCGCTTTAATTCTAATAAAAAACGATTAAATCAGTTTCGTTCAAAATAAGCAGTGTTTTCAAAGGACTTTTTGACATTGACATAGCACAAAATGCACGTGCAAAGCATTCTTCGAGGTGTAAGGTTTTACAAATTACAAGTCACGTGGTTGATACCGTATTTTGATCCTTTAAATTTATCACAAGTTAAAAGGTGTAACACTGTAAATATCAGTTATGAATGTTTGTATGCATTTTAAATTGGAATCAAGTGCAATTGGATATCATAATGCTTTAGGATCGACCTTTTTTTTACCGAAATCTGAACTTCAATCAATAGATCGTTTAACATAGCCTTCACTTCTATCTGGCCCGTTAGAGTAGTGGTTATATATAGAGTGCTTGCTTACGGTTCAGAGGGTTGAGGGTTCGAATCCCGCACTTTGGAAGCATTGAAACTTTGTAAATTTTTTCAAGATAGTATGGACTTTGGGGTTAGGTTAAACAATGAACATTGGAATATAAAACCCTTTGACTTTGAAATATAAAAACCTTCCAACCCCCGAGTAGGTCTTACAAATGAATATAAAAACCTTCCGACCCCCGAGTAGGCCTTACATGTGAATATAATGCCCTGACTTCCCAATGTAAACCCTCCTTGGAGGTTATTGCGAGAAAACAAGAGACCTCCAAAACAATAGACGAAATCCCCGATAGGTTTCTAATAGGGAATACCATATGCTGATAGCTGCAACTAAAGTATCTAAACCTACGTTGTTAGGGGGACAGGTTCTTTGTCTGGTGCAGTGTGCCCCCAACAGGTGTGTTTCACAGGTGTAACATTGGTTTACATGATGAACTGTTGCACCTAAAACATAATAATCTTCTCAATACAATTTTAATGACAAAGAAAGGGTATACGGAAACACGAGTTAATACTAAGTTATTGAGTGGCAAAACTAATCTATAAAAGCATTTGTTGACTGAATGGTGTCATTCAAGAGTGATGACGTCACACTGTTATCGATCTATCGTCTTTCAACAAGAACACAAATTTCTCATTTATTCAGATGAATATGGTTAATGCATAAGAAGAGACAGTTCTCTGGTAGATGTGCTGCTAAAAATTATATGTAAGCTCTGTCCTTATGGGAGATTCAACTGTTGGATTACTTGTACCTAATCCTTTATTATGCATAAATATGTTTGAATAATAAATGTTATGTCTGTACTTTCTGACATTAATCATCTCTTGACTTGAATTCCAATCTAATTATCATTAAGATGCAAACGAATGTTTTTAAAATTTGATAATGTTTTTTTACAACGAGAAATGTACTTTTTAAACTTACCATTCCCAACAATTATTAAAACCGCTGCATCAAGAAGCAGAACTGAAAATAAAGTGTAAAATCCATTCATTTCACATGTGCAAACGAACATAAGCAAATAAAATCTTAACTTAAGAAAGGAAAATGCATGCAAGTGTAGCCTACTCAGGGGCAAAAGATACGATACCATATAAAATGCATGATAGCTTAAGCTATGAGTGATAGTTACGATAGGAGTAGTTTTTTCATGTGTTCAAGAGCCCACTGAAGCCAAGTTTTTAATTTCAAATTCATAAAATTTATACATTTCATAATTTATTTATTGCAATTACAAAGATTATGTCCAAAAGTCACATTGAAAACTGTTTTAAGACCCCTTGTGTATTTGAACAGTTATACATACAAATATCATACTCTGATGTACATCTTCACAACGTATGTGCCTATCACAGGGATTCGTAGTCGAACTTCATTTGCGACAGGATTTTGCGGTGTACTCTTTTGAAAAGTTGGTTTCGGTTCTTTTGCCCCTGAGTGCATTCGACTACGTCCGGATATGTTGCTTTTACTTTTGTCCAACTATTTATGTCATTTTTTTATATAGTAAGCAAAAGGCAATCATCTGCAATAACCCTCAATGTTTTATGCCGCCCAAGATGAATATAAATAAATATATTTATTACCTACAAGGGTCTAAATATCAGCTATATATCTCGCTCGGGAAATACTAATATATAGCCACTCGTGTCGTAAACATAGTATGTCATAGACGGTTTGGTGCCAAAGTGCCTACATCCCATTGTGCCTACATCCCAATGTGCCTACAGAAACTGTGTAGGCACTTTGGGAACTGAAAATACACCCCTTCTCAGAAAGTGGGTATGACCCGTAGATCAACCTAAGCAGATGTAAGGAGATTAGAATATTAACAAAACGTAGTCAGTTCTACTGCTTAGATGTTCTGATGAGTTAAAGTGGTTAAGACACTGATTAGCTGTGTTAAGAAAACGTTGAGTAAAGAGCTTATCTTTCAAAATAAAACATAATGTTTTGATAAGTTATGTTAGATTGTTTAATTCTGCTCCCCACATAATGAGAAGAGAGCTTTGCTTTATAAAAAAACCACATAATAATGAAATGTAAAGAAGAAATGTTTTGATAATGAGGCAGTGGGGCTCTCCTCAGATAAACAGTCATATACTGAAACAACTTCTCAGATTTGGTACTGTCATCGTAGCAGGTATATAAGGTTCAGAATATCAAATATGATCATGCTAAAATGGCAAACGTCATCAGAGCAGAGTTCGTCACCTCGCAGCAAGGAGGACAGCAAATTCTACATAGCGGTTTTAGATACCGCCTGAACGTCAGAAGACAGGTTGCTACACACTGGAAGTGTGTCGTCAAAGGATGCAAGGGACGTTGTAGTACCATAGGGGACAACATATCCACGCTGAAGGAGGACCACACCCATCTTCCGGAGAACGAGGACCAGACCCGTCTTCTCAGCCGACTTAGACAGCGTGTCTGCCACAACATCAACCCTGTTCAACAAATTTACAACGACGAGATAGGCGAGATGGACGTCGATGCTGCCCCGACTGTTGCCACTTTCCCGAGTGTGAAGTCAGCCTTGTACCGCCATCGCAGAAAGGTTCTCCCACCTTTACCAAAGACACGCAGTGACGTCAACTTAGAAGGATCTTGGACAGAAACCACAGATGGACGAGAGTTTCTTTCCATTGTTGACGTTGAAGAGGACAAGATTTTAGTGTTTGCAACTACAGAGATGCTGGAGATCCTATCATAATCTGACACTATATTCATGGACGGTACCTTCTTCGTGTGTCCTGTTCTCTGGCTGCAGCTGTACACTGTGCACTGTCTTGTAGAGGGGAAGATGTTCCCTGTTGCCTTCTGTCTCCTACCTAATAAGACCCGTGCGACGTATACCAGATTGTTTACCCTGCTGAAAGAAGAGGTTTCTACACGACTCGGTGTTGAACTGTCTCCAGACACTGTGCAGACTGACTTTGAGTGTGCCGCAATCAGAGCCGTAGAGGACGTCTTCCCAGGAGCTGACATCAGAGGATGTTTTTTTCATTACAGCCAAGCACTGTGGCGACATGTCTCCGAGAAAGGTCTTGCTCCAGAGTACCGTGAAGATCAACGTGTACAGTCGCATGTGAGAAGAGCTGTTGCTCTGCCACTATTGCCAGCTGACATCGTCCAGGACGTATGGGTTGAAGTCATGGAGTCTGGACCAGATGGCGACAAGATCCAAGTCTTCAACGACTACATGACTTCAACATGGGTAGACTTTGACGCCCGCTTCCCTGTGAGAATGAGGAATCAGCACGACAACACTGGACCAAGGACAAACAATCATTTGGAAGGATATCACAACGGGTTGAAAAAAAGAGTCAAGAAGTCTCATCCCAACATCTACGAACTAATCGGGGAACTAAAGAAAATGGAGAGGGAAGAGCGTGCCCTAAGGAGGCAGTTAGAACACGGTGGTACCAGACGTCAGCGGTAAAGGGTATATAGAGACTTGGACACCAAGATCCAGAGACTGAAGAACCAGCTGTCCACAGGGATGAAGACACCGCTGCAGTTTGTTGATGCTGTGGGGCACCTAGTCAAATTGCAATGACATTGATTTCAAATACTTAAGTGCAGTCAGATGTATCAGTGTGTCTTCTTCAAAGAAGCATGAAATGTCATGAAATGTATGAAGTGAAGTAATATGTATCTGTTACTGTTTATTGTTATGAATTAAATTATCAAACCTCTCAAACCCATCAAAATTCTTTTTACTTATTTCAAGTGGAATAGTCCATTATCAAATAGGTTGGATGAACCCAATACACAAACCACCCATGCATGTCTCTGTTTTGATAGCAGTGTAGGCACATTGGGATGTAGGCACATTGGGAACAGGCCTCATAGACACTCATATAATATCCTCTCTATATATAAAATATTTTAATAGTTTGACATGAAATATCATTCTTTATTACCTACGAGGGCAGTCATACCGGGGTTCATATTTTTCATATGTTGCCCTAGGGCAAAATATCACTTTTTCATTGTGACATCACGTGAAAACCAGTGCTTTGATGTCACGGTTAACCTATGACGTCACAATCTATACGGGTCGGCGGTCGGTCCGCCTATGCTGAGAAGTGGGTTTTGAGTATTTTTTAAAATTCGGGACTACGGTAGTAAACAGAATAATATTTTGCCCATGACACCCTATGTTTACGACACTTGTGCCGAAATTTCAGTATATCCCTCGCTCTCGCTCGGGAAATATTGATATTTAGGCACTCGTGTCGTAAACATAGTATGTCATGGACACTCATATAATATCCTCTATTTCTTTATCGCAAAATGTTTTGCTGACAGTATCTTTTTGTTCAAGAAAACGACAGCGATTCAAACGTATATGTTAACCTTTACATCTGAAGTTATGTCCATTTTAATGGCAATATAGCACATTAAGATAATCAACAATGATAGATTATTGACATTAATGTCGTTACTTTCTATGACAAGAATATATTATGCTTTGACCTACATTGAATGTTCAAGTCACGATATTAATAAACCTCAATCTGCAAACGGCTTTCTTATCAAGTCCATGTGGGGCAGTGCCGCAGTGAACCAAATACTATTTTTTTATTGGTTATGGTTATTCACTACGATATATTTTATACAAAACCGAGATAGTTTGATATGGATACATGTTACAATAGCAACATTTCAACCGCAAAATGATCCACAAAGCATTTCATCGAATGACAATTTCATGGCGCAGAATGCAAGTAAAAAGCAAACAAATCGAAAAACCAAAACAAAGAAATTGAAACAAAAGAACAGTTGCTTATTATCTTACCTAAGTATGACAACCAAGCTGAGGTTATGTAACAGAGAAGCGACAAAGACGTTTCAGTTGCAAACCTATTTAAGAATAAATACATCTAAAAACCTACCTATTTGAAAATACATCGTTGGTTTACCCTTTTGAACCAAGTTGACAATTCTAGATAATAAGGTCACCTGTACACTCGCCCTGGGTTGCCAGTTTGTTCCAAAACCGTTATCAGGTGCTTTTATTCTTACATAGTGCTGAATAATTGCTTACGGAAACATATATACTTCATATCCATATAGTGTAGTTTTATTCACTTGTTTAAATCATGTCTTATATGTAAAGAGGTAAATAGTTTTCTATTCACGTTATTAAGAATTTGATTTCAAAAGAAACGCAATAGTGATTATAAGAATGTTGATCTTGGGTCACAACGGTATTTCGATACAGCTATATATTTTCTTCCGAAACGTCATATTGTTTACTTTCCCTACATTTGAGCATTCATCGGAGCACATGTCTTGCCTTTGGATGGGTTCCGGCAAATCATTTGAGACAAGTGTGTGTCCGTGAGTTACCAATGGTTCGCAATGGCTTTCTCAACCACCAGATTTTAATATAGATGTTTTTGCTGTATTTATAGATTTGAAATAGGCATTTGACCTCGTGAAGAGAAACAAATGATCATACCCTCATTTAACAAAGGGTGTTCACTGTAAGATGTTTTGTATATTGAAGAATATGTATGTTCAAATTTCTGCTTGTGTTAAGAGTTGGTACCGCCGGGGTTCGTTAGGGTTGCATTCTTAGCCCTTTACTTTTTTTTAATCAATGAGTTAATTGAAGAATTCAAGACCTTCGGATTGAGAGGTGTATATGTGAGAGACGGATCCGATGACATCCTATTCATATTGTTTGCTGATGATGTAACGTTATCAGATAACACTGTTAATGGTTTAAGAAAAATATTATTCACTAAATAGCTAAAGGGATAAATTTAGATCTACCGGTAAATCATTCATTGTCGTATAAAGAAATGCTGGTTATCTTAATTAGAACGAGAATTGAAAGTATAATGGAGATGAATTTCATTTTTAATTGTTTGTCCATGCTATGAAGTAAGTACAAAACTGCTGTTACCAAGTCATGTTCATACCCACCCAACATTTAATTTGCTAATGGCTTAAAAAACTATCGAATACCTTAAACATCTTGCAGATTTCCTGAAACGTAATCTACCTATGCAATATACCATCTTGATGTCCATCTCTGATTTTATGTGTAATACATTTTTCATGATAAGGTTACTTTGATTTTAACACTTACATACCGATCATTATTCAAGGATAGGAATGAGTAATTGATTGATTTTTTCGGTTCTACAGAGCTAGTAGTTTTACTAGCTAGTATAATTTTTCCGCCTTATATCGCTAATGTTTGGCCTGACAAGTGTCTTCTTTCAGAGCGTATATTTGTGACAAGAACATGAATGATTGTGTGTTGGATCGTGTCATTAAGATGGCCATCTTTAATCGTTTACTTTATCGGTTAATTTTATCATGAAATAGAAATACTTTCTTTCAATAATATTAACCTCGCCCAAAACAGACACAAAATTGTACTGACTCCCATGAACCAACGAAAAACGATAGAATTTTTAGATGTAGTACTCCGTAACAATCCAAACTTATTCGAAACAAACACAAAAAGTTAACGTTGAAATAAAAAAAAAATTGTTTTTATTTAGTGTTTTCGGCGTTCCTCTATACTATCTACATACATAGACTGTAATTAATTTATTTAAAATGAGAAATACTTGCTGAGGGAATCTGTTAAAGCGCAAACTCAAGTTAATGTACAGTTTCTCGGTCAGTCCCTTCATCAACAGTTGATACAACTTAATTTAAAACTTGTTTGACTTACTAAGTCGTTAGACAATCATTGTAACGGTATGGTCCAGATTTAACTGTGAATACTCTCAGTTGTGTTGTCTACTTGTTATAAGTATTCTCAAAACATATTATCACCACTCAGGTGAGGTTATAGGGGATATTGGGTTTAACGCCGCTTTCAAGTTTTTTTCACTTTATGACTGCAGAGAAACACCATTGTTGCTATGCATAGCGACGAAACCTACGAACCTAGGCTGGAACAAGCGAACCATTGGTGGTTCTGCGCTGAATATCACCACTGAAAGGAACTGGTAAATTATTACATCTTAAATATTGTCAAAAAACATTTATCATGAACTTGCTTTTTAAATATGGAAGACACATATTATACAACACAGGCCTACATGCTGACTCTACTTATCTTGTTATCTACTGTATGCGTGCACTTGCCACTATTACGCCTACTGCCAAACGGAATGCTTTTCAGAACCGTTCTTCTCCGTAAGTAACCTTCACTGCATAATAGAACCATGAATTATTCTTAGCTTGCGAGTGTAACACTTTAAGTCACGTTGAGACCATTCGTACAAATAAACAAAATACAAAAATGTCCTTCTTCATAAATATAATAAACAAAATGCACAATCTTGTCAAAAGGAGCGAGTTTAGATATGCCTTTTGTTATAACTTAGATTTAATAGTCATCAGTTGTTTTGGGAGTCATAACACTTTCTTTCGTATCAAAAACTCTCAAACCTTCAACATTTCGTCAATATAACTAAGTAACTTAGGTATTATTATGAACTAAGTAATAAAGATGATTTATCAACTGGAGATATTGCGTTGCATTAAATTCCAATGAACTGCGACATGAGCGAGTCTTTCTTCAGCAAGATTTTGCAAATCGTTTGAGGAAGCATCTAGCTAGAACCTGAACGGAAGCAATCATGTTTCATGCAGCAGCAATGGCACTACTCCATCTGTGAAATAAGTCAAGTCTTTTTTAATTTGACATCTCTCACTTCAGTCGTAGGTAGGTCAAATACACAAAATACTAGGGACTCAATATAAAGTTAAATTAAATGAAAATAAACCTATTTCCAGCGCACAAATGCATGTTAGAGTAGCTTTTTATATACTCTATTCTGGTAAGGCCTAAATACAGAACATGTCATTCCCAGTTAGACCAAAATAAGAAAGTCTATTGGTCATTCGGGTTGAGATGGAAAAAAATCGTGTCAACATTGGAAACGTTATTGGATAACTTGAACTCATATCATTGTGAGTTCAATTACAATATAGTATACCATATAGCATGTTTTGTCTAGGGTCAACAAATGTAATGATGATTTGACATATTGTAATGGTAATTTAGAGACGATGAAAGTCTGACTACTAAAAGGAACAAAATAATGAAGTATGTTTTTCTTTGAATCACTGTCTCTTTGAATTTATTCAACTTTTAGAAATTAAAGTTATAAAACGTTTTGTCCCAAAAATCTTGCTGTTCTTCAGTTTACAACCTCAAAATGTCCTTCAAAAAGTCATATAGAAAATTGAGGACATCAGACACATAATTTGATAACTAGACCGATGAATAAAGGTTCTTGAGAGGTTGCTATGAACATGAATGTTGTTTATCGTTTCAGTCCTGGTCCAAAGCAGTGTATGTCTATTCATAAATGAATTCGGTGAGTGCACATTTGATTAGAAAGAACCTTAATATTTGATTAAAAATCTGCCCGTTCTGTTTCACTTAGAGCAAACATCAACTTAGGCAGTATATGCAAAGACAGACAAATATTTTTATATTTCATGACCTAGATTTTCGAAGTCCTGAAGCAATGACATATATGTGTGGTTCATGCGAATTTTTATGAGAGTTTTGACAATATAACTCATTAGCTATCAGAAACAGTAAATATATGAACGAAATGAGGTGAGGTGAGGTGATGTGGGGTTTATCGCCGCTTTCAAGAGTATTTCACTTATGCTGCTAGTATTATTGCAGGGAGAAAGCCCGCAACACTATTAAGGCTATGGATTGCGATGAAACCTGCGAGCATCGACTGGAACTAGCAACCATTAGTGGTACTGCACTGAAATTCAGTGTAGCATTGCACCAAACCTTGACTGCGTGTAGAACAGTTCTCTGCTGCAGATAAAGTTGCCGACCCCCTGGCGGGATTCGAACCTAGGACCTCCTGATCCGAAACCGAACCCGCTAACCACTGAAAGAAATGAAGAAATGGAATTGTTTCAAAGAAACATTTAATATATAAATATCTAATCACTATTGTTGATTGTTTAATATGATATATAAGGAACATCAAACTCATTTTAGATAACAAAGAAAGTATAGGTCTGTGTGTCTTACTGTTAGGAAACCAAATCCCCATGATATAATTGAATAACTCATGGATACATACGAAATTTACAAAATATTAGAGAATTATGGAATGAAAAGAACGCGAAATTTGCTTGAGAGTAATAATTGTTAACTCTGACTCTAATCTGTTCACCATAAAAAAAATATATTAGAGAGAATACTCTAGGCAAAGCGCTCCCTCACTTCGGCCCTTAGAGAGAGCATTCGATATGTGCATCATAGAAAAGTATTATAGCAATACAATACTGTATATTACAAATTTCTTCATTCAATAGATACTTGATACCAATTTATGTCATTGGTGCACTAGGGCTCATGGTTGCATTTTGTATCTCTATGAAATAATTGAATAATATGACATATTCCTTCCTTTTACCAAAAAGCCGTTTTTTCAACTCTTTCAAGGGTACGCCTTTAACTCACGCAAACGATTCAAGCGTCACCAAGGCAAAGGGTCACATCGTTTCTCAGCGTTTGCTTTCATTGGTTGACAATGACAAATCACGCCATCTGTTGATCGTTAAGGGGAATAACTCTGCCCCGACGACGGACTTTGCCTATGTCTCCCCTACAAACATATTCTGACTTGTCGATCAACGCTTTGTGTACCATTGAAACTCTACTACTCTACTAACTCTTGTACTCAGCGTGCATCATTACATTGTAAGAAATATGACATGTGCGTTTCCGTTTATGAAGAGTATATTATGAAGATTCTAAATAACTTTATTTGTATTTCAGACTCACTGGAACATCAACAACGATCAGGTTTGTGAAAACTTCTCAGATTGTCTACTAGGTAACGTCCTCAGCAATGGTTTCATAATTGTAGCAACACGCCATTATTGGGATACTCCGTTCTTTTTTGACAAATCACCTCACATATTAATGTATTGAATCCAAAATGCCTGAGTATACATTTAAAGGGGCAGTAGCACGTATTTAGGGGGAATATAAGGTGATGTCAGGAAATTGAAAATTATTGGTTCCAAATGAAAGACAATGTATTTAAACTAAATAGAACAGTAATGATTCAAATATATAACGTAACGTTTATCCATGCGGTTCCTTTTTCTTACACAAAATGAATTTAAGGTGTTCACAGAAAATGGCCGCCAATGAATTTAATGAGAATCTTCATACTTTGTCCTCTGACTATGGATGATTGGCTTGTGTAATAATATTTTTTTTCACTGTCAAAATAATACATTTAGCATTAACTTATAATTATCAGTGGAAATTTTAAAATATAAAATTATCAAAAAACGTGATACTGCCCCTTTAAATGACAAACAATTAAAACTGTCTTGTAAATACCGGAATAACGCGTCGAAATTACATAAATTCTTAATATATCACTTATCAAACACTGTGGACACCAGAGCAAATTTTGATCTGTTAATCAAGTTTTGGTTCGTTCAAAAGACATAGGAAGCGAAGCGAGGCAGTTGTATTTAGGTCAAATCTTCTAAAACAAAACGACTGTGATGCGTCGCACATGTACGAATTGTTACCTTATCATGATAATCTAAAACATTAACATTTTTTATCAGTGTTGTAGTGGTCAATTTCTGTTACATGAAATTCGGTTAAAGATAACTCTCTCAAATGTAACAAGTTTGTGATGTGGGTGACATTCATTGTGGCACTTTATCCACATTGCACTCAGTCTAGAAAGCAGATGAATATAAGCAGACTTTTACTCTTATTATCATTATTATGATATTGTAACAGAAAGTTTATGGCATGTAAGTACGAGTGCTTTTTTCTCACTGATTGAATACCTGGCAATTGATTATTCTTTAAAAGTCAAATTAAAGGTTGTTTATTATCCGTACCTGACAAACAAAGCTTTCAAACACGTGTTCAAGTATGCTTAAATTATGATGTGGATACCATTAACTTGTGGACAATCTATTTATACATGTAATTTAACTGTCATGTTGTAATTAAATTGAATAACAGTATTTTCCATCATATTAAAAATAAACCTTTACAACCCCCATACAATACGATGGTTACAATACGAACGTTGTAGCATGCGTAACTGTACAGAGGTTTCAGACACATGTTCATTTATGCTTAAAGGGTTAGTTGGGTGGGGTTACCGTAAGCTTGTTGACAATCTATCTATTCGTGTTATCTATTTTTGTCCCGTTAAACCAAATTAGGGCTTTTTACATCATACCGACATAGCCCTTTCAACGGGTAATACGATTTAAATAACAGATGCAGTATTCCTTCGTTTTTTTCTTTTCTAAGTACTTAGTCCTACAATTCTGTCTTGTCCAGTTTGTTATCTTCTATACCATCGAAATGTACACTATTGTAAACAGCTCCTAAGTTGGAGAATTTGTCCCATAACCTATTCATTATGAATAAGATATGTTTAAACCAAACCTTTCTACCCCAAGAAACCAATCACAAATACCTTGACTTCTGGTTGTAATAGTGAAAGGGTTTAAAGGGGCAGTAGCACGTTTTTAGGAGGAATATAAGGTGATGTCAGGTAAGCAAAAATAAATAGTTCCAATTGAAAGAAAATGTATTTAAACTAAATGAAGCGGTAATAAATCAAATATATAATGTAAAGTTCGGCCATGCGATTCCCTTTTCTACACAAAATGAATTAAAGGTGTTCACACAAAAATGGCTGCCAATGGACTTTATGTGAACCTATAATTTGTTTTTTTTTGGTTTTGTTTTTTGTTTTTTTGTTTTTTTATTCCTCAAACCCTGTAACAATCAAAACTCAGCAGCCAGGGGACTGCCAAGTCGACAGACTTAAATGAAATCAAATTCAGTCTGGGTTACAAGGAAAACAATAAAATACAGACAGAAACTTTCACACACCATTCACACCAATACTAGATCAATGTCAAAAAGTTAGACATTAATGATTCAGTCGTCTTTGAATAAACAATGGTACATAACCCACTTGGCATAAAATTCTTTTTTGCAACATTTTTCTATATAATATCTCAATCTCAACTCATTTTTAAAATGAGTAAAACTTGGTAGTGAGGAGTTCAGCTTGCATTTGTACAAGTAGTATTTACCTAATAGAATGAATAAATCAAAAACAGTATCAGTGAAAACATTTTTTTTACAGCCAAAGATTATCAATTCCAAAGAGAGTTTAAGGTTATGGATGTGATTACAGTTTTCAGTTAACCAAGAAAGAAATATTGACCGAAATACTTGTACGAATTCGCAATCCCAGAACAAGTGACAAATGGATTCCCGTTCTTCATTACAGAAAGTACATAGATCAGAGTCTTTAATTCTAATTTTTGTAAGAAATATATTTGTAGTTAAAATTCTATGGAGTATCCTGTACTGAAACCATATTAATTTAGTATCTTGTGTTGTTTTAAATGGTTTTAAAAAGATACAATTCCAATCAAGATCACCATTACATTCTTCTTGCCTTTGGACTGATCTCTTGGTTTCCTATCTGAAGAACACAAGATGTAGTAATAGGCTTTTGAGCCTTTTTTAACTGAAAGTAGCAAGCGAGTAATTGGTGGGCTTACAGAACAATGTCCAGTGTCTTCTTTCAGTATTGACAAACCCGCAAAATATTTTCTTATAGCACAAACCACACCATAATACTGTAAAAAAGATACATTAAATACATCGAGAGACAGATAATCACCATGGTCATTAACAAGATCACTAATTTGAGTAATACCTTTGGAAAACCAACTTTCATAAAAGACTGTTTTCTTACTAACAAGAATGTTGCTATTATAAAATATATGCTCAGACAAAAAGTCTTGAAAGTTAACAGGTTTGATTTTCCTTGAGAAGTCCAAAAAAGCATTAAAACAGTCAATCCAGAAGGGATTGTCAAGGTTACAAACAATATTCTTCAAAAACTCGTTGCCATATTTGTCAAATTCAATATATTTAGAATAAATGGCACATAAAATACATTTCCATTTGGGATCTTAAGTGACCAACTTTCTGATCCATGTCACTTTGAAGGCTTTAACATATTCAAATATATTGATCATACCCAATCCACCTTCTTTAACTGATTTACATAGCGTTTCTCGTTTTATTCTATCAGGTTTTTGATTCCAAACAAACTTGAACAACAGTTGGTTAAGTTCTTTGAGGAAAGTTCCAGGAGGATTAGGTATTAGATTATATTTTCTTGCTGTGTGTGGAGATACTGGCAGGCATGGTGCGTGAAAACAAGAATATCAAAGGCATTTGTGTTAATAATACAGTGTATTTAGTTTCACAATATGCAAATGATACTGATTTTCTTCTTGATGGGAGTAAGGAGTCTCTTGAAGCTGTTATTGAATCTCTGGATATTTTTGCTAGTATGTCTGGTTTAAATATTAATTATGATAAATCACAGGTGATATGGATTGGAAGTAAGAAAAACAGTACTATAAGATACCTATCTCAGTTTAGACTCAAATGGAACCCCTCAACATTCAAGGTGTTGGGTGTTACTTTTAGCACAAATATTTCAGATATTGTTCAGCTGAATTTTAGGTCTAAGCTTTTTGAACTTAAACAAATAATGAATAAATGGGTAAACAGAATTTTAACCCCAATTGGAAAGATTGCATTGATAAAATCGTTATTAATTTCTAAACTGAATTATCTCTTTTTAACTTTATCCTTATAATTTGTTCTCTGACAATGAATGATTGACTTGTGTAATGAGATTTTAACACTATCAAAGAAATACATTTAGCATTAACATTCAATTATCAGGGAAAAATTGAAAATATAAAATTTGAAAAATACGTGCCACTCTCCCTTTAAAGAAAGACCGGAGATTCAGCACTTACTCATGTACTGTTTGGATGTTATTGTGTTGCAGGTGTGTTACGGTGTGTGAAGTGTGTGCAGTCGACACTAGGTCTATATGACTGCGACCATCACACAACCTGCAAGCATGGAGAGGTGGGTCTTAAAGCGGCAGTAGCACGTATTTGAGGGAATGTAAGGTGATGTCAAGAATATGAATATAAATGGTTCCAATTGAAAGACATGAAGCAGCAATAAATCAAATATGTTATGTTAAGTTCAGGCATGCGATTCCGTTTTCTTACACAAAATGAATTAAATGTGTTCACACAAAAATGACAGCCAATGAAGTTTATGTGAAACCTCTTTGAGGAATAAAACACACAAACCTCTATCCTTTGGGCACGTGGATATCAAGATAATTTCCCGAATGTCGACAATTAACCATTTCCTCAACAGTGTTGAGTAATGAGAAGTATCTACAGAGTTTCAAATACGAAACCAGGGGAACAGATAAACTGTGACAAAATCACTCTTTGTAAATCAATTCACTTTGGTTATGTCGGGGTTTGTAATCATAGGACATCAACATACCATGACTTCATTGAGTTCACCGATCAAGTTACCTATTAATAGTTTTAGATGTTATACATTGAAATGATTTTATTTCATTTATTCTTGATCACTTTCAATCTATTACGGTTGCAGGTTTGTTTTATTCAGAAGTACAACCTGCTTATACTGCACACATTCTACCACGCAGGATGCGTTGACGCCAGTGTAAGTATTAATGCACATATTATAAAAAATAGAAATATTGGAAAAATGAATCCATGCAATACATGTTACAACATGTGATCAATACTATCAATCAATTTTTCAGATCTCAAAAAGAAAAACTCAACCTTATAATTTTATTCAATCAAGAAATAGATGATGTGAAGATAATTTGTATACAATTGTGTTTTGAAGAACCGAATCAACTACATTTGTCCGAGTTAAAATGGTATGTTTCCTTTTAATTTCTGCATGGGTAAGTGATATGAAAAACAATAACGCGCATATTTTTAAAAGAGATGAGCCTCAACAATTGGATATCAAAAATGGAAAAATGGCCTTATTCGTTTTTGCGTCCGCCCTAATCATATGATTAATGTGCGTCATTGATTAGTTTTAACGTCGTGGCAGTGATATTTCACACGTTCATGTGGTTTAAAGATAAGACTTTGTCTATGCGATATTCATAACGTAATATTGAAAGTGTACATATTTGGATGGTTCTTGACAATGTTTTAATAGATATTCATAACGGCAATATTTACTCGGTGTCATTGGCTTGATCTACGGTTAATTGACAACATGATAACGCACATCAACTTATGACAGTTTAGATTTTGTCACTTATTCTCATCCTTGGGAATGTAGCTCAAGACTCACCAAAAGCTTACAACATAAAATACAACAAAGGTCAGTTTGGCCTCTCAAAACTTTAATGGTTTTCTCGAAACATATCATGAAACAGAACTACCCTCATTTGATAAATACAATTGTTGAAAATGCAAATTACGACAGATATTGGCAACTGGCTGTTATTTTTACTCTTACACCACCCTAGTGTTACAATTGCCTCAACCTTGGGGTCAATTGTAACACTTTGGGTACCTTTATTCAAATAATAATAACTTGACAACTGCCAGTACAAAAACACAAATACACTAAGATAAAAAGCCAAGATGTCAATTAACATTGTTGTACCGTTTTATTCATCATCCAAGACACAGGCAATCAAGAAACATTCATTGACAATTATATGTATAACAACTTTTATTACAACTAGCACCGAATATAACTAGATGCTCCTTTGGAACGGTCTGTAAAACCGGATCAATAGATCCAGGTCCCAGTCGCCTAAACCCCCTCCCCCCTTCTCTCTCAATCATGCTTCGAACCAATAACTTTATTCATGACTTGTATTCATATAATGTTATGATTTTTTATTCTACCATATTATAAATTAATTGCAGAGATGCAACTCGGTCCATTCGAAAAGTTTCCACCATGACTACCCTCTAGAAGACCTGCGAGACGGCAGATGCTGTACCTCATACAGTTGCAACACACCTTCCATCTTCAAGCGTAAGATACTTTCTACATCGCAGATTTCTCTCGTTTTATTTATGGTAAATTACGCCAATAGCGTATGGAGGATGGAGGATGTTTAGAGTGAAATGTATAATTGTTGGATGGACTTAATTAATTAACAATTTGTTTATCTTTTTAGATAAAGATACATTCCATATGCCAACGGAATATCATAGACCAGCAACTACCCATAAACCAATGACAACACATAAACCAACGACAACAACAATACCAACGACAACACCTAAACCAACGACAACCACAATACCAACGACTACCACAATTCCAACGACTACCACAATACCAACGACTACCACAATTCCAACGACTACCCAGCAAGTAACACAAAAGCCAGGTACAAGAATAATGTTACTCTGGATATAGAAAAGAAACATACTATCCATTTGTATTAAACTTGTTATTGAAATAAGAACTGTCCAAAGGAAACGCTACCGTGTTTTTATATCATCACAATCATACAGATGATACCGGTTAAAGGGTCAGTAGCACATTGTTTGATAATTTTATATTTTAGATTTTTCACTGGTAATTGTACGATAATGCTAAATGTATTATTTTGATAGTGACAAAAATATCATTACACCAACCAATCTTCCGTAGTAAGAGGACAAAGTATGAAGACTCACATCAAATCCTTTGGCGGCCATTTTGTGTGAACACCTTTAATTCATTTTTTGAAAGAAAAAGGAATCGCATGGCTAAACTATATATACTACTATATTTGAATTATAATAAAAATAATATTACTGCTCCCTTAAGTTTAATTGCATTGTCGTTCAGTTGAACCATTAATTTTAATTTTCCTGACAACACCTTATATTCCCCCTGAAAACGTGCTACTGTCCCTTTAAAGTTGTTTTAAAATATATTCGATAAGCATATGTCTCGTGAAAAATAATACACAATTTCCTTCTCAAGGAAAAGTTACTTATGTGTTTGTAAATGTTCACATATATGTTGCATATATCATAATTTCAAAATTTCATTTGGACTGGTATTCGTATACCCTGTCCATCAATTACTCCTTAATCGTTCTTACGAAATTAAAATATGAATAAGAAATATATCAAAATGATACCATTTGCATCGTTGATGTGAATTTTTCCAACAATCTAGTCACTTTCTCAAAGTTTGTAAATTTGAGAAAGACAGTGCTTCGTTTTCAATATGGGTCTCATATGTATTCTAAAAGTATGTATGTTTTAAAGAGGCACTAGCACGTTTTTAGGGGGGATATAAGGTGATGTCAGGGAAATGAAAATAAATAGTTTCAAATGAAAAACAATGCATTTAAACTAAATGGAGCAGTAATAATTCAAATATATAATGTAAAGTTTAGCCGTGTTTCCTGTGGATAATTGGCTTGTTTAATGAGATTATTGACACTGTCAAAATAATATATTTAACATAACTTACAATCACCACTGATAATTTTAAAATATGAAATTATAAAAAAAACCCGTGCTACTGCCCCTTTAAAATAGAGAACAAATCCTGGAAACTATTGCAGCCCACCAGTGTATGGTATGTGCTGGACACGGGTGCGATGATACCATCCAAGTCACCAGCTGTTCCCCTGGCTTTCCTCTGTGCTTGACTACTGTGAGGAACGATGTTGTCGGCAACAAACTTTATGAGAAAAGGTATTGCAGAAAATAGATTTCATTGATGAGTATTATTTATGAGAATACGTTTACTAAGCAGCTTGAGAAAAGGTAATTGGTTATCTGAAAATCTAAATCGTTTGTGTTTACCAGAGATCGTTCGGGGTTCGACGGGTTTATCGCAACGACTTGAATATCTAACAGTATAATGTTTGAGGGGTGGGAACTTATTTGAAAAATGCATTATATACGTTTAAATGTTTGAAATTGAACCAAAAGAAAACCCAAAACGGCAAACACACAAATAACAATGACAAACACATAACAAAATATCCTTAACGATCTTTCCAGTCTAAGTAAACCTTCGCTCAATGATAGTCGTTATACTCCCACATTGAGTCTAGCGAGATACAGTTAGAGGTCGCGTCAGCCGACCTTTCGTCGACCTATGACCAACGTTATATGTGCGAAAGCAGACTATTGCGGCATGGTAAGCCGAGCCCTAATTGGTCAATTCGATAAGTCGGCTGACGCGAGCCCTTACTACACCTAGCTAGACTCAATATAGGAGAACAGCGAGTATTATTGAGGCTAGGTTTACTTAGACTGCGATCGTTCCTATTTTTAAGATGTGCCACAGCGTCAGAATGCCAGGACAAGTGGTTGGTGGAGACGACAGTGAAACAGGAATGTCTCGGCTTCCAGCCCAACACAACCTACCCCTTCAGCTTCAGTTGTACCTTCTGTTGTACCACTGATGGCTGTAACAGAGACAATATGCCTGCCGTGGATTCTCTGTACCTCTCATGAGAATGTGAATAAAGACTGGAATAATTCTTTTTGTGTCAATGTTGCTGTTAACGCGAACACTAGCTGCTTGAAGCAGAATGTCTGTGGCGAATATAACAAGAAAAGCCTTTAAGAATGGCATGGTTGATGCCACAGATGAAGGTTGTGATTAGTCGACCAATTTGGGTGATAAGTGAACAGTAACAACACTGGGTACCAGCACGAATATTAGCACAAGTATTGATCAACCAATCAAAGTTAATTTCACAAAATTAATTTTTATCAACATGAGTTTATGCAAGTTTTTTTTACTTTTATCAACGAGTGTTGGTTTATTTGATATTCTATTTATCATCCAAAGTCACTCTTTTTCACATCTCAGAGAAAAAATGTACATCTCTGAACACAACTATACTAGATTTTCAAGACAGTGGGACAGCGTTGACAATGACAGGATATTGTGCAAAATGTACCTCCAAAACGATATCTCCTAGGCGCTATCGCTTGATCTCTCAGAAGCCATGATGGTTAACTATTAACAGGAGTATTACAGATACTAAAAAACAAAATACTCTCCGATCATCTGACGAGATTCGATCCCGGATCCTTATGATCCGAAGTCGAAAGCGTTATCTACTGAGTAAGCAGGCCTGATAGCTAAAGTTTGGAACCAACGATATATGTCATTTTCTAAATATAGCCCACGTCATTTGCAGTAGCTCTGGTGATAAATACATGTTTTCAACGTAATCATTTAGTGACAAACGTTAATTATAACTTGTAACGTGGTAATAAATGCTCCACCTATTAGTAAACATTAGTCATATTTCAATGTCACCAGCGTACTTACAGAAACATTCCTTTTAATTCGCCAGGCGAGCCAAATTAGCGAAATTAAATCGCGTGGGTTATTAAAAAAGTGGATTTTGCGATTATTGAATGCAAAATAATGCTCTTATCTAGGAGAAATGTAGACTCTTCTTCATGTGAAGTTGTTTTTGATTGACTCTGTTAACCACCGTCTTGAATATGAAATATTATTACTCTTTTAATATAACATTTAAAGTGAAATCATATTTTACACAGTTTAATGTGCCAAATATTTTGTGTTACCCACATGGTGACGTAATGCATTTTTTGCCCAAACTCTGTTCATTGGTCATTTGATTTGGATACAGCACATATGATTGGCGCGGCTTCCCTTTGAAAATATCAACAGTAATATAAGGTTGATGCCTTTGGGCATCAGCCAAGAAGACAGATTATTTATGAAACTTCTCTATTCAAAAGGTATTGAAATTTGCACAGGGACACGTATTGCTCAAATCAGCGTAAGAGAGATATATTTTGTCATTGACCTTAGCCTAGAATCTATCGAACAAAATGATTCATAGATATTTTTTTCACATTGTTGACACCTGCAGATTGATATTGCGGATGAAATCGAACCCTATATTAGAGTTGTCATTTTATCTGATATATAATAAAGGTAAGTTTTCTGTGCTTTTCGTAAAAGGGGTATTTGGACTTGAAAATCTGACGTGTTGTCGTCACCTGTAACTTCTGTAATTATATACGGATTTCAAGAATCGATAACTCGTTTTGTAGAGATATTATCTAGCTGTCGTTTTGAAGTCATAAAGTGTCCAGAAAAAAATATGATGGTGCGAAATCTGAGTTTGCTTGAGTATGGTTTGATCTTGTTGTTACTACTCTTTCCTTCAGTACAGTGGCAGTGGTCAATGACTGAAAAGCTCTTTCTAACGCTGTGTTAAGCGATATATGTCCCTGTGGAAATATGTTTTAGGAATCCAAATGATTCACTCCATTTTGAAAGACAAAGAAAAAAGAAAAAAAGGTATTTTCTGGTACTACCAAAATGTGTAACGAAAAATCGAGGGAAACAATGTAGGAACGAAAAAGAGGATACAAAAGGATTAACTGCCTTTGGATTAACGTGCGTTACGTTTTAAACAGAACAGAACAGAACAGAACAGAAATTTTATTCTCGAAAATCACACAAAGTGACACAGAGAACATACAGCATTTACATACATACAAAGTCCAGTTTTGATAAATTGAAGTGGCGGAAAATCACATTTCATTAAATATACAAATTTTTCAATACATGTTTACAGAAATATTGGGGAAGGAATTGACATCTGAAGGAATGTAGTGCTGGGCAGTATAATACAAAGTGAAGTTCATCGCATTCAATAGTTGTACAAAATTGGCAGGTTCTATTACATTTTTAAATGCCGGACCAGCGTCCTGTTTCAATGGGAAGCCTATGGTTTGAAGTTCTAAACTTGGTTAACCAGCGTCTGTAATGGTAAGGTAATTGTAACAAATATGGTTCTAGAAATATTGAATGCTTGTACATTGTGTAGTAATAACCTTTTGACGACTCAACAGCAGAGCGCCACCATAATTGCTTAAACTGATCAATGAGAATAAATTGTACATTATTTTTAAGCCAAACAATGCTAGGTACAGACTGGGAGAGCCAAATATAATACAGTCCAGTTTCCTCTAGGATACGCTTAACACTTGACAATAATGGAAAATTTAAATCCGAATTTGAAGAATACAAATTGTACATCACATTGTAAAAAATGCTTTTTAATTTGCCATTAAAACATATTATTTTAGCCCAATTTGATATAATTTTAACTTTTACATATATACTGATGGGGTATCTACCTAGTTCACCGTAAACCATGAAATCTGGAGTTGATTGCTTTACATTTAAAATATATTTGCAAAATTTAAGATGGACACGTTCGATGATGGTAACATTTTCAAACCCCCAAACTTCGGCTCCGTAAAGGAGAATAGGCTTGACAAGGTTATCAAATAATTTCAGTTGGCAGTCTATTGGAATATTTAAACAAGTACTTGTTAAATGACAGTTCAATGGGTTTAATTCGTGCTTGGTTTAGAATTGGTTGTGGAGTGCCATTTTATCTAATTTTGGTCCGTTTTATTCGTTATGGGGACTCCTTTAATAAATATATGCAGTAAATTCAATCATACGTTTTATTTCATATTTGTTTGTAGAATGATATCAAGCTGTTGTTTTGGTTTTCAGAAAAGAATTTATTACATTCAAATAAATCACTGGGGTTTTTAAATGAAGCACAGTACAACACCATCAAACTCTTAGATTTAAAACGATTGAGGATCACAAAAAGGTTATCTCTACTGGATCCCTTCTTATGCTATTGTGCTAAGGAGTTAAAGTTGGTTAAAACTGGTGTCATACTAGTTTTTAGACTCAAATACGCAAAAATAGTATCTACAAATATTTTGGTGATGTTGAAAATTATCATTTATACAGATAATCGGTTACAGAATAGTTACATTTTGAAAGTTTACATTGGAGATTCAGATTGAAACTGTAAATGACAGGTTAGTTAGCTAAACATCTACAGTATCTGAAGCAGACAGAGTTACTGTTTGTTGTCGATAATATTTAAAGGGACAGTAGCACGTTTTAGGGGCAATATAATGTGATATCAGGAAAATGAAAATACATGGTTGCAATTGAAAGACAATCTATTTGATGATGATGGCTTTTTGTATAGCGCCAGTGTCAACCCACAAGTGCATGCTCATGGCGCATAAACTAAATGAAGCAGTATTGAATAAAGATACAATTTAAAGTTCAGCCATGCGATTCCTTTCTCTAGAATGAAATATTGTTGTTCACATAAAAAAATCGCCAATGGACTTTATTTGAATATTTATTAATTGTTCTCTGTCTTTGGATGATTAGTTTGTGTAATGAGATTTTCACACGATCAACATGATACATTGCATAAGTGTACAATTATCTGTGAAAAATTGAAAATAGTAGGTTTTATTACCTGAACAATAAAATTAATTATATATATCACTTTTATGGATGAATTGTAAGATGTTTGAAATTATATCGTATCATAAGATTTGAAGATCTAAATGCATCAAACCCAAACAATCCCGGAGTGTCCCATTTAAGAGTCAGTAGCTCGTTCTTTCAAGATAACCAAGAGATCTCGTAAAAACTAAGGAAAATGTTACAAACGAGAATGTTTTCAAATTAATGAGTAAGTATTAAATCATTTTTTATTATGTAATAATTTGATATTTAGCTCTACAGATACGGATGATTGGTTTTAGATGGTTGAGAATGTATCATTTGCCTTAAGCTAATATCTATTAGGAATCATTTGAAGAAGTGAAATTAACTAAGTGAAGTTAAACTCTCCTGAGTGTCCTGTCAGTGAGCCTTCCTCCTCTCCTTACGTTTTCAATCGACTGTTACTTTCAAGGAAATGTATATTATGAAATAAATCTAATTATTGACCCCAAATTTCATTCTAAGATTATGCAAGCACTCCTTATACTGACCTCGTCTGTCTGCTATCTATGTGTTACAGTAGCAGTGTCAAGCTAAATGGAAATGATGTTCAGAAGTCTTCTTCTCCGTAAGTAATTTAATCGAAAATGTTTATTTTCATTATAACATATGAGTTGAAAAGGTCAATAACCCGCTGTTTATCCTTTGATAGAAACAGATGTCACTTTATCATTTTTACACCCTTTGAATGATTTTCACAAATCAGTCCTCGGTATAAGTAAAATTACTTGAACTACAACATTACCTACAACTGTATGAAAGAATTTGTAAGGTATGACTAATAGATTCCTGATTAGTTTTGTGCAGGGGACCCATTTAATATAGAGTTAAAGCCAACGATTTGGTCTTACTTCTCACAGGATAGAAAAATGCTCAGCCACATCAGATTTGCTTTGAATATATTTCTTTATGTCATAATATGATATGATATGATAAAATGATTTCAAATACTTATACTTTTTCTGATTACAAATGCGTAAATTGTAAAATTAGTGTGAATATGATAGGTACATATTATTCAATATTAATATCCGTAAAATGTTTTTCTAAATGGTTTCGAATGCATAGATTTCCAAAAAGGTGATCTTCATAGGAATTTAGGAACATTGAAACAACTTTTTGTTCAGCAGTTCTATAAGTGTAGACATAATTTTTTTACAAATCGACAAATGCTGCTAGACTTGAATTTTTTTCAACTATGGCATTCGAATGCGTTTAAACGGATTTTTGTTTAAAGAATAACAAATTGGTAAATTATTGGAATATTAAAAGGTTTCAAATTTAAAGTTTTTTTTCGATGGAGTACAATTGTTTTGTTTCTCATCAGCTATTGAACAGAAACATTGAGTTTTTATTATATCCTGGTGTGTATATGTAATCCAAGCATTGTTCCAACAAAAAGTTAGCATGAGAATTTGTACAGATAGTATTATAAGAAATAATTAATTAGGTTTTGGTCATAGGGAGCTTATGGGAAGTTATAATTAATGGCGATAGATAAACGTCAAATGAAGTGATATAATTTTGACTGAAGCGACGAAAGACCATAGGGACGTATCCTTTGGCAGTTTCTTATAGCTTGCATGCTTATATACATAGTGCATGTAGTAATGAGTGTTAATGCAGTAAAATGTTTATTTCATTTTAATTGTCAAAAAGGTTTCATTTTATGTTGCTAAGTACAAAAGTGTTAAAGAACTGTAATGTTTAAAATTTTGTTCATAAGAGGTTCAGAAAGTCTAGGTAGGTGATAACTGTTACTAGTTTTGCCTAAAGTATTATCATGATTGTAAGTCATAACTGGATTACTTCCCTTGACACTCATGATGATGATGATGACCAGAGCACATGTTTAAAGTGACACCATGTTGGATGGACAGATAGTTTAGGGAAAGTTAGGCAAGCACACAAATGTGAGTAACATAGATTGCAATGATAATATATTTTAATGCATATTAAAGGGATAATGTTTAATGGTTTTGCTAATTATATATTTTATGCATTTAATTGGTAATTGCCAATTTTGAAGTAAATGACTTAGAAAAACCATGCTCTTATTGTTAGGAATAGCCATACTTAGCAAGTGTTTATTTTTGTTTTAGTTTTCTGAACCTCACAAGCTTATAATGAAGATAAGAATTTCAGAACATTTCAACATATACAAATGGAAATGAACTGTGAACGTCAAAAGGAATAAACTTTGTGCGAGTTAATGAATTTTTAATCTGTCCTTGTATTTATTAGAGTGTTCAGAAATCAGGGCAGTCATAGCAAGGCAGGGTCTATAAAATATCCTCTCGTAATCCGCCCAGAATAATCTACAGCCATTGCAACGATAAACCTTTAGATGATCAAATGTTTTATAACATTTAGAAATTGATGGCATAAAAGAGAACGATTGTTAACAAAGCGAAGTCATGTTTTTTTTTATCAATTTGTCGTTAAAGATTAAAGCCTTGGATCATTGATGTTGATTTACTTTTCAGTTGCCTGCTTGCTCCAGGGTTGTTTATGTCAAAACCGTGAGTACCAATCTTGAACGATATATTTATGCAAATATACGTAATATAATGCAAATACTGTTGTAAATTTTGCTCTTGCTATTTATAAATATTACTTGTTTTCACGAGTAGTTATATGCTTGAATGAAATATCTTAGTTCTTGCCAAGCTCCGTATGCAAAGTGACGCCGATAAAAGTACTGGCAAAGTTGAAACAAATTGGGGGAACGGGGTCAATTGTAACACGTGACAATTGTAACAGGGGCGATAACTCCACACATTTACGTGTTACCAGAGTCTAACTTATGTAAAATAGCTTTCCTGTTGTTAAGCGTAAGATAGTTGATCACCAGTTTCCCAACAACAGAAACCAAAGGCCAAAACTCTATTTATGGTTTTAAAAGTATCATCCTCCACAAAAAAAACCTCCCCCCGAAATCGTTTGTATGTGTTTTTTGTTCAAAATTATGCAATGGATATATGTATATGTATATGGTTTAAACATTTTCTTTTCGAGAACAAATCTAGTTTGGTAAACAAGCCAAGCTTTGGTAAATTGAATACCGCACCAGTACAAGATGATAAAAACAGTACACCAGAACTAGAGAAGAAACAAGAATCAGAAGAAATCAATTTTAAACCTTTAGTGATTTACGTGAAACGTCTTCAGAAACGTGAAACAGAAATATATTGTGATTTGACATCAAATCCTTAAAGATAATCTAAAGATAATGGAACTTATCCGATTTTCCAGGCTGTGTTGTCCCCCGTAGAGGTTGGTAGAAATGTTTAAATATCATATCCGGATTGAAGGGCATTGTTCAATAATCCCATAATGATGACAAGCGGTTTGTGTTAGTATCTGCCTCATTCGAAATATGACTGCTGCTGTGACAGTTCCTGTACTGCTCATTAAAAATAATGCATCCCAAAAATTTTCTAACAGAAAGCAATGCATATGGCGATGCAACCCGAATTGTAAAGCTTATTTTGATTGTTTTAAGGTTCGAAATCTTCGACGCCAATTATTTCTATTTTGTTCCAATCCCTGGTCATTGCAAAGCTACTCCTCAAAAATGGGGACGCCATCAGAAGACTGACGTCATCCACGAGAAGACGATGTGATGCTTGCGTTCGTGCCAGTGGAGGCCATACGTAAAGGGGATGTTTAAACTTTTCAGTAATTGGAATCAACACTTGACATGTCACAGCCGTTCCCCAAAGTTGTGTGAAAAATGACATTTTGGACCCCGACTGGTTTACAGAGACTGTAAATCATTGGGATGTCAATGCCAGAAAATGGATTCCTTTCCGGATTAACCCAACTTTAATGCAGTACAAATATTTCATAACATCAATTATTATCCACGTGGTACTAACTAAAGTGTTTTTTTAATAATTATTTGTCATGACACATATGGATCATAACACCTTTAAAGGCTACACGTGAACTTTGCCATTGTCCGGACTACTTAATTCATTCATAAAACGAACGTATTTTCATTCACAAATTTCGAGTGGCACTGAGTGAATCGGAGTCATTCGTCAAACTTGCAGTTTATCTTATACATCTTACTTACCGAATTGATAAGGAATAAATCGGAGGACAAAAGAAATACAATGAGACATATTTCATATATCTCAAGGCGCATAAATACAAATTGGTTTAAATTCAGCACAAATGCTCACTGAATTTCATGAATTTGATCCGTATCGCTTCAAAATGACAAATAAACTATAAAGGTAACTGCATTCTCTTAAGAAAAGGCTCGTGACAAATCAAACTTATTTCACTTGGGACATAAACTTGATATGAAAGGAGAAGCTTGTAACTATAAAGGTAACTGCATTTTCTTTAGACAAGGCTCGTGACAAATCAAACTTATTTCACTTGGGACATAAACTTGATATGAAAGGTGAAGCTTGTAACTATAAAGGTAACTGTATTCTCTTTAGACAAGGCTCGTGACAATGATATAAAACTTAACAAAGCTGACAGTACGTTAACCACTTCTCATCCACAAACTAAATATGAATATAGAACGTCGCATATATTAAATACACAACAATCAAACTCTTTATTAAAAAAATATACCTACAGGTCAACATAATTTAAAGTTTTTATTGCATACAATGCTTAGACGTCTTGAATATATAGATTTAATGTATTCTCAGTCTAAGGAAACCTAGCCTCAATATTATCCGTTTCACTCCTATACTGACTCTAGCAAGGCCTAGTAGAGGGTCTCGTCAGCCGACCTTTCTACGACCTATGACCCTCAAACGTTACACGTGCGAAGGCAGACTATTGTGGCTTGGTAAGCTGAGTTCTGATTAGTCAATTCGATACGTCGGCTGACGCGATCCTCTACTAGGCCTTTCTAGACTCAGTATAGGAGTGAAGCGGATGGTATTGAGGCGGACTGCATTTATTCTGTAAAAAATGGACTTAACAATGTCACCGATCCACATCTTTCTCAAAATAACTTCCAAAATGTTTTTATAAATTTCAAAATGTACAATTTGTGAGTACTTGACTGGGCCATTGAAATACAGTTCTTACACACACATAGATCACTTCGGTTTCCACTAGATTCGATAATTGCTCTTTAAGTATCAATGCGGTCTGAGACAAGCTTGTGTCCTAATGCAATACATATTTCAGGATCAATTGACATGTTTGGTCGTAGCTGTATCTCTGATGTATTTTTTACGTTCTATGATTTCGCTTCTTAAATCTTACCAATCTCTTGTGAAAAGACTAGAATACATTTTAAACAACATTTATAAGCTACAAGAAAGTGGCTTTTATTTTCATCTAAAAGAAGAATCCGTTTGCGTCTTGACAACCAACTTGAAAATACTTGTTTAAGATCTTTGCCAGGACTGTCATCAATGTATAAAGTGAGTATTTCTATTTCAGATGGTCATCACAAGCAAACTCTGTTCAGTCATTTTTTATTTTTACAATGATTTACTTATTCCCATCTTCGATAATTTCAGATTTTTCCCTTTTGCTCAAGAAATACGCTCTCTCAAATAAAAACTGTACATGTAAAACACACTTTTGAAAAACGTGTGAGTTGAATAAAATTCGTTGAATATACGTTACTGTATTCTTATGACACAAAATAGTTGTGTATGTTGATCACTTAAATACGATAGATTGATTAAATTAACCCATTTTAATGCAACTTTCCGAAAGGGCATATCAACATGAAAATGATTAAGATTATTATGTTTAATTTTTGCGGTAAAATGTTGGAGTTATACTCCATTATCAGCCAACAAGAGGTATTTTATTTTTGTGTTATGTGTTGGCTTTTTAAGCTTTACAAAAAACAATTCATATTTTGAAAATTTCTTTAAAATATCGTAAATGAACATTTATAGATCAACAAGTTAATTTCTTTTAAAGGAATAAAACATTGAACGTCTTGGAAATCATAACGTACATTTCATTCAAATTTACAGTAGGGCAAGGTCATCGAAGGTCATCGAAGGTTAAGAATTGTTGTATTACACTATTTAATCGATTCACAAGGACTGTAAGAACAACATATATCTAAGAAAGTATTGCAGGGCTACATGGACTTCATCCTAAGTCACCCAGGGTTAAATATAGATTCCGATACTCTCCATTATAGTAGAGAGTATCGGAACATATACAAAACCCTGGGTAACCGAGGATGCATGGACACCAGCAACAAAAGTTTACATTTTGATAATGAGTCAATGACTGTTATGACGTTATGTTGAGAATGTTGTACTAATGGAATCGTCATTTTGTATTTGTCCATTGAAAGTATATTGCCCAAAGATAGATTTAAAAAGCTAATTCACATTTTAGGTCAGTTCTGTAACATTCTGATGTTGTAGACTCCTTATCATAAAAATTACAGTCCACATATTTTTGTTAAACGCATTACACCGATTCCGTCAAGGATAAAACAGTAGGATTGTTTAAAATGAGTATATTTATGGTAATGAACCTTTTTGGTAACAATAATTTTGCCTGGAAGGAAAAGGAGGGCACTTATACCACCTGTCACACTAAAGGTTAAACTAATACTAGTTAATGAGTGTTATAATGATAGCTTTTAGAAGCAAATCACAGAGCTCTCACATAATCTGTCGTTAAGGAAGCACTGGACAGTTAGGTCACCAACAAATTCTTCGTAGTTACTAGGTATGATGCTGATTTGTAATTAAATTAGAAAATGTCCTTCATTTGAGTATGGTGACGTTATCATTGACCTTAGACATATGAGAACGCCACACAATATAAAGGAAAATATGGGCTGATTGAATTTGGTTTACATTCAAGTATTCATACCATAATTACAGAGTGTATGTCAAATAGTCACCAATGCTGCCACTACCAAAACTATGTACCAACGAAATTGACGCCAACGTCGGATTAATACAAATTGTGATTTTTATTAAATTAGACAATAAGGTGTAGATACCCACTCACTGTCAACAAATGCAGCCACACTTCTCTCCAAATTAAAAGGTCGGATGGATGCTTTCAAATTATATACCAATGCGTTTCTTTTTTGAGTTGGTATACTTATATTTAGGCACTTGTGTCATAAAGATAGTCTGTCACGGACAGTCATATAATGTCATTTAGGTATGCTTTTCGGAATTTTTTTTGTTTTACAAGTATCTGTGCATGTATTGTTGTTTGTTGCATTTCTGAAATAATGCTTATGTGAATGTAATATGTATGCATCTTATGTGTGTGTATGCATGCATGCATGTAGGTATGTATATAGGTATGTATGTAGATGAAATAAAATAAAATTATGGAATTGGGAACATAAATACATTCATTTTAGCTAACTAGCGCTTTCAGCCATGTTGGCTTCTTCAGGTTAGTTTTGAATGTCAGTTGTCACGCTGATTATGACGTAACGCTCTGTTGTGTTTCGTGAGTTCATTGATGTTCTGTAGGAGAAGAGACGACACGAGACGTGTTACCAGTACCACTTTTATTTGCCTGAGTAACTTCCGTTTTACATATGCGCATGCGCATTGAATTGCGATGTATTACTACACTACATTCCTCCCATGTTTAATCACACATCCACCACATTACAGTGTTTACACACAATATAATTCAGATCATTCACTCAACAACTGTAAAATGTCTACAATAGGAAAATGTAACATTTATAGAACCAAGCATTACATTTTATGAAAATCTTATGCTTACTGATATATCCAACAGTGAACATACAATTTTTTTCAACACACCAATGACAAGATATTTACGAAATATGTAATATCAAACAATACCAGCCAAATATCAAAGAATTCAATTCTTGACATATTATATACATATCATACAAGTTTAGGTTTGGGTTCTAAATTCAGTCATTCAAGTATATTCGATGACAGTTCAAAGTTCATTTCAAGACATAGTCCTGAAATCGTTCAGGTTGTTTTCTGATTCTCTGCGAACGTCGTGGTTCTCTAACCTGAAGGTCGTTCGATATTGGTTCATCTTGACCAACACCTGAAAGTTCTGTCTCACCAGGTCCAGTGTTAACATACATACAAACATTTTACATACATACAAACATTTATAAAGCGCTAGTATCCAGCGTTAGCTGCTCAAAAGCGCTAGTGTCTGAGATGATTGAAAAGAGTCACTGAAATGCCAGATTGAATAGGTATGTTTTTAGCCTAGATTTGAAAGTGGACAATTTTTGTTCGGATCTTAAGTCAAGTGGAAGATTGTTCCAGAGATGGGGTCCAGCTCGTTCAAAAGAACGGTCACCAAACGATTTTGTACGGGAGGAGGGTACCGCAAGGAGACATTTATCAAATGAGCGCAGTGTCCTAGGTGGGTGGTATCTGGTCAACAGACTGCTCAGGTAATCTGGTGCTTTGTTGTGGAGGGATTGGAAGACCAGTACAAGTATCTTGTACTGAATGCGGTAGTGCACTGGCAGCCAGTGAAGGTCTTGCAGGACTGGCTGGATGTGATCAAACTTCCTCTTTCTGCTGACAACTCTAGCTGCGGTGTTCTGAACTCGCTGCAGTTTTCTTATCAGGTAGTTTGGTACCCCGAAAAGGAGGGAGTTGCAGTAGTCCAGGCGGGATGTTATATATGCCTGGACAAGTGAGATGGCTGCATGCTGGTCTAGACAACGCCTTATCAATCCAATATTTCTGATGTGGAAATAGCCTCGTCTACAGATGGTATTAACATGAGACTCAAGATTAAGACTGCTGTCAAAGATCACACCAAGGTTGCGAGCTTCCTTGCTGATTGGAATTTCTATTTCTCCTATGTGAAATGATGGAAAACAATACGGCCGATTGAGGTGTTTTGGGCAGATGATCATCAGCTCTGTCTTATCATCATTGAGTTTCAGGAAATGCGAGGTCATCCATCTCTTGATGTGTTCAACACAGTCCTGAAGTTGTTGAAAAGCATTGATTGCTGATGATTGTTTCATAGGCTTGAATGTGAGATAGAGCTGCGTGTCGTCCGCGTAGAGGTGGAAACTATGATTGTACAGTCTCGCTATGTCACAGAGTGGAGAGGTGTATATTGTGAACAATATTGGGCCCAAGACCGAACCTTGTGGGACGCCATAAACCAACTTCTTCTTTTCCGACACATTCCCATCAATGCAGACTGATTGGTATCTGTCGGACATGTAAGAAGCTATCCATCCCAGTGCCTTGCCTGTTACTCCTAGCCTGTTTTGAAGTGTCTTCAACAGAATGCCGTGATCTATCGTGTCGAAGGCTGCAGAGAGGTCCAACAACACAATTATTGCTGCTCCATCTGTGTCAACAGCTCTCAGTAGATCACTCTGGACCTTCAGTAGTGCAGTCTCCGTACTGTGACCTGTGCGGTACGCTGATTGTAGGGTTTCATACAATTTGTTGGATGCCATGTGTTCTTTTAATCGTGTTGCAACTACCCGTTCGGTTAGTTTTGACATGTAAGACAAATTGGAAACTGGGCGATAGTTTTTCAGTATTTCACTGTCAAGATTTGGTTTCTTGAGGAGCGGTTTTATTAGTGCTTCCTTCATTTGATGAGGAACTTCAGGTTCTGAGAGAGACAGATTGATGGTGTGAGTGATTAGTGGGAGGACCGATGTCAGTGATTTCTTCAGCAACCATGTGGGCATGGGGTCGAGCAGACTTGTCTTATCCGGACTCCTCAAGATCATGGATCTTACTTCAGCTAGATCGGTTGGTTCAAAGGCTGGCAGAGAAACGTCACAGCTGTGGTTTTCATCTGGGTCAACATACCCACCATGTGCAAGTCCAGATCTGATGTTTCTGATCCTTTCTGAGAAGAACTCAGAGAATCGGTTTGAAAGTTCATTAGGTGTCTTACACGTAGGTAGGGAAACTTGCTTCTGCTTGTGTAAGAGTCTGTTTGATATGTTGAAAACATCCTTTTGTCCATGTGCATCCTGTAGTGCCTGGTTGAAGAACTTTGATTTCTTTGCTTCAATCGATGCGGTGACACAATTCCTCTGAGCATCATGAAGCTGCCTGTGTATAGTGAGGTTGGTTTTTCTGAACTGCTTTTCCAGTTTCCGACGTTTCCTCTTTTCTTGCCTGATGTCCCCATCATACCATGGAGCATTTGTATGGATGGTCGCAGTACATGTTTTGAGAGGTGCATGCTTGTCTAAGGTTGATCTTGTTGTCGTGTTGTACAGTTCCAGACACTCTGATACAGACAGCTCCTGGTAGCCTGACAGTTGTGTAGAGAGATCTTGCTGGAAGCTGTCGATGTTGACTTCTTTCCATTTCCTGAAGGACACTACTTTTCTCTCCCGTGCAGGTACTTGTATGCTTGTCTTGAATAGGATTGCAGAATGGTCTGACTTTATGGATGCATCAAGAAAAATGTCCTGAACACTTGTGTCATCTTGGCGAGTGATTATCAGGTCTAAAATGTGTCCCTTGATGTGAGTTTGTTCACAAACATGCTGAACTAGTCCGTGAGCTTCAAGTAAACTCAGGAATTTGTGTGCATCCTTGTTTTGCTTGTCGTCTATGTGATAGTTAAAATCGCCTAGAATCAGAAGGCGTCCCGGGGTTGTAGTTAAGGAGTCCAATACTGCACCGAATTCATCAAAGAATTCGCTTGATGTCTTTGGAGGTCTGTATATGAGCAATAGGTTCATATGCTGTCCTTGTGAAGAAATCTTTACAAGAATATGTTCAAAGGTATTCTGCGATGAGACGATTTTCAAATGAGAACATTTAAGTCTATCATTGTATATGACAGCCAATCCCCCTCCTTTTTTATTCCCTCCTCTTGCGACTTGAATGAGTTTGTAACCGTGGGGAGTCATTTTAGCCTTTGATATATGGTCAGTTTCGCCGGGTCTTAACCACGTTTCTGTTATGGTGAGAATGTCCAACTTGTTCTCTGTGAAAAGATCGTGTAGTGATTGAGCCTTATCACATGTTGTGTCATGAAGCTTCACAGATCTAGCATTAATTAGACCAATCTTCAAGCCATGTAGTTTATATGCTAAAAACTCAGAGGATTTATTAGTCTCGGGGGTACTTTTCGAATGGGTGTTGCGCCGACATCCACGTCTAGTCTTCTTCACAGCACATATTCCAAGACGACGAAGGTCATGCAATGTAGATAATGGTATCCTTTATGTTTTACCACAGTTATTCGCTTTCAGAAATTCCGGAGATAGGGTGAACAAGTTGATTATCAAATACCACAATAGGACCAAGCCCTTCATAGCTGAAATCACTGGGGCGTGCTATGTGTGAGTCCAGGTCTGATTGAAGAACAATAGCCTCCCCAGCCAGGTCCACTGGCTGATTTATGAGCTTCTGTTTTTTTTAATGAAGGCCGATCTGATTTTGACTTGAATTTGAAAATACCAAATGAAAATATGAAAGTTCTACACAGTTCAGTCAAGATTTCTTCGTTCTGATATTACAAAACTTCACTTGAGTATCAAATTGTGATGGTGTCCATTTTTCATGACAGGCAAATACTTTGGTATACAGATTTAACTCTTTTCAATCAGAGCTCAGGCGAGGTGCAACCTGCTGGTGCGACACTCAGCACTTCACAGCTTCAGCTTGCTCTGGAACAGGTAGTGTCACATGTATATTCGGAGCTCGAGGCACCAGTTCCTGGACGGTTTCTTCTTATATCTCTGAATAACCTTCCACACATGGGACATGTGTTAGATATTTCACATTTCTAACAGTAATCACTCCAGTATTGCAATTAACAATCTGAAAACAGTCTCTTTGTTTCTTATGCAAGATAACATGTCTCACATTATTGTACGTTGGTTCTAACTTTCCACGCACAAAGTTTGATACGTACACGATATCGCCTTCACTGAATGTATGATGTTTCACATGACGTTTCCTATCAGCATAGGTCTTCATTTTCTCTGCATACTCCAATTTCCTTGATAAAGAAGGATCAACCTTAGTAGACTTCAACACAGGTAATTTTGTCTTAATGTCCCTGTTAAGAAATAACATAGCTGGAGTTTCTCCACTCGCACGATGAGTTGTAGCTCTGTAAGTCTGCAGAATTCTCGGAAGTTGTACTTTCCAATCTTTTCCATCACTGGTTGCAGTTCTGAAAGATTTCTTAAGATATCTGTGAAAGCGTTCAATTTTCCCATTACTTTTAGGAAAATATGGTGAAGATCTGATGTGTGAAATACCTGCCATCTTGAGATATTTACAAAACTCTGAACTAACAAACTGTCTACCATTGTCAGTAACAATATTTTCAGGAAATCCATGCTCTGAAAATATTCTTTCAAGTTGCTCAATCACTGAAGATGATGTAATGTCTCTTATCACAACTGCGAATGGATATGATGAAAAATAGTCAATCACAGTTAATAGATAGTCTGATCCAATAGGTCCAACGATGTCGATGGCAATCTTCGACCAAACGTCAGGCACTTGTTCAACAGGTTGTAACGGAGTATCATCCTGCAACGGCTGATTCAACACACATGTAGTACAGTTATTGATTATTTTTCATCATATCCATTCGCAGTTGTGATAAGAGACATTTTCTTTCTCAACACAATAGGCACAATTATCCTGTCTCCTCTCAACAATAGTGATTCAAAAGTAGAGAGTTCATCTTTATATCTAAAATATTCACTTTCACAATTCCAGATACCAGAATCAACTGAATTCCCTACATTCACAAGCTCTGAATCCTGCAAAGTAGCACTTTTCAACTCATCCAGCGAAACTGAATCTAAATCCAAAACACAAGTTTCAACTACAGACCTAACATAAAGATCAGCAACATTCTCAGATTTCTTTGATGACAAAGGTTGTCTAGACAAAAAGTCAGCAATATTACTTTTACCATGAATATGAACAATGTCAAAATCATAACCTTGTAATTTCCAAGCAAATCTCTGAATGCGTGGTGGTAACTGTACAGTTTTCTGTTGTGTTAACATATGAATCAAAGGACGATGATCAGTTTGCAAAATGAACTTCCTACCCCAAAGATATTTATGGAAATGTTCAACTGACCAAACACACCCTAACGCTTCACGTTCAATTTGTGAATACCTTCTCTCTGTTTCAGTGAGAGAACGACTTGCGAAAGCTATTGGTTTCATAGGACCATTTGTCTGTTCTTGTAACAATATAGACCCAAGACCAACTGGACTAGCGTCAGTAATGACAACTGTAGAAGCATTCAAGTCATAGTATGCTAAAGACACACTTTCACTAATAGCCTTCTTCAAAGTATTAAAAGCAGTTTCAACCTGAGAATCCCACTTCCATGGAGTACTAGCTCTAGTCAACTTTCTCAACGGCTCACATAGTTCTGCAAAATTTGGCACAAATTTCATGAGATAGTTGCATGTTCCTAGAAAAGACCTCAATTCAGATACATTAGCTGGCGGGGAAGCTAACTCTACTGCCTGTACTTTCTTTGGATTAGGCTTAATTCCTGAAGGTGAAACAACGTGTCCTAACACCTCAATTTCTGTTAGTCCAAGTTTACACTTTGATTTATTCAACTTGAGATTGTGATCTCTACATCTCTGAAAAATCTTTCTTAATTTCAGAACTAGTTCATCCAATGTTTCTGCATAACAGATCAAATCATCAATGTATTTCTCAAGACCTTCTATACCTTGAAAAACATAGTTCATAGCTTTCTGGTAAGCTTCTGATGCTGAATTCAAACCAAATGGTAATCTCTTGAATCTGTAACATCCTCTATGAGTAACAAAACTGGTCATATCTCTGGAATTTTCTGCAAGTTCTATCTGCCAGAATCCACGCTTACAATCCAACTTAGCATAATACTTAGCTGATTTCAAAGCATGAAGTGTATCATCAATGGTAGGAATTGGAAATCTCTCCCTAACAACAGCTTTATTCACCTCTCGAAGGTCACAGCATACCCTTATCTCTGATGAATTAGGCTTTGGTACTCAATGAATGTTAGATACCCAAGGCGTAGCACCATGAACCTGTTCTATGATGTCATCATCCAACATTCTATCCAACTCTGAGCTAACAGCTTCAACCATAGAATATGATAACCTACGCAAAGGTTGAGTAACTGGAGGAACAGATTCATCTACCCTGATAGTATGAGTGAAACCCTTGATCATACCTATACCATCAAAGACATCCTCATATTCATCAAACAGATAATCAATGTCAACAGGTGAATGAACAGTGTTAATGTTAATGTGTATCACACCAAGATCCAAACATGACTTTCTACCTAATAATGACACTTCACTACCAGACATCACATAGATTCTTTCAGAAACTTCTTTACCACAATGTTTGAGAGTAGCAACAAAATATCCTAAACAGTTCAAAGGTTTAGGCTGTCCATATCCTTTAAATGTCTTAGTAGTTCTTGACAAAGGAAACATTTTGAAACTCCTATCATAGGTTGTTGAAGAAATAATATTGTTCAGTGATCCAGAGTCAACATACATGGTTATATTACATCCATTCACATCAACATTAGTTGAAAAATCTGAGTCAAGATAGTGTACAAACTCTGCATCTTCAGAAAATGAATCAGAATCACCATCCTCTACAAAGACTGAATTCAAATTTGGCTTACAACCATGCTGTTTTGATCTACTCTTTCCTTTACCTTTATACTTGTGAGAACCAGAACCACTAACTTCAGGCTTCTTAACTTTTCTACCTTTACACACTCTAGCCAAATGACCTTTCTTCTTACAAGATAGACAAGTTGCACCAATGGATCCACATTCAGATGGAGAATGGTCAGAATATCCACACCTGTAACACTGGTATGATGACTTAGAAGAAAATGCCCTGACTTTATTCACAGTAGTTGAAGTTCCAGAAAATGCTTTTGAACTCTCCATAGCCATTTCATATAATCTAGCTATCTTCAAAGTTGATACTAGAGTCAGATTATCTTGGAGTAAAAGTTTTTCTCTCAAATGTTTAGAATGACACTTTTCAACTATCTGGTCACGAAGCATTTCATCATTCAAATTTCCGAATTCACATGTTTTAGCAAGTTCACGTAAATCTGTCACATAAACGTCAATACTTTCATCAGGATTCTGTGCTCTAGACCTAAATCTGTAACGTTCAGCAACTACGTTCCTCTTCGGAATGAAATAACCCTCCAAAGCAGTAACAGCTAAGTCGTAAGTGTTTTTATCACCAGGTAAAGTGTGAAATATACGTTGACATTGAAGTCCGACACAATGAAGTAATGTTGCTCTTCTAACTTTATCTTCTTTCTTATCAACTCCACTAGCAATTTCAAATAGTTTGTAAGATTCCATCCATCATTACTCAAGTCACTAGCGTTCATTTTCAAAGATGATGGTGGTCTAAGACCTGATTCTGCCATGACGAAATTCTCCACAACGTCAAACAAAGTTATAAACGTGATAAATATGATGAGTAGAAGTGAATTCATAATGCTAGACAGTTCTGTAAATGTTCAGTACAAGTTGGAAAAAGTTCTGAATTATGGGTCGACTGAAAAGTTCTCACATGTGCACGAGAAAACATGGCGAATGTGTACATGACTGCGGGCAAGCAATACTGGCACTCGTAAAGTTCTGAGTTAATTCAGCAAGTAGTTAGAGTTCGTGTAACTAACATGCCTATTCTCACCACTTGAAAATCCTAAGAATCAAACATCCTCGTCGCCAATGTCGTGTTTCGTGAGTTCATTGATGTTCTGTAGGAGAAGAGACGACACGAGACGTGTTACCAGTACCACTTTTATTTGCCCGAGTAACTTCCGTTTTACATATGCGCATGCGCATTGAATTGCGATGTATTACTACACTACACGCTCCTTATGACGTCATAGTGGTAACCATATATGTATGTATATATGTATGTATATATGTATGAAGGTATGTTGGTATGTAGGTATGAATGTATATATGAATGTTTATGTGTATGAATATATCTATGTGTAATTGTATGTCCATCCAAAATAATGTGTAATGTTTTAATCAATTGAGTCCCATAACCTTACAGTTTTCAGTAACACATGTTTTATGCCAAAACACTCTAGTCCTCTTTGCTACTGTTAGCTATAGGCTCAAACGTTCCTTCCCCAACTTATAATATACAAACAAATTTGCTGCAGAAGTTCTTAATTCAGTTGACAGTTTTAGGAATTTATTTGAGGATGACGTTTTCAATGATTTAAGTATTATTGTGACCCTTTAGTTCATAGCCATATAAAACAAGTTTTTTCATGACATCAAATGCTTTGAAGAGAGTATATTGGGGAAAGTTATCTTTGTTCTATGTAGAGAGCATTTAACATAGCTTTAGATGCATTAAGGGTCAGATATCAGATTAATCTGAAACAATCACTGCTCCCTGAGGAGTTAATCTACGACCAGATGTGTTTGCATATAAACAGGCTACTAACTGGCCTACAATCTAATACTGTTGTCATAAAAGGAGTATTATATAAGGAAAGTTTAGTATCTTGTTTATCACTTGCCTTGACGCGTTGATATTGTGACGTCACAACACACTACCGCCCTCTCTCTCTCTCTCTCTCTCTCTCTCGCGCGCTCTCTCTCTCGCTCTCTCGCTTTCGCTCTCTCTCTCTCTCGCTTTCGCTCTCTACGATACGACCCTTTATATTGAATAAATTTTATATATTTCAGGTCCGGACAAATGTGTTGAATGCAGAAATGTGCATGGTCGTAATCCGTGTGATCATGAAGATTCATGTGACCATGGAGAGGTAAATATTCAGCTCATCCTCCTACATATATCTAACTATTTCATGTCAGCTTATACATCTAGATGTGAAATTATGTCTGAGCTATAATGCTCCATTTTCTGTAAGTTATATCTTTTTAAAACGACATTTAATGAAAATGATGACTATAACAATGATCAATATCCTACGCCAGGATAATTGAAATCAGAACTTAAAAACACTAACTTCAGAACATTAAAAATTAGAATTAATCTATTATTCTATATTGGAACATCTCTGATTGACGAAAGGGGATGTTGAAATGATATACCTGTAGAGAATTCGTTATCATTATATCTACATATAAATAAATAATGGTATATCACCAATACAATACGCTTCAACCTATCCCCTGATATTCTTCTATCGTATTCTGCCGTATCGCTATATATAGCAAACCAATCAAATGATGCCCTTTCAGCAGACTGGTTTCTGGGCTTTGTTTGGCGTGTTCACTGTGTGACTCCAATTAACCATTAAGAGTCCGATGTGTTATTAGATAATAAATCTGATGTTTTACTGCAGGCTCCCGCTACGCTCCATTTTTATAAAGCCGTATTTATAAATAGTCTTTGAATTTTCCAAGAAAAACTCCTAGAATCCCTTAATTAACACTTAGTCGCTAACAGTAACACCTAGGAGTTCATTTATAAACATTCGTAGAGTGACACTAAAGGGCCGCCTATGGAGTTTATGTGAATCTCCATACTTTGTCCTCTGACTATGGATAGTTGGCTTGTGTAGTGTGATTTTATGTGTGATACATTTAGCATTAACTTACAATTATCAGTGATATTTGAAAAAAATAAAATTATCAAAAAACGTGCAACTGCCCCTTTAAAGGGACAGTAGCACGTTTTTATGGGGAATATAAGGTGATGTCAGGAAAATGAGAAGTAATGATTTCAATTGAAAGACAATGTATTTAAACTAAATGGAGCAGTTATAATTCATATATATAACGTAAAGTCTTACACAAAATGAATTAAAGGTGTTCACACAAAATGGCCGCCAATGGAGTTTATGTGAATCTTCAGAGTTTGTCCTCCGACTGTGGATGATTGATTTGTGTAATGAGATTTTTGACACTGTCAAAATAATACATTTAGCATTAACTTGCAATTATCGGTGAAAATTTTAAAATATAAAATTATCAAAAAACGTGCTACTGCCCCTTTAAAGGGGCAGTAGCACGTTTTTAGGGGGAATATAAGGGGATGTCAGGAAAATGAAAATTAATGGTACCAATTGAAAGACAATGTATTTAAACTAAATGGAGCAGTAATAAATCAAATATATAATGTAAGGTTAAGCCATGCGATTCCTGTTCTTACACAAAATGAATTAAAGGTGTTCACACAAAAATGGCTGCCAATGGATTTTATGTGAATCTTAATAATTCGTTCTCTGACTATGGCTGATTGGTTTGTGTTATGAGATTTTTGACACTATCAACGTAAAACATTTAGCATTAAAGTACAATTATCGGTGAAAAATTGAAAATATAAAATTGTCAAAAAACGTGCTACTGCCCCTTTAAAGACTAGATTTATATACTTCCTTGCTATTATTGATTTTTCTTCCTTTTAAGTAAGTGATCTAATTTGTTAAGAAAATCACTTCGAATTTAAAATTAATATTAATTTCGCATTAAAGGTGTTTTTCAATTGGTTTTTATCAAGTGTATACCTACTAACTTCATTTTTTTAAAGTGATGTATGTAACTGAATAATTTTATTCTATCAATGAAGATTAAGATATGTTATGAATGAATAGCAATACAAATCAGACACTTCTGTAGCATATCAGCAAACAAATCTTTATTCAGTCCCTTTGATACCTTGGGCTTTTAGTCTTTGTATGTTTTTATCACTGTACTCACCCTCAGTACCCCAAATATTATCATAATTCCACATAAAACAGATTAATCTGCAAATCAACTATTGAACAATGACGCTACGCGTTCGACTTTAAATTAAATTTAGAGCTATAATAATTCCGTTATATGCCACTGATTTCCAAACACAGTATGTTTATCTCCTAACTCCCTCACTTACTTTAGGCTAGCGTCATAACTTGTCTGACGCTTTGTGGGGTGAATTACACATGCGTGTATCTGTTTTTCTTACCAGGTCGACAGTAGAGGTCATATTCACGTTTTTATTGGATAAGATGAATGCCTTCACTTTGACATTCTCTCCCCACTGATGCAGATCAAGTCATGTAATGTTGATACAGCCTCTGTTCGGAAAGAACTTCATGTAAGACGACACGAAATTTTCAAGTTCGTGTACACATGTTTATTAAAATAAAACCTACAAAGGTTAAATATGTATGTACTGTATATATATGCTCTTAAATAAAGTAAATACCTTATACAGTTTAAATTTATCGATACATGCACACATAGTTTCTAACTTGTTAATTGACTATGATAATGGAACTCTCTACATAAAGTTATTTGTTGGTGTAGTGTGGGTAAGTGGCCGACAGCCGAAAACCGACGATACAGTTGTATATAGCTGACGATCCGATTCAGCTCTATGTATGGCAATACATCTGTTGTGTATAGTCTAGGCATATAGCCGACAGCCGACAAAACAGTTCCAAATATAACAAAACATATATTCTATATAGTCTGTGCAATTTTAGATATTAATTAATTTGAATAACTGTTTGATAATGTTCCAGTTTTGACGTTTGGAGTTCTCTGCCCTTGACCGTCACGTTTGGCGTCAATGGGATTTTAGTGCATTTACCTTGCGTTCTGGTGTTGTAGAGCAGTGGGAGAAAGCATATGATTTGAAAGAAAGTAGAGAATGATAAACAATATCGATAGATGAACATGAATTAAATGTGTCTTTATGCCATGGAGAAAATCACATCTATAGGCCAGCGTACGGCTGTGCGGATGCCTATTATGTTTGAGTGAGTGAGTGAATTGGTGCTTAACGTTTTTGAACAATATTTCACTTATTAGCATATGGCCATTAGCCATCAAAATGAGAGTAGATAGATCAGGGATCAAAAGGATGAAGGAAAATACGGAAATATCGATATATATTTAGGTCTTTAAGACAAAGTCGTGAAGACCTATTGTTTTTATCCGATTTCTTCAAGTTCTTTTTTTTATTATTAGGTCTTCAAGACAAAGTCGTGAAGACCTATTGTTTTTATCCGATTTCTTCAAGTTCTTATTATTATTATTTGTACAATTTTTGTGAACGATCTACAGCTCAAACCGCTTGTCCAAATTCGTCCAAACTTGGCATGCAGATACCCCTTACCCTGGAATCGACATGCTAAGCTTTTGGGCAAAATCGCCTGGTACATTAAAGGTCCAGTTCGAATCCAAAACCGAAAATTTAACATTGATTTTTTTTTCAAAATGCACTTAGAGACTTAAATTTTTTTTTAAAAGAAGCGCAATGAAAAATAATGAAAAAAAGTAAATCAGGACGAATTCGAAGGTCACGTGCTTTGGCCGCTATCTTGCTTTTAGTGCATTTTCGACCGTTTCCGACCCCACCCGCCTTTGACAATCTTCTTCTCTGAAGATACTTGCACCAGAGAGCTGAAATTCATACTGAATGTAGCTGAAGCATTGTAGTTTAAAATCTTTTCTTTTTATGGTCCTAACAATAATACTTTTTGTGTTGTAACCTTTCAAAGTGGTCCAAAATCGAAAAATCGCCAAATTCAAGGGCAGATAACTCCAAAACCAGACCATAGAATTTTATGATTTTTGCATGAGAGTAAGACATTAGCAAGGTCTTTAAGATAAAAGAATAAAATCGCTCGCGAACAGTCACTTCCGGTCAGGAGGAGACGTCAAATTTTGCATATGCAAAAGTGGTGTTTTGCTTCATATGACTGAAACCTCTTTAACAAACATGCATGTGAAGGTCAAGCATGCATGTGAAGGTCAAACAGTATGTGAAGGTCAAAGAGGAATCTTGAAGACCTAAGTACTGCCGCGGCAGTCCTAGTTATTATTTGTACTTTTTTTGTGAATCAACTGCTTAGGTCTTCAAGACAAAGTCGTGAAGACCTATTGTTTTTATCCGATTTCTTCAAGTTCTTTTTAGGTCTTCAAGACGAAAGTCTGAAGACCTATTGTTTTTATCCAGATTATTATTATTATTTTTATTATTTGTACCGATTTTGTGGAGGTTCTACAGCATTCCCATCTTAACCGAATCTCATGAAATTTTCAGGGATTTTAGATTGTGTCCTAACTTAGTGCAAGACGAGGGCGATTTTTGAATTTCGATCTGGTTTTTGAGTAATCTCCCTTTTAAGGAAAAACCGCAAATATCAATATCTCGGTAACTATGGGAGATAATTGCAAAAATATTTCACCAAACTGTGGGCAACATCATTCTCCATCGATTGAGCCCTAAAAGGTTTCCGGCCGTATAATTAGATTTTTTGCTATTTTCGAAAAACTGACAATTTTGTGAAATTTCACAGTTTTGACGGTACGCGTCTTTGAAATTCTTCTCCTCACTAACTACGATACACACAGAAGCATACTATACCTCATTTTAAAGCTGAATGAATGCTGTTTAAAGGAACCCCCCAAACTTGACCTCTATTTTGAACGGTTTTTGAGCTACAGCGATTTCAAAAACGATCTTTCGAAAATAAGGATTTTGACGCGTCGCGTTCAAAGGGGCACTGCTCTGTAAGGAAATGTCAAAAATGAAATCTGCTTAATGCATTCTGTTCTACAAAGATTGTTGACCAAGTTCACTTCAGGTCCTCATTATATAAAAGTTGATAATAAAGGAACTATGTGAACATAAACAATTTTCTTTCATTTTTTGGCGGTTTTAACATTTTTCGAGGGTTATTTTACTTTGAGAATTTTAGTTTCAAAACTGTTTCAGATAGAAATTTTATCATTGATGTTTTGTGAAGCAGATGTAATGAGTAGACGGAAACAAATATCAACAGGTCATGATAAACAAATTTATGTCCATGACCGGTCCTTGAATATTGCGATTTTTGGAAAATCCTCATTTTTAGCACATTTCAAGGTTCCACAGTTTCTTTATTAATAAAGATATCTTTTAATTGATTGTACTTTCACATACGCCATTCCAAGCACAACGTTTGCTATGTTGTACCTTATCATAAAAATGTTGATAGTTAAGGAGATAGAAGGACCAACATGGAGTAGGGGTAAACAAATCTTCAAATTTCAGTGTTTTCTTTACATTACAATGTTAAATCACATGTATCTCGAAAACGGTGACAGATATTTCAACCAACTTTTTTTCTGCTTCTAGGAATAAAATTCTCTGAAGAATGATGTCATAGCTGACATGGGCCACCATGATGAATTTTTCTAACAAGTCTTAAACACTGAATATCAAGTGGAATTTGGTCATTTTCATAATGTATTAGTTACTCTTTACCTCTTAGACAAAAAGTCATGTGAAGGTCAAACACTATGTTAGGGTCAAAGAGGAATCTTGAAGACCTAAGTATTGACGCGTCAATCCTAGTTAGGTCTTCAAGACAAAGTCTCGAAGACCTATTGTTTTTACACTTATTCTTCAAGGTTTTTTTTATTATTATTATTTGTACTTTTTTTGTGAACGAGCTGCAGCCCAAACGGCTGCTCCAAATTTTTCCAAACTTGGCATGCTAATAGCTCTTACCCTGGAATCGACATGCGAAGCTTTTGGGCAAAATCGGTTCATTCATTAAGGGTCCAGGTCGAATCCAAATTCGAAAATTTAACATTGATTTTTTTGTCAAAATCCACTTAGAGACTTAAATTTTGTTTTAAAAGAAGCGCGATCAAAAATAATGAAAAAAAGGAAATCAGGACAAATTCGTAGGTCACGTGGTTTGGCCGCCATCTTGCTTTTAGTGCATTTTCGACCGTTTCCGACCCCACCCACCTTTGACAATCTTCTCCTCTGAAGATACATGCACTTGAGATCTGAAATTCATACTGAATGTAGCTGAGGTATTGTTGATTCCAATTTATAGATTTCAAAGACCTAACCTTAATACTTTTTGTGCTGTGACCTTTCAAAGTTGACCAAAATCTCAAAATCGCCAACTTCAAGGGCAGATAACTCAAAAGCCAGACCATAGAATTGAATGATTTTTGCATGAGAGTTATAAATTAGCAAGGTCTTTAGGATAAAAGAATAAAATCGCTCGCGAACAGTCATTTCCGGTCCTGAGGAAGGGTCAAACTTTGCATTTTGGAAAACGGGTGTTTTGGTGGGTATGTTTGAAAAACTCTTGTAAACCAACGACACATGATAAATACTTGTTCTATATATCAAATGAAAGATAAAAGATCATGCAATCTTGGATAAATCTCAATAAATTAGATTAAACATTAACATTGAAATTCGGAGCATTTAAATGTGGTCAATCCTACTTTCGTTTTGAATGATTATGATACATTTATGATTGAAAAACTGTAGATCATTGGCAATAAAACACTAGGCAATGTTTTATCTATTATCAGGCAGCAACAAGACTGTATAACCTGAGATGATTCATGTTTGCAGCCATGTTGAATTTTCTGTAAAGGCTTAAACTTTGAATATCAAGTGAAATATGGTAATTTTGATAATGTATTAGTTACTGTTTACCTCTTAGACAAAAACCCATGTGAAGGTCAAACAGTATGTGAAGGTCAAACAGGAATCTTGAAGACCTAAGTACTGCCGCGGCAGTCCTAGTTTTTATTATTATTATTTGTACTTTTTTTGTGAATCAACTGCAGCCCAAACGGCTGCTCCGAATTCGACCAAACTTGGCATGCAGATACCCCTTACCCTGGAATCGACATGCTAAGCTTTTGGGCAAAATTGACTCATACATTAAAGGTCCAGTTCGAATCCAAAATCGAAAATTTAACATTGATATTTTTTTCAAAATGCACTTAGAGACTTAATTTTTTTCTTAAAACAAGCGCAATAAAAAATAATGAAAAAAAGGAAATCAGGACAAATTCGTAGGTCACGTGGTTCGGCCGCCATCTTTCTTTTAGTGCAATTTTCATCGTTTCCGACCCCACCCACCTTTGACAATCTTCTCCTCTGAAGATACTTGCACTAGAGAGCTGAAATTCATACTGAATGTAGTTGAGGTATTGTTTTCTTGAAATCGTAAAGTTGTAAGACCTAACCTTAATACTTTTTGTGCTGTGACCTTTCAAAGTTGACCAAAATCTCAAAATCGCAAACTTCAAGGGCAGATAACTCAAAAACCAGACCTTAGAACTTAATGATTTTTGCATGAGAGTTAAACATTAGCAAGGTCTTCAAGATAAAAGAATAAAATCGCTCGCGAACAGTCACTTCCGGTCAGGAGGAGAGGTCAAATTTTGCATATGCAAAAGTGGTGTTTTGCTTTATATGATTGAAACCTCTTAAACAAACATGCATGTGAAGGTCAAACATGCATGTGAAGGTCAAACAATATGTGAAGGTCAAACAGGAATCTTGAAGACCTAAGTACTGCCGCGGCAGTCCTAGTTAAGAATTAAGGTGTACCAGCGAAGTAAATTGTATGAACAATTTGCAAGCAGAATATTAGGTAAGATTTTGAGGTTACAGAACCATGACAATATTTATAAATCTAAAATCTTAATATACGTTTGTTCAGTATTTGTGTTAATTATACAAAATGACGACTTATCTAATTAGGCTTATAAATCATATTGTGGACCTAATGATTTATTTTGCGAATATCAAGAGAGTCAGTTTTCTCTCGGTCTATGCGTCATTTATTGTTCGAAAATATGTATTCCTAAAAACTAGTCTTTGACAGGCTTTCGACACGGATTTGAAAAACTCTCATAGCAAACGTTTCATTACTTTCTCGCCTGCGGTGGTATACATCGATCAACCGTTATTTTTTCGCTAAGCTGACACTATTACCCTTTTTGAACTTTTTTATTGTCCGAAGTTTTCGGGCGTGAAACCCTTTAAGGGCGCTTCACACTTAGCCAAATTTTACAAAAGATGGAAACACGAATTTAAAAATGTGCAAATTCGCAAAGGATCGTTAGCAATCGGGCCATTCGTAACACATCTTAAGTCATCTTTTGGCCGCAAGAGTTTTTCTGCCTTCGGGGAAATGAGCAAATTGTTGATCATGCCATTTTCGTGTTGCATCTGTGTCTCCATCTTCCCCTTTGCATGCCGGCTAACAAGGTACCGTCGTGTAAATTCGTGTTGTTTTCGTATTGCCTTCGTATATCGAACACTAGGATGATGACATTCGATATTATTTGCTTTTAAAACGCGCCCTTTGAACAGATGATCACACGAAGGTAAAACGATGACGACACGGATTCGTAGCTATTGTCGTACGAACGGCAAGATTGAGAAACAATTGTACAAAGGAAATGTATATTCGCATAGATTATAAAAACATTTTTGACATACCTAAAAACATCCCTGCACTGCCGATTTTGCTGCTGGAGCTATTAAACGCTACCGACTGTAATATGAAGCGTTAAGATGTTTTCACGATAGTCCCCTGTAACTTTGCGATTCTGTTTGTGTTTCTGTCGTTGGTCAAAATCGGGACAGTGTGAAGCCACCTTTTTTAGGAAGTAATAAAATGATAAGATGGATATGATATTTTTAATCAATGGTTACTTTATTTACTTTCAGCGAATGTTGCAAGTTTTGTTATAAAAATACATACATATCTTTTGTAGGTTTTGTATTATAAATATATGTACACGGACCTTGAAAATTTCGTGTCGTCTTACATGAAATTCTTGCCGAACAGAGGCTGTGTCATCATTTCATGGCATGCTTAGCCTCTGTTTGGAGAGAAGGGCACTTTGAATAATAATAATCTATGATTACAACTATCTTAACCTCTTGACAGAGAGAGTCAATTGTATAGTGTGGGTTTGTGTAGGACAATGAATAAGTCAGCGTTGTACATGTTTCTTGCAGGTTTGTTACATACAGCAGCTCTCAACTAATTCAGGACACATCAACCATGCTGGCTGCATCGACGAAAGGGTAAATATTTCTTTGCCTTGTCCGTAGCCCAACCAAAATCGATGAGGGTAGGAATATTCAACATGCTTACATGTGTAGTCCTAATTAAGAGTAAATTGTACATATCTCCTCAATGATATCTAGCATCTAGTATTATCTCCCATTTCTATTCTGTAAAACTGTTTGTATACTTTAAACCATAAAAAGAACGTTTTGATTGATAGCAGTTATTGGTAACCGGAAAGGCTAATTTGATAGGCCTTTAAAGTGTAAACAAAATGGATTTTAATTTATGTTCTAAAATATTATATTTTACGAATTTTATGAACATTCACAAATAAAAATGTTTATGAGTTGTCCACTTCATTGCAGAAATGCCCGACAATAGAAACATTTAGTATTTACCATGATCGCTTCAACGAGGACCTGAGGGCGGGGAGATGCTGCAATACAAACAAGTGCAACACTCAAAGCAGTTTACGTAGGCCTTCCAAATATATTTATCTTTCATGGATCTCCTTATAAATTGTGTTAGGTTTTTCAGGAGGGAATCTAGTTGTCAGGCTGGTTGAATCTTCATCCAGCAAAATAAGCGTGTATCTGCAAAGTTCGTGCAATACCCTGATGTCTCGTACGGAGGTTCTTCAAATCTCTAATGTGCAGCTGGCAATGGGGAGGTTTCCGGTTAAAAGGACCTTCATACTCAAGAAATGTGCTTAAGGCTCTTTGCAAAACGGCGTTTCATTGGCTTAAGAAACCTTTATATATTAAATTTTATAACAGTCAATATAAATTTGCATACAAAAACTTATTTGCCCAGATAGATATCGGGGTGCTGAATGTGCTTCAGGGATGAAATTACATTGATGTAGAAGGATGTAAAATCAAATCATCTAAATCTGCGACCTAGATACCATTCTGTGGATATCTGTCACTACATGCTGACCAGGTACCAAGTTTGACTGCTCGGTGCCTCGAGGCACTATAATAAAAACACTGACATGACCTACATTAAAGATATTTAAACTTCATACATTTTTAACAGGGGAATCTCAATATTAAGCTATGCATAAAACCCATGACCTAATCTAATCGAAAACGTTTCTTACTTTTTGGCTCGCGTCATGGCTACTATGCGTTAGGGCGACTGGGCTAATGGTTAGACTTGACTTTGTTGGTATGATTGAATCACATACTATTCAGTTTCATCACAGATGGAAACTTTATAATAAAATTGTCCAAATGAATAATTCTTATTTCAGGAAAACCCACAAAACCTAAGGATAGTAATCCAATGATTGACGAGTATAATATTCTGGATTGCCTTTCTTATAATCTCAGTGTTACTAGATGAAATGTTTTGATGAAATCAGTACAAAATATTTTAATCTCGATCTTCCCAAAACTATCAATTACTCAACTGCCAGTAGCTGCCAATATGTACTGAGTATCTTAGTACAGCACCTATAAAATAGGTGTGTTTGTGTGTAAAATATTTAATTTAATACACCTCTCAAAAAAGACACATTATTGATTGAAAGTAAAAGACATTGGTAATTATTTATGTAGAGTATTGACGACAAAAAGCGTTGGAAGAAAAATATGGCCATTTTACTTCTCTTCGGTGTTGCCTTGAACCTATTGGCCCGCTTAACAAATGCTAAACTGATGATATAAAGGTGAAGTATTATGCTTTTGATGTTCAAACGCAACAATTTTTTTTATTCAATTCATAACAGTTCATAAATGAATCTAAGTGTTTTTTCAATGTATCATTATAAATAACTGGAAACACTTACCAAAATGTTTTGTCAATAAGATGGCGTGTAGATTTGGTAATTTAACATTTAATCATTTGACGTAACTCGTCAATACATATATTTATGCCACCAAATGTTATGTTTCGGCTGGTTGATTGTGGTAATTAATTAACCACGTCCCATATTTAATATGGAAACATGTGTCGACAGTTAATTGCTGGGTCTTACTGCCGTGTAATTTTCTGCCTGTTGTCAATGAAGGATATAACAGAATATTGCACACCCTTCTGGAGAACCTTCTGTATGACATTCTGAAGAATATTCTACAGATATGTTGGTTTTCTTACAAATCCTTACATATACGTAAAACCTCAAACCTCCAAATGGATAAATAAAAAGCTGCAATTATTCGGTCAATGTAGTCAGGGCATTTGGCAACAATATGAAGATCTGCAATATGTGTACAACTTGCACAAATGAAATTTGTTGACAAAGATGGACGTCAATAATTCTATTCCTTACATTGTATGTAAACACAGTGGAGTTAGATGTCAACTGTTGACCTTATGCTATACTGAAATAACATACACTTTGTCATAGATAACTAGCATCCTTCAAAAGTCATACAACAAAAGATGCAACCGATGTTATAAAGGTTAAGGTTACATTAAAATAGGACTGATTTATTACGATTGAATGGACAATAAGTATAGTTTAAATGTGACTGGGAAATGATTTGAATTGTTTGCTTTTACAAATGTTAATTCCAAATTGTGTTTTCACGAAATAACATTTTAGAATTTCAATGGTTCAAATTCAAATGAAAACACCCTATGAGTGATCTCCCCTTGAATTATGACGTCATCGATGACCATAGCTAAAAATAAATGTTAGCAACCAGTCAGCATTGCACTGACCAGATTCATTGACTTCAACTCAATTACAAAAACAAGATCTTTTCCTAATTTGAAAAAAAAGAGATAAACAAGAGATCAGTGACCTGTTTGTATTTCACTGACTAATGATAGAAGATGGGTCTGAAACAAAATTATAACACTGTCTCAATTCCCCCCCCCCCCCCCCCCCCCCCCCCCCCCCCCCCCCCCCCCCAACCCCCCCCCCCCCCCCCAGATTTCAAATTTAACATATAAATATAAATCCTCAATGTTGTGCAATACGAGTAATTTTTTTATTAGAATGTGAGCAGGCCACATTCACCACATTTTAAATCGTAACATTTTGACACCATAATTCATTGATATAAATAAAATGTAGTCACATTTTAGGGGAGCATGAATATAGCCAAATTTTATAAATGATTATCATTGGATTACAAAAAATAGAAACCTGAAGGTGTATAATTGTTTTGGTGATATTCACTTTTTATTTCAAGTTTTAATTTCATACTATTACTATTACTATTGTTATTTTGAATGTTAACTGGATAACACGTACTAACAAAAACATATGTCTGTGAAAATGTTTCTTTGTGGAAAAAGGTTCTAAATTTATTTTTATTTCTTTGCACGAATTAAGATTAAAATATTATTTTAGTTTCCTGCATCAAGCATTATTTATTTCCAGCTTAATTCATCAAATATATCCTTATGATTTTAAGATTAATATGCAACTAATGAAGATGTTAAAGTAAGTCATTTTCCATAGGTTAAAAATCATTTTCTATTTAATAGACATAAATATATATGCCTCACTTAACAAATGACAAATGTACAACCATTTACTGATATTGTAGATTAGTAATAAATGTTGAGATGTTTCAATCACAAAAATGTTATATGTGGCTTCACAAGACAAGGACTCTGATTTGATAATACACAAAAGGTTAATACAAATTCCACAAGATTTTGGGATCAAAATTCATGTCGCAAAAAGTTAAATATATGAATATTTAATCAAAACAAGATGGCCTTATATAAGGGCTATAAATCATTCTTTTTCAACTGTTAAGGACAAACGTTTTAAGAAATGAAAGATCTCTACACCATTAAAAATAATATCAAAATGTAATTCATTTCAATTGTCATGTTATATGTTTGGAAATAACACTGAAAAGTAAATATAAATAAAGTTATTATGATAATTTCAATGAATAAGTTTTAAATAGTTATAATAGTAAGATGTAACCTATTTATATGCTTGACAGCCTATCCATCCACACATACATGCTTCATTGAAACTGGACTCTCACGAAATTAAATGAACACAATTTGATAACTAACATAACAAAACACATTTCAATTCAAATCAATACCTGCATTTTAAAATGTTTTGTTGTCTCAACATTTAGAATCCACAATAGAAATCGAATAGAAGTCGGTAACAAGTAGGAAGTTTTTATTTCCAAGAACTGAACTGTGAATAAATGTTTGACAACAAGTAACTCCTGTTTTACCGTTTTTCGTACCTGCATAGGATTTATTTCCTTGATGTTGCAGATACCAACACTATGACAACGAAACCCACAGAGAAACCAACAACCACCCTTGAACCTGTAACATCACCAAAGCAACTGGCACATGCAGGTATATATATGATACAGTCAATATGTCAAATACGTCATTTAGTCGAATGCCTACATGTATCAGGCATTTTATCAAATGACCTGGGCATGACTAGACATTTAGCTAAATGACTGAAATTGTGCCCTGTATTCTTCTGGGAACACTCTTTATTCATTATCACAACAGCTCCCCCTTCGTCCGCTGCTTTGATTATGTCTAAATTGTGATATCACAATCCCCTTCATCTGCCTATTGTCATATTGATATATGGTGCCATATATATATAGATATATAAATGAGATTTGTAACATGACTTCGGTAAATACTCGTTTCTGATTGGTTGATTTGATGGATTTGCCAGTGTTAAATGGCAATGAACACCCGCAAATTGGCTGAGGCGGGCAGTGTGAAGTTGGTTACTTATTCCTTATTCCTTATTCGATATTCAGTTTTTCCAGTTACTTATTCAGAAAAGTCTACCTAGGGTACCAAGGAATACGTGCACCACCTTCTAAGTATACTCAAATTAAAGGTAATTCAATTGCCCATCCAATGAGGTATCATACGTTATATTACATAGAGGCGGTCATACCATAATCTCCCAAAAACCAACACTATGTAACCCTTATTCAAACAAAAAATTCTGAAGGTACCAAGGAATACGTGCACCACCTTCTAAGTATACTCAAATTAAAGGTTATTCAATTGCCTATCCAATGAGGTATCATACGTTATATTACATAGAGGCGGTCATACCGTAATCTCCCAAAAACCAACACTATGTAACCCTTTTATTCAAACAAAAAATTCTGAAGGTACCAAGGAATACGTGCACCACCTTCTAAGTATACTCAAATTAAAGGTAATTCAATTGCCCATCCAATGAGGTATCATACGTTATATTACATAGAGGCGGTCATACCGTAATGACCCAAAAACAAACACTAAGTAACCCTTTTATTCAAACAAAAAATTCTGAAGGTACCAAGGAATACGTGCACCACCTTCTAAGTATACTCAAATTAAAGGTAATGCAATTGCCCATCCAATGAGGTATCATACGTTATATTACATAGAGGCGGTCATACCGTAATCTCCCAAAAACCAACACTATGTAACCCTTTATTCAAAAAAAAAATTCTGAAGGTACCAAGGAATACGTGCACCACCTTCTAAGTATACTCAAATTAAAGGTAATTCAATTGCCCATCCAATGAGGTATCATACGTTATATTACATAGAGGCGGTCATACCGTAATCTCCCAAAAACCAACACTATGTAACCCAATAAGGAATATGCTCACCTTTTCTAAGTATATTCAAAGTAAAGGTAAATATCATATAACATTTCTCTTACCTCACCTAATGCTATACCGAGTAAATGATAACACGCTACAGAGAGGTAATAGAAAATAGACTCGTATAGGCGTCACCCGAGCTAAGTTCTTGCCATAACCCGAGACAATCAGGTTATGTGTTGGCCTACACTCACGAGGAACACTCCGGCAAAGGTGGACATGAGATAACGATGCAAACTTTAACCCTTGCCTTGCCATACCCCTCTTGGTATTATTTGATTTGATAACCCTCATTTTACTGTATACCTTACTCTGATCCTCTATTTGTCCTATCCCTCTACGTTACCGTTGTTTCCATAATTCTCACATTACTGTCTACCTAACTGTAACTCGTAACTGGGGTTGCCTCCAGGAGGCAAATTTTGTCATGTATACAGTACACACAGGGGTTAAATTTTTGCCTCCTGGGGGGTATTGAGGCAAAATTTGCCCCAGCTAAATAGGTAGGGCAAATCTGGTTACCCCCAGGGGTAGTTATACCCCTGGGGGTAAACGTGTCATGTAAACGGTTTTTGGGGGTTTTGAGGGAAGCAAACCAGAGAATGATTAGCAATCCATATAAGATAATCACTTTTTTTTCAATGGGTATCTATCTTTTATCATTTTATGTATTATAAAAATTCTAATCAACATAATAACTATGCAATGATAGCACAAACTTTCCTCAATTTGATATTATTCAAACTGAAATGAGTACGAAGTGAAGGTGGCGCAGAGCTTAAACAAGGTTGATATGTCAAATGATGACATGACAAAAGACCTTTTTTTAAAACTAGAAACCTAGCAGGAAGAACAACAAAGTAGATTTCAATCTTGCTATGAACTTTGATTGAGGGTCTAGGACAAAAACCACCTGGACAAAAACCACCTGACAAAGTCAAATAATGACAAAAGCAACCTAGGACAAAACCCACACGGACGAAACACACCTGGACAAAAACCACCTGGGAAAAAAACCGGGCAAAAGTCATCCACTTATTATTGTATTATATGCTTTTAAACTGAATATGATAATACTTAATTATGATATCATAGGATATTATTTGGTCATATTATTCATTTACCAAAAATTTTCATATATTTGCCATTTTTGGGTACGCTGTGTAAACTATCTGTACAAGGCTGTATTCCAGTGACAATTTGTTTTCCAGCCATGATGTTATACTAGCTCAAAGATGTCCTAAGATAACTATTTGACATTGTATTTATGCCCATGTTCTTGTACTCTTCAGATTGGAGGAATAAAAGATTATTTATGTGTACATTGAAAAGGCAGTGCGCTGTTTTGTTCGTGCTTGTTTCTTGGCTTGCAATATCATTGAGTAGGATGATTAATTATTTAATCTATTTCACTCAAACTGACTATACAAATCAAGTATGATTTGCAGGTTTTGATATAAACAATGCACATTTCCGTTTTACATCAACTTCAACAATCCTTTGAATGTTACGTGGTCTTCCCTGAAATTCTTGCCATACATATGATCAATCGTCTATAGTATGATTACCGGTATGATTAAATATTGTGTTTTAGCCTTGATGAAATATCGTTTCAATATTGACCCTGTCATTTTTTAGATATGGGTGGGTTTTGTCCTAGTTGAATTTGGTTTTGTTCGGAGGGCTTTTGTCCTGGATCCTTGGCATTCGATTTAGAGAATTCTTGTGTACGCCAAATAACAGCTACATTATATTGAACTTATGAAAAAAGGAAAACATGAACTGGAATTAAAATCAATTATCGGTAGTCTTTAGAAACGAGAGAAAAATGTAAATGAGGAGACTTGCTAAAAGGAAAACAAGGAACTGTTAAATAAAAGCTTTTTTGAGTTATGTCTCATGACAACTTTGATGTTGATTGAATGAAGATTGCTATGCAGTACTGAGGGGCTTGTCGAAACACTGACCTTTGCCTGGATTTTGACGACGACATGCTTTTAGCTAACGTCCGGAAAGTAAATACATACTATTTCTTATACCCACAAATCGATATTTCTGCATGCTGGTAAAATAAAACCAGCAATTTAACCGTGCATCATTTTTCTTTTCTGTATCATCGAGAAATGTATTAACCTGTTCATGGTCAGATAGATGATAATGATGATGAATACCCCCTTTGCTTAAAACCCATGTATTTTACCCCCGTGGGCAAACAGGTGCCATGTAAACGCAGCTGCCTCGCTTCACCATTTACCTTACTGTAACCCTCATTCTGCCTTATCTGTCTATGTTTTACTAATTTTCGTAGCCCTAACACTACCATATACTTAACTGTTACCCGCACTTTGACCTTACCCTCTTTAACCCTCTTCTCCATATCCCTGGCTTTACAGTATACCTCACTAACCCTACTGTTACCCTCGCTTTGCCCTTACTCCCACGTAACCCTCCTTTTTATAACCGTTGTTATTCTGTTAACCTAACTGTAACCCTTGCGTTTCCCAATCCTCCTACGTAACCCTCGTTTCTATAACCCTTCCATTGCGAATACATAACTGCAAGTATTTATTTCTGTAACCATCCCTCTAACCCTCTGCGCAAGCCCCGCTTCACCATTTACCTTACTGTAACCCTCATTCTGCCTTATCGGTCTAAGTTTTACTCATTTTCGTAGCCAATACACTACCGTTTACTTAACTGTTACCCTCACATTGACCTTACCCTATATAACCCTCTTGTCCATATCCCTGGCTTTACAGTATACCTCACTAACCCTACTGTTATTTTCACTTTTGGGAATCAACTTTGATATTGATCTTGACAATTTGGTTAAAATAAATTATGATGACAATTTCTCCTACATTGAAAAACAAATGAATATTTGGTCAGCCAGAAACCCAACTCCTTTAGGCAGAAACACTATCCTTAAATCCCTTTTACTGCCAAAACTAAATCATTTATTTTCTTCAGTGCCAAATCCATCAAACGGTACAATTTTTTGTTTTCATTTCATATGGAAGGGTAAGCCTGATAAAGTAAAACGAAATGTATTAGTTCTTAAACCTGAACATGGTGGAATAAAAGTTCCAAATATCAAAGAAATCATAGCATCACAAAAATTAAGGTGGATAAGTAGACTACAAAGTGTACAAAAATGGGGGACTATATTTTTATTCAGATTAAAAGAGATAAATGATCTTTGGCTTTCAGATAGCAAGTACATTAAAAATACAGTACTACCATCTGTAACTAACACCTTTTGGAAAGATGTTCTTCTATCATACTCTGACTTTATTCAAAAGTGTTAAACGGAAAATATCTCAGAAAGCGAAATTCTTAGTCAATCCTTGTGGAATAATGATGGAGTTAAAATAGACGGAAAACCTATCTTGTACACCTCCTGGTATAAGAAAGGGGTAAGATTTATCAATGACCTCGTACACCAGGATGGTAGATTGTTACATTATGATGAATTTAAATGCAAATTTAACATCAAAACTAATTTCTTGACTTATGAAGGTATAAAAAGGGCTCTTTTATTATATATCACAAGTTTTGGTATGAATAAAATACCAAATATGGTTCCAGGTCCAATCTACCCTTTTAATTTATTCCACATTAATACAATTTTAGGTAGTAAATGTTTATATTTGAAAATAATTGATTCCAAACTTGTCCAATTACCATGCTACAGTAAATGGGCACGAATTTTAGATTGTGAGTTTTCAGACAAAGATTGGAGAGTGTTTAATATGATAGCTCACAAATGCACCCGTAGTACTGACTTAAGATGGCTTCAGTATAGAATTATTCATCACATTCTACCTACAAATTGCTACCTTTTTAGGATAAAGCTATCAGAATCTCCCCTCTGTCGAATTTGCAATAAAGATCTAGAAACTTTTGAACATATATTTTGGTACTGTGACCCGGTGTTCAAATTATGGAGAAAACTAGAAAAATGGTTTGAAACAGCCCAAATTTATCTTAATTTAACAATTTCTAAGATAGTGCTCGGAATAAAGGGGAAGAACAACAATCCTATTAACGCAATAATCATACTCATCAAAGACATGATTTTCAAGAATATTCAAAACATGATAATTCCAGATTTTAACTACATACTGAGCCAAATTAAACAGTACTATGACATAACAAAATACAATTACTTTGTGTCTGATGAGAATGATATATTTGTTAAATTTTGGTCATCATTACATACCATATTGTGAACTAAAAACATGTTTTTTTTTCATCCTGTTATAATCGTTGACAATATGTATAAAACTGTCACTCTACTGTATTAACAAATAGGCCACAATGATTATGTATATTTAATGTATGGACTACCAAATCTCGTTTATGTTTCATGTATCCTCTTACGTGTTTGTATTTGTATTGCTAATTTTTGTCCTATGTTGTTATATGCATACTGTTGTCACTGTTGTCAAACCGAATGTATGTAAAACATGAAAAAGATGGAAATAAAAAAAAACAAAAAAAACCAAAAAAAAAACCTACTGTTACCCTCGCTTTGCCCTCACTCCCACATAACCCTCCTTTTTGTAATAAATGAACTAGCCAGTGTCTTTAAATCAATTTTTCATTTTGCTATATGCATATCACAAGAAGTATTCTTGTCAAAACAAGCAGTTTACAATCTGCCATTGTTACGTTAATTATACAAAATTATTGTTGATGTAGTTATAAAGTTTAATGCGAGGGTTATGGACACGAGGGTTACGTAAAGGGTTAGGGCAAAGTGACGGATTCAGCTAGGTATACGGTAAAGCAAGGGAAATGGAACCAGGTTTACGTAGAGGATAAGGGCAAAGCGATGTTTACCCAGAAGATAATAACCAGGTACCGAGAGATTAAGCACAACAACTGCGATCTAAGTGTATTGTAATAACCCGAGGCAATTTGTTGTTTTTCATTTGGCTTAAAAACTAGTGGATCACTTTTGACTACACAGAGATGCCCGGATCGAATCCCACTTTCAATGTTAAAAAATCTTAACTTCCCTGTTTGATAAAAAATTAAATTCTTAGTCAAATTGTTTGGTTGTGTTAATCATTTTAAAATCAACCTACGCGGATGCTCCTTTAAATAAACCAAAGGCAATAATTTCATGAGGGTGTGACAAATGAACACCTGAGGAAGGTAGTTAGGAGTTAAAACATATTGAAAATAGATATATCCACCCAAGGGTTGTAATAAACTCTCTCAAAAAAGAAAGGCAACCCCTCGCTCATTTTCTGACAACAACAAAAATGGTGAATGTGAATTGGATTTTTTTTGTCATGTATACTTAATATGTTCTTGTTTGATTAGTAATAGCTCCATAACACAGTCTTATTAACGCACGCTGACATTTTATCCGAGAATGAGCGAAACAGTCATGTGTATAATGCTAAAAATTAACTGCATTTACAAATCACGGAAATTACAATTTAAGCCAAGGTATATAAAAGGAAACATAGTTTGGCAATATATTCAATTCGTTTACTCAGAAAATCAAGGTCGAAAATGCCCCGATTGAATATTGCAGATCGAAATATTGTGATTGGTCGGAATCAGGCCAGGGAAAGTTTTTGAACAGTTGACCGCCATCTGAATGTCCATAAAACTACGACCACCCGACTTTGGAATCGCTACAGACAGTTCCATGCAACCGAAGACCGTCCACGGAGTGGTAGACCAAGGATCACCACAACGGATCAGGATCGTTTCATCCTGGTCATCCACCTACGTAATCGGCAAGCCACACCAACCGTCACTGCAACACAAGTGCCTGGTTTGAGGAGATTTTCGGCCCGAACCATCAGGAACCGTTAACGTGAGGCTAATACATGTATTCATTACTATGAACATTTTTCGGACCTGTTCTGAGACACCAACATCGACGTCATCGTCTCAGATGGTGCACAAACCGGATACGTTTCGAGTCCCGTTTCCTACTTCACAGACGTGACGGCAACAAACGTGTATCCAGACGAGGAAATGAACGTTTCGCACCGAAATTGCGTTCGACAGGTCGACAGATTTGGAGGAGGGAGCGTCATGGTGTGGGGAACCATGTCTTACAACGGACAATCACACCTGGTCATCATTTCCGCAATTTGACGGCCAAATGCTACATCAATGATGTTTGACAGCCACACCATCTTTCGATAATCGACCAATAGAGGGAGCTGTTTCAACGGGACATTGCCCGCCCTCGCACAGCTCGTGCAACAGTGGATTTTCTACGGAATTCCATTATCGACTCCTTGCCATGGCCCTCCTGGTCTCCCGACATCAACCCCATCGAAAATCTTTGGGACTATCTTAAACGTCGTATCCGTGCACGAACACTACAACTGTCGACACTAGATGACCACAGCACTACAGGATGAGTGCTGAGCAATACCACAGGAAAGGATTTCTCGTCTGATCCGTTCTGCTCCGAGGAGGTGCAATATATTATCTACAGCTCGTGGCCCTAAAAATAGATACTGAAGTAAGCGCCCCCTAGTTTCCGTCCAATGCATAATAAATATAATGAAATTGAGACTTTATACTACAAATAGATTTGTTTCACCATGTAAAATTTCAATGTGTTATCTTTGATAATTTATGTGTTATAAAAAGTTAAAGACTGCTATCAACACTACATAAAATCAGGGGTTGCATTTCTTAGGCAAACAATAAAAGTTACCGTTATGGAAACGAGTGTTACGTAGAGGTTTAGAGCAAAGCGAGGGTCGCAGTTATGTATTCGCAATGGAAGGGTTATAGAAGCGAGGGTTAAGTAGAATGATTGGGAAAAGCAAGGGTTAAAGTTAGGTAAACAGAATAGCAATGGTTATAAAAAGGTGGGTTACTTGGGTGTGAGGGCAAAGCGAGGTTCACAGTAGGGTTAGTGAGGTATACTGTAAAGCCAGGGATATAGACAAGAGGGTTATATTATAAGTTATAACATTGCATAGCGGGTTGAATAGGTATTTATTATTCCCGTGAAAGGTTAATAAATACCTAAGAATCCCACTATGCAATGTTATAACGAATTCATCTTACCGAATGTTCAAACACAACGCATATTTAAAAAGGTTAAAAACTGCTTAGGCACATGACAAAGATCAGGGTCACAAACTGGAAGTGTTGTTTTGAAAACTAAATCATCAATCGTGTCAGTGCTTTGCTTAGTCAGAGGAATTTTTTTTATGAACACAGTTCTTGAAGCATAATTTCGATGTTAAACAACTTCCCTTGCAAGACAAACAAGGAAACATTGAATGGATACTGATATTTCAAATAAATGTGAACCTATTCTCATATGCAGTGATCAAGAAAGCCTGGACACAATATTGACATTTTTTTCCACAAGAAACATTTTAAACACCAAATCTTAGATTAATAACGTAATTATGGCAATATACATGTATGTTTTTTTGTGCCTTTATATAGCTTTCAATTACTTTGACTTTAGTTTGTAAAAAGGTACATATTATTTGAGCAAAGGTTACATACTTTTCAAGGAGCTCAATCTGCATGCTTTTTTCATGGCGGGGTATAAATTAGTTCAATTTGCACGCTTTTTTCGTGATTGGTTCATGGCGGGGTATAAATAATTTATCCTCCTTCTCAAGAGGGTGACATCGGTAGTTATCCAGGGTCACGTGAACCAATCAGAGATCGAGATTCTTACATGAGGTAGGATAAAGGGTTAGGTCAAAGGGAGGGTAACAGTTAAGTATATGGTAGTATTAGGGCTACGCAAATGAGTAAAACATAGACAGATAAGGCAGAATGAATGTTACAGTAAGGTAAATGGTGAAGCGAGGCTAACGTAGAGGGTTAGAGCGATGGTTACATAAATAAATACTCGCAGTTATGTATTCGCAATGAAAGGGTTATAGAAACGAGGGTTACGTAGGAGGATTGGGAAAAGCGAGGGTTACAGAATAACAATGGCTATAAAAAGGAGGGTTACGTGGGAGTAAAGGCAAAGCGAGGGTAACAGTAGGATTAGTGAGGTATACTGTAAAACCAGGGATATGGACAAGAGGGTTAAAGAGGGTAAGGTCAAAGTGAGGGTAACAGTTAAGTACACGGTAGTGTTAGGGCTACGAAAATGAGTAAAACACAGACAGATAAGGCAGAATGAGGGTTACAGTAAGGTAAATTGTGAAGCAAGGCTTACGTAGAGGGTAAGAGCGATGGTTACAGAAATAAATACTCTGAGTGAGAGTTATGGAAATAAACTGTTACGTAGGTGTTATTGCAAAGCAAGGTTATGAAAAAAAGTAAAGCGTAAAACGATAGGGAAGAGTGAGGGTCACAATAAAGTTAATGGTTTAACAAGGGTTACAGGAACGAGGGTAACGTATAAGATTAGAGAGGGATTTTTATCAACAGTCAAGTGTGGGCCACAAAAAAGGGTTATGCACGGAAATAGGTTACCACACGAGTTAAAGTTAGGTAGACGGTAATGTGAAAATTATAGATAGGATTATAGGATAACAAGAGGGTCAGAGTAAGGTATACGGTAAAATGAGGGTTATCAAATCAAATAATACCAAGAGGGTATGGCAAGGCAAGGGTTTAAGTTTTGTTATACTAAGTGAGGGTATGTTAAACTAGTTAAAATAAATGGTAAGGGAAAGTAAAGTTTACAATTGGTTACACCCTTTGGGTTGTTCTAACTCTTCTTTTTTTCAATAAATTTAAAGTCATACATTGTGAAGTTATACTTTTGTTTAAACTTTTAAAAGTTTTATATGCAGTGATCACGTTTTGCATCGTTATCTCATGTCCACCTTTGCCGGAGTGTTCCTTATGAGTGTAGGCTAACACAGTCTCGGGTTATGGCAATAACTTAGCTCGGGTTACGCCTATACGAGTCTATTCTCTATTACCTCTCTGTAACGTGCTATCATTAAGTCGGTATAGCATTAGGTGAGGTAAGAGAAACAAGGGTTACTTAGAGGGTTAGATTGGGAATTAAAATTAAAAGTACGGTATTGAAACGAGAAAAGAGTAGAGTTTGTGGCACAGAGAAGGTTATTTAGTACAAAACAGGCCGATGACGAGAGGTTATGGCAAATATACACAAAGGCGTAGCCCGAATAGAGTTCGTATCCATAATTTCTAGGCGATCTTCGTATTTATTTGGTTTACACTCCCACCGATAATCCTGTTTTCTAACTAAGTTACATATGAACATTATTTCCTATGCATACTCATTGATCTGACACTCTTTGCGGGACTAATATGTATTGACTGAAGGACAAAATATATATTTATATTACAAATCTGAGTTAGCTTTCAAAAGTATTAACTTGATTCCTTAAATAGTCATAGAGTATTTAATTTTGCTGAAGATATATGGTTACATACAAATAAACAAGCAATACTGGCATGGCATAACCGAATCACTTTGAATATATACAATGTAGGTCCTGGGTTCGAATCCAACTCATGTTCATACATGATACAATTAAAGTTTCACAAAGCCCTTTGTTTTGAGTTGGTATACCATCTACAAACTGACCAAAGCAGATAAAAAAAACCCACCAAGAATGACGTCGGTTAAAGCACACATTGTATATCTTTAAATTTCACTAAACAAGCTCTACAAATGTTCCTTATTAACTAAACATGAATCTGAAATGTGGTGTGCATACTGAATGTTATATGATATTTACCTTTAATTTGAATATACTTAGAAAAGGTGAGCATATTCCTTATTGGGTTACATAGTGTTGGTTTTTGGGAGATTACGGTATGACCGCCTCTATGTAATATAACGTATGATACCTCATTGGATGGGCAATTAAATTACCTTTAATTTGAGTATACTTAGAAGGTGGTGCACGTATTCCTTGGTACCTTCAGAATTTTTGTTTGAAAGAACTACAATAAAGGGTTACATAGGGTTGGTTTTTGGGAGATTACGGTATGACCGCCTCTATGTAATATAACGTATGATACCTCATTGGATGGGCAATTGAATTACCTTTAATTTGAGTATACTTAGAAGGTGGTGCACGTATTCCTTGGTACCTTCAGAATTTTTTGTTTGAATAAAAGGGTTACTCAGTGTTGTTTTTTGGGACATTACGGTATGACCGCCTCTATGTAATATAACGTATGATACCTCATTGGATGGGCAATTAAATTACCTTTAATTTGAGTATACTTAGAAGGTGGTGCACGTATTCCTTGGTACCTTCAGATTTTTTTGTTTGAATAAAAGGGTTACTCAGTGTTGGTTTTTGGGAGATTACGGTATGACCGCCTCCATGTAATATAACGTATGATACCTCATTGGATGGGCAATTGAATTACCTTTAATTTGAGTATACTTAGAAGGTGGTGCACGTATTCCTTGGTACCTTCAGAATTTTTTGTTTGAAAGAACTACAATAAAGGGTTACATAGTGTTGGTTTTTGGGAGATTACGGTATGACCGCCTCTATGTAATATAACGTATGATACCTCATTAGATGGGCAATTGAATTACCGTTAATTTGAGTATACTTAGAAGGTGGTGCACGTATTCCTTGGTACCTTCAGAATTTTTTGTTTGAATAAAAGGGTTACTCAGTGTTGTTTTTTGGGACATTACGGTATGACCGCCTCTATGTAATATAACGTATGATACCTCATTGGATGGGCAATTGAATTACCTTTAATTTGAGTATACTAAGAAGGTGGTGCACGTATTCCTTGGTACCTTCAGAATTTTTTGTTTGAATAAAAGGGTTACTTAGTGTTGGTTTTTGGGAGATTACGGTATGACCGCCTCTATGTAATATAACGTATGATACCTCATTGGATGGGCAATTAAATTACCTTTAATTTGAGTATACTTAGAAGGTGGTGCACGTATTCCTTGGTACCTTCAGAATTTTTTGTTTGAAAGAACTACAATAAAGGGTTACATAGGGTTGGTTTTTGGGAGATTACGGTATGACCGCCTCTATGTAATATAACGTATGATACCTCATTGGATGGGCAATTGAATTACCTTTAATTTGAGTATACTTAGAAGGTTGTGCACGTATTCCTTGGTACCTTCAGAATTTTTTGTTTGAATAAAAGGGTTACTCAGTGTTGTTTTTTGGGACATTTCGGTATGACCGCCTCTATGTAATATAACGTATGATACCTCATTGGATAGGCAATTGAATTACCTTTAATTTGAGTATACTTAGAAGGTGGTGTACGTATTCCTTGGTACCTTCTGATTTTTTTGTTTGAATAAAAGGGTTACTCAGTGTTGGTTTTTGGGAGATTACGGTATGACCGCCTCCATGTAATATAACGTATGATACCTCATTGGATGGGCAATTGAATTACCTTTAATTTGAGTATACTTAAAAGGTGGTGCACGTATTCCTTGGTACCTTCAGAATTTTTTGTTTGAAAGAACTACAATAAAGGGTTACATAGTGTTGGTTTTTGGGAGATTACGGTATGACCGCCTCTATGTAATATAACGTATGATACCTCATTAGATGGGCAATTGAATTACCTTTAATTTGAGTATACTTAGAAGGTGGTGCACGTATTCCTTGGTACCTTCAGAATTTTTTGTTTGAATAAAAGGGTTACTCAGTGTTGTTTTTTGGGAGATTACGGTATGACCGCCTCTATGTAATATAACGTATGATACCTCATTGGATGGGCAATTGAATTACCTTTAATTTGAGTATACTAAGAAGGTGGTGCACGTATTCCTTGGTACCTTCAGAATTTTTTGTTTGAATAAAAGGGTTACTTAGTGTTGGTTTTTGGGAGATTACGGTATGACCGCCTCTATGTAATATAACGTATGATACCTCATTGGATGGGCAATTAAATTACCTTTAATTTGAGTATACTTAGAAGGTGGTGCACGTATTCCTTGGTACCTTCAGAATTTTTTGTTTGAAAGAACTACAATAAAGGGTTACATAGTGTTGGTTTTTGGGAGATTACGGTATGACCGCCTCTATGTAATATAACGTATGATACCTCATTGGATGGGCAATTGAATTACCTTTAATTTGAGTATACTTAGAAGGTGGTGCACGTATTCCTTGGTACCTTCAGAATTTTTTGTTTGAATAAAAGGGTTACTCAGTGTTGTTTTTTGGGAGATTACGGTATGACCGCCTCTATGTAATATAACGTATGATACCTCATTGGATGGGCAATTGAATTACCTTTAATTTGAGTATACTTAGAAGGTGGTGCACGTATTCCTTGGTACCTTCAGAATTTTTTGTTTGCATAAAAGGGTTACTCAGTGTTGGTTTTTGGGAGATTACGGTATGACCGCCTCCATGTAATATAACGTATGATACCTCATTGGATGGGCAATTGAATTACCTTTAATTTGAGTATACTTAGAAGGTGGTGCACGTATTCCTTGGTACCCTAGGTCGACTTTTCTGAATAAGAAACTGGAAAAACTGAATATCGAATAAGGAATAAGGAATAAGTAACCTACTTCACACTGCCGCTGAGGCGAATCATCGCGAAAAAATATATTATTTGGTCCGCCTCAACATTGAAATGTTCTGATTCTCCCAATATTCGTGACCGATTCACATTTTACTGTTGTTGCTGTCATTTGTTTCTCCTAATTTGCCGCCTTGTGCAATGCGGCCAGTTTCTTTCGAATGCCGTTCCCATTGCACGACGTCACAACGGCCAACGGTTATGACGTCATAATGATCGCGTCACCGTCACAATGGTCTGGGAGAGTTTAAGATATTTGTTCAGTCGGGTTTGTTCCTGTTGGTTTATGAATTATATAACTGTTTTCTCTCTCATAAATTTTCACAGTGAAAACTATAAGATCTCATCGTTATGAGTGCAACTGGTTTGCAATATTAGAACACTATTTTAATGTCTATAACACTGGGAATTCCTTCTTCTTTATCTGCGAACACCTATAACAATAATGGATCAGTCGTTAGATCCTTTCAACTCAGAGTTCAAAAATAGAGTTCGCTCTTAAAATGCTTATAACTAACGGTCATGTAACAATATCGATAAATATTTGCGTTTGTAAAATTTCCGGGATTCATTGTTATTCAACACCCGCAAATTTAGTTTAAAACCGATGGCGTTAGCCGGAGGTTTTAAACGCTTAAATTTTCTGGTGTTGAAAAACAATGAATCCCGGTCATTTTACAAACGCAACTATTTATCTTCTAATTATATATCATTCTTTAATAAATAAATCTTTCCATTGGTGAAATTGTGCATACCACATCTCAAAAGCACTTATTCATCAATGTAATGTTAGAAAATCATTTAAAAAGACATGCTTGGTGCCACATAGGCAGATGAAGGGGATTGTGATTAGTTGACCAATTTGGGTGATTAGTGAATTGTAACAACACTGGGTAAAAGCACTAATACTAGCAAGAGTATTAATCAATCAATCAAAGTTAATTTCACAATATTAATATCTATCAAGTTCAAGTTCAAGTTCATTTATTTTCAAAGACCACCCTTGGTGGTATACGAGTACATATGAAATAAGAAATATACATTATACAAAGTGACAAAATGGCGGTGGAATTTCAACACAATATGTGAACACAATCATATATATATACACACACATATAGAAAGTAGATGAAAAAATCAGGTTCTCAGCTTTTGGGTTTTGGAAAATATAACATTTATAAATTTGGCTAGATTTCTTACAGTTATAACGTCGCTTGTAGTAAATAATTGCCTAAAGGAAAGAATATTTGAAAATGTAATTAATTTGGCTGGGACATACATTTTTCTAACTTCATCAAGTGCAGTTAACAACACGAGTTAATGAAAGTTATGATTTTTTTGTACATTTATCAACGACTGTTGGTATATATATTTCATCACAGGGACATGTAATGTCGAAAACAACAGAGTAAGAAGCTTTGTAAGTCGACGATCCAGCATATACTTCTGTATGTGATTTAATAACAATTGTGATGGGCTATTTTTCGACTTCATATCTTTTAAAATACCCAACCGACATTTATTGTTTGTGGCTAGTTGTGAAGGTAAATATATTGCATTTGAAGCTATAAATGACACGGTAGGTAATTGTAAAAACTTTAAAAACATTATGAAATACATATTCAAACGGACATGGAGTGTTGCTTTCATTACATCCCTTTACTATTTTTAGTAGTATGTGTAGGATCGTCGACTGAAAAAAACCTTCTTAATTTGTTGTTTTCGACAATACACGTCCTTGTGTATTTCATGTCAAAAGACACGAAGGTGATATTCTGTTTATCATCCAAAGTGACTCTTTTTCACATCTCAGGGAAAGAATGTAAATCTCTGAACACAACAATACTCGATTTTGACAGTGATGTCATTGCATAGTGACGTATTTCCGAAGTCGAAAGCGTTATCTGCTGAGCTAAGCCGGACTGAAAGTAAATGTGTGGAACCAACGATATATGTCATATTCTAAATATAGCACGCGTCATTTTCAGAAGCATGTTTTCAACGTAAAACTTTGATGACATCGTTAAGTATGACTTGTAACGTGGTCGTACATGTAAATGCTCTACCTGTTAATAAACATTAGTCTTATTCTAATGTCATCATCGTACTTACAGAATATTACTTTTATTTATGAAATTAAAACGCGTGGGTTATAAAAAGTGGATTCTGCAATTATTGAATGCGAAAAAAATGCTCTTATCTAGAAGAAATGCAAACTCTTCTTCATATGAAGTTGTTTTAATGAGTCTGTCAACATTTATCAGCGTCTTGAATAGAACATATTATTTTAATTTGACATTTAAAGCGAAATCATATTCCAAAGTTTAATGTGCCAAATAGTTTGTATTACACGCATGGTGACATAATGCATTGTTTGCTACAACTCTGTTCATTTGATTTGGATACAACACATGTAATTGGCGCGGCTTCCCTTTGAAATATCAACAGTAATATAGAGAGAATTTCAGCAAAGTTTGAGAAAAATCAAAACATTACTGCTTGCTGGCTTTGGGCACCAAGCATTAAGCATAAGGTGTTGATACAAAAATTAAGTTGCTCATTTCTGATGACAATATGATAATATACAATCTCTGAAAATACACATTTCTTGCAGTTAAACTGCGGAATAAGTTTCTATCACTATAATCATTGCATTTGACTAGGATTATTTCTTTCAGCAACTTATGTTATTTACTGTCTCGTGTTTTCCGGGCGCTTCATGATGTGCTTTACTTTTGTTGTACTCATTGCACTGTTTAATGGGCCTATGGCCCCTTTACCGAATAAACCATCTATTTATCTAATTAAGCATTTGGTGTTGATTAAAAAAATCAAAATGTAAAAAAAACCTCAATTGTTATGATCGTTCCTTATTAGAACGTTGAAATGTTGCAGGTGTGAACCATTGTATGAAGTGTGTTATAGAACATGACCGCAAATACCACTGCGACCATCACGAAAGTTGCCAACACGGACAGGTGCGTCCTGTAATTCCTTCTTCAACCAAGCATTTAATCTATAGAGGTTCGAATCGCTGATATGACCTAATAAAATATTCAAAAATAAAAATCTAAATTTATGCATCCAAAGTCGTTTATATATGTTTTAGAAAAATCTAGACCTGCATATATACCTGTATACCTAACAATATAACACAATGTAACAGTGTAGCATTTGTCTAAAAAATGAATTTCAAGATCGATTTGGATAACGTTTGAAATACGATTTATGTAATTTCGCATTGCATAATGTCACGTATCAGAAAAAACACAAACCAAGTGGTATGTAATTAAAAAAAATTGAGTGAATTCCATTTAAATGAAATAGAATACTTTTGCATTTTGCTCCTGATTGCCATTTTATTATTTGCATATCTGAAGTTTTGTAATAATATTGACTGACACACATTTACTTGATCATATTCCAGGTTTGTTTCATCCAGGAGTTCAAGGTCTTCTTACAAACATTATATCACGGAGGATGCATTGAAGCCAACGTAAGTATTGTTATGATTATAGGTTTTACATTCATTGGGAATAACTTAATAATGATATGATAAAAGTCTATTTATATAGCGCATTTATCCATGTGTTTTCAAGCTTAAAGTGCTTAGTGACATATTTCCACTGCTTAAAGAATTCAGACTAGGGTCGTAATTTTCAAGTATTCATCCTTGACCCCCAGAAAGAAATTTAAAAAAACCAAACTGACATTGTATAAATAAACAAATGCGATTTCTGTTTAAACCTTATGATCATTTGTTAAGGAATTTGTAGATAAAAATGTTTCCAAACTTAACCATTACTCACCTCAATGATCTGTATTGCTTAAAGATGCTGTATCACACTTGCAATGTTTTAAAAGTTTTTTTATGTATTCGTTGTATTTTTAGAAAAATTTAGCGACCAACTCTGAGAAAATCGGACCAAAATTCATTAAATAGGAGATAATTTACCAAAAAATACCGAAACGGCAGTCGACATAACGGCGAATCAAGTGTGGCCATTTCACAACTTCCGGTTTCTAAATGTACGCTTGAAAACCGTCTTTGTCGCGTTTAACTACATTTTATTTTATTTTTCTCCGAATTAGGTATTCGTTGCTGTCAAAGTTGATACCCATCGAACGCAATTACGGTAGTTGAGACACGGTGTAAATCCTAGAGGCATAATGATTACGTCACCGAAAGCGGGTTCGTTAAATGACATGCCCTTTCTACGAGGGGTACTGTGCTTTAGGCGTCGAAATAAGTATGTTGTTGTTGATTAAACAATCTAAATATGATATCAAAATGTCGAAAAAAGATTTTTCTACAAAGTGATGTATTTCTTTACTCAATAGATAAATTTTATCCTGAACCGCTTGCAAGAATGATACAGCATCTTTAATTGTTAGTTATGTTATCGTACAATGAATGAATGTTACTTCTACACTATCCGTTTCGTTTCGTTTCGCAATGCTAGGATGCCTCAAAGGCATTTCAAACTACATGGCATTTTTTATAGGAACACAGGTACGTGGAAGACTTAACGTACGCAGTTGTATAATGCAATCAACAGAAATGCCAGAACGAATGCAATAAAAGTAAATGTATAGATTCATTTTGAGACCAATATCAGTAAATCAGAGAAATATAGAAGTTTACCGCTTCATTTACGTGCAAATGTAAAACGTCACTAATGATGGAGGCCTATATAATTCATATCTGTCAAAATTAAATTGATGGAAACATGTGTTCACCTTAACAAGTTATATTAAAAAAAGTTATTGCTAATTTCTTGATATTGCCTCATTAGTCAATGAATGATTTCATGCATGTGAATAAGCATATACTTTGATCTTGTATTACTTAAAAATACAGGAAACAGTAAATATATTACAGTTATGACATGCATGGTTCATTAATTGCACAGATCAAAGTGTATTATCAAGTGATTTACCTCCTTATTATACAAAACATACATTTACCGTTTGTCTGTTGCTTAACCTACAAAAGCATCTATCTCATAAACATATTTATTACCTACGAGGGCAGTCATATCGAGGTTCATATTTTTCATATGTTGCCCATGGGCAAAATATCAGTTTTTCATTGTGACGTCACGTTATAAACAATGCTTTGACGTCACGGTTCACATATGACGTCATAATGTATAGAGGCTGACGGCGGCTTGTCTACTGAGAAGTAGGTTTTGAATATTTTCTTTAATTTTGGGACTACGGTAATAAACAGAACATCGCTCTCGCTCGGGGAATACTAATATTTAGGCACTCGTGTCGTAAACATAGTATGTCATGGACACTCATATAACATCCTCTATCTCATATGCTGTGATACTTTTTATAGAAATGTGACTCAGTGGCTTCTACAAACTTCCACGAGGATTTTCCCTTGGAGCATGTAATTGATGGGAGGTGTTGCCATTCCAACAACTGTAACAAGGAATCCATTTTTCAACGTACGATTTCTTCCATTTGTTGACGCTATCTTAGTCAATATTATACAATTATAGACTGGTGATGAGGTCAATACCTGTTTTTATAGACCCGAGGAAAACAATATTGTTTTCCGAGGTCGATATTGTGTTCCTCGGGTCTATAAAAACAGGTATTGACCGAACTCACCAGTCCATAATTGTTTTATTATGTGTCCGCATCTGGGCTCGATTGTTGGCTGGGACGGGTCAATGACGTCATGATAACAATAGCATGACGTCATGATAACAATAGCATGACGTCATGAAACAACGGTTTGACGTCATCGGCTCTATTTTTAGTAACTCAAGTCAATATCACTTTTGGTCGGACTCGGGGGTCACAGGGGTCAAGTCAATATCACTTTCTGTCGACTGTCACGTGACCGGTTCTCGACCAATCGGATTGCCGGAAAATTACGCCAACAATATAATATTATTTATTATATGAATGGATTGTATCCGTCTTTCCGATTGGCCCACTTGGTCACATGACAGCATTGTAGTCAAGCAATGTCAACCTGTGTGAAGCGCGAGAGGTTGATATAACAATCCAAGCACCTCCCGTGGCTAAAAATCGGTTGGTGTACCGAAGAGGGTAGGGGAAGGGTTAATTGCTAGGAGTGGTAAGGAAAGGGGGCTTGGGCCGCGGAAGGCGGGAAAAAGTTGCCCTGCTGGGTCAACAACCTTTCTTTTGATACATAAATTCTAAGAATTTTGATCAAACCCTTAGGTTAACCCTTTCTTTTCACTTAGTGACAACAAATTTTAAGATTCATGGATCCCCCTCTTCAATCAACCTTTAACCTTTATCTCAGGCCTGCAGTGCATTCGTATTTAGATCATATCATTAAGTTCTTTGCTTTTGAAATGTTTCTAGATATAAATACATTACATTCCTGTCATTACATGGGTATTCGATGGTTCAATACAGGAATAACAGTGCATTCTCATTTTGAAAACGATTTGCTTGATTTCTTATAAATTAAATTGAATCGTTCATAGCAGGGAATCAGTTTAGATTTAAACCCACTTACTTAAGAAACTTTACACCCTACTTGATAGAAGATAAAATAGCAAACCATTTCATGTCTTTTCTGAGTAAGGTATGGTGGTGATTATTCATTTTTACATTCCATTCAAAAGTTATTAGTTCAAGTGTTTACGAAAATGAAAGGTTTGTGTCACTTATCCATTGAAGGGGTATGTCTCTGATTAACTCGTAGGTCAATTTGATGGATTTCTTTTAATGCTACCGGGATAAATGTCAACAGGTTTCTTGATACAGGAAACGGTTTCAGTATCATGAGTTATCCTCTATGGGTTTCTACACAAGCAATAATACGACGGGTGATGAAGTTCATGAGACGTTAAATGATGTAATCCACGTGCACTCTTCATGAATCATCTTGTCAAGCTCATTTATGGTCCGAGGTGGATTATATTGTTGCCTTACTTCTTTGGCAACGTGGCCCTTAAACAGGATCTCTCGGCGACATCTCAGGAGAACTCTTTGGCCGCCATAAGACGTTGGTTTGACGTTGAGTTGACGTTTTCCTGGGCAAGAATATCACAGTCAGTCTGGCAGTATAATGGCTGATATTATCTAGGTGTAGAAGGGTTCCGTGTGCAAATCATTCGTTGACACGTTCTATACTATCATGGATTCAAACTAGAGAGCATTTTATATTATTCTAGAACGTTTGCACGTGCATTGCAATTTTTACCAAAGAAGTCTTAAAAACGCAAACAATGTTATTTTGCTGGTGATGAAATCCTCTTTCCTAGGATTACGTTATGATATTCAACTGTTTAATTAATTACAACAACACAATATTATTCATTTCATTTATGCATATCAAGGGGTAAATTTTATTTTGAAGGGGGGTTTATATTCGGTTACTTGTAAGTGTCGTGTGTACAGCAAAACAGGAAATTTGAATTTGAAAACTCCAAATATTTTGCAGAGCCACTTCCTTACCATACTCAACCTCCAGCAGTCACCCATCCGACAAAATCCCATACAACAACAACAACAACAACACCTGAACCAATTACTACAGGTAAAACAACATAGATTGCGAATGAATGTCATTGAACTATGTAATGGTCAGAGGGCAATGTTTTACAGCAAACAAGGCGTAACATATGCTTACAAATTTATGGGAGCAATCTACGACTAAATAAAATAAACATGAAACCTTTTTCCCGATTTCAAAACTCCGTGGACAGGAAAGAATAAATATGCGATAACAGGGTCATAGGGATGAGTCAAGGAAGTGAATAAATTACTTTAAATATAACCATTGTCAGTATGATCAATTCAGGAAATTAATTAACCAAACATTGTTTAATGCACATCGGGTTTTCTTGGTGGAACCGAAATTCAAGATTACCTTCCAATTTTTACAGATGTTTGTAGGTTGTAATTAAACAAACTAGTTGAAGTATGTTAATGTGGGTAAAACATTTTTCGATAGATATTTTGACAATTAGATAAAGATTAAAAGAAGAACGCACACTCGGTAAAACTACAACAACAATAGGAATGAAATCAAAACCATTGAACTATGAGTGTGGAAAGCCTTCCTGCGACATAAAAAGGCATTGTTGTTTAGTCTTATCATACATCATTTGTAAAGATGTGCATATTCTATAGATAAAAATAGTTTATTTTCAATTAAAAGTTCTCAAAGCTAAACGTACATGTAACAGATAATATGATTACAGACAGGAAGTTGTAGGACATGTCAAAAGACATAAAAGGAAAGAAACACTATAATGATCAATATTGTAGATTTTCCAAAATATGATTTTACCAACTACACGTGTACTTATCCAAGTATCAAAATGCAGGCAAAAAGCTCAAAACAAATTAATCAAAATTCCACTTTATCTATACTACCATCTTAAAACATCAACTACACAATAAGTGAAGTAAAGCTGTATTTTCATGACAAATTATCTTTCTGAATTTGATAGATAACATTGAATGAATTATTCATAAATATACCTACAACGCTAGGCAAAAGTAAGTACGCACCACAGCCTGCCTACATTTACTTGATATCAAAGAGACATGTCATGTCATAATTGTTTATGAATATTTGTGCTATATCAAATTAATTCTGAAAACGTTTAAGTCTACATTGTAATTTGCCTGGTTTAATGGTCGCCATCAAGGTACGGGGTACAATGAAAACACTGTCGGACTAAAGAAAGTAATCTAAAGATTGCAAAGGTCTAAATGAACCAACAAGACCCCAACATTTACTAAGATAAGTTCATGTTATGATATCTTCAGTTTAGCCGGAAATTCAAAGTCAGTAGAGGTACCATTCGTGATTACTGTAAACATCACTATTATCTACTCTTCAGAACAACAGTTTCATAATGGATCATTTGTATTTGCTCGGTAGTGTATTCCTTTGAACTTGAGATGTTCCGTTAATAAGAGAGTTGGAGCGTAGATTCACGCATGATTCAAACTATATTCGGACATCATGATAGCATATCCTCAAATGTGGTTATCACTCAGATTTCCTTTTGTGTTAATTTGTTCCCCTGTGCAGACATCTATATGTTGGGTGAGAACTGCTTGTGGATAGATTTATAGCGTAGGGCTTTTATCGTGTAATGTATATGACTTGTTTGACCTTCCAGTTGCCCCTGTTCAGGAGTGTATGCAGTGTCATGACGATGGTTCAGTGGGCTGGCAGTGTGATCGAACCCAGACCTGCGGTGTTGATCAGGTATTGTCAATTGAAAGACAATGTATATTAAATAAATGGAGAAGTAATAATTCAAATATATAACCTAATGTTTAGCCATGCCATTCCTTTTAATTGCAAAGTTCATAACAAATGTTACAGTAACTGGTGTCAGAGGAAACGAACATCTTATGTGTCATTTTGAGTACACATACATTATATCTTTGATCTTTGACTTTTGCTTTAAGTGGTTGATTAAAGGGGCAGTAGCACGTTTTAAGGGGAATATAAGGTGATGTGAGGAAAATGAAAATTAATGACTCCAATCGAAAGACAATGTATTAAAACTAAATGGAGCAGTAACAAATCAAATATATAACGTAAAGTTTAGCCATGCAATTCTTTTTTCTTTCACAAAATGAATTAAATGTGTTCACATAAAATGGCCGCCAATCGATTTTATGTGAATCTTCATACTTTGTCCTCTGACTATGGATTATTGGCCTGTGTTATGAGATTTTTGACACTGTCAAAATAATACATTTAGCATTAACGTACAATTATCAGTGAAATTTTAAGAATATAAAATTATCAAAAAACGTGCTACTGCCCCTTTAAACAGACTATAGCGTTAAGAAATGTTAGAAACGAAGTTAAGCACACCTAGAGAGACAGAATTGATTTACAAGTATTATTTTGAAATTTGATTTACACAAAAATGAATGTGAATTACAGCAAAGGCTATGTGATAGTAAATATCTAGAATAAAGAATGACGTCAGTCTTTTATGATTAATAACAACGGAGGAGAGTTTTTTCGTCACAATATTTATTTATACAATGTGACATTATTTTCTGTCATTCTATTTGGAAATCTAGACATAAAGAAGGAGACGTTGATGTTAATGACAATTATACCGATAAGCGTGCAGCGTATCGTTTTATACAAATTATAGCTACAAAATATGTGCATGTTATGCACTGTCAGATTCCCCGCCCGAACTTTTCATCACATCTCATCAGCCTTATTAGCCTTATTTGCACGTGAAGCCCAAGAAATTCCACATAAATAATTTAAAACAAAAATGGGTAATGAGTAGTCTAAGTAGAAAAAAGGTCCAGTCAATGGGTAAAACACATTTTAAGTCTCATAATACTGTACTGAACGATTTTAGAAAGAGGCCAGCAAATGACCCTACACCCTCCACATATGTACAAAGCTCAAATTCAGAATAATTAAAATAGCAAAAGACACAACGCAACAATTAGATTTAACCACATACCAATTTTCGTAAAACTATTTAACGGTTTTTGAGATATGGCCCCGAAATGAAAGCATTTCGGAACCACGGACGGAGCCGAAAACGTTTTGTCTCCCGCAAAGCTATATAATTACATGATATAAAATATTCTATATTTTGCAGGCTTGTTTTGTTCAAGAACTTGAGTTTAAGAACTATCTTCCCGGTATTCCTCCAACCTACTTTCATGGAGGATGTATTGACAAGTCGGTGAGTTCAAACCCTTAAGAGATTACATATTAGAACTTATTTAGAAGACCATGGTCTCAAAACAATTCTACTGCCCTCTATGCGAAATATACGAAAACTCGAGCTACAACAATCGTTGCTAGGCAAATGTGATATGTGCACTAGTGCTCATATTGAAAATATGTCACCATTTGTTGTCAATCACATGGGTAATAATAGAATTTTTTACACAGCAACTTGAACTCTAGAAGGTACCACATATTTCAATACCAACCATAACAACTCTACAGACTTTGTATAAAAAATAGTCTTAAATTTACTTGAACCCTTGAACGTGCCACAAATCATAATACAGATAATTATGCAGCCCTCGTGCAATAAATAGAATTAAGTAACAAAACTTGATTACTGCAGCGTAAAGTGTAATGGTTATTTAAGACGATCAAATTATATTTGTATTTGGAGGAACAAGAGGGTTAAAGTCACCATCGTAAATAAAAAAAAAAGATATATTAAAGGGTACGAAACGTATATTTATGAAACTTTCCATTATGAAAATTTAAATTGATATTGTGGACAATTATTTGCATTTTTGTAAGTTGATAAATGTATCGTTAGAATGATTAAAAGCAGTGCAGAAACAAATGTATTTACCTTTTTGAAAAGCATTTGTTATTTTCATAAAAAGAGTAAAAAGCCTATTGGAATACTAAACGAAATGCTTTCCTTCAAGTTTGTGATTGTTCAAGCATGCAATAACACTTTCAATGAATCACGAGTCAGTGTATAAACCTGCAATGTTGTAGACCTGTACTACAGTGGGGAGTCAGAGTGTTGAGAACGAACACAGTTTGGCGAACCTACTGAGAGGAGAGTGTTGTTATACCACCAACTGTAACAAGGCTCTCAAGGCTACTTATGAAGGTGAGGCCAGTTAGTTAGGTACAAATCTCAAATATATACACGCGATGATCAACATAGAGAATATCCGTCGTTGGTTGATGTTAATGTTACTATAATCAACAGTCTTGATAGATTTGGTATCTGAAGTAACACAACAGAAGGTCAATGTAGAAATATTTACAGCTGTGATTTTATGATAAAAAAACTTCAATATCATTATGAAATATTGACATGTAAACTTAATTAATTTCTATCAAAACAGCTGAATTTCACACAACAACAACTCCAACGACTACAACGACCACGACCACTACGACCACTACTACCACAACAACAACCACCACAACGACTACAACGATTCCAACTACTACTTCAACAGGTTTGCTGTTCTAATCACTTTAAAATACAGCAACAAACCACCCACTTCCGGTCTACTCGAAAAACTAAAATGTCTTGAAATTATGCGAATTCATCAAAAGGAAAAATTATTTGAGGATATCCTCGTAATTTAAAAATCGAAAGATATTAGCCCTAGTTTTGACTATGTATTTTTCCAAAACGCAAGTTCAGATCCGAACAAATAACATTTTTAAAACCCCTTTGTTTATTTGCCTTTCGAAAAGATGGCATTTCTTCCTGTGCTATGCAAGGTGTTGGCGACAGAAATTCCTATTTCAGTAGGAATGGTTTTATGATGTTAGTTCGTCAAATAGTATTAGTTATTACGCTGAATTGAAAACATTTATCTAGTGTGAACTGTATCCATCTTTTTTAACTTCATTACACCTACGTAGGATTGTTACTTTGTTCAAATGTAATGGTCATGATTTGAAGATAAAAGCAGCACGATTTTCAAGCGGATAATGAAATCACCATCTGTAACCTCAGGGAGGATGAATATCATGTGTTATCAGAGTGCCACCAGTGCTCATGTTTAAGATATAATTATTAACCGCTCTTAACACCAAACTAAAAAAGTGTATTTCCCTTTGAACAACACACAATGTCCAGCTGTTGTATAAACCATCGCTGCTTCTATACCATGTAAATCGTAACCAATCAAATTGAAAACACTTGTAAACCTCTGTTGTTATTGAGATATCATTTAAATTCTCCTATTAAATGGTAGCGCTGTTTCTAATGAGTTAAATCCATTTACATTGAACTATTGGTCTCCTGGCCATATTTATATGTACTTGCCTGCCTGTCAATTTTATTTTGCCGGGTTGTTTAGTCCGTGGTGCGTAAACCCCAACATGGTACATGCATCCCAAAAACACCATCCTTAGTCATACCTCATTATCTTATAACCTCTTTCAGATAGTTTCATACACCAAAATCAATCAAGCCACCCCGTTTCAATAACACCTCTAGTCATAACTCATTTTCGTATCATTACCCTTTTCAGATAGTTTGATACACCAAAATTCAACAAGCCACTCCGTTTTAACAACATCCTATAGTCATACCTCATTATCTTATCATTACCTCTTTCAGATAGTTTGATACACCAAAATCCATCAAGCCACCCCATTCTGATAAAATTCTTGATCCGCAATTACGAGTAGCATCATTGCCATGGCTGTAATGTCCTTCGCAAAGCTTTGCCGGAGACATAATGTTTTCAGTTCCGTCCGTGGTTCCGTGGTTCCGTGGTTCCCTGGTTCTGTGGTTCCGTAATGCTTTCGTTTCCGAACCATATCTCAAAACCGTTCAATGTTTTGTTACGAAACTTAGTATGTGGTTAGATCTAGTGGTGGACTGGTGCCTTTTTGTTATTTTGGTTATTCTGATTTTTTTGGATTTTTTTTCTGGTTTCCATGGAAACAGTTGGAACTTAGTGCGTATAGGGGGTAGGGTCTGTTTCCGGGTCATATCTTCTAAACCTTTCAATATGTTTTTACAAACCTTGGTATGTGGTTAGACCTAATAGTGGTGTGATGCATTTAGCTATTTTGGTTAATCTAGATTTTTTTTTGGTTTCCATGGAAGCAATCTGAACTCAGTGCATTAAGGGGGTAAGATCTGTTTCTGAAACCAAAAACTATTCAATATAAGTTTACAAAATTCGGTATAAGGTTAGATCTGGTGGTGATGTGGTGACTTTTACTAATTTGGTTATTCAGAATTACTTTTTGATGGTTTCCATGGCAACAATTTTAACCTTATGCATTTTGGGAGATGGTCAATTTCCAAGCTACAGCTCAAAAAACTGTTAAATATTGTTGTGCTTAACTTGGTATGTAGTAAGATCTAGTAGAGGAGTGGTGCCTTTTGCTACTTTGGTTATTCTGATTTTTTAAAAACAAATTGAACTTAGTACATATTGGGGGTAGGGTCATTTTCTGATTCAAAGTTGGAACGGGGGCCATGACAGTGCATAACACGCACATATTTGTAATTATTTATAAACTTTCCTTATCTTCAGCTGCTCCTGTCACACAATGCCTCAAGTGTCACGACGATGGTATGGTGGGCTGGATGTGTGACCAAGTGGACACCTGCACTGTCGGTCAGGTAGCTATCGCTCATTAAAGTTGATTTAAATCACATTATACAATGGGTAAAATTCTTCTTTTTTTTGTTGTAGTCAGTCAAATTTTCTTTTCACTACTTAGATTAAATGTCTGTGTTATTTGTCAGGACTTAGTATTTGAAACCGCTACATTTGACGTTGAGTGATTATTTCATGTAATACATGTCCGCGCTGCTCCCACTTTACCCTGATACATAACAAGACAAATGCTTTTTAGGGTTGACATTTGATATTCATGACAACACGTAAAAGGTTATTTTGTTCTGCTCCTTCGATGTCGTGACGTAATTCGAGGACCCTGTAGGCAAATATCACTAACATCCTTTCTTACTGGTACTGCTGCTATTGCTGACAGATGGTTCTGTTAACTCGACAATTTGCGTTTGTATGAACTATAACACAAAGATAATTTAATGAGAGTTTTCCATTCCATGTTGTTCAAAATTAAAGCTGTTATTATAATATTTACGGACTTACTCATGACCTATTGTTCATTGTACAAAGTCTAATGACGCTAGATCTATGCGTCCATTGTAAGAACTGTATTCCTACGCACAACTACGAGAATTTAGAGTACACATAATTTTTATTTTATATTATTAATTTCAAGAGTGTAATAAATAAAATACTAAACTCCGCCCGCTTTCGCTCGTTAAATACGAATACCATCCACTCGTTTCATAAATATGTTATTTAACTGAACGTCCTTTAGTATTCTCTATTAATTACGTCAAAAAAGGCCAATTTCATGTTGAGCGGCCGCTTGGATGAGCCCGTCACTGCGATAACAGTGTGACGTCATATGAGAATTCATGACGTCAGACCATTTTTACACGACGTCAAACTCTTGAACTTGACGTCACTAAGGGGTGATAAAGTTTAACACCACTCAGTATAGTGACGATAAAGGTTATCGCCACTGTAGCCAGGGTGTATAGGGTTTATTTCACTAATAGAACAGAGTATCTCACCCGCAATCATAAAATAAAAATAGATTAACGTTTGCCTTAAACAGCGCTATGCACAGAACACTGACAAATCCGTATGGTATATTCCATACGTGGCATAAATACCAATCTCCATAAACAGTATGGACAAAAATTTAACATATACATAGATTGCCATACACGGCATAATCCATAAACGGTATAAATAATTATGTGTATCATATCGTATTAGCCATACACGGCTCCAGCCATAACGGCTAAACTCATCCATAAACGGATATATAGCTCCAACCATATGCGGCGTCAAGCTCTGCTGGATTAGATGTCAGCAAATCATATGAAGCAAATGTAAAACAGAGTTAGATGCATGAAACAACATTCACTATATACACACATTAAAAAGATATGTATCTGGTGCAGCACTACAGCCGAGAGAATCGATCCACTTAACCTCTCACCCTTATATACCCCGCTAGGACCACTAGCGCCCCTACAACTATCTGCCCTTTGATACTTGCTCACAGGTAAGGAGAAATTAATTTCTTCTAATTCATTCCTCAAACGAGGACAACATATTTTCTCCTACACCCCTTTTCACATGCATACAAACAACACAACAACATTTAACCTTGGACTGACTGTTTTTGCATAGGCTTGCCTAAAGGTTCAAAGAAAGTTTCGTTTTAAAGCCCCAGTGAAAGTGATACTTCAAGACGACTGTTCAAACTATCCTTGACGAATCCATCCTTTGCATTCTCACTCTTCCATCTTCCATGGATTTGAACATACTGTCAGGAACACCGGTACCGTTGTTTGCTGCTGCTGAAGCTCCCCCACTGCGGAGACTGTGCAATCCATACAGTTTTATGTCACTGACAAAAGACTTAAAAGTCTCTATAAATAACTGTCTCAACCTGGTGTAAGACATTGGTGAATCGTCTCTTCTCAATCTGTAGCCAACCTTTGGTTTGGACACATTTCTGAATATGAACTCATCCGCATCATGTGGAATATCATATTGTTCTAAATGTTTCAATCAACAGGAAACTGGACACAATTTGGAACTCGTTTTGCCTATGAACAACCAAGAACCGTCTCTATACACGTCTATCTTGGACGTTTCGATGAAACGCATCATGTGGGTATCATAGAAAACAGTATAACATCTAGCAAATTATCAAAAGCTCTGCTGACCTTAAGAATCCGGGATAGGCAGGCAAACACATCGTTACGATTCTCAAGGAGGTTTGAAACATTTTAGCATCATAAACTTTCTCTAACAGCTCAATAGTGACTTGCTCATTTCTGCAAAGTGATTTTGCTAACTTGCGTTTAGCAGCTTCAAATACATTTGTTACCAGGGAACTATCTGTTGGGCTAACAAACTTAATACTTGCATGTGCGTGCCTGATGCTTTAAAATGCTGTCTGCACAGCAGAAACAGAATCCTTTGAATTACTGATAACAGATACAAAGAACAGTGCAATGGTGATATCCATAACTTAGTGCTCATAGAACATGAAACTGCCCACCGGTTTCATGCTTCAAATCCATAGCGGTACTTCCTTGAAGTAGAGTCGGCCCTACAGTGAGACAACAACCCCGGCAAACCGGCCGCTAACTCACGAACACCGTCAGGCATCTCCTAAAGCCCATCTCCATATGTACTTTTAAACACATCTGTGAACAGAAGGAAATAATTAGCATGTACTGGAATCAACACGCAATGCTAACTTATTGAAATGTATATCTTTCTCTCCAAACAATCCACCACCTAATCTAGAAGCTACATAACATTCTTTGGAGCTAGATAAATACATTCATTACTTAACCACCTAGGAAAAGGCAACAAAGTATGGATTTATATTTGAAGTTAGGCATGTCAAAAGCAAAAGAAGAGGAACACTGTAATACTTTGTTATGTATCATAGGACAAGACGGTAGAAGCATTCATGATACACTTACGTTTGAGGAGTCAGAAGTCAACAAGATAGATGTATTATTCACCGAATTTCATGACTATTGTACTCCAGAACAAAACGTGACAATGTAAAGGCATAAATTCAATACAAGATTTCAAAATAAAGATGAAACTATTGATGAATATGTAACTGAACTCAGGAAAATTGCTAACGGTTGCAAGTTTGGATCACTTTAAGATGAACTTATCAGAGATAGGATAGTCTGTGGTACAAATTCAGAACGTGTGAAGGAAAGGTTGTTAAGAGTTGATAATCTTACACTAGCACAAGCTATCTCAATTTGTAAGGCTGATGAGGAATCTTTAAAACAGAGGAAACAGTTTGATCAAGACAGCAGTGTTTCTTTTGTCAAGAAAAAACATTCCAAAAACAGTGGAGCCAGACCAAAATAATTTGAAAAAAGTAACTCTCAGAATTCAGTAAAACAGAAAGTGACATTCAAATGTAGAAATTGTGGTAATACACATGGTAAACGGTGCCCAGCTTATGGAAAGACTTGTATCAAGTAGAAGTAAACTGGTTCATAAAATGTAAAGAGTCTGTAAATAACCAGAAGCATCAGGAAGTTTTCTCGGTTCAGTAGAATTTGAAGCAAATGAAGATTTTTTGTTCATATCAACTGTTACTGAAACTGAAGTAGGTGAAAACGACGTTTTCATAAATTTGCCAGTTCAAGGTACAAAATTGAAGTTCAAAGTTGACACTGGTTCACAAGCTAACATCATACCAGTAAGCAACTTCAGGCAAATCAAAGATTACCAACAAATTCCCCTCCGAAAGTCTTCTGTTAAACTCAAGGGTTACAGTGGCGAAATCATACCAGATTTTGGCAAGTGCAAGCTTTTATGCAGAGACAGCGAACTAGAAGTTCACATTGTTGACACTGAACAAATACCTTTATTGAGCTGTAAATCTTCACTTGAACTCAATGTTATCAAAGTAATGTCAGTCGTGGCATTAGAAATTGTAGATGAATTCTCAGACATTTTCACAGGATTTGGTTGCCTTGATGAACCTTATCACATAGAGATAGATCCATCAGTTACACCTGTTATACATCCACTCAGGGAGAAACTCAAGGATTCTTTAGAGAACATGGTTCAACAGGGTGTGATAAGAAAAGTTGATCATTCAACAGATTGGATTAGTTCCTATGTGATAGCTGAAAAACAAGGCTCTGTTAAAATTGTCTTGATCCAAAAGATCTAAATAAAGAAATCAAGCGTCAACACTTTCAGATACCAACTATAGAGGAAATAACAACCAAACGCCTAGGTGCTAATCTTATGAGACACATGAGACACCAGCACTGTTATTCAGAAGTTGCTGAATACTACACAATAACTTCAGCGCCTTTCTCTCAGGCACTGAAACTGTCATACTAGTTGTGTGTATGTAGAAACCCAGCCACTCTAAACTCTGCTATGGATACCTTAAGGACTTCTCAACTTTTGGTATGACACCAGAATGAATCAAATCACTTTTGACACTCTGTCCTACATTCGCAACATCAGTAGCAGAGGAAGACTACATAATACAATCATCAAGAAAGGTAACGATCTTTTTGCTTTCAAAACGCCATAACCGACGTGTGACTTTCGTAAAAACGTAAGTAGCAGATGTTAGACCAAATTGTAGTACTTATAGTAGTGTGGCTTGCCCCACGAATCTGACAATGGAAACCACAAAAAATCAGTATGTGGTCCAATATATCAATGTGGTGATACGTCGAATGGATATCAAACTTGATAAGCCAATCATTGGTACTGATGTATTCAAGAGCACACTTCCAATCTTCATATTTCACCGATTGTCTGTACACGTATCTGTTAACTATAGTTAAAATAAATCATGTAGAGAATAGAGGTGGAGAATATTTTCAGAAGCCCTTAATACATGATGAAATGAACATTTTCTTCATTGTACGATTTAGTAATTCCCGTCATCCTTGTGAAGCTATATTTTAATCATTAACTGTGACTTCTTTCAAAAACTATTCTCAAGCCACAACACTATAAATAAACAATGTTGTATTTTTGTGTGGAAATTCTTAATTTTTATTTTTGAGAGATTGTTCCGTAATTCGGATAACAATATGCAATGAAGAGACAAAGTTGCAAACTAATTGTAGTTCCTTCAAAAGACCATTTAATACTCTATTCAATACAACAGCGATAAAGAACACACAAAGACATGTGTGCCTAACAAGTAACATGCCACCTTCAAACGCATTCTTTTCATAAACAGCCTTTAAATAAAGTTAAAGAAATGAATTGCAGCGGCGATTAAGTATGGAAATGTTAAAAGTATGTAAATACAGTCAACGTTGATTGGTCGTTACAGAGACAGGAAAATTTAATTAATTTAGGTCAACCGTGAATAACTAAATATGTAATGGGAGTATTCTGCCATATCGAATATCTTATTTACGTCAAGATTGCACTCTTTTCGGTAGTAACATTTCCAAATTCTAAATTTGTATGTTTAATTCCTCGAGAGGAAAGTAATCACCTGTCATTTGGGCGCATCATCCATGTTTGTAGAGAAATGTTGCCTACGTCCTCTCCATCCATTGTACACAGGGACAATGTCGCCTTCTCCGAAAGCCCATGTCGTTTTCATCATGGAGTGCACGTGCAAAGCATGACCCACACGCTGTTGATGCTACCGTAGTTTTCTACTCAAATGCTGCTCAATAGATAGGTTTTTAAAACACGAAGAATAAGTTAACTATAGAGCATATTTTAGATATTATTTGGTATTTTCTATAAGCGTAATGAGGCACATTGTTTGGCATAGAGAACATAGTTTTTACAATGTACGTATGGTATTTTAAAAGATAGGATTTTTATATAATTATATGTCGTTGTGTTGGTCGTGGTATAAGTAAGTTATACTCCGCGGCTCCGCGGCTCGTCGTATAACCAACCATGTCATGGACTAGACGACCAATACTCGTCATACAACTATTAAAAAGATCTAGAATTAAACCGTTCTTGCCAGACGACCGAATTGATACCGACATTGGGTTAACAACACTAGGTGGATGTGCACATTCGACTACTAGCCCTTTCTTCACTAACTCGCTAACAGCGTTCCTCACAAAGTCTACTTGTGACAGTGCCGACTTGTTGTTGCGTAACTCCATTCTAGGAGGCACTGAAACAAAAGGAATTTTGTAATCGTTTGCGATCAGATCAATGACAAATTTAGACGCTCCAATATCACGCCAAAAAGTTACAGATGAGGCTAATCTAACCTTGACAATTATTTCGGCCATCCCCTGCTCAAATTCTAAAAAAAATCATTAGTGAAACATAATTCATCTGAATTACAATTCTCAAAACACTTAACTGACAGATACGATTTCCCACCCACCTTCGGATGAATATGCTATTTTGATGAGATTATTTCTGTGAGACAACTTCCCAATTGCCTCTGTCACCAACGCCTCTTAGAAGTCCGCTTCAGTGTCTGCATTCTCGGATATTCGTAGGCAATCAAAGACTTCAGAGTTGAAATTAAACTGTATGTTATTTCCCTCTTTCCTCCAAGAAAACTCACTATCTGCTTTTAACCTCTTAATATCTTTAAAAGTCTGAGTAAATCGTTTCTCAACTTTTCTCATAGAAGTCCATAGAAGTTTGTAAATTTATGTGGTTTTCCTCGAGCTTATTCACAATGGCGTCAAATTCTGTCTGGGTCCATGATTGCAAGAAAAAGTTATGTAACTGGTACTGTGCTACAGCCGAGAGAATTGATCCAATTAACCTCTCAACCCTATATACCCCGCTATAGGATCACTAGCGCCCCTACAATTATCTGCCCTTTGATACTTACTCACAGGTAGGAGAAATTAATTTTCCTCTAATTCATTCCTCAAACGAGGAAAACATCATTTCCAAAATACATAAGGAGCATATGTTTCAATTAAATATTTTCAATTAAACATTTGTTACAGTAAATTGGTAGATGTTTTTCATTTACAGAGATGAAGGAAATTACATTCCTAATACCTACCATCAACTTATAACATAATCTTCTTCCATTCTTCATTAAACCAATGCTTGTGTATCTCTCAATACTATGTACATCAATCTCATATATAAAATCGACATCATATATTGTATACATTCTTTCATCATAATCTCTTCTTGTCCAATGTACATCACCACCTGGCTTCGTATTCACTACCTCATCATGCCTTGTACATCAATCCCTTTTGTTGTATCAACATTAATTATCCATGGTATAAACATTATCTTTGTATGACCGTCATCTTATCACTACTTAATCATGCTCTGTACATCAACCTCGTTTAAAATTGTTTGACGCTTTATTTGGGGGGTAAATCAGAGGACAAAGTATATAGATTCACATAAAATCCATTGGAGGCCCTTTTGTGTGAACACCTTTAATTCATTTTGTGTAAGAAAAGGAAATCGCATGGTTAAATTTTACGTTATATATTTCAATTATTACTGCTTCATCTGGGTGGAATACATTGTCTTTCAATTGGAACCATTTTTGTCATTTTCGTGACATCACCTTATTTTCCCCCTAAAAACGTGCTACTGCCCCTTTAAGTTTGTTCACTTACCTGTGTATTCTAATGCAAATATCATGATATTTGGAATGTCTTTTGGGCATCCTAGCATTGCGAAAACAAAACAGATAATGTTGAAATTTCATTACATAATTTAAGATTCAGCTTGCGGCAACATATGCGTAAGTCATACCTAACAGATGAACAAAAACACATTTTTTATTTTCCTTTACAAAATCCTTAATAAATCAACAATTTTAGATCTAAGTCGCATTTGTTACTTTGCACGAAGGCAATGTAATTGTCCTGATTTTTTCTAACAAAGTTTATATGGATTAATTTAATCGAAATTTAAGAAAAGATATTTGCAGTAAGATACACAAGCAAATGAACAAATTTAAGGTATGCAGCTGTACAGTAGAGGTCATTTTAGCGTTTTTAATGGATTAGATGAATGTTTGCACTTTGAATAATTATCTGTGCCTTCAGTTAAAAAAGGGACAATCAATTGTCGAGTGGGGGTTTGTGTTGGACAAGGAATAAGTCCAATGTTTATTTCTTTCTTACAGGTTTGTTACATACAACAATTCTCAACTCAGTCAGGACACATTAACCATGCTGGCTGCATTGACCAAAAGGTAAGTAATTGTTTCCTAAGCCCAACACATATAGTGGAGAGTAAACCGTAAACACCATTATTAGGATTGATTGGCTTTCAGATTAAAAGGTATATACTATAATTTTTTTACAAAGTTGGTGAACATTAACAAAAAAAAATGTTGTTTAATTGATTGCAGAGATGCCAGTCAGTTGCAACATACAGTATTTATCATGATCGCTCCCACGAGGACCTGAGGGCGGGGAGATGCTGCGATACAACCAAGTGCAACACTCAACAAAGCTTAAGTAGGCCTTCCAAATCTATTTACGTTTTATGGTTCTCCTTATCAATTGTGTTAGGTTGCATATCTCTTGCATTTGCGAAACTTTCAGTTGAGTTCTACTTTAGACCACATGTCAATTGTGATTTCTTTTTGTAAAAATCTATCAAAGCAGTTTTCATATATATAGACCTCCGTCCTCAAGAACTAATAACCAGCCAAATTCTGTATTTTTTTGTGGATTTTGTTCATCCGTTTGTTCGACTCTTGATGTTAAACACGAATTATAATTAATCCTTGAAGATTTAGATAAACATGTACAACTAAAACAAAAAGACGTGTTCGTGGATATTTGGAATTCGAATAACTTGGAAATCCATCGCCAAATATATAATGTTGCTCAAAATAAAGCCAACAAATGTATCCGTAGAGTACGATCTGATTTCTTCAATACAGAGATATCAGCCAATGTTCATTTGAAACGCCTGTTCTCCACACGCAATGAATTGCAAAAAATTAGGTAGGAGCATATATATAACTATATAGTACAATACACAGCAAAAACAACTTAATGAAAACAGTAAAGGTAATTAAACAGAGAAAAACGTATTGTTCTTTTTACACATACAGTGGATGGTCTGGTTTAAACATATTTTTATTTCCAAAAAAAGAAAACGGGATTGGCAAACAACCAAATGATGCTTATATTAATGCCGCTCCCTAACAAGACGCCACCAAAGCTTACTACCATACGCATCGTTTATACATACAGTGTATATATGCTCCTACCTCTTTAGTCTTCCTCTGCGTGAGAACGACACACGAATATGTGTCGAAACGTCGCATACAATGAACAAAGAAGATGTCATACATATATTCCTCTGCCTTACTGTCATCCTAAAATACCCCTCAAAGAAGTTCTCCTTCAGTCTGTTATCTACGGTTGCACTGATTACCTTAATGCTACAACTGTAAGCTGTATGTTTTTACGTGATGTTTTGTATATAGTTGTAAATTGTCCGCCGTGTATATATGAGGCCGTTTTGATGTATTTAAGAATTATTCCTGGATAATAAAGTCTTGTGACGATTGCAATGATATTGATTAAACAACCTTAATGCCTGCGAACCTCAAAGCTTTGGCCTTAACAGATCAAGGAATATGATTTGATAGCCGTGAATAAAGGTTAAACAGATGCTACAAGATTTTAGAATCAAAATTTGAAATCGATGTCACATAAAGTCAAATAAATATCAAATCATAACAAAGGCGGCTTTCTAAATATTGTTTTGGTTATCAATAGGTATGGACTTTTAAAAAATGTAATAATGAATTTAATAGTCTTATATTTCACTGTAAATCATTGGAAGCCGCGGCCGATTACTACTATAATGCGATTAAACAGAGGCCTGATGCTATTTAATAACTGTACACTAGTACTACTACTGCCGGAGCCGAGACATGAAACAGTTTTAGAAAATTTGTTTGCTTTTTGAAATACTATCATGAACGAACAAATTGTATTGGATACATATCGGTTTAAAAAATTGTTATATGAAAATTCTGCCGAATTTTAAACTATATATTTGTTGTTTTCCCGCTTATAAGAAATGACAAAATGTGAACTGTTATTTCGAGGAACCGAAATGTTAATGTACAATTTATAACAAGAAACACGCTGCATCGACTTTTATTGCCAGCTAATGTTACAGATATCAGCGCTTTGACAACGAAACCCACAGAGAAACCAACAACGAAACCAACAACCACCCATAAAAATGTAGCTTCATCCAACCCACTGGCACAAACAGGTGTGTTTATGATATCATCAAATATGGGTCGAAATATATTTAAACAAGCATTTTACTTTAGTATTATTTAATCGTAAACAATCCTCATATTGTTGAATTGTAAATACAACATTTTAATCATTTTCGTAATTTTGATGTTAGAAAATAAGTATAAAGTGTTGATAAAAATGAAATCAAAATGTAAAAAACTGTAAGCCTTTAACTTAATGATTGTTTAAACGAAAACAATCTCCACTTTGTTGAATTATGAAAACAACATTTTAATCAGTTTTGTAATTGAAATGTTAGAATATGTGCACAAAATGCTGAAAAATAGGAATAAAATGTAAAAAACTTTTTTCTATGCTCGGTCCTATAGGTGTGACCAATTGCATGAAGTGTGTTCTAGAAAGTGATACCAGATACCACTGCAACCATCACGAAACATGCCAACAGGGACAGGTGCGTCTAATTCATCACACTCCTAAAATAAAAACCTTGAATAAGGCTAGGCTTGTTAATTGGAATACAAAAAATGAACACCTTAGCAACGCAAAAAATTAAATTGATATATGTTGTTCAAAAGGCCACATGAATTTATATTGTAATAGTGACAAATAAACATGAATTTCTTAGACATACTATTCATGTATGTGCGATATCCGTCGACGGATAATTCTTCAGGAATGAAAATGCAGACTTCTCACCGGGGCATGTTTTTCAGAATTTGACATAAATATGCGGCGACTTTGATAGTCGATGGGGCGATGAGTTTATAGAAGGCATTGACTCACTGCTATATTAACAGTAAACATTGTATTGATTGTGCCTAGTTTTGTAATTCATGTTAAAATTATTGGCGGTTTCAATTGAAACGTTTCTTAGTATTTTGTTTCCGGTACAGAGCTTAACAGTATAAGGCCTAATTCAATCAAACCTTGTATGTGTGTAAGTCATCATGTGTAGATGTGCCTTTTTGTCCCCCGCCGGGCAAAGCGAAAAGCGGGGAATGTAGTATACAGCTTAGTACGTCCGTCCCTCTTCCTGTTAGAGCGATATCTCACAACTCTTCCGTCATAGGGTACATACGCAGACACTTATAAGTTTTGGTGACCTTGACCTAATGTTCAAGGTCACGACTTGACTTTGACCACAAGCTATGTTAGTGCGATATCTCTCAAACCCTTGCCCCATGTGTCTTCAAACTTGGTATAAGTCTTCATTGGATGGGTATGCAGGCAACAATCTGTTTTTGAGACCTTGACCTAATTTCCAAGGTCATGACAGGACTTTGACCAGCGTGTAAAGCCTTCTTAGCGCAATATCTTACAATCCCTTGCGTCTATAGCCTTCAAACTTGTCATCAATCTTCATTAGGTGGATGCGCAGACACCAATCGGTCTTGGTGACCGTGAACTAATTTTAAAGTTAGAGTAGAGGTCTCACGAAACCATAAATAGAATTTACCTCATGCAAAACAGTTGTTTTTTTGATCAAATACAACAGCACTCAAACTAGTGTTCCAAGCTCGGTTAAGCTACATGAATCACTTTCCCTACCTAAAGTGTGTTAAAGTTGCCCACACAAGATCACCACCAGTAGTTTTTGCGGGATACGTGTATACATCATTTACGGGTCAAGTGTTGAGATGTGTGATCTCTCAATATCGTACAGTCGACAAAAACTAAGTCATCTTTAACCCTATTGTTGAAAACTAAATACAAGTGCAAAGCATCTTGGATGCTCAAACAGTCAGAATTCACTTGTTACAGGCACAATAACAACAAGTGAAGAAGCGAGCAAAGCTCACATACCCCCGCTCCCCACTTTGTTCAAAGAATTTCGAATAGTAAAACTGATTAATATTGGTTAAAGTATGATAGTTGAGTATACAGTAAGTCATTGTGTAAGTCTTCTTTCAACTGAAACCCAAGTACCGAATTCATTAACAGGTTTTACAATTAAAAGGGTACATCTAGAGATAATGGTTGATCTTTGTTTCAAATTTGAGGTAGTTATCATGAATATTCTACGAGATGCACTGAGGACAAAATTATTTTTGTTGAGTCACTTTGTAAGTTATGTTTTCCAAAGAAACCACAGAGAAGAAAATCCATATATATCGTTTAACCCTCACAAGGCATATCCAGCAATCACGATTGACATATGTAGCAAATTTGGTGAAGCTGAGATGTATATGTCATGAAATATGTTCAGGACAAAGTATTTTATCATAGAATCACTGTTTTAGTCATGTTTCCAAAAATTAAAATAATTTGTTGGTCTAACCCTTAAAAGGCACAACTAGGGATCATGGTTGATAAGTGTATGAAGTTTGGTGAAGCTAGCATGAATAGTTTGGGAGATATGCTCCGGACAAAAGACTTGGTCGAAGAGTCACTGTTTTAGTCATGTTTCAATGGAAACCGCAAAAAATAAAAATAATTTCTTGGTCTAACCCTTAAAAGGCACAACTAGGGATCATGGTTTATAAGTGTATGAAGTTTGGTGAAGCTAGCATGAATAGTTTGGGAGATATGCTCCGGACAAAAGACTTGGTCGAAGAGTCACTGTTTTAATCATGTTTCCATGGAAACATAAAAAAATAAAAATAATTTGTTGGTCTAACCCTTAAAAGGCACAACTAGGGATCATGGTTGATAAGTGTATGAAGTTTGGTGAAGCTAGCATGAATAGTTTGGGAGATATGCTCCGGACAAAAGACTTGGTCGAAGAGTCACTGTTTTAGTCATGTTTCCATGGAAACCGCAAAAAATAAAAATAATTTGTTGGTCTTACCCTTAAAAGGCACATCTAGGGATCATGATTGATAAGTGTATGAAGTTTGGTGAAGCTTGCATGAATAGTTTGAGAGATATGCTCCGGACAAAGAACTTGGTCATAGAGTCACTGTTTTAGTCATGTTTCCATGGAAACCGCCAAATATCAAAAGAATGTGATGGTCTAACCCTCAAAAGGCACAACTAGGGATCATGGTTGACATGTGTATGAAGTTTGATGAAGCTAGCATGCATAGTTTTGGAGATATGCTCCGCACAAAACGACTTCCTCAAAGAGTCACTTTTTAGTCACGTTTCCATGGAAACCGCAAAAAGGAAAATTCAGAAATAGTTCTTACCCTCAAAGGGCACAACTAGGGATCATGGTTGACATGTGTATGAAGTTTGATGAGGCTAGCATGCATAGTTTTGGAGATATGCTCCGCACAAAGTTTTGGGAGGGACGGACAGACGGAAGGCCGGACAGACGGACGGACGAAAGAATGAACGCTAAATACCCCTGCTTACGCTGTAAGGCGGGGGTATAATAATAGTTAACACCAAGATTTCGTTTTGCCAGCTGCATGAACCATTATAAAATGTTCTGTGGTAGTGTCAGTTAACATTATTAAGTGTTATATTTTCTTTTGCACGGCAGTATTTGTTGACTTGATACGTTACATTATTTTTCAAATTGTTTTCCATTCTTTAGATATTAAACGTTCAACTTTATTTCCAGGTTTGTTTCTTACAAGAGTTCAAGTTCATCTTACAAACATTCTATCACGGCGGATGCGTTGAAGCCAGCGTAAGTATTTTATTCTAATAGTTTGGTCATCTTCTGTCCCCTACGATTAGTTTGACGCGAGCATTTAGGATAGGATAAGATAAGATAAGATAAGATAAGATAAGATAAGATAAGATAAGATAAGATAAGATAAGATAAGATAAGATAAGATAAGATAAGATAAGATAAGATAAGATAGGATAGGACTTTTTTTTTATTCACAGAGTCATAAACGTAACAAATATACGGTTGCAGGAGGAATGGGATATTGCAAGATAGTTGAGTCATGGTTGGGTTGCTGGTATAGAAGGGTTGCAGGAGGAATGGGATATTGCAAGATAGTTCAGTCGTGGTTGGGTCGCTGGTGCAGAAGGGTTGCAGGAGGAATGGGATATTGCAAGATACTTCAGTCGTGGTTAGGTCGCTGTTGCAGAAGGGTTTCAGGAGGAATGGGATATTGCATGATAGTTGAGTCATGGTTGGGTCGCTGTTGCAGAAGGGTTGCAGGAGGAATGGGATATTGCAAGATAGTTCAGTCGTGGTTGGGTCGCTGGTGCAGAAGGGTTGCAGGAGGAATGGGATATTGCAAGATACTTCAGTCGTGGTTGGATCGCTGTTGCAGAAGGGTTTCAAGAGGAATGGGATATTGCATGATAGTTGAGTCATGGTTGGATCGCTGGTGCAGAAGGGTTGCAGGAGGAATGGGATATTGCACGATAGTTCAGTCGTGGTTTGGTCCCTGGTGCAGAAGGGTTGCAGGAGGAATGGGATATTGCAAGATAGTTCAGTCATGGTTGGGTCGCTGGTGCAGAAGGGTTGCAGGAGGAATGGGATATTGCAAGATAGTGCAGTCGTGGTTAGGTCGCTGTTGTAGAAGGGTTTCAAGAGGGATAGGATATTGCAAGATAGTTCAGTCGTGGTTAGGTCGCTGTTGCAGAAGGGTTTCAGGAGTAATGGGATTTTGCAAGATAGTTCAGTCGTGGTTTGGTCGCTGGTGAAGCAGGGTTGCAGGAGGAATGGGATATTGCAAGATAGTTCAGTCATGGTTAGGTCGCTGGTGCAGAAGGGTTGCAGGAGGAATGGGATATTGCAATATAGTGCAGTCATGGTTAGGTCGCTGGTGCAGAAGGGTTGCAGGAGGAATGGGATATTGCAAGATAGTGCAGTCGTGGTTGGGTTGCTGGTGCAGAAGGGTTTCGGGAGGAATGGGATATTGCATGATAGTTGAGTCATGGTTGGGTCGCTGGTGCAGAAAGGTTGCAAGAGGAATGGGATATTGCATGATAGTTGAGTCATGGTTTGGTCGCTGGTGTAGAAGGGTTTCAGGAGGAATGGGATATTGCAAGATAGTTCAGTCGTGGTTGGGTCGCTGGTGCAGAAGGGTTTCAGGAGGAATGGGATATTGCAAGATAGTGCAGTCGTGGTTGGGTCGCTTGCGCAGAAGCGAGTGAAATTAGGAAAGCTTATTATGTCATTTTAGGTTAAAGAATATTCTTGACTACATATTGTATTTGGTCATAGATAAATTAAAGAAAGAAATACTATACATTTGATGATGTTAAATACAAGGTAAATTTTGATATAACCCTCTTGTTTACCGGGCGTTGGCTAATAGAATACTAACTTGAAACTATACCAACCTCTAGAATACAGTTTTAAAACCTCATGGCGGTGAATTACAACATTTAAAGATAGCCTAATGTTGTCATTACAAACTCCTACTGTCACCAATATACGTCCTGTCTATCAATGGATGCGCAAATCTAATTTCATTGAAGAATCAAATTGATAGAAATATGTCTGACTGATAAAAGCACAATGTATTTCACAGGAATTGTGGTATACACGCTTCCAGTGTATAAAGTGGACACCTTGTTTTTATATCATTACCTATAGGATAACATTTCACGTAAAAAAAAATAAAAACATGAGCCTCAGCGTTTAAAACGAGCCAAATCCACCAAGACTTGTTCAAGTAAACACAGTGTTTGGCTTCAGTTATGAAATTCATATCAAAGGTATAGGATCCCCTTCCCACCAGATTGTAAACATACCGACATATTGCATGCATCTTTACTACTATTCATATCCATTCTAATAAAACATGTTAATTGGTGATGTAGAAATGTGACTCAGTGGCAACTACAAGTTTCCATAATGATTTCCCAAGGGAGCTTGTAATTGATGGGAGGTGTTGCAGCTCTAACAACTGTAACACAGACTCCATTTTCAACCGTAATTATTATATTTACCATATACTTCTGTTACTTTTTATGAATTTTGTTAAAGGCAATTTTTCTTTAAACGCTTGTGACAATTTATAAAGTCTTACATCAACAAGAAAGGAAACTGAATACAACTTTGAGATCTTCAAAGCAAAATATGAACATTTGATTTCGTGTTTTATCATATCATGTTTTCATTTTTGTAGAGAAATTAACAACCCATATGCCATCAACTGCTCACAAACCAACCACCACCGCTCAACACGCAGTGACTACGCAGAAAGCAACAGGAAAGTTTATATCTGCAATAAAAAACAACAATATTCAGATCAAAATAGTAAAGAAACAATTGAATTCAAAATGATAAAATCAGCAGAGTACCACCTGTGGTTCGCTAGTTCCAGCCAATGCTTTCAGATTTCATCGCAATGTATAGCCACAGAAGTATAAAATGATTGTATATAATCAAAACTATAACGGTTTCTTGTTAGCAATGTATGCCAGGGATAATGCTTTAGAAGTTTTATAAAAGGGTCAAAAAGTAATAAGCATTTTACTCTACAGGGCATCAATGTGCTGTGTGCAGTGGTCAACAATGTGATGGTCAGCAGAAGTTAGTTACCTGTTCCTCAGGTTTTCCTCTTTGCATGACATCATTTAATAACGATAAGCAGGGAAACAAAGTCTATGAGAAAAGGTATTTATTATGAATTTATTCACATTATTATCATAACTATTTTTAATGTATATGAAAAAAAACAAAAAACATTTAAACGATTATTGTAATTTTATGACGACTTTGTTCCATGTTTTCACATTGTTTACTGAATAAAGATCGACAATCTCATTCTTGTATTTAGCGGGACACATCATGAACTTAAAACAAAAATGTTGCATACCTGTGTTACATCTGAGTATTCACGGAGTTTAACATTGTTTCAGTGAAAATATTATACTGTACTATGAATAATGTTGAATTTTGAATTCTATTTAAAAGGGGCAGTAGCACGTTTTTTTTAGAAATTTCATATTTAAATTTTTTCACTGATAATTGTTCTTTAATGCTAAAAATATTATTTTGATAGTGTCAAAAATCGCATAAAAGAAATCAATCATCCACAGTCAGAGGACAAAGTATATAGATTCGGATAAAATCCATTGGCGGCCATTTTGTGTGAACACCTTTAATTCAGTTTGTGTATGAAAAGGGAATTGCATGGCTAAACTTTACATTATACATTTGAATTATTACCGCTTCCTTTAGTTTCGATACATTGTCTTTCAATTGGAATCATTAATTTTCATTTTCCTGACATCACCTTATATTCCTCCTAAAACGTGCTACTGCCCCTTTAACGAATATGTTTCTTTCATCAAAGATGTGCCTCCCTGACAAACTGTCGCACAAGATGGCTGGACGAAACAGCGGCGAAGCCGGAGTGTATCAGTTTCAAACCAAATTCAACTTACACGTACGACTTCAGTTGTACTTTCTGCTGTAAAGTTGATGGATGCAATAGAGACAGTGTGCCATCAGTTGATTCACTGTATCCCTTAATATGATAAAAATAAATGCCAATGGTGTTTTAATGTATCACTTAAATTCTTACAGAACAATTTGACGCTTGTATGATGAAGACGAACAAGTTCTTACCGATAGTGCCATCAGATGCCACGAGACAATATGCCATCAGTTGAGTCACTGTATCTCTAAACTTATCTTAGATTAGATACATCCTTACTTAAGAAATTGTTGATTAAATTTAAGTTGTGGTAGATTTTAACTTGACAGAGACTTGTAGATATAACACTATCCCAAATGAGTTAAGACTTTGCCTTATTTGTAAAAAGTCTAATCTTAATTTAATCGAAGATTGAATACATGTTCTACTTTACTGTAAAGCTTATACAGATATAAGAAATATATTTATTGATAGATAATTAAAACAACCATTGTCACAATGTGCTTTTGCAAATCTTATGTCCTCAACAAATATAGAAATTATAAAAAATGTGTGTCTAGTTTTACATCAAGTAAGGAAAATAAGAAATTCCTGTGTTAATGTACCATTTACAATTCTTGCGGAGTAACGTTCACCCCAGAGGTTTCTGCGGTCAATTTGAGAATTTAAATAGATATAAAAGTTATTCGAAGGGTGACATATGTTGGAAATAAGCCAAGTTTTGCGGAGAAATGTATAACTGAGAGGTTCGTGTGTATGTGTATGAGATGTCACCGATTTGAAGCGATAATTTTGACGTAACTCGGAAGCGAGTCGAGATCGACAAGATGGATGCGTTTATTCCTTTTCTCTATTATAAGAGGGGACGGGTCTTTCTTACTAACATTTTACCTTCATTTTATTTACCATATCGGGCTCCTGTGCATTGGGCCTTAAACTTGTAAATTCTATACTTTGACGATGAATTCCATTTATCTCAATATCATCATGATTCGTGCCAGTTAAACTTTATATTTTTCAAATACTAGGTAATTTAGATAATGATTTTGGTCTACCCTATCTATCGTTAATGACCCCATGGAGTTTTGACTGCCTTACGAGAGAAACAATCGAAGACATCCAAACGTTAATGACGAAATCCTTAACCTTTTATTTGCCAAAAACGAAAATGAGAAGACCATAAAAATTATCTGAATCTTAAAATTATCATATAAGTAATAGTTATACCATGAGCACCTGCTGTCTAAGTTTAATCATTATTCTCAAATTAACAGTAACGGTTCACAAATAAAAGAGCTCACAATTTATAGGTTAACGTAGTTCCCTAAATTCTTCTGATAGTGAGAGATGTTTATCAGTTTTAATTAGGACAGACAATTGTCCCACATTCACAGTCCTTGGACCTACTTATCTCTATCAAAACATTAACATGTGTGACAAGTAATGATACTCACCCACTCCCTCCCTTAACTCATGTGTTGGGTATGTGTTTTATGATTTTGATCCACAATCAGGCCAAAGTCAAACGGAATGTCTTCTAGATATATTCTACTCAGGAATTAATAAGACCAAACTTGTATTATTTTTCTAGACGTTTTGAAAGCTCGCTGTACCTCCTTAAGCTTACTGATATATATATAAAAATTTATAATGCATGCATGAATAATTAACTCTACCCTAAAGAGCAATAACATATCACTTGGTTTAAACATATTTTTATTTCGCAAATGAAATAAGGATTGATGAACAAGCCACAAGGCTTATTTGAACACTCACTACTCCTAAAAACAAAATCACATGAAGCTGGACACAATATATACTCACACAAAAAGTAAGCAGCCCCATGAATCTTTTTGTATATGCTGAAACCGAATTTTAATCCACATTATGGCAAATCAAGGAGTGTTACTTAATTACAAGGAAATTGCCAGAAGAAATCACTTCAACTACACCGTCATAAGCCGTCTGGCCAGGAAGCATGCACAAACAAATGATGTGAGGAACCTGCCACGATCAGGACGACCAAAAGCTTCCAGGCCCAAGGAGGATAGAGCTCTGTTACGATATGTTAGACGCATGCCGTTTGCTTCAAGCACCATTCGGACACGGGTATGGTTACCTTATCGCCGCTTGACCAACCAAACTCTGAGAAATCGCCTCAAAGCTGCCAGATTATGGATCATAAGGGTCAGCAGGCGTCCAAAGCTAGCGTAGCGTAAGTTATGGTGTATGGACAGGCATCATGGAGGAGAGTACACTGGACCGACGAAAGTTTCTTCCTGTATGCTGTTGATGGCCGAGCCCGAGTATGGAGGACGAGGAATACACGTCTTCCCCCAGGAACATTTTACCAAGGGTACCATGAATACAAGATATACATATTTGTTCTTAAGTTATGGTAGTTGCGACAAACAGAACAGACAGAAAGTGAAGAGCGTCTTCATTAAAATGATCGCAAGAAGACCTACATAATTCAGATATGTGTCGGTTATATCTATCTGATTTCAGATTGCTACAACTGACATTAAGACATTTGGGTCCTGGATTCGACTAAACATATCCACAACATAATATAAAAAAAACCAAACATAATTGAAACACAAGTACTATATAAACAACGGAAATTCAAAAACATGTACGTTAGGAGTGAATATAGCGGACTGTTTGTAATGAAATGCTGCAGCAAAAAGACCCACTGCCTGTCTACACTATGATAACTCAACTGACATCAAAATGTATTAACTGACAATCAAAATGACAGGCAGGGGTCCTTGAATTGTCTCTCGGCACAGGCATACAACAACAACATACATACTTTTATACCAAGAACTTTTTGTTTAGATTCTGAAATATCTAAGAGAAATATGTTTTATATTTGTATCGAATCCAAATGAAAAGGAAATCAAAACCATGAAAATAGACAACATAATACAACTCATGTTCACAAGAACAGTGAGTAGTCAAGTAACAATAAAAGTTTTGATAAAATCAGCTTTCATGTTGGAACTTATATATAAGTAAAACAACCTTGTGTCAAATATATCAAAGTAAGCAAGTATTCCCTATAAAGAAATAAAAGCTTATGTACATCTTTATAACACAATGGGATATTGCAAGATAGTGCAGTCGTGGTTGGATCTCTGGTGTAGATGGGTTGTAGGAAGAATGGGATATTGCAAGATAGTGCAGTCGTGGTTGGGTCGCTGGTGTAGAAGGGTTGTAGGAGAAATGGTATATTGCAAGATAGTTGAGTCGTGGTTGGGTCGCTGGTGTAGAAGGGTTGTAGGAGGAATGGTATATTGCAAGATAGTTGAGTCGTGGTTGGGTCGCTGGTGTAGAAGGGTTGTAGGAGGAATGGTATATTGCAAGATAGTTGAGTCGTGGTTGGATCGCTGGTGTAGAAGGGTTGCAGGAGAAATGGTATATTGCAAGATAGTGCAGTCGTGGTTGGGTCGCTGGTGTCGAAGGGTTGTAGGAGGAATGGTATATTGCAAGATAGTTGAGTCGTGGTTGGGTCGCTGGTGCAGAAGGGTTGCAGGAGGAATGGGATATTGCAAGATAGTTGAGTCGTGGTTGGATCGCTGGTGTAGAAGGGTTGCAGGAGAAATGGTATATTGCAAGATAGTGCAGTCGTGGTTGGGTCGCTGGTGTCGAAGGGTTGTAGGAGGAATGGGATATTGCATGATAGTGCAGTCGTGGCTGGGTCGCTGGTGTAGAAGGGTTGCAGGAGGAATGGTATATTGCAAGATAGTTGAGTCGTGGTTGGATCGCTGGTGTAGAAGGGTTGCAGGAGAAATGGTATATTGCATGATAGTTCAGTCGTGGTTGGATCGCTGGTGCAGAAGCGAGTGAAAGTAGGAAAACTTAGTGTTTAATTTAAGGCTGAAGTATAGCTTGACTGAATATTGAATTAAATCATAGATAAAGAAAAAACATTCGATGATGTTAAATTCATGGTAACGGTTGTTTGCTTACAGAATATTTACTTGAGACTATACCCAGCTATAGAATACAGTCTTTAAACCTCATGAAGGTGAATTACAAAATCTTAAGATAACCTTATGTTGTCAGTACAAACTCCCACTGCCTTAATTTCATAAAACATATTCTTAGAGACACTTGTAATAACCATATATGGATTAATCAATGTTTTCTTTCTGTTATTTGGCTGAAAACTAATATACGGAGCTGCCTTAACGATCAATTCATACAACATTTGTTTTCTTGTGTAAATGACTCATCCAAATATAAATTTTACAAGGTTGTTAAACTAAATAGTGATTTTGAATGTTATTTATCTAAACTACACAGAAGTGTTTATCTACCTCTACTCTTTTTTAGTATATCTTGTCATAGACTGCCAGTTGAAGTGGGGCGATGGCATAATGTTGAATATGTAAATAGATGTTGTAAATTGTGTGATACTATTGACATTGGGGATGAATACCATTATCTGTTCATTTGTGAAGTATTTCATGAGTATAGAAACATGTACATTCCAGAGTATTATTGCCAAAACCCATCTGTATATACAACTTCTTTATTATTTAATTGCCATAAAATAAGTGTTTTGCGAAAGTTAGCTTTATCCGCCATTATCGAAAAGTTTCTCCTGTTTACCCTGAATATGCTATGTACATAGCCTTGAGTGAAATAAAGGTATGTTCTGTTCTGTCACCAATATACGTCTTGTCTAATCAATAGACGCGCAAATCTAATTTCATTGAAGAATCAAATTGATAGAAATATGTCTGACTGATAAAAGCACAAAGTATTTCACAGGAATTGTCGTGGACACGTTTTTTATGATTACAGGTGTGGGTAAAATATTAGAGTCAAAGCTTGGAATTAGCGAAATACATAAAGACTAAATCAAGAAAACGCAGTGTTTGGCTCAGTTAAGAAATTCATATCCTTTCCCACTACCTGATTTTAAACATAACGACATATTGCATGCAGCGTCACTCCTTTTTATATCCATTGTAATAAAACATGTTAATTCGTGATGCAGAAATGTCACTCAGTGGCAACTACAAGTTTCCATGAAGATTACCCCAAGGAGCATGTAATTGATGGGAAGTGTTGCAGCTCTAACAACTGTAACACAGACTCCATTTTCAACCGTAAGTTGTCATATTTACCATATACTTTTGTTACTTTTTATGCATTTTGCTAAATGCAATTTTTCTTTAAACGTTTCTGACAATTACAAAGTCTTACTTCAACACGAAAGGAAACTGAATACAACTTTGAGATCTTCAAAGCAAAATATGAACATTTGATTTCGTGTTTTGTCATATCATGTTTTAATTTTTGTAGAGAAATTGACAACCCATATGCCATCAACTGCTCACAAACCAACCACCACCACTCAACACGCAGTGACTACGCAGAAAGCAACAGGAAAGTTTATATCTGCATTAACAAACAACATTATTAAACTCAAAATAGTAAAGAAACAATTGAATTAAAAATGATAAAATCAGCAGAGTACCACCTGTGGTTCGTTAGTTCCAGCCGGTGCTTTCAGATTTCATCAAAATGCATAGCCACAAAAGTATTAAATGATTGTATATAATCAGATTATTTTTATTTCCTGATAGCAATGTATGCCAGGGATATTGCTTTAGACGTTTTATAAAAGGGTAAACAAGTAATAAGCATTTTACTCTACAGGGCATCAATGTGCTGTGTGCAGTGGTCAGCAGTGTGATGGTCACCAGAAGTTAGTAACCTGTCCCTCAGGTTATCCTCTTTGCATGACATCAGTTAATAACGATAAGCAGGGCAACAAAGTTTATGAGAAAAGGTATTTATTATAAATTGAGTCACATTATTGTCATAACTATTTTAAATGTATATGATAAAATATAATAAATAATATTTCAACGATAATTGTAATTTTATGATGACTTTGTTCCATGTTTTCCCATTGTTTACTGAATTAAGATTGACAATCTCATGCTTGTAGTTAGCAGGATATAATGAACTTATCACAAAAATGTTGCTCAAACTTTATTGGCATAGACTCGTTTTCACCTAATCCCATCCAATCTGTGTTACATCTGAGTATTTATGGAGTTTAACATTGTTTAAGGGAAAATATTATACTGTACTATGAATAATGTTGAATTTTGAATTCCATTTTAAAGGAGCAGTAGCACGTTTTTTAAAGAAATTTCATATTTCAATTTTTTTCACTGATAATTGTACTTTAATGCTAAAAATATTATTTTAATAGTGTCAAAACTTGCATAAGAGAAATCAATCATCCACAGTCAGAGGAAAAAGTGTATAGATTCACATAAAATCCATTGGCGGCCATTTTGTGTGAACACCTTTAATTCAGTTTGTGTAAGAAAAAGGAATCGCATGGCTAATCTTTACAATATACATTTGAATTATTACTGCTTCCTTTAGTTTAGATACATTGTCTTTCAATTATAATCATTAATTTTTTTCCCTGACATCACCTTATATTCCTCCTAAAAACGTGCTACTGCCCCTTTAACGAATATTTTTCTTTCATCAAAGATGTGCCTCCCTGACAAACTGTCGCACAAGATGGCTGGACGAAACAACGGTCAAGCCCGAGTGTATCAGTTTCAAACCAAATTCAACTTACACGTACGACTTCAGCTGTACTTTCTGCTGTAAAGTTGATGGATGTAATAGAGACAGTATGCCATCAGTTGATTCACTGTATCTCTAACATGATGAAAATAAATGCCAATGGTGTTTTAATGTATCACTTAAATTCTTACAGAACAATTTGACGCTTGTATAGTGAAGACGAACACGTTCTTACCGATAGTGCCATAATATGCCACGAGACAATATGCCATCAGTTGATTCACTGTATCCCTAAACTTATCTTAGATGAGATACATCCTTACTTAAGAAATTGTTGATCAAATTTAAGTTGTGGTAGATTTTAACTTGCCAGAGACTTGTAGATATAACACTATCCCAAATGATTTAAGACTTTGCCTTATTTGTAAAATGTCTAATCTTAATTTAATCGAAGATTGAACACATTTTCTACTTTACTGTAAAGCTTATACAGATATAAGAAATATATTTTTTGATAGATAATTAAAACAACCATTGTCACAATGTGCTTTTGCAAATCTTATGTCCTCAACAAATATAGAAATTATGGTTTGATCTTGTTTTTACTACTCTTTCCTTCGATACAGTGGCAGTGGTCAATGACTGAAAAGCTCTTTCTAACGCTGTGTTAAGCGATATATGTCCCTGTGGAAATATATTTTAGGAATCCAAATGATTCACTCCATTTTGAAAGACAAAGAAAAAAGAAAAAAAGGTATTTTCTGGTACTACCAAAATGTGTAACGAAAAATCGAGGGAAACAATGTAGGAACGAAAAAGAGGATACAAAAGGATTAATTGCCTTTAGATTAACGTGCGTTACGTTTTAAACAGAACAGAACAGAACAGAACAGAAATTTTATTCTCGAAAATCACACAAAGTGACACAGAGAACATACAGCATTTACATACATACTAAAACAGTGTACAAAATCCAGTTTTGATAAATTAAGCAATTTTAGAGTTAAGTGGCGGATAATCACATTTCATTAAATATACAATTTTTTCAATATGAGGATGTTTACAGAGATATTGGGGAAGGAATTGACATCTGAAGGAATGTAGTGCTGGGCAGTATAATAAAAAGTGAAGTTCATCGCATACAATAGTTGTACAAAATTGGCAGGTTATATTACATTTTTGAATGCCGTACCAGCGTCCTGTTTCAATGGGAAGCCTATGGTTTGAAGTTCTAAACTTGGTTAACCAGCGTCTGTAATGGTAAGGTAATTGTAACAAATATGGTTCTAGAAATATTGAATGCTTGTACATTGTGTAGTAATAACCTTTTGACGACTCAACAGCAGAGCGCCACCATAATTGCTTAAACTGATCAATGAGAATAAATTGTACATTATTTTTAAGCCAAACAATGCTAGGTACAGACTGGGAGAGCCAAATATAATACGGTCCAGTTTTCTCTAGGATACGCTTAACACTTGACAATAACGGAAAATTTAAATCCGAATTTGAAGAATACAAATTGTACATCACATTGTAAAAAATGCTATTTAATTTGCCATTAAAACATAATATTATTTTAGCCCAATTTGATATAATTTTAACTTTTACATATATACTGATGGGGTATCTACCTAGTTCACCGTAAACCATGAAATCTGGAGTTGATTGCTTTACATTTAAAATATATTTGCAAAATTTAAGATGGACACGTTCGATGATGGTAACATTTTCAAACCCCCAAACTTCGGCTCCGTAAAGGAGAATAGGCTTGACAAGGTAATCAAATAATTTCAGTTGGCAGTCTATTGGAATATTTAAACAAGTACTTGTTAAATGACAGTTCAATGGGTTTAATTCGTGCTTGGTTTAGAATTGGTTGTGGAGTGCCATTTTATCTAATTTTGGTCCGTTTTATTCGTTATGGGGACTCCTTTAATAAATATATGCAGTAAATTTAATCATACGTTTTATTTCATATTTGTTTGTAGAATGATATCAAGCTGTTATTTTGGTTTTCAGAAAAGAATTTATAACATTCAAATAAATCACTCTGGTTTTTAAATGAAGCACAATACATATTCAACAGATTCAATTTTGATTTGGTTCCATAAAATGCCAATTATTTCGTGTTAGTGAATGTTTGTAAGGTTATGTTCAAAAGGTCACGTACTGCTATATAAGCGTATTTCTTTGGTCGATCTTCTTTAAATATTACTGTGGGAAAATAAAAACGATAAGATGCAACACCATCAAACTCTTAGATTTAAAACGATTGAGGATCACAAAAAGGTTATCTCTACTGGATCCCTTCTTATGCTATTGTGCTAAGGAGTTAAAGTTGGTTAAAACTGGTGTCATACTAGTTTTTAGACTCAAATACGCAAAAATAGTATCTAAAAATATTTTGGTGATGTTGAAAATTATCATGTATACAGATAATCGGTTACAGAATAGTTACATTTTGAAAGTATACATTGGAGATTCTGATTGAAACTTTAAATGACGTGTTAATTAGCACAACATCTACAGTATCTGAAGCAGACAGAGTTACTGTTTGTTGTCGATAATATTTAAAGGGACAGTAGCACGTTTTTAGGGGGAATATAATGTGATATCAGGAAAATGAAAATACATGGTTGCAATTGAAAGACAATCTATTTGATGATGATGATGGCTTTTTGTATAGCGCCAGTGTCAACCCACTAGTGCATGCTCATGGCGCATAAACTAAATGTAGCAGTATTGAATAAAGATACAATAAATAAGTAAGTATTAAATCATTTTTTATTATGTAATAATTTGATATTTAACTCTACAGATACGGATGATTGTTTTGAGATGGTTGAGAATGTATCATTGCGTTAAGCTAATATCTATTAGGAACCATTTGAAGAAGTGAAATTAACTAAGTGAAGTTAAACTCTCCTGAGTGTCCTGTCAGTGAGCCTTCCTCCTCTCCTTACGTTTTCAATCGACTGTTACTTTCAAGGAAATGTATATTATGAAATAAATCTAATTATTGACCCCAAATTTCGTTTTAAGATTATGCAAGCACTCCTTATACTGACCTCGTCTGTCTGCTATCTTTATGTTACAGTAGCAGTGTCAAGCTAAATGGAAATGATGTTCAGAAGTCTTCTTCTCCGTAAGTAATTTAATCGAAAATGTTTATTTTCATTATAACATATGAGTTGAAAATGTCAATAACCCGCTGTTTATCCTTTGATCGAAAACAGATGTCACTTTATCATTTTTACACCCTTTGAATGATTTTCACAAATCAGTCCTCGGTATGAGTAAAATTACTTGAACTACAACATTACCTACAACTGTATGAAAGAATTTGTAAAGGTATGACTAATAGATTCCTGATTAGTTTTGTGCAGGGGACCCATTTAATATAGAGTTAAAGCCAACGACTTGGTCTTACTTCTCACAGGATAGAAAAATGCTCAGCCACATCAGATTTGCTTTGAATATATTTCTATATGTCATACAATTGTTTATGATAAAATGATTTCAAATACTTATACTTTTTCTGATTACAAATGCGTAAATTGTATAATTAGTGTGAATATGATAGGTACATATTATTCAATATTAATATCCGTAAAATGTTTTTCTAAATGGTTTCGAATGCATAGATTTCCAAAAAGGTGATCTTCATAGGAATTTAGGAACATTGGAACAACTTTTTGTTCAGCAGTTCTATAAGTGTAGACATAATTTTTTTACAAATCGACAAATGCTGCTAGACTTGATTTATTTTTCAACTATGGCATTCGAATGCGTTTACACTGATGTTTAAAGAATAACAAATTGGTAAATTATTGGAATATTAAAAGTTCATCTGCTATTGAACAGAAACCTTGTGTTGTTATATCATTGTGTGTATATGTAAGCCAAGCATTGTTCCAACAAAAAGTTAGCATGAGAATTTGTACAGATAGTACTATAAGAAATAATTCATTAGGTTTTGGTCATAGGGTGCTTATGGGAAGTTATAATTAATGGCGATAGATAAACGTCAAATGAAGTGATATAATTTTGACTGAAGCGATGAAAGACCATAGGGACGTTTCCTTTGGCAGTTTCTTATAGCTTGCATGCTTATATACATAGTGCACGGGGAGAGATATCTATATAGGGGTAACCCTGTTTATCGATCTCCTTCCTCTACCATCAGGAAATAAATACAGTTTAAATCAAAAGAATTTCCAAAATGCAGACCCGTGTATAAGCATATCTACACTTGTGCAACAGACAGATCAGAAGAAGAGTCACATGATTACAGAAATGGGTTACCAACTGCGAGGTTAACTTCACCTTACGAGTGCACTGAACAGTATTGTGAAATAACAAAGGATAAATGTATAGTGTTCAACTGTAGTTTATATTTTTTTTATGTTTAAAAAATACTATTGCATATCTTTTTATCTATTACGCTCTATTTTAAAAAAAATTAATTTTTGCTAAGTGAATTTTGAAAACAATAGCCAATGTTATTTTTTATTTTTTTGTCAACGTTGACCCTTCTTCGCGGTCGATGTTTTGATATATTTGTACAGATTATTTATATTTATCTTCCATTGCTGAAAAAAGATACATTTCTGAGTTCAACATTTTTCAAGGGGCATGTTAAACTTCATCAGACATTCACACATCGCTGCACAAAACGAACTGTGAAATTTCTTAACATTGAAAATGCTTTGGCTAAAATATTGGAGAATTTCGAACCAGATATACAAGTAGTTTCTGAGAAGAAGATTCTCAACGGTGTCCTAAAATTATAAAGTAACATCTAAAACTGTGCCGTCTTAACTATGTGCTCTATGCATTCGTCGTTATTTACAAGTGTTGAAGTGTTAATGTGCCTCTTTTTAAAAAAATAGAGCCAGTGGCTCTGTAGCTCATCAGGCTTCATACCAATTTTGCTTTAGGGTGTGGCCAATGTGGTTCCGCCTTACTTTGGACAACAGGGTCACAAAATGTACAACTTGGTATCCTCCTTATCTAATTAAATGAAATTAGGTTAAAGGATGTGGTCCCTGTGGCCCGTATTACAAAAAGTACTATAAATCATAAGCTTCACTAGTGAAAGAGTCTGTACACAAAGTTTCAGCTTTATCGGCCTTATGGTTCTGGAGAAGAAGATGAAAATAGGTTTTAAGGGCTTGGCCTCTGTTGCCCTTACTAGGAGCCACAGGGCCACCAAAGTTACAATTTATAATCCTCACAAGTAAAGGAGTCTGTACACAAGGTTTCAGCTTTCTAGGCCTTATGGTTCTAGAGAAGAAGTCGAAATTCCACCAAGTTTATGGACGGACGGATAAGCCCATCGGTCCTTACAGGCCAGATGAGTTAAAAATGCAAGGCTCTTATGTTTTATATAAAAAACACCAATATTAAACATTTGAACTTTCAGTAGAACCGGGCATTTTATTTGTTGACCGAGTTTGCCTCATGGACAATGTTGTTTGTCTCAGTAAGGGATATCGGCATGGCAAGATTGGCTGTAGTAACATTAACGTTTTTGGCTAACTCGCGTCCTCCAAATCGATTGAATCAAAACATGCATATAAGAATTGGCTGAATCTTTAATTAGCACAAGCTTGTCCCCATTTGCTTTAGGCTTTCTGTTCTCAGCCAACTTAAAACTGAAATATCAATTTGACCGTGACATAAGTGTTCATTGAAATTTCTGTAGGAAAGTGGTAGAAGCAAACTGCACACAAGGCAACATCAAGCCATGATTTTAAAATAAGAGAGTTGATTATCACCCCTCCCTTCCTTATCGTGTAGCTTTACTGTCTGTTGTCATGACGTTCACAGTTACACATACTGTCAAGCCGAAAGGAATGATTTTCAGAAATCTTCTTCTCCTTAAGTAACATACAAATGTAACATAATATATAGAGGATACTGAACGACCTTTTATTAGTTCTTCAAGACAAAGTCTGGAAGACCTATTGTTTTTATCCGATTTCTTCAAGTTTTTTTATTTATGATTATTTGTACTTTTTTTGTGAACGAGCTGCAGCCCAAACGTTCGAATCCAAAATCGAAAATTTAACATTGATTTTTGTTTCAAAATGCACTTAGAGACTTGAATTTTTTTTAAAGAAGCGCAATGAAAAATGATGAAAAAAAGGAAATCAGGTCAAATTCGTAGGTCACGTGGTTTGGCCGCCATCTTGCTTTTAGTGCAATTTTCACCGTTTCCGACCTGGAAGACCTATTGTTTTTATCCAATTTCTTCAAGTTTTTTTTAAAATTATTATTTGTACTTTTTTTGTGAACGACCTGCAGCCCAAACGGCTGCTCCAAATTCGTCCAAACTTGGCATGCTGATAGCTCCTACTGAGGAATAGACATAATAAGCTTTTGTGCAAAATCGACTCATACATTAAAGGTCCAGTTCGAATCCAAAATCGAAAATTTACCATTGATTTTTTTTTCAAATTGCACTTAGAGACTTGAATTTTTTTTTAAAAGGAGCGCAATGAAAAACGACCCCACCCGCCTTTGACAATCTTCTCCTCTGAAGATACTTACACCAGAGAGTTGAAATTCATACTGAATGTAGCAGAAGTATTATAGTTTCAAATCTTTTCTTTTTAAAGATTTAACCTTTATACTTTTTGTGCTGTGACCTTTCAAAGTTGACCAAAATCTCAAAATCGCCAATTTCAAGGGCACATAACTCAAAAACCAGACCATAGAACTTAATGATTTTTGCATGAGACTTAGACATTAGCAAGGTCTTCAAGATAAAAGAATAAAATCGCTCGCCAACAGTCATTTCCGGTCAGGAGGAAGGGTCAAACTTTGCAATTTAAAAAGGGATGTTTTGGTCGGTGTGTTTTAAACCTCTTTAACAAACATGCATGTGAAAGTCAAACATACATGTGAAGGTCAAACAGTATGTGAAGTCAAACAGGAATCTTGAAGACCTAAGTACTGCCGCGGCAGTCCTAGTTTATTACTATTTTTATTTAACAAGTTAATGATTTTGTATAAAACGAGCGAAAGCAAGTTTAATACCAATTCATTCACGAGTTTAATAGAAATAGTATTAAATGGAAGAAAGATTAGTATTCTGTTAATTATTTGCCCTAAAATTCGCGCAAACATGCCGAAAATGTGCTGAAACTAACATTTCCGAGACATTATGACGTCATAACAACAAACTTCTGTGAGGTCATAATTGCATTGTCCTATTACACTAGTTTAATATTGTAGTATAAATATTACATTGCGATATCTTACATGGGCGAGATATATGCTATGCTATGATATTTAGAGGTTATAACATGTCATTCTTTATATCATACCCAACATCAGCCGGAGGGCCGCAGGCCAGAGGGCTGATATGGGTCGAGGGCTGATATGGGTATGATATTTGACAGAAAGAAAGAAAATTGACAATTTGTAACCTTTTTACCATATATCAAACTTTTTTCTCTGGAAAAATGTATTTCAGGAATTGTTTGAAACAGCAATGTTTAGAACTACATGTAAAAAAACGATAACGATTAAGAACGAGAAAGATACTATAAGAAGCTCCACTTATTAAAATAACTGGTATATGTAATTATGTTTTTTAAAAATATTTACAGTAGAAAACGTCAACAACATTGTAAAAGTACAGTTTACCATCAATGCTACCAATAACATTACTCTGAAAAGGGAGATAACTCTTACCAAAAGTCCCCCGGGCTGATATTGATATGGATTTGCGGACCGGAATGTGCCCTTGCTTCTGTTACACATGAAAAACACCCAATATTCTTGATAGATATATGATATGATATAATATTTTCCATGTTATCTTCCTTCTTGTTTCTTCTCACAGTGACCATCCTGGTTCTCGGCTGTTTATGTCAAAAGCGTAAGTTTAAACGAGTTGTTTTTAACAATCATTTAATTTAGTACCTTGATATCGATATATACTGACGTTTTAAAGAAAGACACCATAAAATGTAGAATATTTACAAAATTCCAACGCAGGTTTGTAACTTTAAGGAGCAATGAACACAAACGCAACAAACTTATTTCCAAAGAACCAACCTTGAGACATGAAGAAGGCCCTGGAGGGGGCGGAGAAGTCAACAACAGCCGGATGATTTGGGTGCTTACGCCAGAGCATTCCCAAGTTATTCCAGTGACTCCAACCGACTGGCACAATATCTGACAGACCTGGAAGCGGCAGACCACCACCAACACCAGGGGAGGACCGCTTGTCCCGGATGTTAACATCTACGTAATGAGTACCTGACAGTAACATAATAAACAGAACAAGAGTGGGTCGTCATGTGAGACTTCACGCTGGAATAAGGGTTTACCGACCTATTCCTGGCATTGCATTGACAGCTGAAATTGCCTCCTGAGGCTTTGATGGGAACGACGTGTACAGCGCTAGCAAGGCATTCTCTTTACGTGGCAATATGCCTCTTAAAACACCCATGTGATCATCTTGGAAGAGACTTGAGGAACCGTTCAAAACCACCACATACTCTACAAGAACATGAAAACGCCTAACAGGATGGGGGGCAACTGATACTGATAACTGATATCATCTATGATACGACGATGTGACGATTGTGGAGGCCATACAAGGTAGTAATGGGATGTTTAAACTCTTCAGTATTTGGAATCGACGTGCCACAGACGTTCCCCAAAGTTGTGTGAAAAATGACATTTTGGACCCCGACTGGTCGACAGAGACTGTAAATCATTGGGATGTAAATGCCAGAAAATGGATTCTTTTCCGGATTTACCCAACTTTAATGCAGTACAAATATTTCATAACATCAATTATTATCCACGTGGCACTAACTAAAGTGTTTTTTTTATAATTATTTGTCATGACACATATGGGTAATAACACCTTTAAGGGATTTGATTGGCTAGACGTGAACTTTGATCTTGTCCGGAGTACTTTATTCATTAATAAAACGAACGTATTTTCATTCACAAATTTCAAATGGCACTGAGTGAGTCGGAGTCAATTTAAGAGCCAATTTAAGTTGGTGACAACTTTATTTTTATCGTCAGTTTACTATGTATTTTCTCATAAAGGAAAACGAATGTAAGATTCGGATTATCATATTTAATAAATACTTACAGTTTCTCAGGGTTGTCCATTTGCCAAAAGGCACATAAAGTATTGCTTAAAATGATTTTTTTCGAATCTGTACAAACAATCAAACAATCAAACATTAAACAACCCCTACCCCTCATATAGCACACTTCACGTCAACATATATCTCTTGGGAATTTGAAGAAAAAGAATTTTAAACCCCGTGCTTTACTACACCTTTAAAGAACCCGTTGTCGTAGCGTTTCTTTCCCTTTGCCATACTTCACTGATTTGTCAATGTTATTTTACGTTTTGACTAACTGAACAAAGCTGACAGTGCGTTTAACACTATTCATCCACAAACTGATTATTAATATAGAACGTCGCATATATTTAATACATACACAACAATCAAACTCTTTATTGAAAAATATACCTACAGGTCAACACAATTCAGTTGCAGAGTTCTTATTGCATACAATATGCTAAGTTTTCTTTAATACATAGATTTCATTTATTCCTGCAAAAATTGGACTTAACAATGCCACGGATCCAAATCATTCTCAAAACAACTTCCAATTTTTGTTTATAAATTCAAAATTAACAGTTTGTGAGTATTTGACTGGGCAGGGCATATAACCACTCTACTAGATTCGATAATTGCTCTTTCAGTGTCAATGATTTCTGAGACATGTTTAATGCAATACAAACGTACGCCCTAGAGTTTCAGTATCAATTCACATGTTTGGTCGTAGCTGTATCTCTGATTTATCATTCACTTTCATAACGTTCTTTTATTTCGCTTCTTAAATCTTACCAATCTCTTGTGAAAATACATGGGGTACATGAGGAAATAAAAACTAGACGAATAGATTATATTTTTAAACAACTTTTATGAGATACAAGAACGTGGCTTTGATTTTCATCTAAAAGTAGAACACATTAAATTTTGCATCTTGACAACCAATTTGAAGATATTTATTTAAGATCGAACTCTTTGCCAGGAAGTTATCTATTTTCTATTTCTATTTCAGACGGTCATCACAATCAAGGTATGTTCAGTCATTTTGTATTTCTATCATGATTAACAATATTTCCCTCCTCGATAATTTCAGAATTTTACATTTTGCTCAGGAACTACACTCTCTCAAAAAAGAAACGCACAGGGAAAAGCACAATTTTCAAAAACGTGTGAGTTGAATAGAACTTGTTGAATATTTGTTACTGTATTCTTATGACACACAATATGTTGCAAAGTAGTTACCTAAATACAATAAATTGATAAAATTAACCCCATTAAATGTAAAGGCGATACAAGGTAGTAATGGGATGTTTAAACTCTTCAGTAATTGGAATCGACGTGCCACAGATGTTTCCAAGAGCTGTTTGAAAAATGACATTTTGGACCCCGACTGGTCTACAGAGACTGTAAATCATTGGGATGAAAATGCCAGAAAAAGGATTCCTTTCCGGATTAACCCAACTTTAATGCAGTACAAATATTTCATAACATAAATTATTATTCACGTGGTACTAACTAAAGTGTTTTTTATAATTAATGGTCATGACACATATGGGTAATAACACCTTTAAAGGCTAGACGTGAACTTTGATCTTGTCCGGACTACTTTATTCATTCATAAAACGAACGCATTTTCATTCACAAATTTCGAGTGGCACTGAGTGAGTCGGAGTCATTCGTCAAACTTGCAGTTTACCTTATACATCTTACTTACCGAATTGATAACGAATCAATCGGAGGACAAAAGAAATACAATGAGACATATTTCATATATCTCAAGGCGCATAAATACAAATTGGTTTAAATTCAGCACAAATGCTCACTGAATTTCATGAATTTGATCCGTATCGCTTCAAAATGACAAAGAAACTATAAAGGTAACTGCATTCTCTTTAGACAAGACTCGTGACAATGATATGAAAGGGGAAGCTCGTTAGATATCCTGTTAATGTTTTTTGTTGCCGGTTTTTTCTTTAAGAGCCAATTTAAGATGGTTACAATTTTATTTTGATCATCAGTTTATTATGTTTTTTCTTATAAAGGAAAACGATTATAAGATTCGAATTATCGCATTAAATCAATACTTTTAGGGTCTCAGAGATGTCCATATGCCAAAAGGCACATAATGTATTGCTTAAAATGATTTTTTTCGAATCTGTACAAACAATCAAAAATAAAACATTAAACAACCAGTCATCCCCTATCCACTCAGGAAAACACACTTGTCGTCAACATATCTCTTGGGAAATTTGAAAAAAAAAGAATTTTAAAACCCGTGCTATACTTAACCTTAAATGAGCCCGTTGTCGCAGCGTTTCTTTCACTTTGCCATACTTCACTGATTTGTCAATGTTATTTTACGTTTTGAATATCTTAACAAAACTGACAGAACGTTAACCACTTCTCATCCACAAACTAAATATGAATATAGAACGTCGCATCTAATAAATACACAACAATCAAACTCTTTATTGAAAAATATATACCTACAGGTCAACACAAATTAATAAAAGAGTTTTTATTGCATACAATGCTTAGACGTCTTGAATACAATGTATATAGATTTCATGTATTCTCAGTCTAAGGAAACCTAGCCTCAATAATATCCGTTTTACGCCTTTACTGAATCTAGCAAGGCCTAGTAGAGGGTCTCGTCAGCCGACCTTTCTGCGACCTATGACCCTCAAACGTTACACGTGCGAAGGCAGACAATTGTGACTTGGTAAGCTGAGTTCTGATTGGTCAAACCGATACGTGGGCTGACGGGACCCTCTACTAGGCCTTTCTAGACTCAGTATAGGAGTGAAGTGTATGGTATTGAGGCGGACTGCATTTATTCTGTAAAAAATGGACTTAACAATGTCACCGATCCACATCCTTCTCAAAATAACTTCCAAAATGTTTTTATAAATTTCAAAATGTACAATTTGTGAGTACTTGACTTGGCCATTGAAATACAGTTCTTACACACACATAGATCACTTCGGTTTCCACTAGATTCGATAATTGCTCTTTAAGTATCAATGCGGTCTGAGACAAGCTTGTGTCCTAATGCAATACATGTTTCAGGATCAATTGACATGTTTGGTCGTAGCTGTATCTCTGATGTATTTTTACGTTCTATGATTTCGCTTCTTAAATCTTACCAATCTCTTGTGAAAAGACTAGATTACATTTTAAACAACATTTATAAGCTACAAGAAAGTGGCTTTTATTTTCATCTAAAAGAAGAATCCGTTTGCGTCTTGACACCCAACTTGAAAATACTTGTTTAAGATCTTTGCCAGGACTGTCATCAATGTATAAAGTGAGTATTTCTATTTCAGATGGTCATCACAAGCAAAGTCTGTTCAGTCATTTTTTATTTTTACAATGATTAACAATATTCCCATCTTCGATAATTTCAGATTTTTCCCTTTTGCTCAAGAAATACGCTCTCTCAAATAAAAACCGTACATGTAAAACACAATTTTGAAAAACGTGTGAGTTGAATAAAACTCGTTGAATATACGTTACTGTATTCTTATGACACAAAATAGTTGTGTATGTTGATCACTTAAATACGATAAATTGATTAAATTAACCCATTTTAATGCAACTTTCCGAAAGGTCATATCAACATGAAAATGATTAAGATTATTATGTTTAATTTTTGCGGTAAAATTTTGGAGTTATACTCCATTATCAGCCAACAAGAGGTATTTTATTTTCGTGTTATGTGTTGGCTTTTTAAGCTTTACAAAAAACAATTCATATTTTGAAAATTTCTTTAAAATATCGTAAATGAACATTTATAGATCAACAAGTTAATTTCTTTTAAAGAAATAAAACATTGAACGTCTTGGAAATCATAACGTACATTTCATTCAAATTTACAGTAGGTCAAGGTCATCGAAGGTCATCGAAGGTTAAACATTGTTGTATTACACTATTTAATCGATTCACAAGGACTGTAAGAACAACATATATTTAAGAAAGTATTGCAGGGCTACATGGACACCATCCTCAGTCACCCAGGGCTAAATATAGAGTCCGATACTCTCCAGTATAGTAGAGAGTATCGGAACATATACAAAACCCTGGGTAACCGAGGATGCATGGACACCAGCAACAAAAGTTTACATTTTGATAATGAGTCAATGACTGTTATGACGTTATGTTGAGAATGTTGTACTAATGGAATCGTCATTTTGTATTTGTCCATTGAAAGTATATTGCCCAAAGATAGATTTAAAAAGCTAATTCACATTTTAAGTCAGTTCTGTAACATTCTGATGTTGTAGACTCCTTATCATAAAAATTACAGTCCACATATTTTGTTAAACGCATTACACCGATACCGTCAAGGATAAAACAGTAAGATTGTTTACAATGAGTATATTTATAGTAATGAACATTTTTGGTAACAATAATTTTGCCTGGAAGGAAAAGCAGGGCACTTATACCACCTGTCACACTAAAGGTCAAACTAATGCTAGTTAATGAGTGTTATAATGATAGCTTTTAGAAGCAAATTACAGAGCTCTCACATAATCTGTCGTAATGGATGAATTGGACAGTTAGGTCACCAAACAATTCTTCGTAGTTCCTAGGTATGATGCTGATTTGTAATCAAATTAGAAGATATCGTTAATTATAGTATGGTGACGTTATTATTGACCTTAGACATATGAGAACCCCACAACATATAAAGGCAAATATGGGCTCATTGAATTTGGTTTACATAAAAGTATTCATACCATATTATAGTATTATTTCTCTCTCTCTCTCTCTCTCTCTCTCTCTCTCTCTCTCTCTCTCTCTCTCTCTCTCTCTCTCTCTCTCTCTCTCTCTCTCACCCCCTCTCTCTCTCTCTCCCTCCCTCTCTCCCTCCCTCTCTCTCTCTCTCCCTCTATCTCTCTCTCTCCCTCCTCTCCCTCTCTCTCTCCCTCTCTCTCTCTCTCTCTCTCTCTCTCTCTCTCTCTCTCTCCCTCCCTCTCTCTCTCTCCCTCTCTCTCTCCCTCTCTCTCTCTCTCTCTCTCTCTCTCTCTCGCTCTCGCACAACCCTTTATATTGATTATATATTTCAGGTCCGGAAAAATGTGTTGAATGCAGAATTGAGCATGGTCGTAATCTCTGTGATCATGAAGATTCATGTGACCTTGGAGAGGTAAATTTTCAACTCATCCTCCTACATATATCTAACTATTTCATGTCAGCTTATGCATCTAGATGTGAAATCATGTCTGAGCTATAATATTAGATTTAATCTATTATTCTATATTGGAACATCACTGACGGACGAAAAGAGATGCTTAAAACAAAAATGTTTTTATACCCGTGGAGAATACGAGAAAGCAAATAGAATAGAATAGAAATAGAATAGAGAGAATAGAAAAGCAAAGAGGGAAAACTGACCGAGGTTCGGACGGTGTATTAACGCTTGTATTGAAAATATCATCTATAAAAAACGATTGAAGCATAGAATTTTTCTGTTTGGTTATGATTTACATATAAATAAATAATTGAATACCAACGTGTATTAATTGTACATATCAACTCGCCCGAGGTTCGGACAGTACCACTCAATGTTGTCGTCTACACGACAGGTTTAATTGTATCACCAAATACAAATATAATTACATAACAATATTGTGAAACATGAAAATTGTTAAATATTTTTTACGAAACTTGGTATGTGGTTAGATCAAGTGGTTGAGAGGTAGGTAGGTAGGTAGGTAGGTTTATGTAATTCCCCCAGATTTGGAGATACAAGTTAATTCAAAACATTAAACTAATTTCAACATTGAAATAATGACATTTATATGGGGAGGTAGGCCCAGTTGATGCCTAGGGCAAAGTGTCCAACAAGAAGAAGCAGCTGTGTGGTGTCGATGTCGTACAAATGTTGACCAAGCAGGACACCAGTCAGAGTTCTCAGATCAAGATTGTCCAGGAGAACATAAGTTTCAACACCGAAAATGTCAAGAATATCAGTCCACATGGTTTCACGTTTCTCTGTGACGACATTGTCCAGATATAGATGAAGAAGATGGTGCACGAGACCATGCACAAGACAAGAGCACATAGTGCACAGTTCAGTCCTCAGTGTATGAGTGATGAGAGACAGCACAGCTTGAGTCTAGCACGTCTGTGTGGATGGAATTTACCCTCTGTCCATAGTACACAGTTCAGTCCTAACTGGATAAGTGACGAGAGACAGCACAGCTTTGAGTCCAAAGCAGGTGTGGAGAATAGATTCTGTGACAGTTCCTAGATAGCTCCATAGTTGGGTCACTGTCAAGTCGTGTCAGAAGTTCATTATTTTCTACGCTGCCAACGTTCTTCTTCATCTGTAGTTTCCAACTATTTGTTGTCGGCAAGGAACACAGTGGAGCCTGTGAGAGAACTTCATCAAGTCCATAGCGAGTGCACAAATTCTGTATTTCTGGAATAAATCCATTGGTAACTTGATTGCTGGAAAAAACGATCAGAAAAGAAGCGATACATGAAAATAGATGTTGCCATGATGGGAAGTACTCCAATTAGTGAGAGAACCATATCTGTACGAGTTCTTGTGGGTAATCCTTGGATAATCTTCAGACATAGTCTGTGTGCCCTTTCTAGTTGGAGAAAGCTGCTTTGAGATAGGCAGTACAGAGTTTCACATCCGTATAAGGCTCTTGGGAGGACGATAGACTGGTAGATCTTCGCAGCAGTCAGTGAGTGTAGACCATTTTGGTGTATTCCAATGTTTCTGGTTACAAAGAACGTTGACTTAATACCGAGGTTATTCCTGACACACTCATTGTTTTCAAACATGCACTTTATATCAAATAAAAACAGGGGGGTACAAATTTGAAAAAATAAAACTGTCAAAAATCATGCTACTGCCCCTTTAATGCCTAGTTCTGAAAATTACTATATCGTTGCATGTCAAAAGGTTACTCCATATCTTCATCACCTATTGTTTTGCTTTAAAACGAACGAAATGCCATAATTTATCATATTGACTCAAATAAAAGATGAACAATACTAGTTGTCAAAGAAAATGTAAATACGCGGAAGCTAAATTCAAACTTAAAATCAACATAAAGGCTAATTACAACCTATCAAACATTATCATCTCGTGAGAGTTGTTCTTCTACATAAATTTCGTTTGAGTGATTGACGCATTTCAATGTTTTTTTTTGATGATAAGCGCGACTTCAAAGCTTCCTGCTGACACTGTACGATGCCGAAAAGCTTGAAAATGATAATAATTTTATGTGTCAGTCGTTACTTCTCGTTGATTGGCATAATCAGTCATTTTTTAATAATCAACCAAAATTGGACTTGCTGTGTGGGTAGAACAAAGTTTCAATAATAACATGCAATTTCAATTTTCAAAATTAAAATTTTCGTTAAAAAGATTTTTGATTTCAAAGACACCCACCCTCGAAAAAGATTAATTTTTTTATTTTTCATCGATGTTTTGTTAGGGACCTTTAAAAATATTTCTACTCATCCTAAAAATACCATTGAGTGTTCAATGTCTTCGTTGTTCTCTTGTCTATCAATTATGACTATTCAAAACATTAAGTGCCACATTTGGTACAAAATCTTGACCCCCCGAGGGGAGTACCCACATCACTTTTTTTTAACATGTCTTAATTTTGTCTTGAATATTGTCAATAATTATTTAAATGTTCCACAAACTATGTTGTCATGGTCACTGTCATCCGAGTCTGTCTAGCCCTAAAATGTGAAATTAAAGTTAACACAGAATATTTTAGAACCGATTTGCAGTTTAAAGGTCTCAAGATAAATGTACATACATGTATCGAGAGATACCTCAAATTTGATAAACTTAAACAAAACAGGAGTATCAAGTATTGCCAAATTTAAGTATAAGTTATCGAAATACCGTTTTAAAACTTTAAAAATACATATAAATGTATTAAATATTGAAGAGTTAAATAAGAAATTTCAGATATTTAAAATGCCTAGAAAATCGATTTTTAAAAAGAATAACTTAATTTGACGTATGTAATTTATGAAACAGAGCAAGTTGAAATGCGCATTTGTACACTTAAAAAACAAGTACTGTTGGGGAAAAGTTCAAAAACAGTTTGTTATTATGTCATATGTTGGTTATATAAATCTTTACTCATCCTTTATTATATTTGAGTAGTTGTAAATTATAAATTAAAACTATTAAAGCTTTATTTTAAGTTTTGATCCGTCTATCTACTCAAGAAACAGCCAATTAGATTCGAGAAAGTGTTCCTTACCATATATTTAGTCGTAAAAACGATGATTACAAACACAATCTTAGCTCACGCTTTTATCGTGACAGCCAATGAAAGCGGGTGATTGCATGTGGGAGATATTCCGACTGAGACGGTATGGTCTTTCTTTATTAAATTTGATGTGAGTACGTTGTGATAAAAATCCGATAGATAGTGCAAATTTTAGCTGAAAAATTATTCTGCATCGTGAATTCTTTGAAGACATGTGCGCTTTGCGAAAATACGTTTTTTACATTTCTCCTTACAAAGTCAACATTTGACGTCACATAAATGAAAATCTAAAAATCTCTGGATTTGTTATCCTATTTCTGTTTAGTAGTATTTCGTTTTTTTTGTGCAATAAGAGGCAACGGTACGAAAAAACGTAAAACCACCCCCCCCCCCCCCCCCCCCCCCCCCCCCCCCGTTTTGACCCCGATTTCTAACCAACTTACGCCTGCGAGAAGAGTTGTCCTGGTTATCTCCCCTGTCTGGTTATCGCTATCGTTGAGATCACGCTCTTGGTAAAGTTTGGCATTTATGACCCTGACATCTCACTGAGTAGCTCTTTAAGCTAGCGCCAAAGCGGCGTAAAACAATAACTCCCTCACTAACTTTAGGCTAGCGTCATAACTTGTCTGACGCTTTGTAAGGTATATTACACATGAGTGTATTTTTGTTTTTCTTACTAGGTCGACAGTAGAGGTCATATTAACGTTTTTATTGGATAAGATGAATGCCTGCACTTTGACATTCTCTCCCCACTGAGGCAGATCAAGTCATGTAATGTTGATACAGCCTCTGTTCTATCACGCTGACTTTGTTGGATTGAATAGATACGCCCGATGCGAGGCAATTAAATTTAGTTGTGCAATCAGCGACGCTGTTCTAAAATCACCACTTTGGCTGCTGAATCATGGCATGAAACATTGTTATATGAACCACCCTTTCCATTCGAGAAGCGTTGTCATTTGTTAAAGAAATTTAAATGGATTGTAGTGCAATTTTTCCGCCAGGGGAAACTGCCGCCAGTGCCAGAACCCACGGATTTCAACGTAATATAAAACAGAGGCTGCTTCAGCATTTAATGGCATGATCTGCCCCCTCTGTGGCCATGGGGAGAGAGAATGGCACTTTGAATAATAATAATCTGATTACAACTATCTTAAAGAGGGTCTCCAACTTCTAATTTTTAACTTCCACTGTTTTATTAGCGAGGCCCCGAGAGGGTCGTAAATCGCGATCAGCGCGCTGCCTACTCTGCGCTATTTTAACTGCGCAGCACCCTACTCCAGCACGGTTTCGTAGATTAAAAGGTTCGTAGAGACCGATTTTTTCAGGGACAAAAGCTTCGAAGAGGTCTTCAAATTTTCATTTAATATTGTGAATATATATTATGCACTATGATGTAATATTTACAAAGTATCTACTCAGTTTATTTATACAAGACATTACATCAATCGTATTAATAGGATGTACAATTATTCTCCTTTGAATATGTATACTATCATTTACAATGATAATTTATTGCTTATATGAACTTTTGTCACTATTTGTCACTCTATACGAAACTGTTTTTCATTACGAACCTGTAAAAATCCCATCTACGAACCCGTTTCCTCTACGAATATACCTACACACAAGGTATGGTTGCTTCTCTTTCATCTTATTTTTTTTAACGAAATATTGAATGAGGGGGGTATTTCCTTAACTCGTATGAACAAGAAAAAAACAAACCTGCTAGAAGTATCCATGTATATGATCCGCTGCATTTGTTAACATCATACATAATCCATCATGGTTTAACATATAGTGATGAAAGGGAGTCCTATGAGATGAATTTACATTCTTTTTCTTCTTTTCATTGGTCGGATTATATTCTTCAATATCATTGGTTAACATTTTGTCTGCAGAAAGGTGCCAGGACAATTGGCGGACGCTGCCATGTACGAATACGTTAGTCACTAGTCTAGACATTCGGTCTGCAGTAAGATACCAAGACAGTCGGCGGTCACTGTAATGTACAAATTCGTTGGTCACTAGGCCAGACAATCTGTCGCCTATTATGATGACAAGTTAGTTAGTGCCCGGACAGTTATGTCACTGTTTACGTCATACGACTAGACATTTCGCACTTTTGCAACTTCAAACCATAGGCTTCCCATTGAAACAGGACGCTGGTCCGGCATTCAAAAATGTAATAGAACCTGCCAATTTTGTACAACTATTGTATGCGATGAACTTCAATTTTTATTATACTGCCCAGCACTACATTCCTTCAGATGTCAATTCCTTCCCCAATATTTCTGTAAACATCCTCATATTGACAAATTTGTATATTTAATGAAATGTGATTATCCGCCACTTAACACGAAAATTGCTCAATTTATCAAAACTGGACTTTGTAGACTGTTTTGGTATGTATGTAAATGCTGTATGTTCTCTATGTCACTTTGTGTGATTCTCGAGAATAAAATTTCTGTTCTGTTCTGTTCTGTTCATTGCTATAGATACACAACGTATAAAATGACAGGTGTCCGGTCGTCATAAAAGAAAATAACAGAGATAGAGAAGAAGAAGAAGAAGAAGAAGAAGAAGACAATTATTTTATTTAAGTGTCACATGTTACATTTCAAGAATACACACATAGGACATTGTTAAAAGTAACATCCGGCCTAAAGGCCTATGAGACACTGTATAAGCATTAAAAGCAAATAATTTTTGATATAAAATGATACTGATACAAACTATAAACATAGATAAGGTGGTACTAACAAGATGTATACTTTATCAATGTATTGGGTGTGATTGCAGTGATTACAATTATCAGCGATGTATTTTATTATCCTCACAAATAAACAAGTAAAAATAATCCTGTTTATTTCACTGCCTGAAATCCGAGGAGACATTACTGTTTATGATACATGTTAAAGAAAGATGATAAATGTTTGATCTATTTGAAACATTTAGACAAAGATTAAATTTTAACTCAATTTAACAACAGCAACGCACATTCATAGAAAAATCTTTATGTAAGGTTATAATCGGTGTACGGTAAAAAAGTTCCGTTAAAAAGTCCTAATTTTGCCTAGGAAAAAATCCAATATGTAAAAATTAGTTATTTTTTTTACAAGAAAACCAAAGATTTTGATTAAAAAGTTTATTCACATGTACTTTGTATATGATTCAACATACATTTATGATATCATGATATTTATGATATCGTGATATTTGTGACATTTCTGAATCACATTAATATTTCAACAAAACATCAACAAATTTATAATTTTTGAACCAATCGATGGTTTGCGGACATTTTTCATCGACTTGGCATGTGATATTGAACTTTAAAAATTTGTCCATTACCTCATGATAAACTCACGAAAATATATGAGAAAGTGTTTAATTTCTGGTACGTAATAAGTTTGCAGATGTTGCTGGGTATGCCTAGTATTGAAGTTTAATTTGACATAAGGATGATTTTATTCGGCAACTATCTATCTGGCTATCTTGGAAAACAGTAACTTTTAACTACAGTGTATTACACCAATTTATTAACAAGAGTGATAGACTCTCTTGACTTAACTTTGATTTTTTTTTATCTGAGGCTGCAGCCTCTGACGCTCAGGTTCGCGGGACAGAAGGTGAAGCGCGGCAGGCGCTATCTCTCCTCGTGTCTACTTTGATCGGGTAGTGGGTGAGGCGTTCAGGCGCTCTCCCCGTTTCACTGATCTTGACTTGCGTCTGACGCTTCAGATGCCGTCTTGCTAGTGGTGAGGTGCTCCCTTCCCGCTTGCTTGACGGGGGTTGGTCTCCTCTTGATTAATTCGAACCTTGACTCGAGGTCACCTATCGCTCTCCCCTTGTCTAGGGTTGTTGTTTTTCCTCGGCCGTTCCTCGGGTACTTTCTGACTCAGGGTCGTGGCGCTCCACGCGCCCTCCCCTCTCACCTAGTGCGTCACTAGGCTCGCGAGTGGGTCGAGAAGTTTCAGGCGCTCTCCCCTCTCGTTTGGTAGGACTCAGGCGCATGACTCGTCGAGTGCTTACGAAAGTCGGGGCGCCCCACGCGCTCTTTCTGTTCGTCCATGGCGTCACTAGGTTCTCGCGGTTGGGTCGAGATGCTCCATGCACTCTCCCCTTCTCACTTGATAGAACTTAGGAGTCTAGACTCGTCAGGCGCTTACAGGTTAGGTCGAGGCGCTCAAGACGCTCTCTTCTTGTGGTTGAGACGCTCCAGGCGCTCTCCCCTTAACGATACCAGATGAACTTGATTCCGTGTGATTCGGCGTCACCTCAGTCGGCTCCCCCGGGCGCTGCGGCTCGCGCAAGTCGCCGAGATATGACCCTCACGTGGTCTGCCAGCCGTGCAGGAACTCATGCCCAGAGGGCAATAGGTCAATCTCACTCGGGAGCAACACAGCTATCACGCTATCGGCCTTCCATCGGGAGGAGTGAGACGCAAGAGCGCTCCCGGGGCTCCACGGCGGCCCTCGTCGAGTCTCAATTCTCATCGGGGTCGCATCACTCAGATGCGACCCTACAGGAACTACTAGCGCTTGGACGCCTCTCGGACGCTCCCCCTCGGCGGGGTTCGTCCCCAGACTTCAGGGTGCCTGCGGCTGCCTCCCCACAGGGGCACGTCACCGCAGGGGGACCAACAAGTCCAAGGAAGAGAAGCGCACCAAGGCGCTCGACCAGGAGGCGTTCAAAGATGACATCCTGACTTAGATAAGGGACATGGTCCAGTCTCTGATCAGCGCTCGCCCTTCACACAGCGCGAGGTCGGAGACTGGATTGACCTCCGATTCGACAGGATCGGGCAGGAGGGATCGCGTCTTCTTATTGCCAGGCCCCAGCTGGTGGACAGAGGCGAGTCGGGTCTCCCCTCCTGCACTCCATTGTCTCCCTCTTCTGGTGACGCATGGTATGAGGAAACACCTGACCAGGTCGACCGCATGGGCGCTATCGTCGACTGGTGTCAGTTCAAACAAGATGGATGAGGAATGTTCATGACCCAAGAAGGCTCGCCTTGAGACCCGTGGTCTGGGAGAGGTGGTGCGAGAGGGTGCGGTTCCCAACTCACCGTCTCTTCCTGGCAGCAAGCAAGGACACAGGTGTACGCCCAACAGCGAGTTCCTGCGGCTCCTCAGCGCAAGATTTTCCCTCCTGCTCGTAATTCTTTCTTACTTAAGTAATTAACCCGAGGTTAATTTTAGTTGTGTGTCTGTTGTCTTTCCATTCTAGCTGGCGACCTTGATTACGGACCCCCTCGCTTAACGAGGTTGGGTCAGGGATAACCACTCTGATGTTCGGGGTTTCCCCATCGGGGGCCACTTCGGGTGTTGTCTTATTGGTCCCCAGCTCTCTTCTGTTAAGACAGAGTTATATCGCTTTAACCTTCTCGTACCCACCTCCGTCTGTGGGATTCAGTCATATTGTTAACTATCGAGGAGAGTATATTAAATAATAGTATGTTTTTGTTTAAACATCAGTATTTATACTCACCGTCGATAGTTAACAATCGTTAGCTCCCACCCGGCCTCCCCTCTGTACGATCGGTGCTCTCTGTCCGTCAGAAGATGCAATGATGACGTAGGGTTAGCCACCTGGTGGTGAGTTTCAGTACAGGTTTGGGCAGCGATAACTCTGTCTTTACTCTGTGTAAGGTTTGTCTAAATTAGACAGATTAGGATAATCGGGCATATTGTTAACTATCGACGGTGAGTATAAATAATGATGTTTAAACAAAAACATACTATTAAAAAAAAAAATTAAACCAATTTAAAAAAAATGTTGACTTCATTTACTTTTTTCTTACTTATTTCATTAAGTGATGGATAAGTTACAATTCTCAATGAAAGGCATGTATTGGATGATGACTGATGTCGTGTTTAAAATATTATTTTAATAGGACATTGAAAATATACTTTTAATGACAATCTTAATGTTTTCACTCTTGTACATAGAGAAGATATTTTTCAGTAATATAACAGCCGATACATGGCCCAACAGAATGAAGATTAATTAAATGAACCTTACCCAAAATAAGTATCAGTTAGAGCAAAAAAATACTCCTAATTTCAACAGGTTATAATTTACCAATCAGAGAAAAAAAGGATGTTAAGGAATACAAATGCTATTTGATGTTACCGAATTAGCTGATGTCATAAAATAGCCAGGTGTTGATAATTGCGCATTATATAACCTACCTGCTATAGCCATCATTTAAAAGCTTTTAATTAGGAAACAGACAGGAAATACGATAGACAGTAAAGTAATTGTGTAATAGGTGAGTATCCGATCTAAAGAAAGAAATAACACCTACAGACCAATGTCATTGTTTATTCAACATTTTTACACAACGCTCAAATCGAAATGTGAGCATTGTAAATTCGGATTTAGCCTAAAACTTTGTGCTTTGTTTTCTATTTTACTAATCAGAAAATTATTTTTTTCGCTGCATGCCATACTGTTCATTCAGTGAAAATGCGAGCTCGAAACAAAAATCGGTGTAGTGATCGGAACACGTGAGTTCGATGTAGATTGTCACATTGCTCTCTTTGACATAACACAGCGGGTCAATTTGGCGCAGAACAATCAATGTGATAGAAGTTTGTCTACGGAGACTTCATCAGGAGATCTAGGGCAGTTGACAGCAACACAGTGATATGACATACTCTTAATTGCTTGGAAAACGCAGAACTACGGATTTCGCCTACCATTTACCATATAAGCAGACGAACGCTTCACCTACTGCCACGTCATTTCCGGTATCCCCTTCCCGTGGCCTCTCAGCCTTGTTTTGGTTTGTCGCTGAACGGCGACAAGCAGACACCTTGTTATGCAATGTTTACACAGCTGTAGTTTCATTGAGAAACTGTGTATCGTTGCTGTTTTGGCCTTATATTTATGTTATATAGTAATTTGACCAATATCTTATGAAAAATGTATTTAAAAAAGGATATACAGCGTCTCTTTAAGACAAAACAGCTCATTAGGAGCTCGATAGGAACAAGATAATGATTCAGCCAATCAACGACCGCGTGTCATAAGGGGAATTCCCCGGTCACAATGACCGCACCTGGCTTGGCCGGCGCCCGGTCTGTGTCACATGACCTCTTTCCCCGGCTATGGCATTACGTAACTTCTGGTCAATTAGGTGTGAAAGCCTCGAAGTAAAAGTTACCTTTTAACCTCTTGACAGAGAGAGTCAATTGTGGAGTGTGAGTTTGTGTTGGACAATGAATAAGTCAGCGTTGTACATGTTTCTTGCAGGTTTGTTACATACAGCAGTTCTCAACTAATTCAGGATACATCAACCATGCTGGCTGCATTGACCAAGGGGTAAATATTCTTTTCGTTGTAGTCGAACCAAAATCAATGAGGGTAGGAATATCCCATATGCTTACATGTGTAATCTTTAATGTAGAGTTAATTTTACATATCCCCTAAATGATATCTAAAATCTAGTATTATCTCACATTTTTATTCTGTAAAAATGTTGTATACTATACACCATAAACAAACTTTTTGAGTGATAGCAGATATTGGTAACCAGAAAGGCTAATTTGATAGGCCGTTAAAGTGTATTTTAATTTATGTTCTAAAAAATTATATTTTACGAATTTTATGAACATTAACAAATAAAAATGTTTATGAGTTGTTCACTTCATTGCAGAAATGCCCGACAATAGAAACATTTAGTATTTACTATGATGGCTTCCACGAGGACCTGAGGGCGGGGAGATGCTGCCATACAAACAAGTGCAACACTCAAAGCAGTTTACGTAGGCCTTCCAAATATATTTATCGTTCATGGTTCTCCTTTTAAAGTGTTTCAGGTTGCATATCTCTTGCATTTGCAAAACTTTCAGATGAGTTCCAAAAAAAGAAAAGGGGATTGGCAAAAAAGCAAATGATGCTTATATTAATGCCGCTCCCTAACAAAATACAGTTAAATCAAAGTGACGTACACATGGACAGATCAGTATACACAAAAAATATACAGAGACAATGATGAAGCACTGATTTTGAAACTATAGCAATATAAAGCTCAGGCCCATATTTTAATAAGATGGTTTAAAATTAAGGATAGTCCAGCAAGGCAAGATCTCAGATTAAATATTTAATCATGTTATGTAAAATCTGAAAATCTCTTTGATATAACGATATAATGATGTACTGACTTCAGTAGTTCTTCGTTTACATGATGAGCCTGGCTGTCCATAGAAAATTGAAGACAAGTTAAACCCTTTTTTGAAGAAAAATGCATCGGCTCTTTTGTCACTGAAAGTCGGACAGGTAAAAAGAAATAAAGAGCATCTTCAGTGTGATACCCGCTTACATTCAGAGCTATTAGAAATAAATCTATTAAACTTATCTCGGTTCAGATCGCTACACCAAAGCCGAAGACGTGAGTGAATAATTTGGCAAAATCTAGACCCATCGAAGATGTCGAAATAAAAAACTGTGTTGTTTTGTTCTTTAAGTTTGTTCTTGAACTCCCCTATAGTTTAAGCATTTACTATATCTTGTGGAAGAGAATTCCAAATATGTATCGTATCTGGGATAAAAGATTTAGAATAAAGACTTGTATTGCATTTGATAGTTTGAAGATGAGAAGTATTTCTCAGTTCGTATCCAGTTACACTGCAAAAATGACGTTTTGACTTTAAACATGTTCCGTACGTGTTTTACTCAAAACATGTTTTGAAATGTGTTTATATGCCAAACACATGAATTTGTATGTGTTGTAACTCAAAACATGTTTCGATTTTAAACATGTTGCGTTATAATAACTAAGGGGCTTTTTAACTCTAAACATGTTGTGACTCGCAACATGTTTTGAAATGTGTTTATTTGCTAAACACATGAATTTGTATGTGTTGTAACTCAAAACATGTTTCGATTTTAAAGACATTGCGTAATAACAAATGATTCCGACCTCATGCCAATATATATGTTGAACATATACATGTTGCTGTCACGGTTAGTTCTAGTAGATTGTACTTTTGTACTATTGTCATTGTCATTTTAAAACTGGTTTTACTTATTTATTTCAGATTATCTTTTTTTAATGTTTTAAGAAAATGTTCCATTTCATTTGGCAAACAAAAATTTCTCAATATAGATTTTAAGAGTATTGACAAAATCTTTTGAATGGGGAAACATCTTAACAAAAGAGAAACAAAGTTCTTATTCATGAAACACCTGCTGTCGAGAAATATACTTTCAAAATGGAGTTGGGGGGAGTGACATTGTGCATGCTAATTAAGCCTAATGAGCTCATTATATCATTTTGATTCATGGCAAAAAATAGAGTTTAAACTTTTTTTTATTTCAATATTCTTAAAAAAATATGAACAAAGTTATGACAAAGTTGTTTCAAATAGATACGCTAACAATTATAGATAAGTTGCATAATATTGCATCTCAGGATATACACCGCAAAAAATAAGAATAAACGTGTTCTATTTGTGTTTAAAAAGTCAAAAGATGTTTTGAAACGTGTTTATGTATGAACGGGATTTCTTCGTACGTGTTGCAACCCACAGCATGTTTTGAATTTAAACACATTCAATCGTGCAATTAGAGTTACTGGCCCTTGCCTGAAAGCGCGCGAAAATTCCTTTTGTGTTCTCTTTGTTTCATCGATCTGATATAAAACGCCCTGTTTTCCTTGAATTTGAGCCTTCAAGTCGGTTAGAAGATTATTTACGTCAATATACTATTGCATAACATCGGACACAGAAGTCAAGACCCATTTATCAACATATTTGAAGGTAAGAACCTGTTGAATCTGACATATTTTAGCAAGTGAACAACTGAGATAGTAAATTACACGTTAACATAACTACTACATGTATGTTATTCCATCTGGTAACATTTTCATCTCACTGTTTCAATCAACAAATAGTATTGACGTCAATAATTATAATAATATAAATAACATGAATCCTGATTTGTACATGTTATCGTTGCTTATCGTTAACAAATAAAACGAGAGAATACGTCGTTACATGAAGCTTAATGTGTCTGTAATAGTTATCTGAATCATTTGTTAATTAGCATAACAAATATAAGCTTGTTTAATTCTCAGGATATTTATTTGCTTTTGTATAGGACGATCAAGTCATGTGATACCATTGAGGCTATTCGCTCGGAAACTGCTGAAAGAAACAGAGATCAAATAAGTTCTTAGAAAAGGTAAGAGAATTTGCCCAATTTTTTTTGTCTATAATTAATGTATGTGATAGCCATGTATGTCATGATGCATAACAACTGTTTTTATTTTCAGACTGCAAGCAATATCTTAAATCTCTTTTTCATTGCCAGCGATTACAGTCAGTTTCTGAAAGTATCTGCCATTAGCACGTTAAGCAGTCAAGTGGGACGGATGACCTGCCCTCCAAGACACTGAGCTTTGACCTTGTTGCGTCATTGAGACTAAGTAAACACACATGCCTATCACTATGTAACAGGTCAAGCTGAACTAGTGATTTCGGCCAGTGAAAGTTTGAAATTTGGCCCTCTTCCATGACCGTGGAAAAACAAGGATCCCTTAATACAGTCAAGCTCCTCGATTAGCAAGTCCAGAGTTTACAATTACACAACTAAAATATGAAGAACAAAAACAATTAATTATTTAAAGAAATATTTCATAGAAATAATACGTCTATGAGGGTGGTTTCGTCTACATCCGCGCGAGTAACAGAACCGTTATATTAGAAAGTTCAATCAATAAAACGTAATGTTGAAAACTTTAACGCTATAGTAAATTACTAGTTTCTATGTAAAATTGACGTGTGAATTAGCTTCCGAATTCGTATGACTTAAATATTTTCACTTCAAACAAGTATTTATCACCTGCCATTTGGGATGAATATTGGAGATGTTTTGAGTTTATATAATGAATCGAGCTTTACTTTTGAAATGTCCATGTTCATATCAAAGCAAAACAATAAAGGATGAATATCCTGAAATTGCTATTTAATCACATCTTGTATTGACAGAGATACGTAGTTAACTACCCATTTCTAATATCACTTACGTCAGTGCCTAATAAATCGTAACATATATTAAAAAGTAAGAAAAAGATTTATAAATATACCCATAAATACTGCAAGCTGATGTAGAGACAGTTCAGGAAGTAACAAACGCTGTGTTATTCAAGCAGGTATATTTTGAGCAGTATAGATTTATCATATTATTCTTTACTTTTCACATGTACTTAAATGCATTCACATGATAGTCTTTGTCGTATTAACAGACACGTGTTCCAATATGCTAAATCTTCATGATCTTGGCGACGCAACAGTGCACATGTGTATCGATGTAATCTAGTTGTGGCATTTTACTGTATGCTCATAAAATGCAACCGACTTTTTTATATTTCAATGAACAAAACGCTTTTAAGTATATCGAAAATATTAATCATGTTTTATCACTAACATTTATGAAAGAATCGACCAGCATTACAACCGTTGTTAGAGTTGTGTTGCATCAAGGATGTCCATTGTATTAATATCAAACTGATATATTCTTTCATTAAATAAAAAGGAATATTTATTCGGATTTTGAGTTGGCACTGGGTCGACGTTTTATTTCATTCTTAGATATAGACACAAATTAAGGTTAACAGGAGTGGGGAAGTTCCAAATAAAGTAAATTGTGAGAGTCGTATTTTTCTCTTAGTTGTTAATATTCGTTTAACTTCTGAATCCATTCAATAAGATAATTTTCCTGTGTACACGTTTTTGTAACCAGAATTTTTAAAAGTTGTAATGTTGGCTGTTGGAGCTCACCATCAATACGAAAATTTTGTATCCGCCCTTTAAAGAAATAATGTAAATTGCAAAAAAATATCAGTAATGCTTTAGCAACTAAGTTATACATCTGGGAACACTTTGGCTAGGGAAGGGAATTATTTCAAGCTTATATTACAACGCAAACATAATTAAAGACCTCCCACTGTTTACAATTACCACAATTTTAGCAGATACTCGTGATCAGCAAACAATGGGTAATTGTGTTAAAGTAATTTTGAATATATTTCTGTAAAGAAGAGAATTTCGTCTCATTATCGCAAACCTTGAATTTTGGAACACAAAGATAGAAATATTTTATTTTGCCTGTGAAAGATACCCTGTTTGGCAAGATCAGATCATGGTATACATGTTTGCAAGGGCAGAAATGTATTTGGAAATGCAATTTGTAAAAACGACCAGGAACAAACACATATTTATTTAAATTGAAATGAAAAATACCACCGTAAAGAGCATATATTTATCTTTATACTTTGAATCTTGAATTCTGGGTAGTTGCAGAAGTTCTTTAGTGACATGAGTCTTAAGACCAACTCTTACAGTAATCACCGACAAACTTATTTCTCTGTCAGGAGCGATTCTCGCGCATGCGCAAAAGGGGGTGATTATAATAGCTGGTAATGTCACTAAGCCATCCTTTTTATTAAACAATGATTGCTTATTTACTGAATATGAATGTATGTAGTAGAAACATAGTTAGGGACCTTTCTCTTACTTGCATTAAAACGCTGTGTTTTTATCAGTAACTGAAGAATTTTGAATTTGTTCTTGATAGGGCCAGGACATCTCATCCATGAAAAAGAAGCTCCCAGACTGCTGATGGTGACCAAAAGAGAAGTTGTTGGAAGCTGATGTGCTGCTCATAGCACACAGAAGTCACTGTTAACAATAGGGTGAAGAAGGTCGCCCTGTCAAGAAGTTTTACCTTGTTTTTATTGGATCTAAATGAACCAAAACATTTGCATTTGCAGTTTTTGAGCTTCCATTAAAGATATCAATGATATCAGTACTTATCAATGAATAAATGGATGCTAGATGACATAAATTATTCACTGTAACCTGTCCTTATTTTCTCAATGTGTGATAATTAAAATATTGTTCTTTTACTATGTTACGGAATGCCTTGTTTTTATAAAGCAATAAACATGTTTTACTTTTGAACTGTCTTCATCTTTTTTTATGCGTTATTAAAATTATATATTCTGTCATGTTAAAGGAGCAGTAGCACGTGTTTTGAAAATTCTATATTTTCACTGATAGCTGTACGTTAATGCAAAATGGACCATTTATTTTCATTTTCTGACATCACTACTGCCCCTTTTAAACATAACGATGAATGATGGATGATCACATATCACTGTATTTTGATGGGCTGCTTTGTACATTTTTCTATGAATTCGCGCGATAATTACTGAACAATATCATTGTTTACCTTATAGCCTTTAATGCATCAACAACATGTGCTACAAGAGGCGTTTACAACCACAACATGTTCCAACTCTAAACATATTTACATCAAAACACTTTCCACAACAGGTTTTGGATTAAAACACTTTCCACAACATGTTTTATATTGAAACACTTTCCACAACATGTTTTATATTGAAACACTTTCCACAACATGTTCTAAACTAGAACATTTTTTGATATTAAACACTTTAATTTATGTGTTTAGAAACTTTAGGATTTAAACATGTTTAGATTATTTATGTGTTTAAAAAACAGGACAAGCTATGTGTTTGGCTTTGTGTTTAATATTAAAACACCTTTTTTGCAGCGTAGAGAAGATACGTTTGGTGGGACTAAACTTGACAAGTAATCAGGACCTAATCTGTTGACCATTTTATAAAAAAACCGATATAATTTCTGACGGCGGCGTCTACTCCAATGAGGAAATATTTGTTTCAGAGTATAGTTTCTCGTGACTTTTTCCGCGCACAGCCCCGCAAATAGTTCCGATTGCATCTAAGTTTAGATTTTCTAGAAGTGATTGTTATTTCGTGCAATTATCCCAAACATGGCAGGAGTAGTCGAATATTGGTAAGATAAATGATTTATACATTGTTTGCAAAGTTTTTCTGTTGAGACGGTATTTAAAGCTCCTTAAGCAGTTTATCATTGGACTAACTTTTTGGATGATGTTATCAATTTGGCCATGCCACATACAGTCCTTTTAGAGAGTTAATCCTAAATGTTTATGCGATGAAACATCATCTATGTTAGTGTTAGCCATAGATAGAACAAAATTTATATTCTGAGTAAGCTTACGAGTAAATTGAATTGAAACTGTCTTGTTGGGATTAAAGTCAACTTGCCATAATTTAGCCCAGTCAGATATTACTGCTAAATCATTGTTCAGACAATGAGCGGCTACAGTTGGGTCTTTTATAACTACGTAAAGTGACGTGTCATCAGCAAATAGTCGAATGTTACTGTTAATATCATCTACAATATCGTTTATATAAATTAAGAACAGAAGTGGTCCAAGTACGGAACCCTGCGGGACGCCGGCTTTAACTGGTTGTAATTCCGAACTGTACCCATTGATTACAACGCGTTGTCTTCTTTTATCGAGATAACTTTCAAACCATAAAATAAGTTTTCCGCCGATAATAATAATAATAATAATAATGCATAGTTCTTCTATAGCGCAAAATCTCCAACTGGACTCAGTGCGCTTTCACAGTTCACAGTTGAAAAAGTTCTACTGGAAGGCCACATTGAAAAGATGTGTCTTTAGATCCTTCTTAAAAATGGATAGCGAGGGGGAATGTCTGAGAGAGGAGGGCAGGGAGTTCCATATGGATGGAGCTGAATAGCTGAAAGAGCTTTCACCGGCTGTTTTCATGTTGAATCTTGGCATTGCTAAGATGTTTTCATGAGATGAGCGAAGATTTCGTTTAGGCTGATGGATTGCAAGTGACTTGGAGAGGTAGGTTGGAAGAGAGTTATCAAAATGCCGAAATTCCAATGTTGCGATTTTGTATTGACATCGGAATTTTACTGGAAGCCAATGAAGTTCTTTAAGAAGTGGGGTAATATGGTCAAATTTTCTCTTTTTCAGGACAAGACGAGCAGCATTGTTTTGGATTTGTTGCAGGCGTGCCAGTTGATCAGCTGGGATGTTCACAAACAATCCATTGCAGAAATCAAGCCGGGATGTTATAAAGGCATTAACTAGTATTGCAGTTGTTTCCTTTGTCAAGTTTTGGCGAATTGTTGACAGTTTCCTGAATCCAAGAAAGGCAGTTTTGCAAACGCTACTGATATGATCTTGTAAGTTAAGGTGTTGGTTGATGTGCACACCAAGGTATTTCACACACCGTTTAAACTTGATGTCATTGCCGCCGATGTTGGCCGAATTACCTTGAAGGTGTTGCAGGCGAATCGGAGCACCAACTGCCATGAGTTCGGTTTTTTCTGTGTTCAGTTTTAGTTTATTGCTTGTCATCCAATTTAAAACATCATCGATGCAAGTTTGAATGATAGATTGTAAGGATTTGAAGTCATCAACTTTTGCGCTTTTTGAGAGTTCAGTATCGTCTGCATATTTATGGAAATCACATTCATGTGATGTGATGACGTCAGAGAGTGGTTGGGAATATAGCGTAAACATAACTGGACCAAGAACTGAGCCTTGGGGAACACCATACAGTAGCGGGAAGGGGAACGATCGTTGATCTCCAACAACAACAGATTGGGAGCGACAGGTGACATAAGATCTGAACCATTTGAGAGCTGTGTCCCTAATTCCAAAGGTGGTTTCAAGACGTTTCAGGAGGATTGAATGGTCAAGAGTATCAAATGCTGCGCTTAAGTCGAGAAGTGCCATCAAAGATACTTTCCTGTCGTCAGCTTTGCAAAGAAGATTGTTCATCACACTCAGCACAGCAGTCTCGGTACTATGTCCCTTCCTGTAGGCGGATTGATTTATCTCTTTCTCCGTCCGCTTTCAACTTTTGGATTATACCCCTGTGCCATACTTTATCGAAGCTTTGCTTATTTCACAGAAAACTGCTCTTATTTCCTTCCCGTTATCCAGTTCTTTAGCAATGAAATCATAGAGATATGTCAATTGGTTTGAGGGAGAGTCTCCTGGAATAAATCCGGATTGAAGATTTGTTAGTAAGTTGTTATCTCTAAGATAGTTGAAAACATATTTGAAGACACACTTTTCAAAAACCGTACCTAAACAACTAGTTAGCGCTACTGGTCTATAGTTATTACATTCATTACATTTATTTATATCACCTTTCTTATGAATAGGTATTACGGAAGCCACTTTCCAGGGGTCCGGGAAAGTAGACAAATTTAATGTTGATTAAAGATTTCAGTCAATGGCTTTGATACAACTTCTGCTGTGAGTTTTAATAGTCGATTAGCGATTCCATTGTGTCCGGTTGCTTTAGTAACATCAACAGAAAGTAAAATATCTTTAACTTCTTTGAAACTCAAAGTGATTGAGGATAAATTTTTATTTGTTTTCGTCCGTATTTCCGGTAATATTTGGTCAGGATTATCAGCCTGCATACAGAAGAAATCGTTCATAATTGTTACTATATCTGGTAGATTATCAACAACTAAATTTACATGTTTGAAAGGCGGGAATATCGTGTTGTTTCTCGTGAATTTAAAGTAATTTTTTACAAGACGCCACCAAAGCTTACTACCATACGCATCGTTTATACATACAGTGTATATATGCTCCTAACCCTTTACTCTTCCTCTGCGTGAGAACGACACACGAATATGTGTCGAAACGTCGCATACAATGAACAAAGAAGATGTCATACATATATTCCTCTGCCTTACTGTCATCCTAAAATACCCCTCAAAGAAGTTCTCCTTCAGTCTGTTATCTACGGTTGCACTGATTACCTTAATGCTACAACTGTAAGCTGTATGTTTTTACGTGATGTTTTGTATATAGTTGTAAATTGTCTGCCGTGTATATATGAGGCCGTTTTGATGTATTTAAGAATTATTCCTGGATAATAAAGTCTTGTGACGATTGCAATGATATTGATAAAACAACCTTAATGCCTGCAAACCTCAAAGGTTTGGCCTTAACAGATCAAGGAATATGATTTGATAGCCGTAAATAAAGGTTAAACAGATGCTACAAGATTTTAGAATCAAAATTTGAAATCGATGTCACATAAAGTCAAATAAATATCAAATCATAACAAAGGCGGCTTTCTAAATATTGTTTTGGTTATCAATAGGTATGGACTTTTAAAAAATGTAATAATGAATTTAATAGTCTTATATTTCACTGTAAATCATTGGAAGCCGCGGCCGATTACTACTATAATGCGATTAAACAGAGGCCTGATACTATTTAATAACTGTACACTAGTACTACTACTGCCGGAGCCGAGACATGAAACAGTTTTGGAAATTTGTTCGCTTTTTGAAATACTATCATGAACGAACAAATTGTATTGGATACATATCCGTTTAAAAAATTGTTATATGAAAATTCTGCCGAATTTTAAACTATATATTTGTTGTTTTCCCGCTTATAAGAAATGACAAAATGTGAACTATTATTTCGAGGAACCGAAATGTTAATGTACAATTTATAACAAGAAACACGCTGCATCGATTTTTATTGCCAGCTAATGTTACAGATATCAGCGCTTTGACAACGAAACCCACAGAGAAACCAACAACGACACAAACAACCACCCATAAAAATGAAGCTTCATCCAACCCACTGGCACAAACAGGTGTGTTTATGATATCATCAAATATGGGTCGAAATATATTTAAACAAGCATTTTACTTTATTATTATTTAATCGAAAACAATCCTCATATTGTTGAATTGTAAATACAACATTTTAATCATTTTCGTAATTTTGATGTTAGAAAATAAGTATAAAGTGTTGATAAAAATGAAATCAAAATGTAAAAAACTGTAAGCCTTTAACTTAATGATTGTTTAAACGAAAACAATCTCCACTTTGTTGAATTATGAAAACAACATTTTAATCAGTTTCGTAATTGAAATGTTAGAATATGTGCACAAAATGCTGAAAAATAGGAATAAAATGTAAAAAACTTTTTTCTATGCTCGGTCCTATAGGTGTGACCAATTGCATGAAGTGTGTTCTAGAAAGTGATACCAGATACCACTGCAACCATCACGAAACATGCCAACAGGGACAGGTGCGTCTAATTCATCACTCTCCTAAAATAACAACCTTGAATAAGGCTAGGCTTGTTAATTGGAATACAAAAAATGAACACCTTAGCAACGCAAAAACTTAAATTGATATATGTTGTTCAAAAGGCCACATGAATTTATGTTGTAATAGTGACAAATAAACATGAATTTCTTAGACATACTATTCATGTATGTGCGATATCCGTCGACGGATAATTCTTCAGGAATGAAAATGCAGACTTCTCACAGGGGCATGTTTTTCAGAATTTGACATAAATATGCGGCGACTTTGATAGTCGATGGGGCGATGAGTTTATAGAAGGCATTGACTCACTGCTATATTAACAGTAAACATTGTATTGATTGTGCCTAGTTTTGTAATTCATGTTAAAATTATTGGCGGTTTCAATTGAAACGTTACTTAGTATTTTGTTTCCGGTACAGAGCTAAACAGTATAAGGCCTAATTCAATCAAACCTTGTATGTGCCTTTTTGTCCCCCGCCGGGCAAAGCGAAAAGCGGGGAATGTAGTATACAGCTTAGTACGTCCGTCCCTCTTCCTGTTAGAGCGATATCTCACAACTCTTCCGTCAAAGGGTACATACGCAGACACTTATAAGTTTTGGTGACCTTGACCTAATGTTCAAGGTCACGACTTGACTTTGACCACAAGCTATGTTAGTGCGATATCTCTCAAACCCTTGCCCCATGTGTCTTCAAACTTGGTATAAGTCTTCATTGGGTGGGTATGCAGGCAACAATCTGTTTTTGAGACCTTGACCTAATTTCCAAGGTCATGACAGGACTTTGACCAGCGGGTAAAGCCTTCTTAGCGCGATATCTCACAATCCCTTGCGTCTATAGCCTTCAAACTTGTCATCAATCTTCATTAGGTGGATGCGCAGACACCAATCGGTCTTGGTGACCGTGAACTAATTTTAAAGTTAGAGTAGAGGTCTCACAAAACCATAAATAGAATTTACCTCATGCAAAACAGTTGTTTTTTTGATCAAATATAACAGCACTCAAACTAGTGTTCCAAGCTCGGTTAAGCTACATGAATCACTTTCCCTACCTAAAGTGTGTTAAAGTTGCCCACACAAGATCACCACCAGTAGTTTTTGCGGGATACGTGTATACATCATTTACGGGTCAAGTGTTGAGATGTGTGATCTCTCAATATCGTACAGTCGACAAAAACTAAGTCATCTTTAACCCTATTGTTGAAAACTAAATACAAGTGTAAAGCATCTTGGATGCTCAAACAGTCAGAATTCACTTGTTACAGGCACAATAACAACAAGTGAAGAAGCGAGCAAAGCTCACATACCCCCGCTCCCCACTTTGTTCAAAGAATTTCGAATAGTAAAACTGATTAATATTGGTTAAAGTATGATAGTTGAGTATACAGTAAGTTATTGTGTAAGTCTTCTTTCAACTGAAACCCAAATACCGAATTCATTAACAGGTTTTACAATTAAAAGGGTACATCTAGAGATAATGGTTGATCTTTGTTTCAAATTTGAGGTAGTTATCATGAATATTCTACGAGATGCACTGAGGACAAAATTATTTTTGTTGAGTCACTTTGTAAGTTATGTTTTCCAAAGAAACCACAGAGAAGAAAATCCATATATATCGTTTAACCCTCACAAGGCATATCAAGCAATCACGATTGACATATGTAGCAAATTTGGTGAAGCTGAGATGTATATGTCATGAAATATGTTCAGGACAAAGTATTTTATCATAGAATCACTGTTTTAGTCATGTTTCCAAAAATTAAAATAATTTGTTGGTCTAACCCTTAAAAGGCACAACTAGGGATCATGGTTGATAAGTGTATGAAGTTTGGTGAAGCTAGCATTAATAGTTTGGGAGATATGCTCCGGACAAAAGACTTGGTCGAAGAGTCACTGTTTTAGTCATGTTTCAATGGAAACCGCAAAAAATAAAAATAATTTGTTGGTCTAACCCTTAAAAGGCACAACTAGGGATCATGGTTGATAAGTGTATGAAGTTTGGTGAAGCTAGCATGAATAGTTTGGGAGATATGCTCCGGACAAAAGACTTGGTCGAAGAGTCACTGTTTTAGTCATGTTTCCATGGAAACATAAAAAAATAAAAATAATTTGTTGGTCTAACCCTTAAAAGGCACAACTAGGGATCATGGTTGATAAGTGTATCAAGTTTGGTGAAGCTAGCATGAATAGTTTGGGAGATATGCTCCGGACAAAAGACTTGGTCGAAGAGTCACTGTTTTAGTCATGTTTCCATGGAAACCGCCAAAAATTAAAAGAATGTGATGGTCTAACCCTCAAAAGGCACAACTAGGGATCATGGTTGACATGTGTATGAAGTTTGATGAAGCTAGCATGCATAGTTTTGGAGATCCTCTGCTCCGCACAAAACGACTTCCTCAAAGAGTCACTTTTTAGTCACGTTTCCAAGGAAACCGCAAAAATGAAAATTCAGAAATAGTTCTAACCCTCAAAAGGCACAACAAGGGATCATGGTTGACATCTGTATGAAGTTTGATGAAGCTAGCATGCATTGTTTTGGAGATATGCTCCGCACAAAACGACTACCTCAAAGAGTCACTTTTTAGTCACGTTTCCATGGAAACCGCAAAAAGGAAAATTCAGAAATAGTTCTAACCCTCAAAAGGCACAACTAGGGATCATGGTTGACATGTGTATGAAGTTTGATGAGGCTAGCATGCATAGTTTTGGAGATATGCTCGGACAAAAGACTTGGTCGAAGAGTCACTGTTTTAGTCATGTTTCCATGGAAACATCAAAAAATAAAAATAATTTGTTGGTCTAAGTTTTGGGAGGGACGGACAGACGGAAGGCCGGACAGACGGACGGACGAAAGAATGAACGCTATATACCCCTGCTTACGCTGTAAGGCGGGGGTATAATAATAGTTAACACCAAGATTTCGTTTTGCCACCTGCATGAACCATTATAAAATGTTCTGTGGTAGTGTCAGTTACCATTATTAAGTGTTATATTTTCTTTTGCACGGCATTATTTGTTGACTTGATACGTTACATTATTTTTCAAATTGTTTTCCATTCTTTAGATATTAAACGTTCAACTTTATTTCCAGGTTTGTTTCTTACAAGAGTTCAAGTTCATCTTACAAACATTCTATCACGGCGGATGCGTTGAAGCCAGCGTAAGTATTTTATTCTAATAGTTTGGTCATCTTCTGTCCCCTACGATTAGTTTGACGCGAGCATTTAGGATAGGATAAGATAAGATAAGATAAGATAAGATAAGATAAGATAAGATAAGATAAGATAAGATAAGATAAGATAAGATAAGATAAGATAAGATAAGATAAGATAAGATAAGATAAGATAAGATTAGATAAGATAAGATAAGATAAGATAAGATAAGATAAGATAAGATAGGATAGGACTTTTTTTTTATTCACAGAGTCATAAACGTAACAAATATACGGTTGCAGGAGGAATGGGATATTGCAAGATAGTTGAGTCATGATTGGGTTGCTGGTATAGAATGGTTGCAGGAGGAATGGGATATTGCAAGATAGTTCAGTCGTGGTTGGGTCGCTGGTGCAGAAGGGTTGCAGGAGGAATGGGATATTGCAAGATACTTCAGTCGTGGTTAGGTCGCTGTTGCAGAAGGGTTTCAGGAGGAATGGGATATTGCATGATAGTTGAGTCATGGTTGGGTCGCTGTTGCAGAAGGGTTGCAGGAGGAATGGGATATTGCAAAGTAGTTCAGTCGTGGTTGGGTCGCTGGTGCAGAAAGGTTGCAAGAGGAATGGGATATTGCATGATAGTTAAGTCATGGTTTGGTCGCTGGTGCAGAAGGGTTTCAGGAGGAATGGGATATTGCAAGATAGTTCAGTCGTGGTTGGGTCGCTGGTGCAGAAGGGTTTCAGGAGGAATGGGATATTGCAAGATAGTGCAGTCGTGTTTGGGTCGCTTGCGCAGAAGCGAGTGAAATTAGGAAAGCTTGTTATGTCATTTTAGGTTAAAGAATATTCTTGACTACATATTGTATTTGGTCATAGATAAATTAAAAAAAGAAATACTATATATAACATTTGATGATGTTAAATACAAGGTAAATTTTGATATAACCCTCTTGTTTACCGGGCGTTGGCTAATAGAATACTAACTTGAAACTATACCAACCTCTAGAATACAGTTTTACAAAATTTAAAGATAGCCTAATGTTGTCAATCTCCTACTGTCACCAATATACGTCCTGTCTATCAATGGATGCGCAAATCTAATTTCATTGAAGAATCAAATTGATAGAAATATGTCTGACTGATAAAAGCACAATGTATTTCACAGGAATTGTGGTATACACGCTTCCAGTGTATAAAGTGGACACCTTGTTTTTATATCATTACCTATAGGATAACATTTCACGTGAAAAAAAGTAAAAACATGAGCCTCAGCGTTTAAAATGAGCCAAATCCACTTGTTCAACTAAACACAGTGTTTGGCTTCAGTTATGAAATTCATATCAAAGGTATAGGATCCCTTTCCCACCAGATTGTAAACATAACGACATATTGCATGCATCTTTACTACTATTTATATCCATTGTAATAAAACATGTTAATTCGTGATGCAGAAATGTCACTCAGTGGCAACTACAAGTTTCCATGAAGATTTCCCCAATGAGCATGTAATTGATGGGAGGTGTTGCAGCTCTGACAACTGTAACACAGACTCCATTTTCAACCGTAATTATTATATTTACCATATACTTCTGTTACTTTTTATGAATTTTGTTAAAGGCAATTTTTCTTTAAACGCTTGTGACAATTTATAAAGTCTTACATCAACAAGAAAGGAAACTGAATACAACTTTGAGATCTTCAAAGCAAAATATGAACATTTGATTTCGGGTTTTATCATATCATGTTTTCATTTTTGTAGAGAAATTAACAACCCATATGCCATCAACTGCTCACAAACCAACCACCACCGCTCAACCAACGACACAACACGCAGTGACTACGCAGAAAGCAACAGGAAAGTTTATATCTGCAATAAAAAACAACAATATTAAGATCAAAATAGTAAAGAAACAATTGAATTCAAAATGATAAAATCAGCAGAGTACCACCTGTGGTTCGCTAGTTCCAGCCAATGCTTTCAGATTTCATCGCAATGTATAGCCACAGAAGTATGAAATGATTGTATATAATCAAAACTATAACGGTTTCTTGTTAGCAATGTATGCCAGGGATATTGTTTTAGACGTTTTATAAAAGGGTCAAAACGTAATAAGGATTCTACTCCACAGGGCATCAATGTGCAGTGTGCAGTGGGCAACAGTGTGATGGTCACCAGAAGCTAGTCACCTGTCCCTCAGGTTTTCCTCTTTGCATGACAACGGTTGATAACGATAAGCAGGGCAACAAAGTCTATGAGAAAAGGTATTTATCATCTAAAACTGTGTTCCACAGGAGATATCGCTTGTGGAAGATCAATCGATATCTCCTAGGAGATTTTGAACAATGCCCTGTCATCAGAAAATACATGACATCACAAACGTTTTACATCAGTAATGACGTCACAATGCTATGACGTCATAAACACAACGACGTCATAATGTTCTGACGTCATTAAAAGATGACGTCGCAATGCTATGACATCATTGGTTTAGGAGTTTTGAGCTATGCAGTATTCAAAGATGTACATTTTTCATGCAAATGTGATGAAAATGATTTTGTATGATAAATAGAATCTCACCCTAGTGTCTTCTGATATCAAATATATCAACACTCGTTGATATGTTACTTTTATCAACTTGTGTTGATATATTTGTTATCAGAAGACACATTGGTGAGATTCTCTATTTATTATAAATTGATTCACATGATTATCATGAAAATATTATTCTGTACTATGAATAATGTTGAATTTTGAATTCCATTTTAAAGGGGCAGTAGCACGTTGTTTTGAACATTTCATTTTTGAACTTTTTAACTGATAATTGTACTTTAATGCTAAAAATATTATTTTCATAGTGTGAAAAATCTCATAATACAAATCAATTATCAACAGTCAGAGGACGAAGTATACATATTCACATAAAATTCATTGGCGGCCATTTCGTGTGGACACCTTTAATTCAGTTTGTGTTAGAAAAGGGAATCGCATGGCTAAACTTTACATTATACATTTGAATTATTACTGCTTCCTTTAGTTTAAATACATTGTCTTTCAAACCATTAATTTTAATTTTCCTGACATCACCTTACATTCCTCCTAAAACGTGCTACTGCCTCTTTAATGTATATTTTTCTTTCATCAAAGATGTGCCTCCCTGACAAACTGTCGCACAAGATGGCTGGACGAAACAACGGTGAAGCCAGAGTGTATCGGTTTCAAACCAAATTCAACTTACAAGTACGACTTCAGCTGTACTTTCTGCTGTAAAGTTGATGGATGTAATAGAGACAGTATGCCATCAGTTGATTCACTGTATCTCTAACATGATGAAAATAAATGCCAATGGTGTTTAAATGTATCACTTAAATTCTTACAGAACAATTTGACGCTTGTATAGTGAAGACGAACACGTTCTTACCGATAGTGCCATAATATGCCACGAGACAATATGGCATCAGTTGATTCACTGTATCCCTAAACTTATCTTATATGAGATACATCCTTACTTAAGAAATTGTTGATCAAATTTAAGTTGTGGTAGATTTTAACTTGCCAGAGACTTGTAGATATAACACTATCCCAAATGATTTAAGACTTTGCCTTATTTGTAAAAAGTCTAATCTTAATTTAATCGAAGATTGAACACATGTTCTACTTTACTGTAAAGCTTATACAGATATAAGAAATATATTTTTTGATAGATAATTAAAACAACCATTGTCACAATGTGCTTTTGCAAATCTTATGTCCTCAACAAATATAGAAATTATGGTTTGATCTTGTTGTTACTACTCTTTCCTTCGATACAGTGGCAGTGGTCAATGACTGAAAAGCTCTTTCTAACGCTGTGTTAAGCGATATATGTCCCTGTGGAAATATATTTTAGGAATCCAAATGATTCACTCCATTTTGAAAGACAAAGAAAAAAGAAGAAAAGGTATTTTCTGGTACTACCAAAATGTGTAACGAAAAATCGAGGGAAACAATGTAGGAACGAAAAAGAGGATACAAAAGGATTAATTGCCTTTGGATTAACGTGCGTTACGTTTTAAACAGAACAGAACAGAACAGAACAGAACAGAAATTTTATTCTCGAAAATCACACAAAGTGACACAGAGAACATACAGCATTTACATACATACTAAAACAGTGTACAAAGTCCAGTTTTGATAAATTGAGCAATTTTAGAGTTAAGTGGCGGATAATCACATTTCATTAAATATACAATTTTTTCAATATGAGGAGGTTTACAGAGATATTGGGGAAGGAATTGACATCTGAAGGAATGTAGTGCTGGGCAGTATAATAAAAAGTGAAGTTCATCGCATACAATAGTTGTACAAAATTGGCAGGTTATATTACATTTTTGAATGCCGGACCAGCGTCCTGTTTCAATGGGAAGCCTATGGTTTGAAGTTCTAAACTTGGTTAACCAGCGTCTGTAATGGTAAGGTAATTGTAACAAATATGGTTCTAGAAATATTGAATGCTTGAACATTGTGTAGTACTAACCTTTTGACGACTCAACAGCAGAGCACCACCATAATTGCTTAAACTGATCAATGAGAATAAATTGTACATTATTTTCAAGCCAAACAATGCTAGGTACAGACTGGGAGAGCCAAATATAAAACGGTCCAGTTTCCTCTAGGATACGCTTAACACTTGACAATAATGGAAAATTTAAATCCGAATTTGAAGAATACAAATTGTACATCACATTGTAAAAAATGCTATTTAATTTGCCATTTAAACATAATATTATTTTAGCCCAATTTGATATAATTTTAACTTTTACATATATACTGATGGGGTATCTACCAAGTTCACCGTAAACCATGAAATCTGGAGTTGATTGCTTTACATTTAAAATATATTTGCAAAATTTAAGATGGACACGTTCGATGATGGTAACATTTTCAAACCCCCAAACTTCGGCTCCGTAAAGGAGAATAGGCTTGACAAGGTAATCAAATAATTTCAGTTGGCAGTCTATTGGAATATTTAAACAAGTACTTGTTAAATGACAGTTCAATGGGTTTAATTCGTGCTTGGTTTAGAATTGGTTGTGGAGTGCCATTTTATCTAATTTTGGTCCGTTTTATTCGTTATGGGGACTCTTTTAATAAATATATGCAGTAAATTTAATCATACGTTTTATTTCATATTTGTTTGTAGAATGATATCAAGCTGTTGTTTGGGTTTTCAGAAAAGAATTTATAACATTCAAATAAATCACTGGGGTTTTTAAATGAAGCACAGTACATATTCAACAGATTCAATTTTGATTTGGTTCCATAAAATGCCAATCATTTCAAGTAAGTGATTGTTTGTAAGGTTATGTTCAAAAGGTCACGTACTGCTATATAAGCTTATCTCTTTGGTCGATGTTCTTTAAATATTACTGTGGTAAAATAAAAACGATAAGATGCAACACCATCAAACTCTTAGATTTAAAACGATTGAGGATCACAAAAAGGTTATCTCTACTGGATCCCTTCTTATGCTATTGTGCTAAGGAGTTAAAGTTGGTTAAAACTGGTGTCATACTAGGTTTTAGACTCAAATACGCAAAAATAGTATCTAAAAATATTTTGGTGATGTTGAAAATTATCATTTATACAGATAATCGGTTACAGAATAGTTACATTTTGAAAGTATACATTGGAGATTCTGGTTGAAACTGAAAATGACGTGTTAGTTAGCTAAACATCTACTGTATCTGAAGCAGACAGAGTTACTGTTTGTTGTCGATAATATTAAAGGGACAGTAGCACGTTTTTAGGGGGAATATAATGTGATATCAGGAAAATGAAAATACATGGTTGCAATTGAAAGACAATCTATTTGATGATGATGGCTTTTTGTAAAGCGCCAGTGTCAACCCACTAGTGCATGCTCGTGGCGCATAAACTAAATGAAGCAGAAATAAATCAAGGATACAATTTAAAGTTCAGCCATGCGATTCCTTTCTCTAGAATGAAATATTGTTGTTCACATAAAAAAATCGCCAATGGACTTTATTTAAATATTTATTAATTGTTCTCTGTCTTTGGATGATTAGTTTGTGTAATGAGATTTTCACAAGATCAACATGATACATTGCATAAGTGTACAATTATCTGTGAAAAATTGAAAATAGTAGGTTTTATTACCTGAACAGTAAAATTAATTATATATATCACTTTTATGGATGAATTGTAAGATGTTTGAAATTATATCGTATCATAAGATTTGAAGATCTAAATGCATCAAACCCAAACAATCCCGAAGTTTCCCATTTAAGAGTCAGTAGCTCGTTCTTTCAAGATAACAAAGAGATCTCGTAAAAACTAAGAAAAATGTTACAAACGAGAATGTTTTCAAATTAATGAGTAAGTATTAAATCATTTTTTATTATTTAATAATTTGATATTTAACTCTACAGATACGGATGATTGGTTTGAGATGGTTGAGAATGTATCATTTGCCTTAAGCTAATATCTATTAGGAATCATTTGAAGAAGTGAAATTAACTAAGTGAAGTTAAACTCTCCTGAGTGTCCTGTCAGTGAGCCTTCCTCCTCTCCTTACGTTTTCAATCGACTGTTACTTTCAAGGAAATGTATATTATGAAATAAATCTAATTATTGACCCCAAATTTCGTTCTAAGATTATGCAAGCACTCCTTATACTGACCTCGTCTGTCTGCTATCTATGTGTTACAGTAGCAGTGTCAAGCTAAATGGAAATGATTTTCAGAAGTCTTCTTCTCCGTAAGTAATTTAATCTAAAATGTTTATTTTCATTATAACATATGACTTGAAAAGGTCAATAACCCGCTGTTTATCCTTTGATAGAAACAGATGTCACTTTATCATTTTTACACCCTTTGAATGATTTTCACAAATCAGTCCTCGGTATAAGTAAAATTACTTGAACTACAACATTACCTACAACTGTATGAAAGAATTTGTAAGGTATGACTAATAGATTCCTGATTAGTTTTGTGCAGGGGACCCATTTAATATAGAGTTAAAGCCAACGATTTGATCTTACTTCTCACAGGATAGAAAAATGCTCAGCCACATCAGATTTGCTTTGAATATATTTCTTTATGTCATAAAATTGTTTATGATAAAATGATTTCAAATACTTATAATATAATAATAGGTCCATTTGTATAGCGCTTAATTCCACACACATCGGTACGCTCAAAGCGCTCAGAAAGAGAGTTACTTGGGGGTAAAGATAGGTTTTAAGTTTTGTTTTGAAGGCTGCAAGAGTGTCACTGGTTTTAAGGTTTTCTGGAAGTTCATTCCACTTAGCAGCAGCCGTCACTTGAAAAGATCGGCCTCCAAATGTTTTGAGCTTGTATCGGGGCACATCGAGCAGGTGTTTTGAAGCAGATCGTAGGTTACGTGTTGGTTGGTGTTGGGAAACTAGCTCACACAGGTACTGCGGAGCTAAACCGTTGACACACTGATAATAATAATAATAATAATATTCTTTATTCCTCCTTTGGAGAGTTGTACAATAACACGGACAGACAGAAAATGTACATCAAAGAGGAGAGATATTTAAAAAGATAGGGTTGGCATAAATTTCGATTGGACTTAATTCATCTTTCCTTAAGATAGGGTAAATTTAGTGTATCTACAGAGTCTGTACAGTCCCTGGATTATTATGGAGGAGAAGAGGGTAGAGTCTACGTCATCCAGGGAGGCACATGGAGCGCACGAGAGTAGACAGCATACAACATCTTCGTCAGAGTCACTCCCAGCTCTACCTGACCAATGCTAGAGATCTCAATCCACAGTCTGTCTTGTTCACTGCATTTAGCTGTGCAGTGGCATATGGTGTGAATCAACAGGTCTCTGAAGTGGGTGTAACACAGTTCACAGGTCCCTTGCGCACCTCCAGGACGCCATAGGGCACAGAGCTTAACAACAAACTTGCACTGTTGTTTCAGATGTGGGAATTGTATGGCAATTAGCCAGGCTCTGTGTGGAGCCAGTACTGGGTGGATTTTCAAGAAGTGCGCAAGGTCAGGATCGGCTTCAACCCGTTGATGCCATGCAGCAGTTTCTGTCACAAGTAATGCCTTCTTGACAACATGTTTCCAACGTGGGTATGGGCAGAGGTGACCATTGTTGTAAATATCTTGAAGGTTATGACACAAGTCGTACTTCTTTAGGATTCGCGGGATGTCAGAGATGAATCCTCCTGGATCCGCCATACAGTTGTTCTTGAGTGCAAATATTCTTGTCATGAGTAGTTTGTGACTTGTGTTCCTTGGGGAGGTGTGGCATAGCCTTCCAAAGAACAAGAGTTTGCACTTGTTGATGTGAGCCTCTATAGGTAGCCATCCTAACAGGGCATTGCAAACATCAGTCCTAGTTGTTTTTGGAAGGTCTTGGATCAATTTGATGCAGAAACGCTGTGAACGCTCAAGGGCTAATATTTCACTTTTTGTCAGGTAGGACCACAGCTCGCATCCATAACACGCTTTTGGGAGACAAACTGTTTGTAGTACTTTGGCACTCGTGATTGGGTTGAGGGCATCACCATGGCAACCGGACTTGAGTACTGACATCATTGAAGCTTTTAGTTTGGAGCAGGCTTTCAAGGTGCGATCCAATGCATTGAAGTTCTTGTGGAACTCAATCCCAACATGTTTGCTTGAGTCAAGATTCGGAATAGGCTTCCCATAGAGAGTGAGCTGAAGATGTTGTGTTGTCTTCTTCTCTGTGAAGGTAATGGCACCACTTTTGGATGGGGAGAAGCTATACCTCCACCTTGAGCTGTAGTCCTCGCACATATGTACTAGGTGTTGTAGATTGGAGGTCAGAGGACTCAAGAGGGTGATGTCATCCGCTTGCGTTGGTGAAGTGACGTTGACATCCATTACTAGTGCACCCTTGCCAGAAGATGACAATCTGCATAATAGGTCATTGACGTAGACGAGATATAGTTTTGCAGACAAGACACTGCCCTGTTAGGGTTAGGGAAATCTTTGTGACAACCAAACTGAGGAATACGTATCTTGATGATGTTTTCGAACAGTTTCATTATGGCTGGAAGTAGTGTAATGCCCCGGTATGAATCAGCAGAGTTCTTTGGTTTTCCATCTCCTTTATGTATTAATGTGACAAGGCCTCTTTTGCATGCAGCAGGAAGGAAGCCAGTTACAAGTACGATGTTGAAGAACTGTGCGAGGAGTCTGTGCAACTAGGTACCACCATGCTTCAGATGCTCGTATTGAATACAGTCGATTCCTCCAGCTTTGCCATTTTTCAAAGATGAACAAATTCTTGATATCTCGGCTTCTGAACAGGGTCTAAATGAGTCCTTGAGATCAGTACATTTCACATTGTTTCGAATCTGTTGCACCTCTTGTTCTATCTCTGTGTTGAAGGTTTCGTCAAAATGGGGCTCCTGCAGGTCAGAAAAGACGTTTTTCAGGTGGTCAGCCAGTGAGTTGCAGATTTCCTCAGGACTGGTGTAGATATTATTACCGTCTTTTATGGAGAGAATCTGCTTGGATTTGTTCTTCCTGTTAATGAAATGCCAAAATAATCTTTGGTCAGTATCGCAGAGGTTATCTATATTCTGGAAGTATTCTCTTTCAAACTTCTCGACACTTTCTCTCATGGTTGACCGGAATTCGTCTTTAGCATGTTTGTACTGACGGAAGTTGTTGTGCTCCATGCCTCTGGGTCTACCATCATCTATCCAGAGACGTCTGGCTTCCAACATCTTGTCGTGTAGATTCTTAGTAGCTCCTTTTCAGAATGGCTTCAAGTCAAGTGGGGATTGTACTTCTTGACAGGGAGACATTCATCAGCAGATGTTTTCAAGGCATCGACAATTGCCTCATAAAGTGTCTCCACATCTTGGCGAGAACAGTCAAAAGCAGGAATTTTCACGTTCCAAAGGGCATTTCTAACAGCAAAGGTAAAGTCTTTTACTTGACCAGATTCAACAGCCTTGTGCCAGGCTGGTTTCTTGAATAGGTTTTCTGATATAGGCTTACTAAGTGAAGTGATACGAAGTAGACACAAAACTGGATGATGGTCGGACACATTTAACGGGTTGTCACCTTTCACCTCCGCCTTTGCTACAAATCCAATGAGGTCAACAGGGATGAGTATGTGGTCGATGAAGGATTCAGGGCCACCATCATAAGCTTGAAATGTGGGTACTGGTCCGTTACAAAAGTCTTGCATATTAACCGATAACAGTGAATAATCATTCAAAAATGACCTCAAAGCCTTACATCTCTTATCATGAATGAACGATGATGATCTGGGACCCTTTATCTTTGCATTAATGTCTCCAAGAAATATCACCGTTCCTCTCTGTGAGTAGGTCTTTACCAGCTGTGTTAACGTCTGGAGGTACTGCAGAAACAGATCACCACCTCTGTTAGATGGGGGCAGATAAACAGCGAAAATGAAGAGGGAGTATTCACTGGATAAGAACAGTTCAATACCAGATACACAATCGCTGTCAATTTCGATATCCCGTATGAGATGTCTCAGTTTGCGCTTGCATAACAACGCAGTTCAGCCACTGCGCTTATCAAATGCCTGTTCAGGGTTAATTACCGAGAAATAGTTTGTATTCAATGAGTCGAGAAACATTGCATTATGGGCCTTCAGTTTGTGATCACTCAGAGCACAGATGTCGACGTCATTGTTCATAAGGCACGAGTTCAAGTACACAACACTTGTCATGACTCCACGACAGTTCCAAGCCATTAGGGATAAATCTTGTAAAGATGTTGAAGTATTGACCTGTTCCATTAAGAGGTGAAGTCAGTTCCACTTTCAGGCGTATTGTAACGTTCGTTTATTCTCTCAAGAATCAGTCTTCGACTTAGCCATGGTTTCACAATGATGTCTTTTGGCCAAAAAGAAGGATTTTCAACAATGTGTTTTTCTTGAGCAAGGATGTTTATCTGTGCTGCTGCAAAGTTTCTTTCTGTTTTGTTAAATAATTTCATGTGGGTAACTGTCACACCTCCTTCTTGCATATAGTCTCTGATCTACAGGTTTTATGACGGGGAGGGCCTGCACAAAACTCAGTACTCCTGTCTTTGGTAGCAGCACAGTGGTCGTTAGAGATCTGGGTTGTTATCTTACATGACTCACCTGAGTGGTCATCAGAACGGTGTAGTACTTGAGCTGCCTTCATGGTGCTGTGTTGTTTTTCTGTGTAAGAACCTTCTGAGTTCCCCACCTGCGCATGATTTCAAATACTTATAATATAATAATATACCTCCGGGCAAACAAAATGAGACAATTTTAGATTAACCGTATTTATTAAATTTTTGGCATAAACTTATGCAATTTTGAACAGATTTAGAAAATTGATATACGAATTGTATGAAACAAGCCGAAACTCAATCAGTTTACTTTTTCATGATATACATTGTGAAATCTGCTCAATTCTCTGTTGGTTCTGAAAACAACTTATGCAAAGTTAAATGAAACTTTTGTTTCAAATCTGCAGAATATTTTGATTCTATTGTTACAAATTTACACGTAATCATTCGCTTGACAACTTTAGTTGTGTCTTGATCTTTTAAAACTACAACAAATACATAATATGTATCTGAACGCCAGGAAGTGATTTTTTCGGGTTTTTTAATGTGTAAATTTGGTCATCAGCCTGTTGCATAACATAAATATTTCCACTTTCTCTAATATTTGTGTTCAGCAACCCATCACATAAAAACTAAGAGCCTCTACTTGAATAAATAAACCCTGTGATTTACAAAAGCGTTGATAATCATTTTTGTTCCGGCACCATTTTGGACTCTGAGAAATTAGACTTCGACTTGCACAGTAAAACCCCTGCAACTCGAAATCTCGCCAAAATTGGTTCAAAGATACCCCAAGGTACACCCTTTATTTCCAACAATTTCTTATCTCATTACCACACTGCATGATAAAAAACGCATAGTCTTTGTTTTGCTTTGTTTTTCTGCATCGCGGCGGTCACTAGGAAGTCGTCTGCTACAGCGTCGTCACGTGACCCGACTCAACGACAGGTTAGATAATGCACAGAACATCATAGCAATGTCACAGCGGCTAAAAATTTCCAAACCATGTCCGAAATTTTCGAGTGGCAACCGAAAAACAAATTTTGAGAATTGTCTCATTTTTTTTGCTCGGAGCTATAGGTCCATTTGTATAACGCTTAATTCCACACACATCGCTTAATTTCACACACATCGGTACGCTCAAAGCGCTCAGAAAGAGAGTTACTTGGGGTAAAGATAGGTTTTAAGTTTTGTTCTGAAGGCTGCAAGAGTGTCACTGGTTTTAAGGTTTTCTGGAAGTTCATTCCACTTAGCAGCAGCCGTCACTTGAAAAGATCGGCCTCCAAATGTTTTGAGCTTGTATCGGGGCACATCGAGCAGGTGTTTTGAAGCAGATCGTAGGTTACGTGTTGGCTGGTGTTGGGAAACTAGCTCACACAGGTACTGCGGAGCTAAACCGTTGACACACTGATAGCACAGGAGCAGAATCTTGTAGTCCACACGTGCCTGTACTGGTAACCAGTGGAGCGACTTGAGAAGTGAGGTGTCGACAGTTCTTGGAGACCTTGTCACAATTCGAGCAGTCTTATTCTGGATTCGCTGGAGTCTTTTGATTGTTTTCATGAGTGGTGTTAGCAAGCAAGGCATTACAATAGACCCTTTTTCGCGCGCTCATTTACATACGACCTTGACCTCATTAACATAACAGCTGATCGAGATGGAGGCAAAACATGGCGGTGAGTGAAGTGGCGACTCGCTTGCATTTTTTTAATTATACTCGCTAATGAAACATTTCCTGTCCAGGAAAGACGGCAAAATGGTATCCTTTGTAACTGTAAAAGCATAAACACTTTACATTGCACACTGTCAATCAGTATTATGTTTTGAAAGTAGTTTTTATGTCTGCAAAACAACGTAAACATTAAGGCGGCCATGTTTGTCATTTGGTTGTCTGTGATAGTCTTTTTGATACACATGACGAGATGTCCATTCCTGAAAATAAATGAACTTAAAATCGGTGTATCATTTAAATTTGAAAAAAAAATCTACAAACGGGGATATTTTCTTACCGGCTAGATTGCGTTACTTCCTGATTGACAATATTCACATGTAACCCTTTCCCCAAGTCAAGTGAAAACAACATTGGATATTTTTTGCTCAAATTGTTTTGCAAAAAGAAAATTATTTGAATGTAATCGATCAGCCTTTGAGGGATTGGATTACCTACAATAAGCAGTGTGCAGTAAACTAAAACAGTATTCCATCCCTGTTAAAATGAATCTTTTTAATGAAGAAATGGTTTGCTGTACAAAATACAGGTTAATATGTCATGCAAAATTATTTTGAAATAATATTCCATCTGAGATTCAAATTACTGATTCGGCATCAGCATAGGCAGATCTATGTTTAGGTATATTTTATCTTAATATTGCATGAGCCAAAGAAATAGTACTATAGGGGCTGAAAGTCTCGTTCCGTACGACCTTCACCTTTGACTTCCGGGGAATGACTAAACAGCTCCGTGCTTGACGCGCGGCTGCGCAAAGCTGCGCTTTGTTGCGTCATAACGCGACACGGTTCCCAGTCTCTGGTAGCTGCGCTATGTTTTATCGTAGACTAATGATAATAGTTCTATCGTTATTCATCAATAAACAATGGCTTATTGTTTTTTCTTTTAGATATAATCCCATTAGCAGTGAACACTTATGCCATTTTAATTGATTTTCTGCAAGTTTTGTTTACAGTCACTTTGCACTTCGTTAAAATTCCGATGTTTCTGACGTGTTTTCTAACACTATTTTACACATATTCTAAATAACGCTTAGTCTACTATTTCGATTTAAGACACTTAAACGGAATAACTATAGTCCGAATTGGCTTAGAAATGTATTTATCTCATGTATAAGTTTTTTTTAAATTTCTATATGTACAAGAATCGATTCATTTTAATAAAGTTTTAAGTTTTAATTCATCCATCAATTTTTTTATATACGATGTTCTTTCGGTCACTTTTTATCAGGGCCCAGATCAATCACCCAGTTCCACTGAGGCAATTTTTTTGTGTCTATGTAAAGAGATTTAGTTGGAAAGTACCCCCTGACAGTAAAATATTTTCATATTTATTGTAACATGCACATATTATAACTATACTATCTATTAGTGTATAGTATTAAACATAACAACATTACAGGTTTTAAATTTAAAAACAATTGAATGATGAATTAAATAATTAAAATAAAATATAATATTTTCAGTGTTGATGTCATTATTTAACATCATAATGAAAAGGAAAAATTCTCCGCGAATGAACACCGCCCGAAGCCTCCATTACTTGGTTATATTATCATATAATCGAAAGCCGACGCCATGTATTTTTTCTTTATTTATATAGGTTATCTGTTTGCGCTGTGGAAAGTGTTACCCGCGATTTTCAAATACATAGAACATTTATACACCTGAGAACCAGGTTGTTCAACTTCACTTTTGGTCAAGATTGACTAAGTGTGTTCTCAATATTTCAGAGGGTCTATTTTATCTTCAGACAATATTTAAAGGCATAATATAGCTTAATAAGTGTTTTTCCTGTTATTTTATGGATTTTATCTACAGCATATTCATGAACTGTTTAGTTTCAAACCATGCGAGTCCATTTGATCATGTGACATTGACACAGAACAGTGTGGAACTACGGAATTAATCAAAATTAAACAACTTATATTTTCATGTATCCAGGTTACTTAAACAACACTGGATCTGAGATCTTCACATACAAAATATGTCAAAATATACAGAAGATCAAGGGTATAAATGGGTATAACAACCTGAATCAATTTTTGGAAAACGTCCTCAGTCTATTATAAAGATAAAAAATTAATACTGAATTTTTAGACAAGATATGAGTTTTTTTACAAAAAAATGTTAATACTTGATCGGACTATTTTATACATGAATGCCAAATTTGTGTGAAATCAAATTATGCAATAAAATTATAAAATCATTTCAACCCTGTGACTCTTAAATTAACATTTTGAACAACGTGGTCCTCGTTTATTCAACTCTTAAACGGTACATAGTTTTTATTTCGTAAATTAAAAGATTTTCCATGCGCTCTCTTTCTAACTCTTTGCGATAGTCGTATTCCGGTTAAATATATCAAAATGATGCTATATACGTATTATGATTCTAAGCGTCACTCTAATCATTTCCGAATACAAGCCCATGTTGCCGAATAAAAGCCCGGGCTTCTATTTAATCCAAAAGTTCAGTTGTGAAAACCACATTTTCCGTATATATATATAGTGAACAAATTTTCAAATCCCGTCCCTGTATAATATCATTAGAATTATATGCTTATAGCGAACTAAATTCTTTGGTCCCTTGGAGTTCGTTATATTCGTGTTCTACTGCATATTAAAATCTGAACAATTAGATCGAAATAAATTAAATTATTAATTCACTCTAGTGGTTTGCAAACAAATGTTTCTCAATAAATTATTCATTACATAGCTTTTTTTATTTATAATCGGAACACGTACGGACTACATAAATACTATGTCAAATATTCACAGCACACAAAAAAAAAAAAATCTTCAGTCATTTTTCATTATTCCACTTGTCCATCACAGTATTATTTAAACCATTTAAAATAGTTTATCTTTATATTGATCATAAATTGTGTAATTTATTCACTAATAATTTAACTCTTTATTTAAGGCTTTTAAGTCAGGTCATCTTTGGTAATTAATTATATTTTTCGTTGCATGGGTTTTTTTTCTTACAATGTTGTGGGCTTATTTGCGTTAATCTAATTGGTGCTATAAAATCAAATATTTTTTCTTGACAAGACCTGAATTTATATCACAAGATTTTTATTTATTTAATTAGAAAATAATTAATAATTCTAAAACGAAATTTTTCACAATTTCTAAATAAATAATTGCAAAAGTCTTCTGCATAATCAATGATTTGTCTTTTCGGGAGGTGTAGTAAAATCAACACAAATAGCCTTATTATTATGGCTGTTTGTAAACATAAACGTAAACGAACATTAAGTCATTTGAACAGTGGACTAAAAAACAACCATTTTCGTAGGATATGTTTTCCATAAAAAAAATTAAAATGTTCAACACTGATGATATCTAAAAATTATGTCCAGACTCGATCTGTCTCAGATGTCACTGGGCCGGTCGCAAACTCGTCTGTCTGTGTCTTTTGAATTAACCGCGGATGTAACTATCTAATACTAGAAAAGTTTTCTATTAATTATGAAATATCCTTAATTTTCATCTTATTGCCAAACAAAAAAATCTTAAATCTTATTTAGCCGGAATTAATTTTAAAAAAAATAATCCTACAACGACTGAGTCGCGCTAGTAAACGACACACGCAGCCTTCTACAGAATCCAGGAAGTATAAATGATAAGGCAGTTTAAGTCTTGTTTTGGAGTTCTATGAAGGTCATCGATCGTTTCAAAGACTGATAATTATTATAAAGATATTAATTAATTAGAAATCATTGTTTCATGAAATGAGCATTGCGCAGACGCGTAAATACCAAAAACTAGTTGGTTGAATTCCCCGGAAGTAAGGAATCTCGCAAGATCTCGTGACCTACTTACAGGCCCTATTTGGAGAAAGAACAATCTGCAGTGCTATATATCTTCATTTCTTAGCTTATAAATAATACATCCCACTACTTCCTGAAAAGTGATATTGTGATAGACAAATTAATTTGCTTTGTTTTTCATTAAATACAATTGAAATTGGGATCCTTACGACTGTAATAATTATTGATAAACATCATTAGATCTTAATGATGGATGTGAGAGAATATTATGATAATATTCATGATTTAGTTTGTTCATTTTGGAGAAGAGCCTTCAGATTAAACATCTTAATTTCAAACAAAATGAAAAACAACCTATATTTATGTATATTTATGCAAATTTGTCACTTAGGGCTTATATAATTAGCTTACTATCCCATGAACAGGATTTTGTTATTAAGGATATTAACAGAATGACAGATAACATACCACTGAAGTCTGGACATCAAAAAAATGTTTCAACATTACACATCAAGTAAAAAAACTATGATTAAATCCATATATATAATATTATTTTTTGCCTTATGCATTAAACCATTTGCATGTTTGTATACAGAACTAAAAAAAACTGAATTTAAGCAATGATTTATCACAGTATTGAAACATTCATCTATTTCTGAGGCACACAGTTTTCATCCTTACATTGTTTGTATATGTAGGAGGTAATATTTGAATATGTTGTTAAATTCAAGTCATCTAAAATTAGTCAAATTTAAGAGTTTCAGACTCAAGAGATTTTACTACATGATTTTAAAATCTTTTGATTGTAAAAACAATATTAGTGACAAGGGACAAAATTCAATCCCTTTACAGGGATTTGGAAAGACATTTCACATTGGGCCATTTTCAGGATTTTCAATATTTAGCCTTTACAGCAATAGTAAACTTCAATTTGTTAATGGGACATTTTTTTATCCAATGTGCAAAATGGCCCATGACCCCTGTCTTTCCAAATCCCTGCCTTCACATTTCTAGAATAAACTTCAATATATTGTTTGATTATCCTAATTTATCACCCAAAGCAACCTTGTTGAATATTTCTTTTATGAAATAATATCATTGTAAGAACAGGATTTGTGCCTGAGGCCCTACACATGTGAGTTACTGGGTAGACATAAACAAATTTTTAATTATTTTTTGTATAAATAATTTCACTTTAATAATTTAGCTTCCTTACCTTAATTCTATCATATTATATTATGAATTTTGTTTTTAAATAAATTAAATGTAAAATCTCCCCTATGCATGTTTTGAGTACACATGATTACTATAAATACAGTTTGTTTTTATCAGTCTCAACAACAAATCATCGAAAATTTAATTATTTTGCCATGATTACAGATCTGATATTAAATCTAAAAACATTGAATATTTTTTTATTGGTTCCAAAGATTACATATACATATAGTTGTCATGGCATAACAAGACAGAATATAATGTTAAGTTGAAATTATAATTTATAGTCACATAACTAATTATTTAAAAAAATATGATGCAAGTAAAAGTCATATTGGTCAAGTAAGTACTGGAATAAAAGGGTTCCATCGAGATTGAAATTTTCTAAATATTGTTTCTCTTTTGAATAGATTTTAATAAAAAAGGTTGTTTCAGTTTTTTTTAAATTAACCTGAAGATTGAAAAGTTTATTTCTTATGCTGCATAAATAATTGTGCCTCTTTGGAGATGATGATATGTTTCAGTAGTTTATTTTAATAAAGGGTACCAAACCACACTATATTGTATTTGGAAAATGTCGAATGAGGATATATAAAATGCCCATAGATTTTCATGTTGGATGCCTGTTGCAAGAATAATTTTCATTCAAAGTGATAAAAGATTTAAATTACACAAAGCTAGGAAACCATCTCAGCTGAAGTCACATGATTTCCTCTTACTTTCCCATTGATTAATTCTTGAATGTGACTGATTTAAGCAACAAATACACAACATATTTGGCGACTGTTCCATTGATGTCCATGTTGAATCTTGAGTTTGCTGCTGTTTGCTGTATATATAAATGATGTTTTGCTGCAATTGTCTCCAATAGTTAATAATTATCCGATTTTTAAATGAAAATTATGTATTTCTAGCTGAGATGATTTCTAATGTTATCAATACATATTAGCAACAATTTGGCCATAAATCAATTAATGAAAAATATTCTAACCTAATAACATGCAAGTCAATGGGAATTTCGAGTCTTGAGTCACTTTGATATTGCACTACCGGAGAACCTCTGTTAATGCTTAGTAGATCTATATTTTCAAAACATCAATCAGGGATCGATACAGGGTTAAATATAACATTTAATTCATATATTTCTACGGCAGAAGATCATCTACATGTCGGCATGCTTCGATGTTTGTTTGTAAACAAACATCGAAGGTGTCGTCACATGTCAACATAGACCCCGTAAAAAAAAATTTCCAAACCAGTCACGACAAATATTCCTTTAAACATGACTTAACTACAATAAATACTAGCAAATAATTATATTTGTGTGGTTGAATTACTTTTAATATTTGAAAACTACGCGCTCGAAATGTTGAGGCAACTGGAGGAAAGCTATGGAGCTTCCGGTCTTTCTGCCTCCACTGAATATTCATGAGCTAGCCGTCGCGTGAAATTTCCCGCGAAAAAGGGTCTATAGTCCAGCCTGGACAGTATGAAGCATCTTGCAAGTGCAGCAGCTGTATCTGTAGTCAGAAGATGCCGAATTCTGCCAATGTTTCGCAGATGAAAATTGCACTTCTTGCAAAGTTCGGACACTTGTAAATACTTATACTTTTTCTGATTACAAATGCGTAAATTGTATAATTAGTGTGAATATGATAGGCACATATTATTCAATATTAATATCTGTAAAATGTTTTTCTAAATGGTTTCGAATGCATAGATTTCCAAAAAGGTGATCTTCATAGGAATTTAGGAACATTGAAACAACTTTTTGTTCAGCAGTTATTAAGTGTACACATAATTTTTTACAAATCGACAAATGCTGCTAGACTTGATTTATTTTTCAACTATGGCATTCGATGCGTTTACACTGATGTTTAAAGAATAACAAATTGGTAAATTATTGGAATATTAAAAGTTCATCTGCTATTGAACAGAAACCTTGTGTTATTATATCATGGTGTGTATGTGTAAACCAAGCATTGTTCCAACAAAAAGTTAGCATGGGATTTTGTACAGATAGTATTATAAGAAATAATTAATTAGGTTTTGGTCATAGGGTGCTTATGGGAAGTTATAATTAATGGCGATAGATAAACGTCAAATGAAGTGATATAATTTTAACTGAAGCAACGAAAGACCATAGGGACGTTTCCTTTGGCAGTTTCTTATAGCTTGCATGCTTATATACATAGTGCATGTAGTAATGAGACTATCTGTCCTTGTATTTATTAGGGTGTTCAGAAATCAGGGCAGTCATAGCAAGGCAGGGTCTATCAAATATCCTCTCGTAATCCGCCCAGAATAATCTACAGCATTTGCAACGATAAACCTTTAGATGATCAAATGTTTTATAACATTTAGAAATTGATGGCGTAAAAGAGAACGATTGTTTACAAAGCGAAGTCATGTATTTTTTTTTATCAATTTGTCGTTAAAGATTAAAGCCTAGGATCATTGATGTTGATTTACTTTTCAGTTGCCTGCTTGCTCCAGGGTTGTTTATGTCAAAACCGTGAGTACCAATCTTGAACGATATATTTATGCAAATGTATGTAATATAATGCAAATACTGTTGTAAATTTTGCTCTTGCTATTTATAAATATTACTTGTTTTCACGAGTATTTATGTGCTTGAATGAAATATCTTAGTTCTTGCCAAGCTCCGTATGCAAAGTGACGCCGTTAAAAGTACTGGCAAAGTTGAAACAAATTGGGGGAACGGGGTCAATTGTAACACGTGACAATTGTAACAGGGGCGATAACTCCACACATTTACGTGTTACCAGAGTCTAACTTATGTAAAATAGCTTTCCTGTTGTTAAGCGTAAGATAGTTGATCACCAGTTTCTCAACAACAGAAACCAAAGGCCAAAACTCTATTTATGGTTTTAAAAGTATCACCCCCCACAAAAAAAACCTCCCCCCGAAATCGTTTGTATGTGTTTTTTGTTCAAAATTATGCAATGGATATATGTATATGTATATGGTTTAAACATTTTCTTTTCGAGAACAAATCTAGTTTGGTAAACAAGCCAAGCTTTGGTAAATTGAATACCGCACCAGTACAAGATGATAAAAACAGTACACCAGAACTAGAGAAGAAACAAGAAACAGAAGAAATTAATTTTAAACCTTTAGTGATTTACGTGAAACGTCTCCAGAAACGTGAAACAGAAATATATTGTGATTTGACATCAAATCCCTAAAGATAATCTAAAGATAATGGAACTTATTCGATTTTCAAGGCTGTGTTGTCCCCCGTAGAGGTTGTTAGAAATGTTTAAATATCATATCCGGATTGAAGGGCATTGTTCAATAATCCCATATCGATGACAAGCGGTTTGTGTTAGTATCTGCCTCATTCGAAATATGACTGCTGCTGTGACAGTTCCTGTACTGCTCATTAAAAATAATGCATCCCAAAAATTTTCTAACAGAAAGCAATGCATATGGCGATGCAACCCGAATTGTAAAGCTTATTTTGATTGTTTTAAGGTTCGAAATCTTCGACGCCAATTATTTCTATTTTGTTCCAATTCCTGGTCATTGCAAAGCTACTCCTCAAAAATGGGGACGCCATCAGAAGACTGACGTCATCCATGAGAAGACGATGTGACGCTTGCGTTCGTGCCAGTGGAGGCCATACGTAAAGGGGATGTTTAAACTTTTCAGTAATTGGAATCAACACTTGACATGTCACAGCCGTTCCCCAAAGTTGTGTGAAAAAAAACTTTAATCCAGTACAAATATTTCATAACATCAATTAATATCCACGTGGTACTAACTAAAGTGTTTTTTTTAAATAATTATTTGTCATGACACATATGGGTCACAACACCTTTAAGGGTTTTGATTGGCTAGACGTGAACTTTGATCTTGTCCGGACTACTTTATTCATTCATAAAACGAACGTATTTTCATTCACAAATTTCGAGTGGCACTGAGTGAGTCGGAGTCATTCGTCAAACTTGCAGTTTATCTTATACATCTTACTTACCGAATTGATAAGGAATAAATCGGAGGACAAAAGAAATACAATGAGACATATTTCATATATCTCAAGGCGCATAAATTCAAATTGGTTTAAATTCATAACAAATGCTCACTGAATTTCATGAATTTGATCCGTATCGCTTCAAAATGACAAAGAAACTATAAAGGTAACTGCATTCTCTTAAGACAAGGCTCGTGACAAATCAAACTTATTTCACTTGGGACATAAACTTGACATGAAAGGAGAAGCTTGTAACTATAAAGGTAACTGCATTTACTTTAGACAAGGCTCGTGACAAATCAAACTTATTTCACTTGGTACATAAACTTGATATGAAAGGAGAAGCTTGTAACTATAAAGGTAACTGCATTCTCTTTAGACAAGGCTCGTGACAATGATATAAAACTTAACAAAGCTGACAGTACGTTAACCACTTCTCATCCACAAACTAAATATGAATATAGAACGTCGCATATATTAAATACACAACAATCAAACTCTTTATTAAAAAAATATACCTACAGGTCAACATTATTTAAAGTTTTTATTGCATACAATGCTTAGACGTCTTGAATATATAGATTTCATGTATTCTCAGTCTAAGGAAACCTAGCCTCAATATTATCCGTTTCACTCCTATACTGACTCTAGCAAGGCCTAGTAGAGGGTCTCGTCAGCCGACCTATCTGCGACCTATGACCCTCAAACGTTACACGTGCGAAGGCAGACTATTGTGGCTTGGTAAGTTGAGTTCTGATTAGTCAATTCGATACGTCGGCTGACGCGACCCTCTACTAGGCCTTTCTAGACTCAGTACAGGAGTGAAGTGGATTGTATTGAGGCGGACTGCATTTATTCTGTAAAATGGACTTAACAATGTCACCGATCCACATCTTTCTCAAAATAACTTACAAAATGTTTTTATAAATTTCAAAATGTACAATTTGTGAGTAATTGACTGGGCCATTGAAATACAGTTCTTACACACACATAGATCACTACCGTTTCAACTAGATTCGATAATTGCTCTTTAAGTATCAATGATGTCTGAGACAAGCTTGTGTCCTAATGCAATACATGTTTCAGGATCAATTGACATGTTTGGTCGTAGCTGTATCTCTGATGTATTTGTTACGTTCTATGATTTCGCTTCTCAAATCTTACCAATCTCTTGTGAAAAGACTAGATTACATTTTAAACAACATTTATAAGCTACAAGAAAGTGGC